>JANKKI010000383.1:0-684434 GCA_025175665.1 Cinchona pubescens | reverse complement strand
TTTTAATGTATAGTAAAAATACAATGTATAACTTCATGTCAATTTGCCCACTCAAATTTCAAATTTAGGTACTTTACTATTAAAAGAATGTATCCAAATTAACTATTATTGATCTTTTGACCAAAGTAATGTAACATTTTACCCCTGAACCACTTTCTTGTGGTCAATAAAATAGATGAGAAGTCTTTAATTCTCATTTTGAGTGAAATTTTCTTACAATTTTGCACATTAACCCGCAAGTGGTTTAATGTATAGTAAAAAATTTAATGTATAACTTAATATCAATTTATCCCCTCAAATTTCAAATTTAGACCATTCATACTTATGGTAAAACCGTGCACAAAGAACAGAAGCATTAGGAAGCAAGAAACACATCATCAAAAAAGCTTAAATTTTTTACTATATATTAAACCACTTGCGGGTTAATGTGCAAAATTGTAAGAAAATTTCATTTGCACATTAATGTGCAAAATTGTAAGCTTATTTCACACAATTGAGAATTTGAGAAACTGTCATTAATTTTATTGACCACAAGAAAGTGGTTCAGTGGGTAAAATGTTACATTATTTTGGTCAAAAGTTCAATATTAGTTAATTTGGATACATTTTTTATACTTTGGTCAAAAGTTCAATAATAGTTAATTTGGATACATTTTTTAATAGTAAGGTGTCTAAAATTGAAATTTGAGAGGGCAAATTGAAGTTGACCGTAGAGAATTTCACTCTTTTAGGAGCTGTCTCAATTTCGGGTCTAGATGTGGGTTAGAGACAGATCTTAAAACATTATGAAAGAAGAGATCAAAACAATTGTATCTTATACAAATCTAGATGTTTATAAGAGAAGGACCTCTCCCATTGATCAAATGTTCTACTTCAGAGCCTTCCAATGAAACATGGTTGTTGCATGACTTACCGAAGCTAAATATCAAAGAACTTTTAATTCGCATGAAAGTTATTAGACCTTCTCGAATGACCTCCTCTTCATTTGTTATGATAAATTGTTTTGAGTCTACATCGGCCCATCCTTCTCTTGTTGCGTTCGAATCGACGAAGCTGACCATTTTTGCAAAGCTTGGTGGATCTCTTTGATATTTAGCTTCGGTAAGTCATGATTTCAAGCATTTTTTCAAGTAGATTCCCAGTATTCGATTTGGTGACTACGAAGTCAAAGCTTTGTCAAAATTGCCATCTTCTTTGGCTCGGAGTTTTTTGCATTGTGTCTCTCACTTTGGTCGAGCTTCGGATTTGATCTTTTGATCTTCTTGTGAAGTCAATTGAAATGCTTTGCAGATCTCCTTTTGCGACTAGTTGTGTTTTTCAAGTAAAAAAACGTATGCCCTGTAGATTAGACATGTATTTGCAAAGAATATAAAATTGACATAAGAATTGCTTTTGTATAAATCTAAAGAAAAAGGAACATGCGAGCCAGTTTTTTTTTTGCCTCCATTTAACATAACGATTTTGCTTCAGCATAAATGCTAAGAAAGTAAACTTAACTTTTACGGTTAGATTGAACTTTTCTCAACTTCGAATAATCGGAATTTTTGTGTAATAGCCACCCTTATCGTCAAAAAGCATCGAAGAGATGAGAGGAAACATGATTTTTTGCTCGAGTTGTTGTAGACGATGTTAAATGATGAAGGGTAAAATTTGTAAAGAGAAAAAGTAGTAAAATTAAAAAGTTAGAGAAATTGATTTGTGTATAAGAGATATGGCATAGGATTATCAATTCTTTGGGGTAACCCCTTAGACAGCTTTACATGAGTAATGACTAACATAGCATTAATCATATGTAATTAACGGATATATACTTTAATAAGTTTGACAAATAGTACAATGATATAGGGTTAAAAAATTCCGTATCATATGATAATTCAATAAAAGTCCATTTTCATACCTATCATCATTGAGACTTACATGTTATAAAACCTTTTTTTAGTTGAATTTCTTATAAGCATATGATAAGTACAAGTGATGGATCAAATAATTGGTTTAGGTAAAGACTCCCAGTTGTCAGCTTAAACCACATCTGATCCATACTAATCAAATACCGTCTAAAATCGAATTCTCTAAATAAGATGATTAGGTGGGGATAATGTTGTTCTCTCAATATTTATTTGTTCTTTTGAGGATAGGGTTGAAAAAGCAAATAATTAGGACTCGAATTAAACTCGACTTGGTAAGAGATTATTTGAGTTTGAGTTATTAATAATCAAACTAAATTTGAATAAAATTAATTGTTCAATTCGAATTCGACTCAATAAGTTAACTTTAAACATATATGAAAAAAATTCAAGTTACTCGATTTCAATTCTAATTCAACTCGATAAAAGATCATTTTCGTTATGTTGGAAGATAAACATGCCAAATTTATACAAAATTACAAACTCGTTAAAATAATCAAACAAATTTAAACATCAGAGTATTTGACTAATTTATATTTATTTACACCCGTGTCTGAGGAGGGTTGGGTATCACATCTCTTGTTGCTATAGAAACATTTATACCTTTACAAGTGTGGTTGCAAAGTTAAGAACATTCAAGACAAGAAACACTTTAAGTGACTAAGACTTTTTTTTTTATGATTCAAGAAAGTGGTTCAGCGGTAAAACTGTCTCTTATACACATGTGGGTTAAAAAAAGGGATAAGAACGTCAGGTATGGAGTCCAAATTACCAAGGAAAAGGACTCAAAAAGATAATTCTAACATTCCTAGCAACATGCAAGTTTGAACCTCCGGCCTTCATGTCAGTTTGGACTTTGATAACTGATTGCAAGACTTACTCCTACCAAATTCAGATCAACTTCTAATATTCCTATGTGGAAGGAAATTCTTTAGTAGACTTTCTAGCTAATGCTAGTCAAGCTAAAATACCTTTGACTGAATTACTCAGCCACCTGTACAGCGATTCTTTCATTTTTTTTTTTTTCATTTTTCTAGATATTAGAGGGGTTAACTGGGAAAGATCCACCGTCTTTAAAACTCATTTTGAGTGAATTTTCAACCAAAAGCTAAATAATCTAACCTACAATTGGGTTGTGTCCATAAATAATTATGCATCTAAAGTGATACTATAATAAATTTAGGCAAATCATATTTACACACCATTAAAAATTGTCATATCACACTATTATCTTTTGGAAAATTTACAATTCATTTTAGGAACCATCCCCTTGTACTTTAAGAGCTTATATACATAACACATGTGATTTAACAGACATCTCTTAGTACACAATGGAATGATTCCCTCAACGGAACTGTAGAATTCCCCTATCTTTTTTTTTTTTTTTGTCAAATAAAAAAACTAAAAACTACTCCATGCGTAAGATTATATTTTTCTATGCCTAAATTACCCTTGTTCCAAGGTCGACCCTATAATAGTTTCATTTCAATACTTATGAATCTCATATAAAATCAAGATGTGATAGCTATATTGAAAATCACCCTTATTAATCTATCGCTAACCCTCAAATGTTTAACAACAAACCTATAGTATATAGCCGATGTACTATTTTTGAAAGCAATACTGTTAAGAAATTCTGTGTATACCCCACCTACTAAATTCACGAAACAGTAGTTCTTGTCAAGAACGGTATCTTGAATAACTGAGGCAACTTATGAAAAGAACTGTATAAGAGACAGATTTTGAATAGCCAATATTTAAGAAGGATTTCAATAACATGTCCTTTAAAATTCATTAATCTTGACTGTTTTTACCATCATTGTGAAATATACATAATCATCAAACTTTTAAGGTTTTAATCATGTCAGCTACTTTATGAGAGACAGGTGCTATGGACCCCGAGAACACCCTTCAGAAAGGAGAAAAATTGGAAGTCTTAAAATACGTAATGGAGGTGTAATGGGTGTATGGGGTCCATAGAACAAGGGTACTTCAGATATAAAAATAATGTTGTGGTTTTTTAGGAGGTGTTTGGTTCACATTCGGGAATCGGAATCGGAATGGGAATCATAAACCTCACTATTGGTATGGGTTTATATCATTCCCCCTTACTTGTTTGACTTAACCATTACCTAACATAAATCTGAGGACAAAGTTGTGAACTTGAAACCCATGTCACAAGTGGGGAATGAAAGTGGTATTTTCTAGATGTGTATAAGAGACATAGAATGATTCTCATAGTGTTCAACCAAACACCATCTATGGGTATCATTAACTTTGATTCCCATTCCCCCCTCTCATACCCATAAACCAAACACCTCCTTAATCTTTCTATTGATAAAATAAGACAGAAGTGTGTGAGAGATTATTAGGGTGTGTAAATATTATTTGCTAAATTTATGTAAAGATATTTCAAGAGACTTTCCAGTAAAATTAAAATTTACCAAATAGTGCATAATGTTGGGGAATATTCATGACAAACCCTAAATTGAAGAACAGTTTTAAGATTTTGATGCGAAAATCTCTATTTTTAAAGTGCTATTTGTCCCATTATTAAATACTTCTTGAAGGATTCAGGCAAATAAGATTTTCAATTCACTAAAGCCACTTGAAGAATACTTAATAATACTAGTGTTCTTCCCTTAAAACTCAAGTACAAAAGTATGAGCTAAGAAGAAGAAAACTAAAATTTGATTATTGTATTGTTGTATTTTGTGCCTTTGATAATCTCATATTTATAGATTCACCAAACACACCACCAAAAGTTATCTCACTTGATTGACTCTAGAAAATTAATTTGTACTCTTTTAGATGAATGTTCAAGAACTTTCAACAATATTAAGTTAAAGTGGTACTATCTTTTATTTGAATTTATATTAATTCATCACAAAAGAAATTTTAAACATCTTCTTATTAGATGTCTTTATACACATTATGACAATCATTTAAAGATTTTGTTAAATAAGAGTTTTTTACGAGATTTTATGAAAATTCAATTTTCTTTTAAAACTGACCATAATTCATATTTGTGAAGGTATGGTACCCTAATCGTAAACAAAGAATGGCTAAATACTTAATCTTTAAATGTACATTCAAAATATTTGATTAGAGTTAAAGCTCTCTTATACCATCAAAGTTGTTGACCACTAGGAGCAACTTAAGTCACTCCTGGGATTGGAGGTCTATGGATTAAATTTCAGCACCTTCATTCAAAAACACTCAACAATACGGAAGTAAGTAGTCTTAATCGGAGAGAAGAAGAACACTCAAGTGACAAGTAAAGCTAGATTAGTATAGTATAAGTTAGTATAGTTAGTTTCATTAAAAACAAATTTAGTTCCTAATGTTTCCAATTTCCAAATTGTGTAAGCCATGTGACCCGATCTGTTGGACAAGTTGAATTCTAATTTGATCCGAAAATACAGAGGACATTACGCACATGGGAAAAGAGATACGAGAAAGACAATTAGGGGAAGAAAATTTGTTCAATTATATCTTTGCATGTGAACAGGAAGAACAACATGACAAGATAAACATGGCACAATGGACTTTGAGGGAATTAGCCACGCCCACTTTGAACCAACAACCCTTATGCATTACTTATCCAGATTTAGATGCTAATGTTACATTTGAATTGAAAACTGGACTAATCCATTTATTACCTTCTTTTCATGGATTGCCAAGTGAAGATCCAAACAAGCATCTCAAGGAGCTCTATGTGGTTTGCACAAGTATGAGAGCCACCGGGGTATCAGAGGAGCATATTAAGTTGAAAGCATTTCCATTTTCACTCAAGGATGAAGCAAAGGATTGGCTATTCGATTTGCCTTCCGGTAGTCACAACTTGGGAGCAGATGAATAGACTATTCTTGGCTAGTAAATACTTTCTAACTTCTTGAACTGTAAATATTCGCAAAGAAATTTGTGGAATAAGGCATTTCAATGAAGAATCTTTGTTAAGTATTGGGAGATGTGAAGAAACTGTGTGCAAGTTGTCCGCACCATCAGATAAGTGACTCCTTACTAATTCAATATTTTTATGAAGGGTTGTTGCCTAATGAAAGGAACATGGTCGACGCCGCAAGTGGATGGGCGTTTGACAATCTGACCATTGACGCTGCTCGAGAGCTTATATCGAATATGGCAGCTCGCTCTCAAAAGTTTGGGACATGACGCGATCAACCTCTCGAAGTGTAAATGAGGTAAATGTTTCTTCATTAGAACAACAAATGGCTAGTTTAACCTCTTTTGTTAGACGGTTGGCTTCAGTGTACTGCAGACCGATTGCACAACCATATGGTATTTGCTCAAATGAGGACACTCACCGATATGTGTCCCACATTACAAGATGAAGGGCAAGAGCAAGTAAATGCAATGGAGGATTCCCGAGGCAGCCACAACAAAGTTATGATCCCTACTCGAACACTTACAATCCTATGTGTATACAGAGACATCCTCACTTCTTACAACTTCCAATGATGGTATACACAGTCAAGACTGTATACCTTACCATAAACATGTACATCGTATACCATAAAGCTTTACACAACTAGAATAAGAGACAGGCTGGATAATCAATCTAGTAAGTCTTTAGAGGAATTGCTGGATATTTTAATTGAAAATACGATTCAATTCCAGTAGGATACAAGGGCTAGTATTCAGCAATTACAGCACCAGATGGGTCAAATGGCTACCATAATTAACAGGTTGGAAGCTCAGAGCTCAGGAAAGTTGCCGTCTCAAACTATCATTAACCCCAAGGAGAATGTGAGCATAATTACGTTGAGGAGTGGTACAGAGGTTGATGTGCAGCAGAAAATAGTTCCTGGACATATGGAGGCCGAGAAGAAGAAGACCACAGTCGAAAAAAAGGTTGAATCATGTGACAAGACCCAAGCTATGATAGTTTGAGACGGCAACTTTCCTGAGCTCCCAACAAAGAGCTATACAAGACTTTTCGTAAGTGCGAGGTAAATATTCCCTTATTAAATGCTATTAACAAATACCTTGATATGCTCAGTTTTTGAAGGAATTGTGTTCGCATAAAAGAAAGAAAAAAGAGAAGAAAATTCGAAAGGTAGAGATGGGGAGAAATGTTTCATCTATTATTCAAAAATCCCTACCTGAAAAATGTAAGGATCTAGATGTGTATTCATTGCAAGATAGGCAATACACATTTGGAAAAGGCCATGCTGGATTTAGGTGCATCTATTAACATAATGCCATATTCTGTGTATGATGCATTGAAAATCGAACCATTGAATAAAATTGATATAGTAATTCAGTTGGATGATAGATCTTTAGCCTATCTTAAGGGAATTTTCAGGTAGGATATTTTAGTTCAAGTGGGAAGTCTAGGTTTTCCTGCTGATTTTTATGTGTTAGAAATGGAACAAGGTGATGTGTAATGCTCCTATTTTGTTAGGAAGACCATTTCTAGCTACTTCCCAAACAAAGATAGATGTTCTTAAAGGCACTCTTAGTATATAATTTGGAGATGAAAGTTGGTTCATAATACCATTTATGCTGATGTTAAACTTTTATGCAATTATAAACTTGTTTCTGTAATCGATGTGCGTAAGCCTCTAATACAGAAAATGCATGAACATACGGATAAGCAAGAGGTGGACACTAACCATGCGGAACATCTGAGGGAAAAGAACAAAGACTTGTTGCAACAAACAAGTAATGAAAGTCCCAACACTTTTCCACTTTCTAACGAGAAATTGAACTTAGAATAAACTTGTTTGGATCCTACAAGAGGAAATGAGATTGAATTCATCATTTTTTAAAATTGTGAAATCACAAGAGCCTGTCTCCTCCACATGGGAATTACTAGATTGATTGAAAGAGCATCAAGTCGAGCCAACGACAGTAAACAAAGGCGCTGCATGGGAGGCAACCCATGTCCATTTAGATTTTATTCCGTTTGTTTTTGAGTTCTTACTTTTGTTTATTTTATTTTTAGTTTTCATTGTTTTTACTAGCTAGACATTTTAGGGTTAATTGTCGTTATGGTTGTTTCAAATGCAGAACCTATAAAGAAATTCTGTTAAGGGAGTAAGTTTTTCTTGTTTATTGTAGGATTATTTTCTACAATATTCTTGTTTTTCTTATTGTCTCAAGGGAATTATTTCTTTGTTTTGTTCTGTTTTGTTTAGTGTCTACTCCAACTTTCATGCTCGACAAGGGGATATTTATAGCGGATACTGTTCCAAACGCGAATTAAATCTAGAGAAACTTTTCTGTTTTCCATTTTTTTGCTTTTATTTTTGCATTGAGGACAATGCTTATTTTTGTGGGGTGGAAGTTATTTAGATTTTTTACTTGTTTGGTGTATTTTGCTCAATTTTGCTGCAATATTTTAAAAATTTCTTTGATCAGAGATCTTGTTAATTTTTTGAAAATTTTTGTTGATAAATTAGAAATTTTGAAAGTTTTTGCTTAACATATTTTTTACACATCTAGATGTGTATAAGAGATCATTAGTTGTACCATGCACTCACTGAGTAGTCGATGTTAATACTTTTCATTCATGATTTTCAAGATTTTTGAGCACTAAGCCATACTTTAATTTTTGATTTGGGATATTTAGAAAATTTATGTAGACTCAATTATGTTGCATCCCAAAACTCACTTTATTACATTTTGAATCCATTGTGTCTAGGGCCTGTCTCTTATACACATCTAAGCAGCTGTCTCTTATGGTTGGTTAGAAACTGTGTCTTAGAGACATCAATATGTGTATAAGAATACAGATATGTGAAAGATGTCATTTTTTGGCCAAAATTGAAAATAGGGACTACACATCTAGATGTGTATAAGAGACATGGTATACATTATTTGTTAAGGGGGTATAAGGATGGAAGTTGTAAGAAGTGAGTGATGTACATTTAGCAAAATGGGGTATTGAAAAAATTTGTTATGGAAAAAAAAAAGAGTTATCGTGCTATTTGGATAAATTAAGTAATTATTGTAATAGTGAAAAATCTTAATCGGTTATATGGGTCGTATCGGGTTAAACCGTTAACAAACGGGTCATGACTCGACCCGACACAACACAAAAGCTTAATGGGTCATGTCCAGGTTCAAGATTTCTGACATGAACCTGATAAGGATTCGACACGATAAAAACCTGATATGACCTATTGACACCCCTACTTTCGGAGACTAGTTTGGATTACCTCCAAAACATTGGACACCAAAATTGTATTTTCCTTGTAAGACAAATGTAACCGTGGATGTTATCTAGATTGGAGATTATGACCTCTAGTGAGTTAAATATCCATATTATTAGTTAGTAAAGTTTAATGGAAAAATTGTTAAACTTGGTTTCCAATATTAAGGAAATCTACCCAATTAGTCCTCGAAAGTTTAATAAAAACAAATTTGGTCTATAATGTTACTAGTTTTGGCAAAAAATGGATAATTAGCAAAAATTTAACAGTGACTCATTGTCAAATTCAAATTGCGTTAGTCATACATTTGACTTTGAATTTTAGTTCCCCAAATTTTAGATTTTGGATTAATATAATCCAATAGTTTCAAAATAATCGTGTTATAATTTTATGAAAAAATGAGCTGAGAATTCAACTAAATAGATGTATATTAAAATTTTAATAAACTAAATTATGAAAAACTAATTAAATGTTCCTTTTAATATCTTTATGTTCATTTTTATTTATATTTTCACGCCATTACATGTTCTCACATGTTTCTTCTCCTTTACATACTTGTAATCGGCTATTTTATTTGTTTAATCTCATTCTTTATCAATTTCGGTCCAAAATTTATTTTATTTATTATAAACGATGTATTTTGGGTGGTATAATTGTGGTAATATTCAATTAATTATTTAATTTCCATAATAAGCGAAAATATGTTAGATACATAGTTAATTGAATTCACATGTCTCTTATATTCATCTGATGTATCTAATAAATTTTTTGCATCACAAAGATTTATCGATTGATTGCCAAATGAAATTAATTTTTCTAACCTTGTTTGATTTAGATATGAGAATTATCAATGTACATCTACATTAAAATTAAAGGAATACCCTAAAAATTTTATTATTGGAATGTTATAATTTTAATACGATGGAAAGAGTATAAAATACAAAATATATATATTTTTAAAATATTCCTAAAAAGCACTTCATTGGTAAGACTATTTGAAACTTACCTTTACTAGTTATTAAAATACGAACCCATAGGTATAACCATTTTAAATATGCGTCTACTTGTCATGTAAGAATTTATGTAATAGTAGTTATAATTAAAGTTACATTATTACAAATAGAATTTCTTCTATTTTTCTAATAATTTTTTAAATTTGTTGTATGTGTATTTTAATCAATTGGAACTAAATTAATAAATAAGACACCCTTAGGTAAAAAGTAGTTATATCGATGTGAAGTGTTTTACGAAATTTTTATAGGAAATTTTGAAAAAAAAATATGTATTAAAACACTTAAGTTTGGCAATAATAATAATTGCAAGTAATTTATCATCAAATAAATTTATTATATTATATTTTCATCTATTTGGTGGTATATACAATCAAAATAATTCCACATTATTGTTTATTTGGAATTTGAGTAAATTATTTTGGCATATACTTAACTTTCAAATTAGTTAGAGGATCATATTAATCCAAAATCCAAACATCGGGACCAAAAATACAAAGACTAAAGTTTGACTAATTGTAATTTTTTTGATGAATCCTTAATATCAGGTAAAACACTTCAATTGTGTCTCTTATACACATCTAGATGTGTATAAGAGACAGTTATTAATGTTATACTCGAGGACTAGTTTGATTCCTTTTCCAAACATTTTCAATCAAAATTCCATATTCCCTTTTCTTTTAATGTATATGGGTATTGATAATTCTGATAAAAAATCCAACAAGTTTAGCAAAATTGATTTTATTTGGAGTTCATTGATAAATCTATTGTGATTTTATTAAATGATCCATTGAATTTATGTAGTATGTATCTCTTACATTCTAATAGAATATTCAATCAATTATTTAATTACCATAATAAATGAAAGTATGCTAGAATACACAATTAATTGGCTACACATATATAATGCATAACAACAGATATATAAATGTTATATGAAAATTGGGAGAATGAGATTGAAGAATTATAAGAGCTGAATATAAATATCGTAACTTGTATAAGAGACAGGTGTACACCAAAACTAATTACATAAATAACCGATTCATATTTTTCACTATTTCCTTTTTACTTAATTTTTCCAAATAGCAGGTCTAACTCAGATTTTTAGTATGAAGAGATATGTATACAATAAATTGTTTTCTCAATTCGTATTATCATAAAATTCTAACTATGATTATTTTAAAAGTAGAGGACCATTTAATACAAAATCCAAATATTGGAGACCAAAAATACAAAGTCAAAATGTTTAAATAATGGCAATTAATCTTGACTATTAATCACTTTTGAATTTTTGTTAATAGTCCAATTTTAGCCAAAATTGAAAACATTAGAGACCAAATTTATTTTTAGTAAACTTTCGGAGACTAGTTTGTCTCCTGTCACAAACATTGGGAACTAAAATTATATTTTTCCCATATTTCCCTTACTAACTATAAATATTTAGCTCCTCTAGAGTTTATATTCTCCAAATCTAGATAGTATCTATAGTTATATTTGTATTATAGGAAAATGCAATCTTAAACCCAATATAATAGAAGAGGATCCAAACTTGTCCCCTAAAGTTCATAAAAAACAAATTTAGTCCCTATTTTCAATTTTGGCCAAAAAATGACAACTAACAGATATTCAATAGAGACTAGTAGTCAAAATCAAATTGTCGTTAGTCAAATGTTTGGATTTTGTATTAATATGATCCTTTAATTTTTTTAAAAAATATGGTTAGGATTTTGTGATGAAATGAGTTCATTTTAATTAAATATATATCAGGTGTGTACTAAAAAACCTAACAAACAAAACTATAGAAAAAATAATTAAATGTTCCTTTTCATATTTATCATTTCTTTTTTTATTTATATTTTCATGCCACTAAGTAGCTCACATCTTTCTACACCTTTACATACTTCGAATCAACTTTTTTATTTGTTTAATTTCAAGTATCTCAATTTTAATATAACATTTATGCTATTTATTATTCTAGAGTTATGTGCAATCAATTGATTACGTATTCTAGCAATCAATTAATACCATAGTAAGTAAAAATATATATTTTCTTTACCATTTTATTATTAAAAATTAATTATCTTAAATTTTTATGTATTAGATGGTGTATACAATCAAAATACGGTTTAATGTTTAAATTTCCACATTATCATTTATTGGAATACTGGTATACCTCGATTATATATTTAGTTTAAGTTTCAAATGATTTCACCTAAAATCTTAAATCTCATTATTCGAAAATTAGGGGATTGCATTAATTTAAAATGGAGAATATCAGTTTTGGTAACCAAACTATGGGTAGTGCTCAAAACTACTGCTCAATCTATTCAAAATTGCAGTTTCGGTTCCCAAACTACCAATTATGCGTGAAAATAGGACAAATGATAGAAAAGTTCCAATACCTAATGGTTTTAGTCATGTGTGGTGCACATGACTGGTAACTCTAAAAAGGTTTTTGTCAAAATTCATTAATTTTGTGCAAAATTGGTCCCTAATCTTTATGGATTTTAGCTAAGCAGGTCCTTATTCTAAGATAGTTTACCAAATTATAAACAACTTAAACAAATGGCAGTCAATCCATCTATTAAGTATTACAACTGTCTCTTATACACATCTAGATGTGTATAATTGACAGCCTTAATACCAGGGCAATCGTACAAAATAAGACTCATTTATCATAATAGGTTTTTTGGGTGGTCAATTGTGGTACATATACACATGATAATTCTCTGTATCTAATACAAATCAAGATGTGAAAAAGAGACAGATATATATAATTGATATCCAATGTACTAATCTATTATATACTCATTGACCTTTTTTTATGTTCCTTCTCTTTTTCATTTTTAAAAAATCATTTATAACATTAATAATACTCAAAAAATGAACCCAAAGGCATTGATATTAAAAATATTGTTGTTTTAATGTTTATATATGGATTAAGTGACGTTTGTTTAAGTCATTTATAATCAGTAAACCATCTCAAAATAGGGATCTATTTATTTAAAATCCATAAAGATTGGAGACTAATTTTGCATACAATGCATTAATAATATTGACAAAACCTTTTTGGGTTTAATAGTCATGTGCAACTATTTGAGTTTTGGACTTTTCCGTCATTTGTCCTATTTTTGTGCATAATTGATAATTTGGGGACCAAAATCGTAATTTCACATAGATTGGGGACAGTTTTGAGAACTAGTCATAGTATGGGACCAAAACTTCAATTCTCCCCATCTAAAATCCAAACATTGTACAAAAAATCCAAAGTCACCATGGTTGACAACAACAATTTGATTTTGACTATTAGTCACCTTTGAACTTCCATTAGTTGTCATTTTTTGGCCAAATTTGAAACATTAGGGGCTAAATTTATTTTTAGTGAATTTTCAAAACTAGTTTGGTTCCCTTACCAAATATTAGGGACCAAAATTTTATTTTTCCCTTGTGAGTCTGTTTGGTTAAGTTGAAAATATTTACCTGAATTCTTTTATTGGGTCTGTCTCTTATAAAAGAATTGGAGGTAACATATTCCTCAACTTTTAAAATAATCACAGTTAGATGTGTATAAGAGACAGACATAGGTGATTGGGCCCGTAAATATGTATATCACCTTGAATTTGTTCCATAAATGTAGGGGATTCAATGCCTTATTTTGGCTGATAAATGGGTAAAATAAAAGTTGAAAAACATCAAAATATATATTTCTGTTATAAATTCTATAGATTGTGGATGCCAACTCATGTATTTTAATTTTGATCAATTGTAGTAGAAGTCTATGTATCTATAAGTGTTGATAACTGTGGATACAAGTTACGTTATTTATATTATGTAACTTATAGGTTATTGTACTTTTATAAATATAGGCACTATATGAGGAATAAAAGAAGAGACAATCTAGTCTTCCATATTTCTTTCTCTATTTCTCTCTCAATTCCTTACATTTTCTTTAAATCTTTATATATTGTGTTTAACTTTTATAACACATTGTCAATATGAGACTCTAATCAATTGATGTATAACTGGTAGAATATCACACAAGGGTAGAAATTTTAATATCACAACCAATGTATTATTTGATATTGGGTATCCTCTATTATTATGTTTAATTTTTATATACCTTTGATTTAATTGTATTACCTTAGTATCATTGTTAATTATTATTTAAATTATAGTTTAGATCATATCTTACCAAATTCGAATTTATAACCCTTAACGTCAAGCAAGATTTAAATGTTGAAATACATTTGGAATCTATGGGTTTTGAATACACCATCAATAAAGAAAATATTTTATGGGTCATGAAGACATCATCGAGAAGGAAAATATTGCATCCAATCAGGACATGGCAAAATCAATGATTTTCCTTCATCAATATATATATACATACATACATATATATATATATATATATATATATATATCTTTTTGTAAATTCTCTTTTTTAATCCTATAATATCCAGCATATTTATGATATATATATATCTTATATATGCTGTTTTGACAAAAATCTTTTTAGAGTTAAAAATATGGTCGAGAAAATATTCTCTAATTTTCTTACCGAAGATATGATCCTACAGTAGCAATATCTCAAAAGGATTTTAAGAAACTATTCGAATTAATTCATGTTACATTGTGGCTGAGTTAAATATGAATTGTCAATGATAAATTATGTGTAAAGAGACATTGAAAGTTATACTACTGAATCTGTTTCATTCCTTGAAGTGAATGCTATCATCCCTGGATCTGTTTTAGAGACAGACTGAATATCATGCGGTTATGTATAACAATTCCTAAAAATAATTGTGGTTATGATTGTGGATATAAAAGTGGTCTAAACGAGGCCGTAATAATTACTTATACCATTCGAAGTGGATTAATTCAAAAGAAGAAAAGTGAAAAACAGTAAATCAAATAATCTCTCCAGAACTATTGAAAAATAAATATATAATCGAGGTATGAAAGTATCTGTCTCTTATACACATCTAGTGTGTATAAGAGACAGCAACAGTGAACATGAAGTCACTTAAAATTTTGTATGTCTTATTCTTTTGCATGAATTTTTTATCTCATATTATTATAGTTATTATATTTTTCTTATCTAATGAGAAACATATGAATATATATATATAGATATATATATAAATGTATATAAGATATGAGAATTATGTCTCGTTGACGGTGCAACTACATATATGACAGTAAAAATAAATAAAAATATCTTTCTCATTGGGTAGTATTAAATCAATTGCTGAGTTCTAGAAGAACCACCATATTATTACCCATATCTATAGTTTCAAAATTTTTTTTTTGTTAAATTTCAAAAATATCTGCCAAAATAGATTTCATATTGAGATAGTAAATGAGAAAAAATATTGAGTTTGATTATATCACAAGAATAATATTAACAAATTCCTTTTACTTTCTATTGTGTATAATAGAATTGATTTATATGCTATAGTAAATGTATTGTTTATTGAAAAAAAAGAATTTTATTACATAAATCATTGAAAATTCACATAAATATTTATTGAAGAACCTGAAGATTTTTCAATTCAATAAATTCTCTTGTGCTAATTTTTCTCAAAGGAAATTAGTTTAGATAATCAGCTAAAATAAGGCATTGAATCCCCTACATTTATGGAACAAATTCAAGGTGATATATATTTACGGGCCCAATCACCTATGTTATGGACTAACTAAATATTTTATGATTTTAATAGATGCATCTACTAGATGGTCACATGTGTGTTTATTATCAAATTACAACCTGGAGTTTGCAAGATTGCTAACTCAAATAATTCGATTAAAAACATGATTTTCAAATTATGCAATTAAGAAATTTATCTTGATAATGCTGGTGAATTTATATCCCATACATCTAATGATATATAGATATATATATATATCTATCTATTATATATGTCAATTGATGTAAATATTGAACATCTTAAAGTATATGTTCATAGTCAGAATGAGTCAAAATGGTCTAACAGAATGATTTATTAAAATGACTCCAATTGATAGCTGGATCATTCTTTATGAGAACAAAATTAGTAATTCTGTATAGGAAAATGCAATGTTACATGCATTAGCACTTACATGTATCTGACCAAGATATATTTTAGGTTCTTCCCATTGTAATTGACTTTTGGTCAGGAGGCTAATTTTTCACACGTAAATATTTAGTTGTGAGGCATAAATTTCATTAGCTCCACCACAACGTATAAAGATGGATTATTAATGAAGGTTGAGAATACATATTTGATATGACTCATCCTCTATAATAAATATTTTGAAATATTTATTGGGGAGCATAATTTGTCGATTGTCTTTTTGATGAAAAATATTTTCTCAACATTAAGGGGACAAGTAAGTAGTTAGATAGAAAAATTAAATGAAATAAATTATCACATTTTAATCTTGGCAAAGTAATGTGAACTACAAAATTCAAAAGACAATTCATTACGAATCAACTTTATTCAGGTACCTGATCCACTTCTGGAGTTACTATAATCTCATATACCACCTTAGGAGCTCTTCAGGGGCAATTAGTGTCCCAGTAGGGACAACTTGTTAATACAAATGATAGTTAGCCATGCATAAGACATAGTTGACCAATCGGTTCCAAATATAAGATGCTTATAAGAAGAAAAGAAAAAATATTTAAGATGGTCATACAATGAAGGTGCACATGCCCCTGAAGAGCTATAAACATAACTAATTATAGAACTCCAAAAGTGGATCAGGTACCTGAATAAAATTAAACTAAAG
The DNA here is from genome assembly GCA_025175665.1 of Cinchona pubescens. Taxonomy (NCBI): domain Eukaryota; kingdom Viridiplantae; phylum Streptophyta; class Magnoliopsida; order Gentianales; family Rubiaceae; genus Cinchona; species Cinchona pubescens. The sequence continues at coordinate 667,569 of JANKKI010000383.1, read as the reverse complement.
AGATCTCGATAAATTATGTCTATACTTAAAAAAGATGGAATTGAATGGATATTATTATTTAAAAATCAATTGATGTTTTGAATGAAAACAGGGATTTTTTAATTTAAGTTTATCGATGTGTATTGACATAACTCAGCCACAATGTACCATAGAAAGACACAATTTTAGAAGGACAAAATTCATGATTGAAACATGAAGTTTTTGAACTTGTAATCCAAATCCCTAAAGGTGTAAAGTCGGTGGGTACCCAAATGGGTATTTGTACGAAAACAAAATGTGAAGAATGAAATTGTGTGATACAAAGCACGCCTTGTCACATAAGGATTTTCTCAAAGATTCAGCATTAATTATAAAGAAACATATTCTCTTGTAATAGATGCAATTGTTTTAAATATCTTATTAGTTTGGCAGTTTATGAAAAACTTGAAATGCGTCTAATAGATGTTGTCACAGCCTATTTATATGGTTTGTTTGATACAACAATTTATATGAAAATTCTTAAAAAATTTAACATGCTCGAAGCATGTAAAGTTTTTCAAAAGATTTTTTTAATAAAATTACGTAACTTCTTGTATGGGTTAAAGTAATCTAGGTGTATATGATATAATCGCCTCAGTGAGTATCTCTTGAAAGAGACACTCACTACAAAAATGATCCAATTTACTCATGTGTTTTTACAAAAGGAACTAAATCAGAATCTATAATAATTTTTGTATATGTTGATGATATAAATATTATCAGAACTTTTGAAGAGTTTTATGTAAATAGAATGAATTGTTTGAAGAAAGAATTCGAAATAAAAGATCTAGGTAAAACAAATTTTGTATAGGTCTACAATTTGAGCACTTAACTCATAAAATTTTCATTCATCAATCAACTTGTATAGAAAAAGTATTAAAGCGATTCTATATGGATAAAGCATATCCGTTGAATACCCTAATAGTTGTAAGATCGCTTGATGTGAAAAAGGATCCTTTCCATTCTCGGTAGAATGATGAAAATTTTTTTGGTCCCGAAATACTATATAATAAGTGTTATAGGAGTATTAATGTATTTTGCTAATAATACACGACTTGATATAATATTTGCTATAAGTTTGTTAGCAAGATTTAGTTCTTCTCCAACACGAAAATACTGAAATGGTGTTAAACATATATTTGAATACCTCCGGTGGACTATTGATATGAGTTTACTTTATTCAAGTGAATTTAAATTACAGTTAATTGGCAATGCAGATGACGGATATTTATCTAACCCACACAAAACATCTTCTCGATCTTAAACAGGTTATTCATTCACATGTGGAGGATATAGTTATTTCATAACGTTTAACAAAACAAACTTTAGCTGCTACTTCAAATCATGTAGAATTAATTACTATACATGAGGTAAGTAGAGAATGTATTTGGTTAAAATCACTAAACCAACATATCCAGACTGTCATATATGGTTTAACATTAGAAGAGAAGCGACCAATGATGTTATATGAAAATAATGCGGCATGCATATCCCAGTTAAAGGGAAGTTATATCAAATGAGATAGAACGAAACACATTTCTTCAAAATTTTTCTACACTCATGATTCTCAAAAGAATAGTGATATTGATATTCAACAAATTTGTTTATGTGATAATCTAGCTGATTTATTCATAAAGGTGCTACTAACATCAACATTTAAGAAGATAGTTTGCAATATCAGAATGCGCCGTCTCAAGGATATTAAGTGATGTTTTTACGAGGGGGAGTAATACTACACGCTGTACTCTTTTTCTCTTGACACACAATATAATTTTGTCCCAATGGGTTTTACAGTCAAGGTTTCTAATAAGGCAATATGCAAAAGTGTACTACAAATATTGTGTACTCTTTGTCCTTCACTAGATTTTTTGTCCCACCAAGTTTTTCTAATAAGGTTTTAACGAGGCACATATTCTAGTTAATAGACATTCAAGGGGGAGTTTTATAAATTTTATAAATTGTGGATGCCTACTCATATATTTTAATTTTGATAAATTGTACTGGATCTAGATGTGTATAAGAGTATTAATAATAAAGTATTAATAATAGTAGATACAAGTTACGTTATTTATATCATAAACGTAATTTATGGGTCATTGTATTTTTATAAATACAAGCACTACATAAGGAATAAAAGAAGAGACAATCTAGTCTTCCATATTTCTTTCTCTCTTCTCTCTCAATTCCATACATTTTGTTTAAATCTTTATATATTGTATTTAACTTTTATAACAATTTCAAAAAAAATTCAGTTTGTTACCCAAAAATCGACGCAAAAATATTATGAAATATGATTTTTTTTTCATGTAAAGTATTTTTTTTAAAAAAAATATTAGGAAAATATTTTAAATCCAACCAAACAGACCCATAATGATCATTGTTTTAAATCCCACATTTTAGATACGTGTGATGTTGTAAAAATAGAAGAAGTAATAGATGAATTGAGAGAAAGTGCGAGATACAATAATGATTAAACAAAATTTCCAAGATAAATGATCCATAGATTGCAACTAATTAATTTCCAGCTGAAGTTGTAACTGTAACTAACAAAACATTTAAAAACCAAAACCACGCAGCTTTGCTGCACTTTACACAACTCAGAACCAGAATAAAAACATGGTTGCTTTCAAATCCTTTGGTCTTAGGGCAATTTCCCATTTGTCTCCATCCAAGAACTGATACAAGAAATGTGCTCGGACCATTGAAATGCAGCATATAGTTGTTGTATTACTAGCAACAGATCTAGGCTGCTTAAATCTCTTCCAATCTTTTAGGACAGTAGACTCCAGTCAAATCAGCCATTAGCACTTATACTTCGGCAGCAATTGGCATGCATGGTAATCACTAATCTAACGTCTTCGCTATCTTTGCAAAAACCACTAAAATAAAGGGTGTTTGTAAACACCTCATTTTAAGGCCTAACTGTGTAGACACTTTTTCAATCAAAATGGCCAAAACATCTTGTTCTTTCAGTCCTGTGGAATTAAGTCTTGTGTCATACCAAAGTTGGAATAATGATATGGTCTCTTTAGTTTGCTTTAATATGGTACCTGATCGTGTTGATCATAATTAGTTTCTGGACCATTCATTTCTTGAATCTTGTCCGTATCTAATTTGGAAGTCATCAGTTTCATGAATCTTAGTCTTGGAAATGGATTCCTTATACATATTACATCTGTATCCTGCCAAAGCAAATACCATTAACGATTAGTTACTGGTCAGTATAGTAAAATAAATTTAGAGACGAAAGGGTTAAAATGTCTAACACTTGGTTTTGGATTAAAATTTTAAAACTAGAAAGCAAAAGAATACTAACAAGAAATTACTATTCAGAATCTTGGTATTTTGTGATAACTTTCCTTATTTTGAGATTTATTTTTCTAAGAAGCACAAAGATAAACCAACAAGGGAATTTAAATCTTATACACATCTAGATGTGTTCAGAGACTTGCCAACCAAGCGTGGCCTTAGGGATAAAATGAACTATTCAACTCATTTACTTAAATTTGGAATAGAATTTCTTACTCTTTATTATAAATCCTTAGTATTATTGATGGGTGCAAGTAGTTGAACAACAACGACAAGGCCTTGGTTCAAAGCTAAATTAAATCAAATTTGAGCTTATAACATGCTAATTTCACTTAAATGGAACTAATTTATTAGTTCTATTGTTATGTACATTGCTAATAATTAATAGTTTACAATAATGTTAAGGGTTAAATGCAAAATACTTCCATTTCAATTACTTCTGTATTTCCTTTTCTCTTTCTTTTCCTTTTTGTTTTTTTTTCATGCTCTTTTTGCCAGTATTAAACAATTATACAACTATTAAACAATTAAACAATTTTTTCCTTTTTGTATTCCAACGGGCTTGATTTGAAAGCGGCTAATTTCCTACCTACCATACCTTTGCATTCGTAACATGGCTTGTGTGACTTGGATCATTCACCACATGTCCCACCTACTTATCAATCTAATAAACAGGGTTCGGTCAACCACTTTCTTAATATGACGATCCGGAGAAACACTAAAAGTACTCTTTTGGTGTAAAAATTTCATTGTAGAGTCAAGATTTTAGTTTTAATATATTGGTTCTTTTTTTTCTTTTTTTTGGTTAGCTTCATTAATATATTTTAATTCCATAATTTAATCTGATTTAATTTCCATATTCTTAATCCTAATACACTTCATTATCTCTACAACCTTGATGTGTTTTATACGAACTAACTTTCTACAAAATGTGTTCCATGATTGCCACTATGGTGACAGATTCATTTAAATTCTTATTTTACAGTAGAGAACGGTTAACTCCATTTAAAAGTTTTCCATTGACTTCTTAAACTAGCTAGTTCGGACCTTATTGTAATATTATCTTTGCCTCTCTTAATTTCCTACTTGTATTTCAGGACTAGATGCTCAGGGTTTTCCTTCACTGCAGTCGGGAAAACCATATTTTATTTCAAATAAGTTTGTGTATTTTACCCGGAAGTCTTGGTTTAGTCTTCTTTCTTGTATTAGAGATTGCTGTCCGATCACATCTAGAAGTGTATAACCGTGATCTTGGAAAGGTTTACAAAATATTGATCAGATTAATCTCAAACTATCATTTTTGATTTCTTTCCAAAAAAACCCTGATCTTCTATGGAAAACTACATTGTTCTCTTATTGAATCACTTGGCCCACTCCTTTAAAAATCCGGCATTGTCATAGCCTGCCTAGGTACTGTAGCAGACTGTTACTATCTCATCTACAGTACAAGGACAGGTCGTCCGACACGGTCCACTGTTATCCTTAGTTTCTACTTTATATTTGAATATCTAATATATAGTAATGCTCTGGAAACACATCTAGCCAAAATAGTCCTTAAACTTTTTTACTTTAATCAAAAAAGTTGAGAGACTATTTTGGCGATTTTCCCTATATATTACCTGTCTCTTATACACATCTAGATGTGTATAAGAGACAGCTTAAGTCCAAGATGGTGACTACACCATAAAAGGACTTTTGGCTAAAAAATAAAAGTTAAAGGACTATTCTGGCTAAAAATAAAAGTTAAAGGACTATTCTGGCTAAAAAAAAAGTGGAAGGACTTTTCTGGCTACAAAAAAAAGTTGAGGGACTATTTTGGCGATTTTCCCTAATATTAACTTTCTCTTAACTACTTCTAATGTGTATAAGAGACAGGTATCAAGATACTTGAACTACTTTCGTAGGTGAAAAATCTGCTTTCTATGCTTAAGACACTTAATACAAAACTTTTAATTTAAATCTGTAAAATGCAAAATTCGCCCAAATAGTTTTCATATTTACTTTTGTTAAATACATCGCCACATCTTCGTTGTTCCAACTTAAATAAATAGAAACAACTAAATCCATATTATAAATTTATTATATAGAAAACTCTGGATTGCCTTGTCATAAATTTGTTTACCTAACACACACACCAAAATTGGAAAAAAAAAAAAAAACAAACAAAAGAAAATCCTGTAGATTCCAGCCCAATTTTCCTCCTAACCATATGATCCGTAAAGTGGTGTTTGAATGGAAAAAATGGATCTTACAGGGGTTCTTAAATATCACCTACCAATGGTGTATAAGAGACAGTCTCTAAATGATTAAGAATTATAGGAAAATTTTTTCTTTGATGAAATTGAATAGTTCTTTTTGCTACCTAACTTGACGATAGATTGGCAACATTTTAAGTAAATGATTATGATGGGTTTAGGATTTCCTGGATTTTTTATAGGTTGCAAAGATAGCGAAGACGCTGTTAATTACTAAATAAAAATGACTAAAATTTATACCATTTATCATTGATTTAACCAATTAAACTTCAGGCGCCCAAAATCAAAATACTAGTATTAATCACTCAATAAACAAACCCAAAATATAAAAATTCTATACCAAATAAGAGACAGGTAGTAGGGAAGGAGGACAAATTACTTTGCATGTAAATAAATTAAATAACTTAAACAATATTAATTAGTACTCACCGTGAATATAAAGTTGTATCCGCGCTTAATGTGTACATCGAGAAGGAAACGAGTCCTAGTCCACATCATATTGATAAAATCCTGTGACATTTAAACTGTTTTCTTCCGTGAAATCGGCATGGTCAGAAAGTTGAATTTGGGAACATTTTAGGGGTAAGGCCACATTCGTAGCAAACAAGAAGATCCATGGCAACAACTTATACACATGATCGAGCAAAGATATGGTTTCTTCGGAAGTCCAACCCAACATTATTGTAAAAGAAAAAGGTATTAGCATAGTACATAACAATAGTACCAATAAATAAGCTTTGTTTACTATTGTAATGATCAGAGTCTTGTTGGCCGTGGCAGCATTGCTTAGACACTACAAAATATGGTTTGTATTTTGTTTTGACAGTTGTATATTGATGTATATAACTTTTACATTGAAAAAAAAATCTTGGACTTATAGGAGGAATAGGAGTGTTTCTTGGGAGGGAGAATATGGTTGGTCAGAAAGAAAACATCTGAAATTAAGGTATGTATTCACAACTAGTCTGTGTATAAGAATCTAGATATTTAGAGAGAGAGGGTAGGAATGTAATTTGAATTATTATTAGAAATAATAATACCTGTCTCTTAGGCAAAATGATATTTGTACACCCTAAAAATTGTGAGGGCATGTACCTAATTGACAATATTAAGCTCTCTCTATTAATGACAGAAGTCATTGCACATGAACACATTGAGATTAATAACTTTCTTATATTTGAAGTTTCATAACATAGGCATTACAGCCGATATCGAGTCGTTTGTTGGCTGTAGCTTAATTGGAAGTTCAAGTAGTTGAAGTAGTTCAAGTAGTTCAACTTCTTGGGATTGAAGTAGTTGAGCAAAAATTAAAACAAGTGATTTTTAATCTGATAGTACAATATTAACAAAAAAAAAAAAAAAAGGATAGTACAATATTAATCTGATCAATATTTTGTAAAGAGTTAGAAACATCATGTTCGCTATTCAATGTCCCAGTTGGCTATTCGATCAAGCGAGATTAGTTTGTAGAAGTATAACCTCCCTTTGAAGGATTCATTCCAAAGCGCAAGTGGATTCTTGCCAATTGGTTGATAGCATTGCCATATACAATTTGTTAATGAAGATAACGGAGTAAATCTTTACCTTTCCAACACTCACGGTTCCAGGCAGCATGCATGGATCAAACTTTTATAAGTGTATTCATTTTCGACAAGATATAAAACCCGTGCAAAAGCACGGAAGTGTGATTTAATTTCATTAACAAACTTTTTTATTGAATTAAGTCATCTTGATACACAGGTAGAATACCAGAGGGTGGACTGAAAATCCATTGTATTTTCTCATCATACAATTTAGCAAATTGGGCCATCATACATTAGATTTAGATACAATAATTAACTTATTACATATTTCAACAAACAAAAAAGTGATTAATTTAATTCCAATAGTTAAATTAAAATATTCAAAATTAGATGCAAAAAGTAATAATATTATTAGTTGTGCTCTGAACTCATAAATAAAAGTATATGGGAGATAAAAGGGCAAAATACAAATAACCCTTGTGGTTAGGCTAATATGTACTTTATCCCTTGTGGTTTTCAAATATGCGTTTGACCCGCTTGTGGTTATCAAATATGCGTTTGAATGTGGGAAGCTAGTGTACTTCATTTTTTTTTTTTTTTTTGCAAAATGGATGGGAGCTGTCAAAACTAATATACACTTGTGAAATGTCATATATGCCCTTAACCAATTAGAGTGTTCTACAAAGTTTTGGGGTCAAATTGAAAATAAAAAAAGATTAAAAAATTTTAAGGGTTAAATTAAAAATAAAATGAGGTCAAATCAAAAATACAAAACATTCAACCTCATCTCCTCTCCCGCATCCCAACCGCAGCCAACCTATCTGGCTTCTCCAGTCCCCTTCTAAACCCCTCATCCATCATTTTCCTACCAGATGTGGCCATTCTAGGCCACTCCAGCTCCACTAGACATGGTATCCATACCATCCCAGCTCAATTTTCCTACCATTCCTGCCATCCTACCACTCTCCCATCACCCCTGCCACCCCAACTCCATTCTTCAGCCACCCAAGCTCCACTTGTCAACCATCATTCTTATCCATTGCTAGATGAAGAATGGAGATCCCCTAGCATGGAGGAGAATGATTCCCTACACCCCAAGACTGTGTTCTCTCAACACCCTAGACCTCCTTCCTTACCACTCCCACCACTCTAGCCTTCATTTCCCGTCATCTCTACTAGTCTAGCCCTCCTCACCCACCATCCCTGTCCTCCTTCCCTACTACCCCACGCCATTCCAACTCTCCCTCAACTGTCGTCACCCCTCACATCTAGGAATGGTATAAGAGACAGATAAGATGCAATTCCACCATATCTTCAAATGTCCATTTTCAAACCCAAATTCATAAGAAGCTACAACATCAACACATAAACATATCACATCCAATCCACAATTATCGCAAAATATTTCAATATTCAAATCTTAAACTATATCAACAATAACCGTAGAAAGAATTAATTTCTTGTGCTTTATTGGGAACAAACGAGATGGTGGCTGATTAGGCGGGTGGCCAGCCAATGACGGATAGAGGCCTAGGGGATGAGGAGGAAAAAGTAATCAGGGCCTTAGGGGTAAGGATGGGGGAGGGAGATCGAGCTTGGTGAAGCTAGATGAAAGAGATCGATGTAGTTGTGGTGGCTAGGGATGGGATGGAGATGAGGGAAGGAGAGGGGGTGGCAAGGATTTTGAAGTAGTGGCGGCGACTGGGGTAGGAAAGAGGAAGTTGCCGGATTGTGGTGGTGGAGGGGAGGAAATAGTTAGGGATAATCTTGGAGGGTAAAAAAAGTCATTTTTTGTATTTTATGATATTAATTTTTTTATAAAACAATCCCAGCCACGTTATTCGTACGTCAAAATCTCGTTAGTTTTTAAGGATTCCATTTAATTTGTCAAAAATAAAATAAAATAAAATAAAATTTGAAGTATAAAGGATCAAACGCACATTTTATAATCATAAGGAGATAAAACGTATATTAGCCAAACCACAGAAAGAATATTTGCATATTACCCAAGAATAAATCTATAAACCTCCAGAAGATTGTATGTAAAAATAAGTGATCTTTACATTTATCTTCTTTGTCTCGAAATACCTACGAACAACTTGTAGAATTACATACCTGAGTTTTGATGACAACTCTTTCATTGATTTAGATAGATAACGTGGGCTGAAAATTCACAACATTTTCTCATCATAAAATTTAGCAAGTTGGGCCATCATACATTAGATTTAGATACAATAATTAACTTTTACATATTTCATCAAACATAAAATGATATAATCTAATTCCAATAGTTAAATTAGAATACTCAAAATTAGATGTAAAAAGTAATAATATTATTAGTTGTGCTCCAAACTCATAAAGAAGAAAAGCATCTGGGAGAGAAAAAAGAATAAATCTGTGGACCTCTAGAAGAAAACTGGAAAAATAGGTGATCTTGATATGAACTTTTCTGTCTCGAAATACCTACGAACAACTTGTAGAATTACATACCTTAATGTTCATGACATCTCTTTCATTGATTCAAATAGATAATGTATACTGAGAATCTACTCATCATATTGTTTGTTAGCAATTTGGGCCATCATACTTTAGATTTCAATACAGTAATTATAATTTACATATTTCATCCTGTCTCTAATAAACATCTAATTTAATTATAATAGACAATTAAAATACTCAAAATTAGATGTAAAAAATAAATTAAATTAGTTGTGCTCCGAACTCAAGAAAATAATATGGGAGATAAAAAAGAATAAATCTATGAACCTCCCGAAGAACCTTAATATGATTTTTTTTTTTTTTTTTTTTTTTTGTCTTGAAATACCTATGAACAACTTGTAGTATTACATACCTTAATGTTGATGACAACTCTTTCACTTGATTCAAACAGATAATTCACCTTACAATATCTTAATTAAGAAGCCAAATAAACTAATACGTTGAATAAAAACATACAACTTACCAACATACTGATGTAGAGGTGAGACATCATTGACTAATCAATATTTTTCTGAAAAATAGCTTAACACAGAATTGGATTGAATAACTTATTCGTTAAACTATTGAAAGGATGATACTTTTATAAGTGATAAAATACATTGTATCTAGTTTTCTTTGCTTTGTCTATCCAACTACTAAAAATGATACTTTTATCAGCAATAAAATAATAGATTTATGTAATGAGGTTGGATTTTGTGTTCGTATATTTAATAAAGGTATAAGAAACTCAGGGGCGGCTCAACGATTTTGGGGTTTAAAGCCAGTATCAACACTGGAACATTTTTATTTTCTTAGTAAAATAACTAAAAATCCTTATACAAAATTTATTTTCTCTCTTTTGAAATGTAAAATTATTGATTAAACTTTTATGATAAATTTAACTTCTAATAATTATTATTCAATTGATAACACGGCTAACCCATTTAATCTTTCTTGAGATATTGTTAATATTAGATAAAATTATAATAACTCTTTTATTTTGAAAAACTTAGATTCTATCATAGGAATCAAAATTTATTTTCAATTAAAATTATTCATCAAGCAATATATGTATTAGCAAAAGAATCAACTCTTTTAGGCAGTTGATACTGGAAATTAACTATACTTGTATAGTTTTTCTTAAAACTTTTAATTCTGAAAATAAATCTAAACCATCAATATAAGAAAGATTATTATATTTTAAGGGTTTTACAAAATTATGGCAGCGGTCTTGCAATTTTTGATGTCTAATGATCTCAAATTTTCAATACAAAATAGAATGCCAAAAATAATTTCATGTACATTTGAATTATTAAAATCTATTTTGAAATGAAGAAATTGCATTATCTACAATGTATAAGAAATGATAATTCAAATGATTCTTTGTGAGACATTGTTATGCGATTATCAATATTTTCAAGAAATTGTTTTAGTATATGATGTATCACAACATTTCTCATGAATTTGGACTCTACATTCTTTCAAACACAATTTCTTTAGAATATCATAGCAGCTGTTAATCCATCTTCTCTCTCTCTCTGTCTATATATATAGAGTCCAAATATATATATATATATATATATATATTTTAAAAGATAAGGATATGAGATGATCTACACATCTAGATGTGTATAAGAGACTAGGATCAAAGGCTAAGTGTGGGGTAATTTGATGGCAAACAATATATTGTACTACCCTATAAAATTTAAAATTTTCAACCTCATCTATTGATAAATAATTGGCCTCACTAATTTCAAAAGGGCATCTCTTATTCGTGGAGTTTAGGTCAAATTAATTAATTTCTTCTAAGAAAAAAATCTCATAATTATAATAAGGCCCATATTTTGGGGCCTAAACTTTTTGATATTTAATAGCAAAATTTGATTAGATTTTTTCTAACAATTATAATAATAAGGCCCCTTATTAGCTTTGAGACCTAAAATAATAGGGAGTTTTCATTAAATTTTTTCTAACAACAAGAAGTTTTTTTTATAATTATAATTACCACAATAATAAGGCCTAAACTTTTGGGGGCCTAAAGGGGTGCCTTTTCTGCCAACCCTTGAGTCACTCGACAAAAAGCTTTAAAAAAAAAAAAAAATCACCTCTCCCTTTACTTCTATAGTGACTCGAACCAATGACCAATAGGTCATAGGGGAAGCATCTTATCACATAAATTACATTTTGTTGTCAAAGAAGTGTTCTATTAAAGCTTTCTGTCCCTACATAAATCTCTTCTAAGGTTTATACTAATATCACTTAGTAACCCCGAACTTTTAAAAAATGTCACTTAGCTATCATAATTCAAACTTTTTGTAACATTGATAACCCATTCCTTTAAAAAATTGATTTAAGCAGTGAGAGATTAGAGACAGATATTATACACATAATACAATTCTTTTTATTGATTAGAATAGTTGGAGAAAAAGAAAAAAAATTCAGGGTGTAAAATAATTATTAACAAATTATATTGGATAATAACTTTTTATTTCCTTCACCAATTAATATCAAAAAAATATATCTTAATTATTTTTCAGTTTATAAGTTACTGATCGACAAAATAAAATACAAACAATATGTTGTAGTGTTATATATAGTGTATATCTATGTACTCTGGATTTTTATTCAAACCAACGCATACAAGGAAATTAATGCATTCTTAATCATTAGTAATTAAATTGGCAAAAAGCTTTATCAAAACTTTATTATTATTATTTTTGTTTTATGAGTTTGTGATGTTCCAAACAAATACAAATCACATTTGGTACTATAATATAGGGTGGCATGTTACGTATTTCAAATTTTTATTCAAATTGACACAAATATACACATTACGTAATCACACATTTTTGTAAATTAATTTTTTTGAAAAAAAATACTTTTTTAAAAATCGAGCTTTTGATTTTCAAACAAAATAGCTTATCATATTTATTTACTATATCATTATGATGTGATGCATAGAAACACAAATAACACACATGTAAATGTTCAAAATTAGTTGGCCAAAAAATTTATCCAAAGAATACCTGTTCTTTGGTTTACAAGTTTGTAATTCCCCAACAAAATACTAGTAATATTTATTCTATTATAATAAGTGTGTTTTCTTCATGGTCAAGTTCTAACATATATAAATAACAATTTAATGCACATCTATATTTTTGTAAATAAATTGACAAAAAATTATTAGAAACCTAATTTGTGCTAAGTGAAAATTGTCAAAACAAAGAATAGTTCGTGTTGATTGTATTATTAGTTTAATGATGAATTTTAAGAACATATTACAATACTATACTTAAATAAAACAATGTATCCATTGTAAAATAATATAGGTTGATTGCAAAATTTAAGCTAAGTAAACAACTATAATAATAGACAATTAGTGAACATGATAAATTCGTAAGTAACAATTATATATAAATAAATTGTCCTATTGATTCATAATATTAGCCATTACTGGTGTGAGCGAAATATGCTGTCGAGTTGCAATGCCGTTCTAAACACCCAAAATTAACAACTCTAATGTAGTAGGGGTGAGTCGAGTTCGTCTCACAGAGAACTGGGAATATTTTTGTGCTAAATTGGAAAAGGGGGTTTTTGAATGCTTTTAAACTTTTATTAATACAATAAAATAATTGACGAATTTTGGATATTAATTTTTTATTGGTTTAACTAATATTAATCATTGCTAGATGAATTATTAGAACTTATCCTTTTATGTGTAATAAGAACATAATTTTAACCTCAAAAGCGTACACAAATCTAGAATTTTATTGAGACGATACTAATTGTTCACATTTCTCCCTTTCTTCCTCTAAGAGACAGCCTACATAAGAGACACGAATTGATAGTGAGGGTTAAGCATCATTAATTTTCCTAAATTCAATAACACAATCTAGCAGTAGATTAATTCCAATAACTTAATATTCTGCAGCAATAATAAGCTAAAAAGAACAATCATAAATTTAATTGTACAAAAATAATCAATACTTGAGATAAAAGTGAATAAATTCAAGCACAAGAAATCTCACAACTTTGTAGAATTGACCATGGTTTCAATTTCCTCGACCAAGAAAATAGTTAGGCACAAAGTGCCATGAAAGAATAAAGAGGAATTTCTTTGCTGAAAACCCTAGATAAAACTAAAATAAAAGTGTCGATCCTTTTTTCTCACCCAACTTGGGGTATTTACAATGAGTATTTAGGGTTACAAATAATGTTTATAGATAACAACGTGAAATCGGGTGAAAAAGAGTTTACAATGAAGAAATCCCTCAAAGACTCAAAAACATGTTTCTAATACTGGCCTCCGCGCACATGCGTAGGCTCCTTTGCGCGCATGTGAGTGCGAGGCAGTAAGTTCCAACCTATTCTGTCCTCTGCGCACATGCACAGAGATCCTAGCGGGCATGTGCGCGCGAGCTACTTCTGGAATTTAAGTTTCTAGACTAAGCTCACATACGCAGCCCAGCTCCAGCATGTGCACTGACTTCCTCAATTGTGCTCCACCTTCGGCTTCAATTTTTACCTTGATTGTTGCATTATTTGGGAAAACTCAAAACATGAAAGTTGCAGTTCTATGTCTTATCTTTCCAATGCTTCTAAAATCACCTCAATTGGAGCTTGGGATCAAAAGTTACACTTGAAATACTAAATAGTGTCTGGAATGACTTCGTATTCATGTATGTTCCGTTCTTAACATTTTCTTTCATCGTTTTGCATCTTTTTCAACTATTTTTCACTGTAACCCTACAAAAATTGAGAATAACCAAATTAAACTCAATAATAACTCAAATTTTGTTTACAACACATAAAAACTATGGTAATTGACATATAAAATATAGTACAATTATGAACTTATCAAATTACCCCACACATTAGCCTTTGATCATCCTCGATCAAAAATAAAATTAAAACATTAAGCTTAACAAATTTCACTCAACATATTGCTTCAAATATCCACATAAATAATCAATAATCATTCCAGCAATCAGAGCAGTCAAAGAACCCAAGAACTCAAATGCTAATAAAAACCAAAACATGAAATTCGTGTGTACCATTCAAAAATTTAGATTTGAAAATATTTAGATTAAATCATGAAGACCCTTAAAATTTTTCTAAACACCCCCATAACTCACTCTTCTTACACCCCTTCCACTAATCTAGACAGCCGATTCAATCTAAATTTAGGTAGGACTTTTAGTTTGAAAAATAGTTTAGGATATTTGTTAGCCAGAGAAGGGAAAGGATATAGCAAATAAGAACAAGAGCTTTATAATAATGATGGCTATACATTAAAATAAAACTTCTTTTCACCTACAGAATATCAAACACCCACAACCCCACACTTGAGTAACAAACACCCCGGAAGAATTCCGAACAATATACAAGTAACCAAACATGCCAACCTCCCTCGGACATATATATATCACGCCATTATTTTATTTCTATATCCGCTCATAGTACGGGTACCAGTGGTAAGCAGTACCCGCAACAAATAAACACGCAGGTACCAGTGATGGGTACTACTTGCAAATACAGGTACCAGTGATAGGCACTACCTGTAAATATCAATAACATGCAAGCACTAGTGATGGGCACTACCTGCATATTCAGAAACCTCCATATTCATTTTTTTTCCAACAAATTTTTTCAATACCCCATTTTGCTAAATGTACATCACTCACTTCTTACAACTTTCCTCCTTATACCCCCTTAACAAATAATGTGCACCATAAAACTCTTAAAAGGGAAATTTTAGGATAAAACAATAGAAATATTAAGCTCAATAAGGGTAGGTAAATGAGTTTATGTGAAAGAAGGCGAATGATATAACTTTTCACAAGAATAAGGCTCAAATAAGGTATTTAGAAATAAATTGTTAAAATAGTTGGCTAGAAAGGGGCTTACCAAACAAAAAAGCACTACCCTAATTTTAAAACTAAATCAAGTCGTCTAAGAATTAGCTTCGAAAATGTAATAAAGTGAGTTTTTGAGATGCAACATAATTGAGTTTACATAAATTTCTCTAAATATCCCAAATCAAAAATTAAAGTATGGCTTAGTGCTCAAAAATCTCGAAAATGTCTCTTGGACAATCTTAACATCGACTACTCATTCATGCATGGTTCAACTAATGATTTATTATGCAGAAAAATGGAAAAAAATATGTTAAGCAAAAGCTTTCAAAAATTTCTAATTTATCCACAAAAATTTTCAAAAAATTAAAAAGATCTCCGATCAAAGAAAAAGTTAAAATATTGCAGTAAAATTGAGCAAAATACACCAAACAACTAAAAAATCCAAATAACTTCCACCCACACTTAAAAATAAGTATTGTCCTCAATGCAAAAATAAAAGCAAGAATAAAAAAAAGAAAAGTTACTCTAGATTTAATTCGCGTTTGGAGCAGTATCCGCTATAAATATTAGCTTGTCGCGCATGAAAGTTGGAGTAGACACTAAACAAAACAGAACAAAACAAAGATTTAATTCCCTTCTAGATGTAATAAAAGACAGGACCTATTGAAAAAATAATCCTACAATAAACAAGATAAACTTAGTCCCTTAAGAGAAAACATAACAAAAATTTGTGAAACACACCATAATGACAATTAACCCTAAAATGTCTAGCTAGTAAAAACAACGAAAACTAAAAATAAAATAAACTTTTAAGAACTTAAAAACAAACGGAATAAAATCTAAATGGACATGGGTTGCCTCCCATGCAACATCTTTGTTTAGTGTCGCTGGCTCGACTTGATGCTCTTTCAATCAATCAAGTAACTCCCATGTGGAGGAGTCCAAGAATCTTCCGCTTCACAATTTTCAAAAATGATGAATTCAATCTTATTTCCTCTTGTAGGATCCAAACAAGTTGCTCTTCTTGCAACTTGCTAAGTTGATTTGAGATTATCACCGCCTCTCCTTATCCTTCAAATATATGTATTTAAGATGACCAGGAAGGTGATTGTAATCTGGAATTGCTCCCTGCACGACAGATAACTTCAATTTCTTGTTAGAAAGTGGAAAAGTGTTAGGACTTTCATTACTTGTTTGTTGCAACAAGTCTTTGTTCTTTTCCCTCAGATGTTCCACACGGTTAGTGTCCGCCTCCTGCTTATCTATATGTTCATGCATTTTCTGTATTAGAGTCTTACACACATCGATTACAGAAACAAGTTTAGTATGGTCAGTTGGTTCAACATCATCATAAATGCTAAACTTAACATGTTTATCTCTAAATTTCATACTAAGAGTGCCTTTCAGAACATCTATATTTGTTTGGGAAGTAGCTAGAAATGGTCTTCCTAACAAAATAGGAGCATTGGAATCACCTTGTTCCATTTCTAACACATAAAAATCAGCAGGAAAAACTAGACTTCCTACTTGAACTAAAATATCCTCTACAATTCCCTAAGGATAGGCACTTAAAGATCTATCAGCCAACTGAATTACCATATCAATTTTATTCAATGGTATGATTTTTAATGCATCATACACAGAATATGGCATTACGTTAATAGATGCACCTAAATCCAGCATGGCCCTTTTCAGTGTGTATTGCCTATCTTGCAAGGAACATAGAACATACCTGGGTCCTTACGTTTTTCAGGCAGAAATTTTTGAATAATAGATGAAACGTTTCTTCCCATCTCTACCTTTTGAACTTTCTTCTCTTTTTTCTTTCTTTTATACGAACACAATTTCTTCAAAAATTTAGCATATCGAGGTATTTGTTTAATAGCATTTAATAAGAGAATATTTATCTTGCACTTATGAAAGTCTTTTATGGCTCTTTGTAATGATCCTCTTGCGAAAACTCCTTCAATGCCTCGGGGAATAGGGGTTCGGGCTTATCTTCGGTCCATACATGAACACTTTTTTCTTCACTGCCACAGCTTTTCTTCACACATGATTCAACCTCTTTTTCAACTGTGGTCAGCTTCTTCTTCTCGGCCTCCATATGTTCAGGAACTATTTTTCGCTGCACATCACCCTCTGTACCACTCCTCAACATAATTGTGCTCACATTCTCCTTGGGGCTGATGATAGTTTGAGGCGGCAACTTCCCTGAGCTCTGGGCTTCCAACATGTTAATTACGGTAGCCATTTGACCCATCTGGTGCCGCAAATACTGAATACTGGCCTTTGTATCTTGCTAGAATTGAATCGTATTTTCAGTTAAAATATCCAGCCGTTCCTCTAAAGACTTACCAGATTGATTATTCAAATTGGCTTGTTGTCTCTGAGCGAATGGTGGCCTGTATGGTTGTAAGGTCTTCCGATTTTGTTGAGGCTGATTTGGGCTTGGTTCCCGTATCTGAAGTTAGGATGATCCCACCATCCAGGATTGTAAGTGTTCGAGTAGGGATCATAACTTTGTCGTGGCTGCCCTGAGAATCCTCCGGCTACATTTACTTGCTCTTGCCCTTCATCTTGTAATGTGGGACACATATCTGTGTTGAGTGTCCTTTATTTGAGCAAATACCATATGGTTGTGCAGTCGGTACGGTACCTAAAGCCAATTGTCTAACAAAAGAGGTTAAACAAATCATTTGTTGTTCTAATGAAGAAACATTTACCTCATTTACACGCTTCAGAGGTTGATCGCGTCGTGCCCAAACTTTTGAGAGCGAGCGGCCATATTCGATATAAGCTCCCGAGCAGCGTCAATGGTCAGATTGTCTAACGCCCATCCACTTGTGGCGTTGACCATGTTCCTTTCATTAGGCAACAACCCTTCATAAAAATATTAAATTAGTAAGGAGTCACTTATCTGATGGTGCGGACAACTTGCACACAGTTTCTTGAAGCGCTCCCAATACTCGTACAAAGATTCTTCATTGAACTGCCTTATTCCACGAATTTCTTTGCGAATATTTACAGTTCGAGAAGCTAGAAAGTATTTAGCCAAGAACAGTCTATTCATCTGCTCCCAAGTTGATATACTATATGAAGGCAAATCGAAATAGCCAATCCTTTGCTTCATCCTTGAGTGAAAATAGAAATGCTTTCAACTTAATATGCTCCTCTGATACCCCAGTGGGTCTCATACTTGTGCAAACCACATAGAACTCCTTGAGATGCTTGTTTGGATCTTAACCTGGCAATCCATGAAAAGAATGTAATAAATGGATTAGTCCAGATTTCAATTCAAATGTAACACTAGCATCTAAATCTGGATAAGTAATGCATAAGGGTTGTTGGTTCAAAGTGGGCGCGGCTAATTCCCTCAAAGTCCATTGCACCATGTTTATCTCGTCATGTTGTTCTTCCTGTTCACATGCAAAGATATAATTGAACAAATTTTCTTCCCTAATTGTCTTTCTCGTATCTCTTTTCCCAATCTGCGTAATATTATCTGTATTTTCGGATCAAATTAGAATTCAACTTGTCCAGCAGATCGGGTCATAGGCATACACAATTAGTGGTAGAATAATAACAAAAAGACAGAAAAAGAAAACTAAAATAGATTGCACAAAAATAATTCAAACCGGTCCCCGGCAACATGTGAAAATTTTGGTGTGAGCAAAATGATGCTGTTTGTTGCAATGCCGTCGTAAGCACCCAAAATTAACAACTCTAATGTACCAAGTGGTGAGTCGAGTTTTCTTACAGAGAACTGAGATTATTTTTGTGCTAAATTGGAAAAGGGGTTTTTGTATGTTTTTAAACTAAAATTAAAACAATAAAATAATTGACAAAAATTTATGTAAGAAAAGTCTTGGTTTTGGTCCTATCCACCATGGCAATTTCACTAGTCGATCCTTGACACACAAAATAATTCAATTATATATCAAGCACTAATTGAAGAATTAACCCCGAACGAATAACAATTCAAAATTGATTCTTATTTCTTTCTAAAGTTGGTTAATTTTTAACATGCGATCCAATTGACCCTAACTATTAATTTAACCCAGACACGCGCCAAAGATCAATTAATAGAAGCATTAAGATCAACAAGAATAATTAGACTAATTAAACATAAACAACACGCGGTTATGCTAATTAGATGATTAATTTTCCTAAATTCTATAACACAAATTCAGTAATTATCAAATTTAGTTACTTCATAGATTGAATTAAGCACACGCGGTTAAAACAATCTAGCAGTAGATTAATTCCAATAACTTAATATTCTGCAGCAATAATAAGCTAAAAAGAATCTTCATAAATTTAATTGCAGAAAAAAAATCAATACTCGAGATAAAAGCGAATAAATTCAAGCACAAGAAGTCTCACAACTTTATAGAATGGACCATGGCTTCAATTCCCTCAACCAAGAAAAGAGTTGGGCACAAAGTGCCATGAAAGAATAAAGAGGAATTTCTCTGCTGAAAACCCTAGATAAAACTAAAATAAAAGTGTTGATCCTTTTTTCTCACCCAACTTGGGGTATTTATAATGAGTATTTAGGGTTACAAATAATGCCTATCTCTTATACACATCTAGATGTGTATAAGAGACAGATAATAATCCTTACACTACTTTGTATTTCGAGCATAACTTTTGCGCCCAAGGAGCCGTTTCGCATCGCCTCCGCGCACATGCGCAGGCTCCTTTGCGCGCATATGCTCGTGAGGCAGTACGTTCCAGCCAGTTCTGTCCTCCGCGCACATGCGCTGAGATCCTAAATGCGTGCGAGCTACTTCTGGAATTTAAGTTTCTAGACTAAGCTCACATACGCAGCCCAGCTTCAGCGCATGTGCACTGACTTCCTCAATTGTGCTCCACCTTCGGCTTCAATTTTTACCTTGATTGTTGCATTATTTGGGAAAACTCAAAACATAAAAGTTGTATCTCTATGTCTTAGCTTTCCAATGCTTCTTAAATAACCTCGATTGGATCTTGGGATCAAAAGTTATGCTTGAAATACAAAGTAGTGTCTGGAATGACTTCGTTTTCGTGCATATTCCGTTCTTAGCATTTTCTTTCATCGTTTTGCATCTTCTTCAACTCTTTTTCACTGTAACCCTACAAAAACTGAGAATAACCAAATTATGCTTAATAATAACTCAAATCTTGCAATTTACAACACATAAAAATCGTTGTAATTGATACATAAAATATAGTACAATTATGAATTTATCATTTATTATTAAAAAAAAAAAGTTATATAGCTACATATGCATATAGCCAATTCCTAAAAATGAAAGAAATTGAAAAGAACAAGGAATTGAATGAAGAATAACACATAGAAAGCTTGACATCAATGAGAATTTCACAAAACCATCTCAAATGTAACATATCCATTTGTCCATTTTTCTAAAAAACGTGAGACTTGAAAAAACAAAATATTTTTTGGTAGCAATCTTTATCAAAAGGCCAACTCTATTATTGGTTGATCTTGCCTTATATCAGGTTGCGATCTTCTCAAAGCGGCCAAGTCTATCACCAGTCAATCTTGCCTTGTATGCAAACTTCTTGTACTTAAACCATGTAAACTCTTTGTATAAAGTGTGTTCACCATTCAAATTGAATGCAATGACTTAATCTATTTTAGCCAAAAAAAAAAAAAAATGCATGTTTTGCATAGTTCCTACAGCAAAATGCATGATCAGAGGAGAGAATCATAAAAAATAAAAAAAAACTAAAAAAAAGTATAATCTGTGAGAAATGTATGAAGAATTGAATTTTCCTTATTCAAAATCAAACAAAAATAATAAATTATTTCAAATGTAAATAGACAAAAATATTTTTGGAATATCAAAAAAGTATTGAATAATACTTTAATCACAAACATCGACAAAAATAGAATTTTGATTACTTGGAATGGTTAATTTCATCCTTTATTGAGATCTGAAGGCCAGAAGTGTCATTGGGCAACATTAGAAATATTATTTCTGGATCAGCATAATGTCCAAAACAAAATAAGTCCATTCATGCAATTGTTAGGACAAATTTTGATAAAAAAAAATAAATAAAACAATAGATTTTTTTTTAGTTAGAGGTAGGTTCGTATTATAAACCTCTACATTTTTTACAGCAGCCTTTTATATTCAATTTACACTATGCTAATACACGTTACAACTTCCCAGCAATTTTGAAAATTGTAAACAGAAAATTTTAGCAACTAAAATTTATTGTAGGCTACTGTCTTTTTAAAGGCTAGTTAAATACCATCATTTTTTGGCTTCATCCATGTGCAAGAATAATGATTCATAGGTAAAATGATTATCTACTAAATCTTACCTCAAAATTTCACATTCACCTTTAGAAATGACAGAAGAATCTAAGCCCACAAAGAGATTAACAACAAAATTAAACCGATCCAAATGCATAACCACTCCATTTAGTCAAGTATTATTCATCAAATCTAGATATTTTTATCCCAAAAGTAGAAAAATCTAAAAGAAGAAAGAAAACCCATTTGAATTTTTTATCATATATGACACTGACCTGTTCATTGATGAAGAATTTTGAGACATCTGATATACCCATGAACAAAATCACACAAATCCCCTTCATAGCCTCCGCTTCTGGCCTTTTCCCATAGCTTTTCCTATAAGGATAGCCTGCATAAGAAGCAAATATAATATATCAGCAAAGGGATATCAAAATACATGCAAATAAAGATCAAAATTAATGCATTCCCTTAAACCCAAAAAAAAAAAGAGAAGAAGATGGAAACGTGTTTCGTGACGGTGTGCGAGTGCATTTTACTGGCAAAAAAATATAAGAAGGCGATGAAAGGAAGAGATGGAAAAGACAAGAGTATTAAGAAGAATAGAGGGAGAGAGATATTTAATCACATTATGAAATGGAACCTTTTAATCTCTCAAGTATTTAGTCGAACATAGATTATGAGACAGGTAGCTAAAATCTCAACATTTGCATTCGAAAAGACCTAAGAAACACTTGGATTAATCAACTGGCATAAAAGTTATTGTTAAAATCAAGTTCAAATTTTTTTTCTTAAAAAAAAGAAAAAGAAAAAATGTAAATCCTGTAAATAGCAAAGCATACTATTGTGATTATTATTTACTCAATAATTAACCTTTTCATTTTCTCAAAAAAAAAAAAAAAACTTTTTAAACACTATCTTTCAATAAGTTAAAAAACACACTTTCAGACTTGAATAAAATGACAGGGACAAAAATAAAAATTCTGAAAAAAAAAAAAACTAATCAAGACAATGAATAATATCCTTATACCTCATCTTCAAGGATAGAAGTTGGAGAATCAGGTACCTTTTTGAATGTCCCAGGAGTGAAACTAATCAAGTCAATAAAAACACAACTGCCTTTCTGAATGTTCCTGAAAGTGAAAAAGTGAAATATACTGAAATTTTCTTCATAAGTTTGGTAGAAAATGAAGACATCACATAAGAATAGAAAAATACTCGGGAAATAACCCATAAAGAAAAAGTGAAAATCCAAAAAAAACAAATTGGACCTTTAATTTTGGTTTCCCTAGTTGAGGATTCTAGCAGCAGGAGGAGCAGCATTACCAACCTACATAAATTAAAACCCAAAAAATCTAAAAGGGAATAAAAATCAAAGTAAGTGTTTCTTTGACGACTTACTAGCAACATCCTCCAAAATTATCCATCAATTTCGTTGTTGTTGTTATTCTATTATTATGATTTTAGGGTAACATTTTTGTGAATAATTGTAAGGGAGTTAAGGAGGGGAGAATAAAGAGGGGAGGGGGAAGGCTGAAGAAAACCTATGAAGACATCTATTGGAGAGTGGAGGATAGAGAAAAAGAAAAGGCTGACAATGGGCTAGTTTTCTCTTCTTTTTTTTTTTTTTTTTTGATACATATTGAGAAGGTTGGAGGAAAATATCTCTAACAAAAGAAGAATTGTATTGAAAAAGTTGGTATCATTGACTGGTTAAGATTTGATAAAGGTACAGCAACTAAACAATCAATGGAAAAAGAGTGAATTTAGCCAAAAAGAACTCGAGAATAAAATAAAAAAAGAAAAGAAAGGCTTTCTGTCTGTCCTAATGGTGTCTATCAATAATCGAGGAGAAGGAGGAATTTAGATAAGAATGTAGTTAATTATCCAAAACCCTAGTGCTTCTAGGCATAGTTTTTTATACATTTACTAAAATACACTACAGAATTTCTCAATCTTTTGGGGCTGTAAAAGGATTTTATTATATTTTCATACCAAAACAGCAAAAGCCAACTATATTACATTTTCATACCAAAACAGAAAAAGCCAACTATCTTTCTATTGTGAAATAGCAAAACTAAAGGCTCAGCATCCCAAGTCCCTTCCACATAAGCTTTACAACAGTAAAAATGCTCCACATGGCACTACCTGACCATGTTACAATTTTTTTTCACTTATTTGTTTTATATATATATGTATGTATAGTAAAATAAAAACAATTAAAAATATAAGTGTATAGTTTTCATTACAGAGGATATTTCTCTTGAGATACGTTTAGTATTTTTTATGTTACTATTAATCTGAATTTTTAAATAATATCTAAACTATTAATGATTATTAATTTTTTTGAAATACTATTTTGACTTAACTAAAGTTATAAAATTGAAAATTACAATATTTGGTTTGCGAATGCAAAATTCATGTGCATCCATTTGGCAACAATATAGGTTAAAAGTTTATCCACATAGAACCGACAATATAGTGTAAAATTATTTACTCTCAAGAGATAACATCAATCCAAATATTTTTTAATATTTAATTTTTTAAAAATTTGTAAATAATATTTTTCCATTTACTCTTTGTTGAAGGTTGTGAGGATCATTCTTAATGTTTATTTTCAACTCATCCATTTCCCATATTCAACTGAATAAAAAGATTTCAAATGAAATACACAAATAGTATAACCAAATGTCACAAAAATAATATAATCAAAAGTTATAAAGAGATGTGTATGACAAAGTATCATAATATAAAAAAACTAACAAATAAATTCTTGTATATTTAAGAAATTAGCAAGAATCATATTGGACATCCAAGTGAACGACAAATTTAATAAGATGAAGAATACTAGAAATTGTTTGCTAAGTTAAGACAATATATAATAATAATAATAATAAAAGAATAGGAATTTTTATTTGATTAGAATTAATATAGGAATGGAAAAATAAGGAAGCTGAGAATCAAGACACTTGAATTATCCATATAACTTTACCATAAAATTGTTATTATTATTATTATGATGATGATGATGATGAGTGTGTGTGGGCTTTTACCTAATTAAAAAGTATTTATTAATCCATAATTAGTTTAATATGTATGTATGTATGTATAATATCAAGAAAACTTGTGCTAGCATGGGAAAACAAATATATTTTACTTGTAAAATAAAATAATATTAATAAAATCATGATAATGGCATGCAACTTTTAATAATCAAATGAAATAAAAATAAGCACAATTAAGTAACAGTATTTGTAACTTATAAATATAAAATATTATAGATAAGAAGACAATAAAGGAAAATGATTGTTGAGTGTACATCTAAAAGCTACATGTTTCTATTTTAAAAAAAAAAAAAAAAGGAAATTTTAAAGTAATTATATGAATTAGTTTCAATCTTGTTCAGTGCATGAAAATAGATTTAAGATCAACATCCCTAACATTGAATTTGAAAAATATATAATTACTTTCCCGTGCTCTAGTATCTTCATGCTTTTTACTAGTAATATGAACTAATAGGGAAAAAGCAATGAATTTAAACAAAGAACTCCTAAGTGCTAAGTTGTGATGAACTTAAGAAATGGATCATCTTGCACACATGTATTGAGGAGTAAAGAATTAATTCTTGTTGGTATTCATATTTTAGGGTAACTCCACCAAGAGTATTATAATTCAATTTCAAGTAAACAACTTGTATGTAACTTTTCTAGTACAAAAAATTTGCCAGATTAACTCAAAAAAAAAAAAAAACAATTCAGCTCTAGTGACAAAAATGTAACTAATAATTTATTAACCAAGCTTTAGGTGGAAAAGTTGAATTTGTGATTGGTACTTTAAACTAAACAAATTTCCAATACTTAGGCAGTTCTTATGCAACACTTAGTAGTTAAAAAAAAAAAAAAACAATACCTTTGTAATAATGGTAACACTTGCGGTTGATTTAGAAGATTTACTTCTAAAAATTATTCCTTCCTAAAAAAAATATAAAGAAATAAAAAAAATAAGAAAAGCAAGAAAAACGAAACTTTATTATTAAATTTGTTGACCACAACGAAAAATGATTATTTTTGTTCTCCTTACTAATGAATACAATAATTCTTCATGAGAAAGTACTAAAATCTATCACAACCAAACAAACAAAAAAAAAGTGTTAGATGATATGATAATCATATTAAGATCATATGACTTTAAAGAAGAATAGATGAACACTACTAGTTAATTAGTTATGTGAGCATTCAAATAGGATGAATACAAAATCATGAATCTTAAAATCAATCTAATGGGGGAATATAGTTCATATAGGCTATTGTTTGAATTTCATTCCAAAATAATAAAGTAGATAAACACACATTTTGAATCCTAGATGATAAGATTAGTTTTTTTTTTTTTTAAGTTTTTGGAGTTTTCAAGGATTTGGCATGAGCGTCTTTAAGTGGATGCCGGCATTCCGAGTTGATGTTGAAATCACCATAGACCTTATCTAGATTTCGTTGAAAGAAATTCTTCCTCCCCACTTATTCAATAATTGGTGCTTTATTCCATCACTAGGCTAGTGGGGCTCCTGTTAAAGGTGGATATGTTAACTGCCACGCTAACGTGACCAAGTATGGTGAGGGCATGCGTGGAAGTTGATCTTACTAAACCCTTGCCCCGTCGAGTTAGAATTGGTAATGGAAAAGAGGGCGACTTCTGGCAAAGTATAACTTATCATGATCGTCCTTATTGCTGACACAAAGCAGAAGGAGGGAGGTTGACCGAGATTTGCAGCTACGAAACCCTGAGTTGTCAAAACCCGAAGGAGCTTCACATCCCTTAATTTCACAAGAAGTATGGAAACCTAAGGTAGTGAATCCACAACCACAAGGCAACAAGGCATCGAATTCCCCAGTTGCGAAC
Organism: Cinchona pubescens; assembly: GCA_025175665.1. Taxonomy (NCBI): domain Eukaryota; kingdom Viridiplantae; phylum Streptophyta; class Magnoliopsida; order Gentianales; family Rubiaceae; genus Cinchona; species Cinchona pubescens. The sequence goes on along the minus strand of JANKKI010000383.1, from coordinate 640,967 downwards.
GGAGAAGGGACCTTAGGTGGTCCCACGTCGGACAATACAAATACTTCCAAATATGTAGTAGTGCAGGTGGCCTCCTTTCCTTCGGCAATTTGCAAAAATTCACAGACTGTTGTTAGAGGGTTTGCATTTTGCATTGAAAGATTCAGGAAAAGTTCAGGAAGTTATTTTAGATAACCCTTCGGACAAACCTTAGGCACATAACTTTAGGGAAATCTGTGATGACTAACACAAGGAGTTCTATTCCAAGAAAAAGAAAATAGTTAAGCAAAAGGAGATAATTAATACAATGTTGGATGCTATGATGGTAATTCGTAAACCAAGAACAAAGGGAGATTTGCAATGCAAGTAACATGATTTCTTGCATTAAATTCGTTGCAAAATACCTGATAAAGAGCAGCCACAACTTGAATCGTCGAAGTCGGAAATAGTAAAGCCAAGGAAGCGAAAGCAATATACCCAAACAAGGACAGTGCTAACTCGAAAAACAGCTCGGGTCCTTCAATAACTTCCTTCCGCAAACTCTCAATGATTAATTCCATCTTTTGGAATATCTGAGGCATTGGTAATGCCTTTTCGGTAAGGCAATTAAAATACTTTATCAGAATTATTTTGCATAATATTCAGTTCTTGGCAATAATGAAACCCATGTTTGATATTGAGCAACTTTTTTCCTTTTGTGATTGATTGGGTTTCTCCTCATGTCTTAGTAATTGTAATAGTAAAATTTGGGTATTTTGGAAGATCGGATACCACTTTCATGTGTTGGAAAAAAATGAACGACTTCTACACTTGGGTATGACTCATGATGGCTAGACCTTTTTGGGGTTTGCAACACTTATATATGCGAAGTGATTGAAGAGAGTGTCAAACAACTATGGGCAAATCTTGATCGCTTGGCTCCATGATAAGTTCAAAATTGTGCTATATTTTATGTGTCATTTACCACTTTTTATGTGTTGTAAGCAAGATTTGAGTAATAACTGAGCTTAATTTGGTTATTTTTATTTTTTGTAGGGTTAAAGTGAAAAAGATCAGAAAAAGATGGAAAAGATGAAAGGAAATACTAAGGGCGAAACATACACGAGTATGATGCTATTCTAGACATTGTTTCGTATGATATTTTAAGCGTAACTTTCAAGTCCAAGCTCCGATTGAGGTGATTCAAGATGCGTTGAAAAGTTAAGAAAGAGAGCTACAACTTTTATGTTTTACACTTTTCAAATTCCAAAAGGATCAAGGTCAAAATCGAAGGCGAATGTGAAGTTCAAAGTCAAGGCCCAGCTCACATGCACCGAAATCAAGCAAAACATGTGCGCTGCATCCAAAAGGAAAAGTTTCAGCACTGCTTAGGGCATACATGTGCACAGTCAAGCAGTGCATGTGCGCCCGAAATAGCAGGTTTATGTATCTTTTGGATTTTGGCAGATTTCTTCACCCAATTGGATTCTTTTTTATATGATTTCACGTTATTAGAAAATTGTTGTAACCCTAGTACTCATTATAAATACCCCATGCAGGGTGATTAGAAGAAAATTGACACTTTATTTTCTTGTTTTATCCAAGGTTTTTAGCTGAGAAAATTCTTGTTTATTCTTTCATAGCACTTAGTGCCTAAACTCTTTTGCTATCTTGGTCGAGGGCTTTGATATCATGGTCAATTCTACAACGTTGTGAGACTTTTTGTTATTGAATTTATTCAATTTTATAGCAAGTATTAATTATTTTTCTGCAATTAATTTTATGATTATTTTTTTTAACTTATTATCATTGTAGAATAATTAAGTTATGAGAATTAATCTATAGCTAGATTCTTTTAACCGCATATGCTTAATTCAATCTGTGAAGCAACTAACTTTGATAATTGCTCGATTAGTGTTAGCGAATTTAGGAAAAATAATCAACTAATTGGCATAACCGCGTGTGTTTATGTTTAATTAGCCTAATTGTTCTTGTTGATTTTAATGCTTCTATTAATTAATTTTTAGTGCGTGTCTGGATTAAATTAATAGTTAGGATTAATTGGATCGCATATTGAAAATTAACCAACTTTAGAACCAAATAAGAATCAACTTTCAATTGGAATTTGGGTTAATTCTTCAATTAGTGCTTGATATAAAAATTAAATTATCTGTGTTGGTGTCAATAATCGATGAGTAAAATTTCCATGGTGGATTGACCAAAACCAAGATTCTTCCTGAATCGAATTCTCTCCAATTTACTTTGTTGTTTTACTTTTTAGTTTAAAACATTCAAAAAATCTGCCTTTTTCGTTTAACACAAGAATAAACTCCGTTCTCTATGAGACGAATTTGACTTACCACTACTACATTATTCTTGAGAGATTATTTAATTTTGAGTGCGTACGATAGCACGCCACCACTCTAGAATCCACTTGGCCATGGCTTTGTAGAGGAGATTTCAACATCATATCCTTTTTAGCGGAGTATTCAGGAGCCTCTCAGCAACATTTTGGGGCAATTGAAGATTTTAACTCAGCAACACGCTCAAGTGGCATGCAGGAGATAAATTATACAGATAGCACTTTTACATGGTCAGGTGCTAGAAATGGAAGAATAGTGCATAAAAGGCTGGACAGAATTCTTGCTAATCAAGCTTGGTTGGAGCAGTTTCCTTCTTCTCAAGTTAGGCATTTAGGAAGAATGTTGTCGGATCACTCTCCTTCATGGTTCAAAGTCGGGTCGCAGTAACGGTCGCGGAACGTATCGTTCCACATCGGTTTCGGTGTATCGGTCGCGTATTGGGCGCCATGCATATTTGTATAAGAGACAGGGTGGAAATTCTAAAAAGAAAATTAAAAAATATACAACACTACAACAAATTAAGTTGTCAAATTAAATTAGCAAAATACAATCACAACTAGATATTAGTTGTAGTTGTTTATTATACAGAGAGAATGATAAATCGTAACACCATAAAATACCACAAATATATTAGATGAATATAAATACACATTTCATATTGAAATAGAGATTCAATAATTCCTAACAATATGAAGCAACAAATTATCTCCAATCTATTAAGAAAAGTTTCTCTTCTTTCACGATCAATTTCCTGAAAGGAAAAAATAGTGTGCAATCATAAATTTTTATTTTGAAAATATAGGAGCAAATGAATATTGTTCTTACACTTTAGTGCTACTGATTGATGTTATGTCTGGCCTTTATTGTGAATTGTTTGTTGTCTCATGCATTGAAGAATGTGCTGGACCTGTAACTTGGGAAATCATTTTTCTGCATTGTAACTTTCAGTTTAAACACGGCATCGATTAGGTGCTGCTAGTTTATTAATATCGATTTCCATGGACATCGATATTAATAAATCTTCTTGTTGGCTTGCATGTTGTTGGTACTTGATCTAAATTATGAACTTTTTTATTCAGTATGTTCTAGTAACTATATTATTAGGAAGTTGTTATGTTTTTTATTGGGTTAAGTGCCTGATTGAGCTGATCATCAAAAAGGAAGTAAAAGTAGTATTTAGTCAAGTTCCTCTTGTTCTATCACAATCAAAAGGTTTTGTCTGATTGCTGTTGTTGATTAGGAACTTGTTTTATGCCTCATCAGGAGAATTTTATTTCTTGGATAACAAGAGGTAGAACAGAGGTAACCGGTAAAGAAGCAGTGCGTGTGCTTGTTGCTGTCAGAGCAGACAAACCTAATCGTGATCCAAGCAGTTCTCTCAACAAAGAATTCTTCAAAAGCTTTCTTGATGTATGTTAATCCAGTCTGCTTCATTTCCTAACATAAAACCTATATGTATATGATTTCATTTTGTCATTGTACATTATAACATTTGACGAGCATTTATTGGCTTTGGTTACTGAAATATACTGAAACATATTTGATGGATGCAGGTTCTAAATCATCCTCAACATTCTGGAAGGTATCAATATTTCAACATTCTTCCGCATTACACCTTCCTTCTTTACAAACCATATTTCAGATAAGGAGACTTGGCAAGAATGTGGTGTTTGACATGGATATGAGTGCTCGAGACTTTCTAGCTCTCTTTTATCTCATTAAGACACCTATTGAAACTACAGTTGAGGCTCGGCCGAATCGACTCACCGAGACTCGGCCGAGTCTTATCCCACCCAACAGAAGCTTAGAGAATCGGCCGAGTCTTCCCGTTCCGATGCCGATTCCGCCTTCTCCTTGACATGTCCCGGTTCCGACTCGTACCGATGGGCTCCGTTCAAGTTCCGACTCGGCCGAGTCAACTCAGACTCGACCGAGTCTTCGAACCCTGCTCTCCTTTACTTTTTGGAATCGATTCAAAGAAGCATCAAGTGCCTAAACTTTTTAGATTCCAGCAGATGTCGATAGGGCATCTTACTTTTCTGTAGGTAGTCAATGCCAATTGGAGGCAGCAAGCACCAAGTTTTGGTATGTGACGTCTTGTGGACAAACTCCAATGACTTGAGCATACTCTTCGAGAATAGAACCGCAGCACTTTTAGGAACGTTTTTCTATGGATTCAAAAAAGCTGAACAAGAAGTTGAAGATGCTCAGTTGCTATATGCAGCTGATCCTACAGAAAGCAATCGAGCTGCTTATCATCTCAAACAAGCAAAGTTGTTACAATGTCTTAAACAGGAAGAAATTTTTTGGAAACAAAAGTCAAGGGTTCGGTGGCTTGCAGAATCTAGACTAGAACACAAAAGCAAGAATCGAGTTTTTCCATGCATCAGTAATCAATAGGCAAGCTGAACTACGCCTCACACGGCTTAAAGATGAAGCAGGATAGTGGTTGGAGAGCTTGGATGATATTAAAGCCAAAGGGGTAAGATTTTTTTCAACATCTTATGTCATTTGAGCTGGTAGATCAGTCAGTTATGGCAAAGCTTCTAGACTACATCCCTTCACTAGTCTCAGAAGAGGACAATGTTTTTTTGCTTCAGCAGGTGAACTTGCAAGAAGTTAAGGGTATAGTGTTCTAGTTAGACAAGATAGCTCGGCAGGTCCAGATGGATTTGCTGGGCATTATTTACACTGTTAGGACATATTTGCCCAAGTTGTTTTTAGTGCCACTCAAGAATTTTTTGCAGGAACTCCTCTACCTAGAGCAATTGGAAATGAACTTTTGGTGTTCATTCCAAAGAAGGACAACCCCTAATCGTTTGTGGATTTTCGACCCATTCGTTATGCATATTTGTGAGCAAAATTTTTTCCAGAATTTGCCGAAACTGGCTATTCGATTATCTAACATCCTTCCTAAAATTATCTCTGCTAAGCAGTCTAGCTTTATTTAAGGGCCGTCTGCTATACAGATAATGTGTTGCTTGCGCAGGAATTAATTCATTCTATGAACCAGAAAGCCAGAGGGAGAAATTTCATTTTAAAGCTCGATTTAATGAAAGCTTTTGATCGAGAAATTAATTCATTGGATCGAGCTTTTAAACCTCCCAGGAATTAATTCATTCTATGAACCAGAAAGCCAGAGGGAGAAATTTCATTTTAAAGCTCGATTTAATGAAAGCTTTTGATCGAGTTTCATGGAGTTTTCTGCAGGAGGTTCTTTGCCAGTTTGGATTTCATGCACATCTTATCACTCTAATCATAAACTCTTTGAAAAGCAGTTGGTTCTCTTTGCTCTTTAATAGCTAAGTTTTGGAGTTCTTTAAACCGACCAAAGGAGTCAAGCAAGGCGATCCTTTATCCCCTTGTTATTTGTTCTAACTGTAGAAACACTTTGTCACGGGGTTTAAAGACATTAACACTTCAAGGTCATCTTCCACCTTATGTGCTGCCAAAAGGATGTCCACTCATCTCGCACTTAGCATACACTGATGATATGATTATTTTTTCTCGAGGAGATCGAAAATCAGTTTGCAACCTCATGGATTTCATGGAATGCTATCAACAAGGATCAGGTTAGTGAATAAATGCCTCCAAAAGACCCTTAATTATACCACAACTCAGTGCCCTATTTCAACAAAACAGGTTTTAGAACAACTGATAGGTTTTTCACATAAGCCTTTGCCCGATTTGGGTTGCAATCTTTTCTTAGGGATGGCAAAAGTCTCATATTTTCATCATATGGTGGATAAAATGCAGTCTAATTTGGCAGGAGGGAAGAACAAGCTACTCTTTCCTGGGGGACGCCTCGTTCTCATTAAACATGTTCTATCTACCATACCATTATATCAACGTGCTATTTTAGTCCCGCCCAAAATCATATTAAAGAGTCCCTTGAATGGGTTGTGGCAAGGTTTTTTTGGGGAAAAATAGAAGATGGCGATAAGCGTCATTGGACCAAGTGGAAGAGCTTGTGCAAGCCGACGAAGGAAGACGGTTTGGGGCTTCGAAGCTTCCATGATATTATTCAGGCCTTTACACTTAAGCTTTGATGGCAATTCAAGAATTCAAACTCTTTATGGGCGAACTTCATGCGAACACGTTATCAAGACCCACATGTTAGAAATCCTTCACCAGTTTGGCAACAATGTGATCAAACTTCAGCCTTTGTTTTTGCAGTTCTTTAAGGTCTTAATTGGAAGTGGGAATTCTTCTTTTTTGTTCGATAAATGGCATGAGAAGGTGCTGCTTGCTGATCACGTCGATGGTGCTCTTAGCTTGTCGCAAATCACCGTTCGAGAGATATACACAAATGAGGCTGACTGGGACTTGAAAGCCTCAAATTTGGATCCTGAAGTGGCGAATCGAGTGTCTCGAACTAAATGTTTTTTATCGATATCAATCATCAAGACTCGCCTTGCTGGATGCTATCGCCTACAGGGAATTTCTCTCTATCCTCATCGTATATAGCCATTAGCATCCCGGAGCAAAATTATATATATTTGGGACGCCAAAATTCCTTTGAAATTTCCATTTTCTTACAGAAATTACGAAACGGTTATCTCCCACATGCAGATATATTAATGTCCTTAGGCTTTCAATTGCCTTCTAAATGCTTTTATTGCAACTCTTTGGAGTCTCTGGATTATAACTTTGTTACCTGTCCGTTGGCTAAAATGGTCTGGGACCATTTTGGCCTTTTGCTTGGGGTTTCACAGTGACTGGCAGCAACAATTTTGCTCCAGCTTCAACTGTAGTGGATGCATACTTCGGGAAACTTGGATGGCCAATTGATTTTGGTGATCCCAGCTTTGATCTGTTAGCATCCATGGCTGGCCAAGAACACATATGTCTTTCGCAATCAGGTAAAACGGCCAGCTTATATAGTCAAGCAAATTCTCCCATTCCTTCTTGGAAACTCTGAGTCTAGGAAGTCCATTTGTAACGCGTTCGGATGGCCAACTTCATGGGATTCCAGTGCGAACCTCTCAATTCCAGCTCACCGTCCTATTGTTGTTAAGTGGGACAAGCCTAAGCATGGCATGAAGATGAATGTGGATACTTTTATAGAAGTAACTCAAACTTAGCAGGCATAAGAAGTGTGATTCGCAACAATATCTTCTTATAAAGTGGTCTACGGTTTCTACAAATTCGTAGATTCTCAAAATAATTTTGTAGCAGAAGCGATGGCACTACTTTAGGGATTGAAGATTTGTGCAGCACGGAATTGGAAGCTGGAGATAATAGAAACAAATTCGTTGTAGCTTCAACGAGCAGTCACAGATCAAGGGCAATCACCTTGGATAATGGATTCAATGATCAGGCAAAATAAAAAATCTTGCTCCATCAATGTGCTAGTTCAGTCACTCACATACATCGCGAGGCTAACACAATTGCAGACATTTTAGCTATAAATATGGCGGTGCTAATCCTTCAATGGATGTACAATTTGATTCTTCCTCTATTCCCAGATTTATTGATGGCTGTTTGTGATTGGATATGTTAGGAGTGCCATGGATAAGTCATTAACTCTTTGTATTTCCTCATAATCAAAATAAAATTTCTCTTTTTTTGAGAAAAAGTACATATATGAATTCGATATTTATAGTCCAAGCATGGTAGACCATTAGAGGTTGTAGTTAGTGATGATTGGAGGAAAATTATCTCTCGTTGAATTTATCTTTGTAACATAAGAAAGCAAAATAGCTCAGATAAATTCAAAAAAGTGAAAAATATATAAGAAGAGAGAGTTATAGTGGGTGGCAAATTGTGGCTAGCATTAAATTTGTGGCATTATTAAATATATTGAACTTTTTTCTTGGTAAATAGATTTAACTTAATTAAGAATGTAAGAGAATATTAAAATTTTCATACAGAGAAGAATTTTTTTGAAACATGTCTCTTTAGTTATGATTCGATGTAAATTATATAAATATTAAATTCATAAAATTAAAGATAAAGTCCCATATTCAAATACGTAAGATAAGGTATGCTTGCAGATACCATTTTCAAAAATTGGAATATTGAGATATGGATAAAAAAAAAAAAGTATTTCTTATGTGTTTTTACATATGTGTGGATGTGTACAAATTTATTTAGAATTGTATATGGTCAAATCTCTTCCTACATACAAATATGGTAAAAGTTATATACAAAACCAGCATAACCCAGGCAATTGATCGAAACATTTATTTTATGGTCATAAACTTGTTTTTTCAAATGGACTAAACTTTTTTTTTCTGAATATAAATGACAAAATAAAATAGAAATAAAAAAAACGACTTGTTAGAGTCTATAATTAGTTTGTCTTAATTTTTCAAAATAAAAAAAACACTTGATAGGTTTTAATATGTATTTAAAACGTTTATTTTATGACCATAAACTCTCTTTTTTCCCCTAAAAATAGACTAATTTTTGTGAATATAACGATATTAATTATTGGTTGAACTCAATAATTAATAAATTTTTCCTAATAAAAAACTATTCAATACTATGCGTGAAGATAAAGTTAAATTTTTAATAGTTCAACTCATTTTAGTTTTTAGTTAATTAATAAAGGTATAATAAAACAAATAGTATGATATACTTGTCATTCTCTAGAAGCTTCTCACAAGAGACCCCTTTTCTTCTCTCTCTATATATATAAATATAAAACTTTTAATAATCAAATAAGATAACTCAAACAAAAGTAACTAATAATATATATAAATTTTACTAATTAGGAAAATAAAAATAAGAAAACAATTGAACATAGTATTGTTAAATATGCATTTAAAATTTTTATACTTACGTCTTATAAAAATGATTGAATATGAACTATATAACTTAATTATTAGTTGAAAAATTAAATTACAAATGTACCATAGTAACAATATTACTAAGACTTAGATATATAATTGTTGTGAAAACTTACGTCTATACCATGTTCCATGGTGCAAAAATAAGGGATAAAACCCATTTTATTCTATGTGAATGAACTTTTTTTTTTATTTTTATTTTTTTAAAAATCACCCTCTTCCTACGTGAATGAACTCTTTTTACTTTTATTTTAAAATCACCCTCTTCCTACCGCTAGTGACTTGAACCCATGACCAATAGGTCATAGGGAAAGTGTCTTATTATCTAAACTGTGTTTCGTTGTCTCCATGTGAATGAACATAATTTTTTAGTTATAAATGGTCAAACAAACACAATGACATAGGAGTATTGTTTTGTTTTGTATGAAGTAACTTAATTTTGTCTACTATAAATTGTGAATAAAAATAACGAATAAGAAGTATTTGTCACAATTTTTAATTAATTGGTATTTTTTCATAGTCAAAGATATATATATATATATATATATATATATATATGTATGATGTGTATATATATATATATATATACACACATACATATATATATATATATATATATATATATTAATGGTTCATACATGATATACAATTAACAATGTGCCATATAATATTCAAATAATGAGGTAGCACTTTTGAATATACCTTTTACTAGTTAAATTTATCTTTTACAAGAAATTTATATTCATATAATTGATAATAAATTTTGGAATACTATTTAGCTATGGAATAGTACATTGTAGTTTTTTCTTTTAAAAAAATAGTACTATATAAATATTTTAATCGTAAGTTTCTTTATGTTGTATCGTACTAATATTTCTTACAAATTTATTGATAATATCACAACTAATAATGTTAACGTCTAATGTAATTTTTCCCATTTCTTGTTTTTTATATCAACTATGTATAATTATGCATTGATTTTCTTAATCAAGTTAATACGATCGATCTGATAGTACCTTTTATATATGAGTGAATACTATTCAGACATCTCACACTATTTGCTTGCATATTTCATAATAATATTACAAAAATTGTTATCTCAATATATATTTCATTAAAAATTATTTCATAGTGATACAAATAATCAATAGTAACATTTAATTAAATATCTAGAAAAATACTAAATGGGCCTCTCATAATACTATTTCGATAACAGATAGTTCGTATTCTAGTTATTTTAGATAGCACATTGTTTATATTTTGAAAGTTTGTTTCCTTGCTTTATATAATACTATTACCTTTTAATACTATTTAGTTAATAATTTCATGATTAGTAACCTACCCATTTTTTATTTTTTATATCAACTATGTTTAATTGTGCATCGATTTTCTTTATTAAGTTGCTACAATGGACTCAATAATACATTTTGCTATACAAGAATATATTTCAGAAATCTCAGTAGTACTTTCTTTCATATCCCATAGTAGTATCTCATAATTATTTGTTTCAAAGAACAGTAATCACTATCTAATATCTATTTCAATACAAAAATTTATTTTGTAATGATACAGATAATCAAATATTAACTTTAATTTAATATCACAAAAGAAATCTAGGGTGGACTCCTCATAATACTAATTAGATAAGGCGATAACATATATTCATTATTTTGGATAGTACTATATTTATATGTTGAAAGGTTTCTTTGTTTCATATAGTACTATTGATTATCGTTAATACTATTTAGTTGATAATTTCATGATTACTGATATATAGTATTTTTTCTTTAATTTTTTTTATATTGACTATCTTTAATTATGCATCAATTTTCTTTATTAAGTTTATACAATGAATCCGACAGTACTTTTTAATATTTGCGAGAATACACTTTAGATATCTCATATAGTACTTTCTTTCATATGTTATAGTACTACCATATTATTTGTTTCAATACTAAAAATTACTATCCTAATATCTATTTTGTTACGAAAATTTACTAATGTTATTCGATTGATAATATTTAACTAGTATTAAGAGTGCTAATATGTTGTATATTTATTTATAGTGTAATTTTCTAGACTTAATAAAATCATTAAGTTAATCATTTATAATTTATTTTTCCTAGATAAATACATATTTTCACTTCAAAGTGTTATAGACTAATGTTTGTTTCACAATATCAAATTATTTGAAAATTCAAGAGATATTATATATTCTACTTATTTTTTAATTATTTATCATCTATTTAGTTTTAAACTTAGATATTTTTCCTTGTAGAAAAGTTACGAATTTGATAAATGGATAATATAACCTATTATATACAGATCACAAGTACATGGTAGGATTACTACCATGTAGCTATAATCCTTATCATTGTTTAATTAATTGTCAACCATTCATTGGAGCTTCTGTCTCTACTTTTGAGAGCTAGTCCCCCTATGAGGGCTTAATAAATGTTCAAATCTTCTTCACCAACTTTCAAACCATTACTCTCCCTTCAATTTCCAGACCTTATAGTTTCCAATCATTTATTGCACCAAATCTACTCTTTTGGTAGAATAGATCTATGTCTTAAACCTGTTTAGTTTTATTTTTCTCTTTTTTTTTGCCTTTCTTTTCTGCTTCTTTTTGCACTTTCTTCTAAGTACTTGGAGCAAGTCAAGATCCATGGTTCTTTAGATTGTTGGGCTCGACTAGGTTTTTCCTTTCTACTTTTTGATGCCAGTATGATAGGATTAGATCTTTTGTTTTGTCTCCCAATCCTATGGAAGTTTTTATGCATGTACACATTTTATGTATTTGACCTTATTATTCTCTTGCTTCTGTGAAAATTTTGCTTCTTCGATTTCTGGTTGCTCGTGTTTGGATTCGCAAGTCCGTGAGGTACTCATTTATAGATCTTGTGATTGTTCTGTTATTCTAGTTTGATTTGACATTATGGAGAAGGATTTAACTAAAATCTTTGAAAAAATTGACCTATGTGAGAAGGAAAAAAGGGGTGTTACACTATGCCTTAACCAAATCACTATTAGTACAAAAGAGTGTGAGTTGAGTTTAATAGGAAGAATTGTGGGGGGGAAATTGAAAATTTTACAGGGGTTAAAAAATTTGTCAACCATAGTTGGGGTTACCCAAAAGGCTTGAAAGTTGCTAGGCTGGGGGCAAACTTGTTCTAATTTAGTTTCTCTCAAGCATAGTGGAAATGGAGAGGGTGATGGATGGCAAGCCTTGGATGAAAACAATCAGCGTCTGGTAGTTAGAAAATGGCAACCAAGTTTTGAAAATGAGGACTCTTGGTTTGATAGTTCCTTTCTCTTGGTCCAAGTTTGGAATCTTCCTATCCATTGGATTAACTAAGAAGTGGGAAAAGTTATAGGTGGTCTCTTATAGACATCTAGATGGTGTTCATAAGAATCAGGGGAAAAAGAAGGAAGGCACATAAAACTCCTTGCTGTTGAGCTAAACAAACCTCTTCTACGGGGGACAACAGTGAAACTGAATGGCCAAGCTAAATAGGTTGAATTTAGTTATGAAAGGTGTCTAGATTTTTGTTACAATTGTGGGAAAATTGGCCATGGAGAAAAAAGTTGTAAAAAGGGTAAAACTGTCATCTGTCTCACAATCAATTTGGGTCTTGGCTAAGAGCAAGTGGAACCAAAGGGTATGTTGCAAATGGAAATAAAGGAAGTCTCCTGAAAACCAAGTAATGTTTAGATGAATGTGACGACCCAGGAGCAGCTGCTAGAAGATATAACAAACCATACTGTAAAGGAGATAGAGAAGAGTAATGGGAAGGTTCTTGTGGAAGCAAAAAGGAGTCAAGTTGATAACCCAATAGTTGGCTTGGCGAACCACACAAGTGAAGATGTTCTGTAGCTGGAAAGAAGTTTGGATAAAATTGGCTACAGAGAGTTAGCTAATGGGAAGGAATACAACAACCCAATCCAGAAGCATATAAAGCAATATCAAGCCAAGCAAAGTTTGAATAAAAGTAACAGCAAGGGAGAGTCTCAGCAAGGTACTAACTTAGACTGTAACATTCTCTCTAATGGTATGGAAAGGGCTGGGGAAATAGGTATAGCTATCATGGAGGAAAATTTAGGTATGGATATTGAGTTGGCAGTGGTAAAAAGGGATGAGTATGAATTTAGGAAAAGGGTCATCATGACAAGAAAAGAGAGAATTTTACCTAGATTAGAGAGGCTACCTTTATAGGATGTTAGTAATCTGGAAGGAAAGGGAACAGTTGGGGGAGAAAAAAAGTAGGGCAGCTGATGAAGGAGATGAGGAAATGGAAGAGAAAAGCAAAAAAGAAATGAAAATGTGTGATAGAAAAGAGAACACGGAGGAGTACTTTTTGAGGGTAGAGAAGGCCAGCCTTAATTGGTCCTCCAAGCCTCTATGAGAGCTATAGTCCGGAACTGTCGAGGCTGGGAACCCATTGACAGTTCCCCAACTCAAGGAGTTATGCAAACTCCACTCCTTTGACATTATTTTCCTATGTGAGACGAAAAATAAAAAATGTTATATCGAAAAAGTCAAAAAAGATTATGTATGCATCACTTTGGGGTCATTAATACTGAGAGGAAAGTTGGAGATTTAGTGTATAAGGAAAGGGAATTTCACAGTTTTGTAGTGTGTTTCTTCTGATTGTACCAATTGAAATGCAATTAAAAGATGCTAGTGATAGTATTTGGTGGTTTATCCTGCATATATACTTATGTTATACGTGATTCTAGGATTAGAAGAGAACAATGGAAGATGATTACTGAGAGAAGGCAAAGGTAGGGAAATAAATGGATTATTATGGGAGATTTTAATGACATTATCAGTAATGAGGAAAAATGGAGAGAAAGAACTAGGGAGAGTAGAAGCTTCAATGATTTCATAAACTTTATAAATGATAATAATATGGTGGACATTGACTGGGAGAGTTGTCCTTGAACTTGGGAAAGCTGTTGGGAAGATGGTGGAGGAGGGATAAAGGAAAGATTGGACAGAGGCCTATGCAGCATAGATTGGAGAGTAGTATTTGATAAACCTACCTATACCCATCTGGAAAATGATGCTTTTGACCACAAAATATTACTATTCAACACTAAGCCTGATGAGAAAATAATGAAAATAAGGTTTTTTTTTGACAAAAGATGGCTTCATTCTAAAAGTGTTGAGAGGGTGGTCATACATGCCTAGTGAATGGATATCAGAGGTTCAAGGATATAGATGTTTAGAGTATCCAGGAAAATTAGGAGCTGCAAGATACAACTACTTAATTGGAATAGAGGCATTAATCTAAATGTAACTGAAAGAATTAGGAGCTTAAAGGAACAACTAAGTGTTGCAAGAACTACTCAGGAGAGTGAAAGGAAACAAAAAGTGCTACTACTCAAGAGGAAACTGGGAGAGGCTTATAAGGATAAGGAGATTTTCTGGGACCAAGAAGCTAGAATTAATGGCTGAAAGAAAGAGACCAGAGCACAAGTTCCATGCTTCTGTTGTGAATAGGAGGAGAAGAAACAGGAATAAAATTCAGAAATCTGATGGGAGTTAGTACCAGAATATGGAAGCTTCTGGACAGAAGATAAAATTGGAGAAATCTGCTATGTTCTATACTCTTGATACCACCAATGAAATCAAATAAGAAGTGCAAAATGAACTGGGCAATATAAGACAGGTCAAACAATGCAAGTACCTAGGGCTACCCATAATTGTAGGGAAATCAAAGAATATTACAGGTATTTGGATTCATTCGAGGCAAAGTGAAGGAGAAGCTGCAGGACTGGAAGAACAATTGCCTGAGCATTGCTAGAAAAGAGATTCTCCTTAAGTCTCTAGTTATGTCAATGCCAGCTTACACTATGTCTGTCTTTAGACTTTCTAAAAGACTTTGCAAAGACATTTTGTAGATATATGGGTGAATTTTGGTGGAACAATAGAGGGGAAGGAAAAAGGATTCATTAGATAAGTTGGGAAAATATTTCAGAAGTTAAGGGGAATATAGGACTGGGTTTTCAGAGATTTAAAGTGTTTCAACGCAGCTCTCTTAGTTAAGCAATGTTGGAGGCTTCTAACTAATCCAAATCTCCTGGTAGCAAAAGTCTTGAAAGACAAGTATTACAATAAAAGAGGTATCTTAAGGGCTAAAGCAACTCAAGGATCATCCTAGATATGGAAAAGTCTAACAAGCTCATGAAAACTCTTGGAATCGGGACTAAGGAAAAGGATAGGGGATGGGAAGACACCTCTAGTATGGTGAGCATTTGGGAGGATAGGTGGCTTAGAAATAAATGGGATGGGAAGATCATAACTCAAAAGGAATCACAATGCAATTTTGATAAAGTTAGTGATCTGATTTCTGATGCAAAGTGGAACAAAAGGAAAATACTAGAGTGATTCAATGATGAAGATTCTCAAGCTATTTTGTCTAAATGAAGGCAAAGACAGGTGGATATGGAATCTCACAGCTAAAGCTAAAGAAAGAGTTCAAAGGAAAAAGAAAGAGAAAAGAAGATATGAAGATACTAGTTGCTGCATAGAGAATATAGATGTCTGGAAATTTTTGTGAGGATTCAATCTAAAACATAGAATAAAACATTTAATATGGAAATGTCTCCATCAAATCCTGCCAACAATGTAAAGTGGGATGGAATTCTCCATCTGAGGGGTAATTTTTGGAAATGGCGGAATGAACTCATAGAAGTAGTTACAAGGGATGAAGGTAGGCAGCATATAGTACTCGCAACAAAAATTTAACATTGTAGCAAATTTGAAAGAATAGGAATGAATGGTAGTTTAGGAAGAAAAGAAAGAAGGAATGGTATAGAATAGACAAAGCAGTAGCTGAATAGATAGAGTTTGAAGGGTCAAATAGGAAGGAGAAGAAGAACAGCAGTAGTGAAACAAATCAACTTGGAAGTGCAGGTTACTAGAGTGCACCTGATCAAGGGGTGATAAAGATTAACGTTGATGTTGCAATAAATAAGCATTCCAGAAAAATTGGCTTAGGTATTGCAGCAAGAGATAGCAGTGGCAGAATGATCAAAACCTGGGCAATTCAACAACAAAGATAGGAGATGCAAGATGTGAGGAAGTAAAAGCAATTAGAACTGCTCTTGTTTATGCAGCAGAAGAGGGATAGGAAAACATTGAGATTCAATCATATTGTAAACAACTGATTAATAAGATAAACAGTGGCTCCTATGAAGATTTACTATTAGCTGCTATCTTGAAAGACATCAGATATGCTAGGGAATTGTTTCAATGCAATTCTTGTTTTTCCTTCATACAAGATGTAGGAATAGATTAAGTCATAGTTTGGCAAAATTTGTTATTGGCTTAGTACATGATGTAATGTGGATTAAGCTTTCCCTATTTGACTTGAAAAGATGGCACAAGATGACTTGAGACAACTGCTTCTTTTGTAAAGCTTTTGCTCAAGTATACATATATATATATATATGGATCCAACAAATAAACAAAGACCACAAACTATTATCGAAAGAGAAAAAGGCATTCAATTGGAAAAAGGTGATCTATCATATGGCTCTACACGAATAGGAAGGCCGTTTGTTGGCATAGGACCTGCGTGGTATGAATTAGTGTCTGCAACTTAAACTTTATTACCACATTATTCATGAATACGAATATAAGAATTTGACAAACTCCTTTCTTAGGCACATTCGAGATCCTCCACCAAATGGTAAAAAAAGTGCAAGGTACTGGTCCGTCACCTTCATATCTTGAGGGATCCAAAGTTTCTAGATTCGCTGGAAAATATATTGTTTTTTGGTTTATTGTGAATGGACTCCAAATCACCTGAATCATCATTAATTTCCGTGCTATCAAACTTTATTTCTTTTATTAAAATAACTTGAATTGGTAAAAGAATTATGAATACAAACCTTCTATCACTTGAATTGGTAAAAGAATTATGAATACAAACCTTTTATCCTTTTGGGACATCGAAACCTGAAAAGTTAATGTCAGTTTGAGTCTCTCTAAAAATTCCCAAATTGGGTGGAGTTTAGGAATTTTTAGAGAGATATAAAAAATAAGGATCATAAAAATCTAGTCTCAACTTGATGACATTAATGATAGGCTGATATGTGGATAATTTTGACAATTGAATTTTAAATAATATCGTCAAAAGATATAAAAAGTAGGCGTCATAAAAATTGAGTGTCAACTTGATGACATCAAAGATAGATTAACAAATGAATAATTTGATAACTGAATTTTGGATAATATCATTGAAAGATATAAAATGTAGTGGGGTCATAATTTTAAATCCATATGACAGTCTATTAGTGCCACTAGGTTGGTACTGAAAATTATGGCATAAAAATATGATTTGAAAATTTTGGAATGAATTTGCTCCACTTTGTACCTTCCTAACTTGTACTTGATTCTTACGTTGTACCTCATAGTTAATTTTTGGATATACGGCACCTTGAACTCTCAAATTTATCCTATTTTAGTGAAATTTTTAACGCTCTTACTAAAGTTAACGGATGTTCTAACCGTACATACCATATATTCTTCAAAAATTTTAACACTATAAAAATTAGATTAAGGTGGGACAAATCTAAGAGCTTAGGATGCAATATGTCCAAAATTTAGAATTGGGAGTGCAAAATTAGAATTGATTATAATTTAGGGTATAAAGTAGAATTAGTCATGACTACTTTCGTCAGTACAATACGCGCTGGAGGTGGGAGTCGAAATATCTGAATCAATGTATGCCTTCATTTCAACCAAATATTTCAGTTCTCTGTTGTTTGCCTTGTACCTGCATATTTAGATTGAAATTGAGTTTTTAGGGGTTTCGTATGGATACTTAAATATATGCAGACCATTCTCTGATCTGTATTTCTTCTAGCAGCAGAGGATTGAGGAGTATGCATGTAGAAAGTCTTGTTGTAAGTGACAAACCTGTGTAAATGATGAAAAATTGTTAGCATAAGAATGATCATTGTATTTTCATCTTGCAGGTCATAGAATGCAATTTCAAAGGGCAGTGGTATAGAAAATATTACTTGTTTTTACTGGGAATGTAATTTGTAACCTTAGAAAATTAAGCACTAAAGTTCTTATTGTTGAATGTTGTAACTTTAACCCTCATAGCAATTATTGGTGCAGTAGCAATGACATCAACAATTTTTGTTCCATCTATATCTTCATACTCATTCCACATGATCACCAGCATTGGTTTTTTCCTTTAGAATTTGAACTTAGTGACTAAAGTGTGTTTATTGTTTTTGCATGATATAGAGTATAAGGATAATAGGATCTTACTCCTCATTAACAATAACAAAGTCCCTTGTAATTGAGGATTCAGTGCCTCGTTCTTTTGTTATCAAAGCATGGATAACAACAGCCTTGATATCTAAATAGAGAAGCAACAAAAATAATTAGAAGTCAGATTGGCTTGAAATAGAAATGAACATACTAATCATAACAACTGAAGTACTGATAAAAGTGTTAACTTACTTTGCAGAGTTTTTGTGTTAGCATATCTAATAGATTAGCAAATTTTGTTATCTGAAATGCGCAAGGTAAAGTAGGTGTGACTGGTTCAACATGTTCTTCAACCAAGGTAGTGTTGTTGATGATCCAATTGAACTCGTATGTGCTAACTCTAAACACTGGAAATACTGCAGACAAATTTGCATCTGATACATAATATCTCTTGTAAGGGCATAGGAGACTGGCAAATTAGCGGATATCATTACCTTTAATAACTATTGAAACTTTGGTTCCCTATTTAGTTACTGATACATAGATCTCAGTTTTCATACTGTGGAAAGTTTAAGAAACTAATAGATATTTGCATATGCTTGATTCATATTATGTTACACACCTGAGAATCAGTCAGCAGAAGTCTCTTGAACCTTTTTGGTGGTGTGCTATGGCTTAATTAGGTGTGAGAACTTTCAACCACCTGCACTAGTGCTGTCCATTTTTCGGTTCCCTTGCTGACCTCAAGGACTGGGAAGATTCTCCTTGACATCTTCAGCCACAAATTGAAATAAATAAAGACAATCATACTACTGGAGAACAAGAAATCAGAAAGCAAATGTGACTGGAAAATGTTAGACTTAACATTATAAAGATATATATTTGCCATTAATCTAAGAAGACTCTAAAACGTCTTTGTACACTATTTTTTTGTCTAATGAACACCAGAGGTATCAAAGAAATAAGCTTTTATCAAAACTTTAACAGAAGAAGATGTTCTTGCACGTGAAAAAGCAACATATAATTATTCATGGAAAAAAATAGGTTCCTTTAGATATATATTACCCACAAGATCTAGTGTTTGTCCTTGTGATTTATTGTGGTCATTGCGAAACACAATCTTACAGGAAGCTAAATTATGAAGTTGTAAGGAACAGGATATTATACGTCATGTGAAGGTTACAAAAGCATCCTATGTATGAAATCTTCTTTTCCAGCAAAATCACCAACTACTATGTGTCTCTTATACACATTCTAGTTGAGGGTATTGCATATCAGTCTAGTTCCACAAAACTCCTTCAGATGATACACATTCTCTTATGACTGTCTGATATATACATCTTAATGTGTAATTGAACAGCTTAGAAGATAGAATACTAATCAGTTAGAGTTGATGAAGTCTTCATATTGGGCTTGATCAATTGGATTGTGTGTTTCATCAAAACTCAGATATTCTATCTCTAAGTCATGAAATTTTTCTATCATGATATCATTAATTTCATCTATAAAATGATTCTTTGTAGTTAAAATAGCTTAATTCAATGTTGAACTTATTGTTTCTGTTTAAACTTAGTTATACCATTTTTATTAGCTTGTCAATTGCATCATTTGTGTGGTTGTTCTTAAGTCAGATTGAAGGAGGAATTTTTATGTTGTCACTTTTATGAACCTGTTCTATTTCATTACCAATCCTCAAAAGGTATTCATTAAATTCTGGATCAAGTCTTGCTACATATTGTTTGTTAGATTTAATTTTTGAAGCTTTGGCCATAACCTGGTATCAATAAGACAGGCATCTATTTCATCACATTTGTTCCGTTTATGTACCACCAGCAAAGTTTGTTTGAAATCTTCTCCTAAAACAACAATCTTATCTCCAAATATCTCTCTTGATTCTATTAAATCCTGTAATAAGTCATCTAATGCTTCAACTACAGTTCTCTTAACCATAGGAGCTTCATCCCAGATTATAAGTTTGTATTCTTTTATGAGAGTTGCTAAACTACTTTGCTTACTTACTCGGCAAGTCGAACCTTCCGAGACATCTAATGGAATTTTGAATTTAGAATGTGCCATTATCAGCCTCCAATTAAAATGATGCAGTCATTCCTGATGTGGCAGTAGCTAATGTTATATATCTTGTAGATCTAACATCGGCAAGTAGTGATCTATATAAGAAAATTTTCCCAGTACCTCCTAGACCATCAATGAGAAAAGCACCACATTGATTTGCATATATCTTCTTAGATATAGCATTAATTGCCTCTTTTTGTTTTGCATTTAACATGTGTTTTGAACTTATATCATGTGCAGAAACTATAAGGTTCCTCTCTGCTCTTATCTCCCTTGTTTGGTTTTCTACATTGTCGCAGCTTAAATCTGTAAGAATCATGGTTCAAAATTGCAGTTGCGATAATGGTCACTAACGTATCGTTCCACATAGGTTTCGGTGTATCGGTCGTGCATCGGGCAGCACGCATATTTTGTTATATACAAAATCTAAAAAATTCAAAAAAGAAATTTAAAAGTATACAACACTATAACAAATTTAGTTGTCAAATTAAATTAGCAAAATACAATCACACAAGTAGATATTAGTTGTAGTTGTTTATTATACATAGAGAATGATAAATCGTAGTGGTACCACATGCTAAATATCACAATATATTATAAGAATGTCAGATACACATTTCATATAAAAATAGAGACTCAATAATTCCTTACAATACGAAGCAAAAATTATCTTCAATCTATTAAGAAAAGATTCTCTTCTTTCACGATCAATTTCTTGAAAGGAAAAAAAATATCTCATTATATATAAAAAAAAACAAATACTAAAAAAAAAAAAAACTAAGGTCATTAGAATTTTTGTCATACCTATCAATACCATGATGAATGACGATAAGGTTCAAAATCATTCTGTCCTTGTACACTGTAATAGGAGTTCCAATATGGCAAGACACTTGGATGAGGTAGAAAAAATGAATTTAGTTGTCCATCTGTTGGTTGTGATGATTGGCTGGATGAACCATAATCATTATGTAAGGGAGGTGGAGAATGTCGTGAAGGTTCCATATCACGATTATAGTATCCAGTAATCCTCTATATTGAACACTATCACCAGCACTAGTAGATGAAGCATGACCTTGTCCATAAATAGTCAATGCTACTTGAACCAGATAAAGATCCCTCATGATATCTCCTAATTGTCCGATCATAATATCTACCAGCACTAGTACTAGTGGACCTCTCAAGATGTCTAGGTTCATCATATGATCCATATCCAGAATAAGAGCTAGTATTAACTCCATATGATTGATCATAGCCATATTCCAACCATCGATTGCTTTGACTGAAATCATCGCTACCGTAGGCCTGTCCAATATCCAAATTTTGTAACTGCTCATTAACTCTTCTATTTCTTTGTGAATGTGAACGGTGAGAGGAATCACTTGAAAACTCAATTAATTCATTAAAAAATTGCCGTTGTGCTTCTATAAGAGGACGATAACCATGATCAGTATCCTGAGTAGCATAATAAATGTCATGTCCCTGAGCCCATGACATGCCTTCGGCATACTGACTATCCTGATAACAAGTAATCACCACCTCTACTTGGTCATTGACTAGAGTTAGCCCCTCCATCACCATTATCAATCCATCACCATTATTATCATCACTACCATTGCTATTAGTTGAAGAAGATGACATTGGTACATATTTATCTCCTTTTTTTGCCTTACCCTTATCTTTCATAGTAGATGATTTGGTAATACTTTTCTTATTAGTTTTCTTTATAAATTGTGACAAAGTATTACCAAAATCATCATTATCATGATCATTGCCTTCTCTAGTTTCATCTTCTTCCTGTTCTTCATTTTGACGAATTCCCTGACCTAACCAACTCAAGTTGTCTTCAGGTAATGTGGGCTATTCATTTTCCCTAACCCATTCATCCAATATATCATCTTCATGAAAAATATGATTTAAATCAATTGGATTGTAAAAATCATCACTATCTCTTTGATACATCAAATTCTTTATAGCTCAATCGCATATTATAATGCACAAAAACCAATTTGTTATAGCTTCTCAATTGCCCATACGGTTCCGAAATTTGATATGAATCAATGACCATGTACTCCAATTTTTTTCACAACCAGAATATGTATAAGTTTGTCTCAAAATTTTAATTGCAATCTTCCTTAAATTTGGAGTTTCATCGCCATAATTAAACCATCATTCAGTTATAAAAAAAATAAAATAATAAAACAAATTTATTTTAGAATTCAAAGTATGTTAAATATGTCGATGTTAATTAAATTTTTTTATACGTTTAAGTATAGTTTCAAACCTGGCAAACATTTTGATAATGCTTTAATTGCAACTGCATTTCCAAATGATCCTCTTCTCTCTCGAAATGTTTTAAGCTACAATAAAAAAGAAATACATATGTTGAATTTTAGAAATTGTTAGGTAAGAACTGCCTTTAGACATTAATAAAAATATTATCAAAATACCTCATTTATTGCACCAACTTGCACGTCCATATTTGACTCTAGTCGCATGATTACTCCTTTAACCCTTTCCAAACTTCATTTGTTTCAAATAGCAATGCACAAGTACCAGAGTACTAAAGGCTCGGATTCAGAAAATAAGATACATAAAAGAAAATTATTAATTTTTTAAATTTATTTACACTGACTTAAAACCTTGAATAAATAAAATAGTAGTTTGTAAAAATTTAAATTACCTGTTGCATGTAGATCCTAATGTAATTGATTAGAGACCATCTCTTATCAATCACATCCCAATACCTTTTTCAATGACAAGACTTTTTTTATTGCCATCTTTACTCTGTCCATTGCCCCATAAATGATTGATAAAGTTGGCTTATTGTCTTGATCAATAGTTTTCAAAACTTTCACAAGCGACTCCATCACTGCACATATATTTCTAATATTACTCCAAAAACTCTCACTTAATATCATGTCAGCCACATTTTGCACTTCTGTCCTTCTTTTAGTAGTATTATTGAACTCTATCCATTCATCAAATGTGCACATTTGTTTCAACTTAGTACAATGTCGAAAAAGACTTTCCATTGAAATGAACTCAGTAGCAAATCTTGAGTGATACCTGGTCGAAGTAATTCTTGATTTTTGGTATGTGATTTCATGTTTACTATCTTGTTACTGTTATATATGAAACTAGTTATTTTTTTCCTTTGTGCAATTGTATCTTTTATTGAATCCATTTTTCCAATATCTTCTAACATCAAAACAATGCAATGTGCAGCACATCGTGACCAAAACAAATGCTTTCTCTTTTGCATTAATAGTTCACCAGCTGCTTTCATACTGGATTCACTATCAGTAACAATCTGCACAATATTTTCTTCTACTATTTCATCTACAACCTCATCCATCAAAGAAAAAACAAATTTAGCAGTCTTCTTAATATTTGTGCAATCAACAGAACTATGATATATCATGTTTCTATCACAAATATCATAAAATTGATGATTGGACGTTTTGTACGAGTACTCCACCCATCACACATTATTGTACACCCAAAATCTGGTAATTTCAATTTAATAGTTGTAATATACTTTTCAACCTCTTTCAACTTCTCATCTTAAGTACTCACCTCCAATTTGGTAACCTGAGAGTCCCTTAATTCCAGGTCCAGCATATGCAATTGCATCAATCATTGATTGATAATATGGACCACTATCAGCTGCATGAAATGGTATAGCATTGAAATGAAAGAATTTTGAAATCGCCTTACCAATCTTTTTTATATTTTCCTTCGAAAACACAGCTTTCACATATTTTTGCTTAGAAGGAAATAAATAATTTGCTCCCCGACTTGACATTCCACCATCCTCTCTGAAACTAAAACTATGAGAAAAACCTCTTTTACTTCCAGAAATTGATGGTTTTGAGCTACCCATACCAATTTTTCCTAAAATATGTCAGTGTTCAAAATAAATATAATATTTTTATACAAAAAAATAAATGTAATAAAAAATGTAATTTTAATAGTTGATATCACATATAATACCTGACATGTACACATGGTAGGTCGAGCTCCAGATACAGAATGTCTTCGTTGCTCTTCAACAAATTTGAGATACTGAGTTTCTCTTAAAGCTCTTTTAAGCTATTTTTTTCCCATCACTATCATATCCTCTTCATTAATTTCACAAATATCATCATCATCATCATCATCATCATCATCATCATCAATATTATACAAATTGTCTTGTCAAATAGAATTCAATATTTCTTCTTTTTTCTTTTTTGTTGCAATTCTTTCTACTTTTCCCATCTTGAGATGATTTTTAAAAGTTGTGTAACTTCTTCTGGTACTCTTGGAAATGCTTCAACTTGCCCCGACACATGAGCCAAATGTTGTTTCATTCAAGTAATTCCACCATTTACGACTTTTCTGCAATAATCACACCTTACAATTTTTCTATTGCCACCAATGGGTTTACCATGGTCCCAACCAATATCTTTACTTGCCAATTAACTACAATATTGACAAAATATATATATATATTTAAAAACATATATTATATTTTTTTCTTTTAATCATTTCAAATTTGAGATTAAAGATTGATTGACTTATACATAGTACCAATGTATATACTAATATGAAATATAATGCACAGTAGAGGTTAAAGAAAAAACACATTCAAAACATG
The DNA here is from genome assembly GCA_025175665.1 of Cinchona pubescens. Lineage (NCBI taxonomy): Eukaryota > Viridiplantae > Streptophyta > Magnoliopsida > Gentianales > Rubiaceae > Cinchona > Cinchona pubescens. The sequence continues at coordinate 615,902 of JANKKI010000383.1, read as the reverse complement.
TATAAAAATATTTATATTGTAATGTGTGTGTGTGTATATATAATGTATGTACATGTATACAAATATAATTACATATATTTTTATATATATACACAAACATATATATAATTATATTTATGTACATATATATAAATTTTCTTCTTTGAAAATTAATACTCTTGATTTTGAAAATAATTTAGAAACAAATTCTCATAAAGGACAAGTTATTCAAGATGAAATTCATAAACTTCGTAATTCATATAAGTTTGGTGATAAACCAACTATTTATCATTATTATTATCCTCGACCCACTCCTCAGGATATTTTGTATGAGGAACAACAGCATATTATTAATAATAGTTATTCTGGCAATGAAATTTATGAATAGAATAAAGATGGTTATACTGATGACAAATTAGTAATTTAATTCATCGCATGCTCATATAAATCTAATTTTAGCAAATATAATCATATACAGTGTATAAGACGTCAGTAAAATGATCTAAAATATTAACCACTAAGTGTTGTCATCAGTATAACCATCTAAATTCTATTCATAAATTTCTTTGCCAGAATAACTAGTATTAATACATCTCAACTTCAAGGGGATGCAGTTTAGATATTACTTATGGTTAATATTTTAGATCATTTTACAGGACGTGATACAACTAATCATGAAAATATTCGTATTTTATTAAATGGTTTAAGGTGTAAAACACTTACTTCTTTTCGTTGGTATAAGGATACTTTTCTATCTAGAGCTTTTGATCTTCCAGAAAGTAATAGTCCTTACTGGAAAGCTAAATTTATTGATGGTTTGCCACCTTTATTTGCCGAAAGAATTAAAAAGGCTCTTCGTAAAGATAATATTTCAATTTCGTATGATTATTATACTTATGGCAAGTTAGTTGGAACTTGTGTGCAAGAAGGTATAGCTTTGTGTAATGAAATTAGATTAAATCAACATACAGTTAAAAAGATAGCAGTTAACTGAAAAAAAGACAATTAGGTCAATTTTGTAGTCAATTTGGTTTAGAAGATTTTCCTTCTAACTCTCAGAGAAGATCATATCAACGACCTCCATGGCGCAAAGGTAAACGGTCAAAACCAGTTAGATCAAAAGAAAAACAAAGAGAGAAGCGAGGATTTCGTAAAAAACTTTTTTCATCGCCCCCAAAAGAAACAGATTAAATGTTATAAATGTGGGAAAAAGGGTCATATAGCTCCAAATTGTTTTGCAAAAAGAAAATCTAAAATCAAGCAATTAGACTTGGATGATGAGATCAAAAATCAAATTTATAATATTTTGGATGAAAATACTGAAAGTAGTTGTGATACTGAAAGTACTATTTCTTCTTCTATTTCTGATTCTTTTGATTCTGAGCAATTTAATCTGTTCATAATTCAACAGATTCTGATAGTCCTAAACCATGTCCTGCTTCTTCTTGTAATACTTATAAATGATGATGAAAATAAAGAATATTATAACATTCTTTATCAATTCTAAGATTTTCAAATTAATATGCTCACTAATGATAATATTATTGAATTATTAAAACAAATACAGGATAATAATCTTAGATCACAAATTTTAGATTGGGCATCTGCATCATCTTCTTCTTCATCCTCATCAACGCATAAATCAAATTCAGTTATAGTTACATCTGAGCCCTACACAATGTTAGAAGTTAAAAATAGAATTGGTAAATTATATCAACCACAAGAAACTGGAATTACTTTAGCAAATTTGCATGATGAATTAAAGAATTTAAAAACTGAAATTTGTTTGTTAAAACAAAATCATGTTTTTATAGATAATAGACTTTCTTTAGTTGAACATTCTGTTAATAAAGGCAAAGAAATTATTCAGCCTGTCGAACCTTCTTCTACTGATATTCATTCTTTTAATAATAATAAAATGGATAATTTTTTGAATATTATGCAAATAGTAACCTCTCAAAGATGGTATATAAAAATTAAAGACAATTCTTAATTGATAATGATTTCTTAGCTGAATCAATTGTTATGATTGATAGTGGTGCTGATCATTGTAAAGATCAGTAGAATTGTTGTAATTCTAGGTCAATATTTATAAGTTTAAACAAGGCATACTTTACGTTCGCTTACGGTCTATTTGACAAGACAATTTGTATAATATTGATGATGATGAAGAGATAATCTCTTATACACATCTAGATGTTTTACTTGTTAAAAATTTGATGAATCCTCCTATTATATTAGGAACTCCTTTTATTAATGCTTTATATCCTATTAAAAATTTGGATAAAAATAATTTTACTGGTACTTAGAAATATCAGGATATTTCTTTTCATTTTATAACTGATCCTATTACTCGAGATATAAATTCTCTTATTGAATTAAAATATTTACATTTATCTGCATTAACTTCAGAAATTTATAGTATTTTTATAAATGATATTTTACAACAACCAAAAATTCAAGAAAAAATTAAATTTATTATTGAGTTCAAGATTGCACAATCTAGATTTAGAAGGATCAATCTGAGACATGTTTTTTTGGATAGAAAAAAACATGTTTTTCTTCCATATGAAAATGATTTTAATGAACAAAATATTCCGACAAAAGCTAGACCATGTCAAATGAATTCTGAATTTTTAGAATTATGTTAAAAAGAAATTGATGTTTTATTACAGAAGGCTTTAATTAAACCTTCTAAATCTCTTTGGTCTTGTACTGCTTTTTATGTTAATAATAAATCAGAACAAGAAAGAGGTGTTCCTCGACTAGTTGTAAACTATAAACCCTTAAATAAAGTTTTAAAATGGATTAGGTATCCTATTCTTAATAAAAAAGATTTGCTAGAAAAATTATATGATGCTAATATATTTTCTAAATTTGATTTAAAATTAGGATATTGGCAAATTCAAATTTTTGCTGAACATACTTATCGTACTGTATTTAATGTTCCTTTTGGACAATTTGAATGAAATGTTATGCCATTTGATTTAAAAAATGCTCCCTCTGAATTTCAGAGGGAAAATTATGAATAATATTTTTATTCCTTATATGGATTTTATAATTGTCTATATTATGATATACTTGTTTATTCAAAAACATTAGAATTGCATTTTAAAAATCTTGATTTATTTAAAAAGGTTATACAAAATGGATTAGTAATATCTAAACCAAAAATTTCTTTATTTCAAACGAAAATTAGATTTATAGGACATTTTATTGAAAAAGGAAAGCTCACACCTATTAATAGAGTAATAGAATTTGCATCTAAATTTTCAGATAAAATTATAGATAAAAAATAATTTCAGAGATTTTTAGGAAGTTTAAATTATATTAGTCCTATTATAAAAATCTTTTTCAAGATTTAGATGTGTATGATAGACAGAAATTAATATGGAATTCCTTGGACTGATAAGTTAACTGATTTAGTTAGAACTATTAAATCAAAAGTTAAAACTTTACCATGCTTGACATTAGCTAATCCTAAATGGACAAAAATAATAGAAACCGATGCATCTAATATACAGGATTTGGTGGTATTTTAAAACAAATCAATCCGGATAATAAACAAATCTATTTGGTTAGATTTCATTCTGGTAAATGGACTAATAGTCAGAAAAAATATGCTATTGTCGCTCATGAAATGCTAGCAATAGTTAAATGTGTTTTAAAATTTCAAAATGATTTATATAATCAAAAATTCGCAATTATAACTGATTCTCATTCAGTCAAATTTATGTTTAATAAAGATTTTAAAAATGATACTTCTAAACAAATGTTTGCAAGATGGCAAGCTCAATTAACGCAATTTGATTTTGAAATATTTTATAAAAAAGGATCTGAGAATTCTCTTCCCGATTTCTTATCTAGAGAATTTTTACAGGTTTCATGAATCATTAGTGAGCATATTAATTTGAAAATCGCGTCCCCTATAAGGCTGTCTCTTATATCCCCAGTCATAATGGGGGATAAGATCTAGATATGTTGCAGACATATCTGGATTATCGAGATATGAATCTCCCGGAAAATCATCCTCATCTTGATTATCATCAAATATTAATTTGGGGAATATCCCAAAAAATCATCCATTGTATGCTCAACTGCAAGAATTTCTGCAGAATCAAAAGGGTAATACCTATGCTTCGGTCACTGAAGATGAATCTGAATCAGATTCAAAAACCTATTATCGTAAGTCAGAAAAAGAAATCATAGTTCTTTTAGACGACAAAGACTACCAATGGCAGGAACAACCTTGGAAAATACTCCAGAGGTATCTAACTGATAAAATCATGTTTCCAGGAGAATCATATAAGATCCGATCCTACTATGAAAAAATCCTCACTAATAGTGAGTCAGTTGAAATTCAACATTTTCAGCCTAATACAACCACGACTATTGTTTATAATTTTTCAAAAATTATTATTAAAAAGATTATATCTTCTGAGAAATGGGGAATTTCTACCCTTACAGAAAAACAATGTTTTGTTGAAAGACAACCCCTTTCCTATATATACTGGGATTATATCCAAAGTTTTCATAAAACTTTTTATTATGAAAATCATAAACAAATAAACATACTTGGTTTATAAAACTCTATTCTAATTTATTATTTCAGCCAATACCTAACTGATTTCTACATTGGTGGACTACTCATGGACCATCTGTAAAAATTTTACCTGAACCATTTCTCCAATTATATCACTCTTGGGTAAAAATTTCACCCATCCTTACAAAATTATACTCTCAGAAAAATATTCCTTTACCTACAGAAATAGCCACTATTTACTTATTTCTTGAATTTTCTATTCCCTAGATTTATAAATGGGAACCTGAATTTGGTTATACCGATACTCAAATTCCGTGTTTATATCGAACCTACTGCACTAAATTCTGGGATAAACTTATAAAAATTGACCTAGAAACACAGCAATTATATGGTCAAGAATTATTGGACCAGATCAAAACAACGATTCAAAATTATACCAGCAGGGACAAAATAATGATTCCTCATGCTCTGGAGCCTAGTCCTTTCATGCATATTGCCAGAAAACTTCAAGTACAGCAAGGCACTATGAGTGAAGGACGAAATTATTGCCGCCTATATGGAACAAGTCAAAGATCAAATCAAAGAACATGTTAAACAAGATCTTTCTATTGATCTTGATAAAATTGATGATAATGAATCATGTTCTTCAAAAGACCATTCTATGGACTCGGAGCATTCCTCATTCCACTTGGCCGGCGAATCGCAACCAATGGAAAAAGCAGAAGATATTTTTCAAAGTGTTTTGGACACTCTTAAAAGCAAAGTTGAAAAATAAAGATATATCTTTACTTCCAAAAAAAAAAAAAAACAGTAAATTATTGTGCGGATTTCAAAAATCCACTGTTCATAGTTAAGTTAATTTCAAGTCCACATTTGCCTATAAATACCCCATTTGTATAGCCGGGGGAAGGCAACATTTTCTTTAGCTTTTCCAAGTTTTCTTTCTTTCCTCCTATCTTTGTACATCTTCATCTTCATCTTCATCTTCTACTTACTTCGTAAATATTTTCTTTATCAATAAAAGAAGAAGACCAAGTTGTCTTCCAAGTCTCAAGCCTCTCTTGAGGTAATCTCTTCTCTTTTAATTTCTGTATTGTCCTGACATAATATGTCAGGCTAAATTTCTTATGTTGATTGTTATTTTATCTTAAGATTTTGCCTCTACATAAACTATTTTTGAATTCTTTCTTTCAAAGTTCTTTAATAATTGTTGTCTTGGTTTGGTTCTTTAAAATTTTCAGTCATGATTTCTACCTAATTTATTTTGTTGGCCTGGAAAGTAAATTTTTAGCCGTAATTCAAGAGGCGTTTTAGGGGAATCTAAGATCTTGCAAAATAAATTAGATAGGGTATTATAGACAGAAAATTTTAAAGGGCCGTGTTAGTAAAACCGTATTGGAAATCCGTGTTGAAATTCCGTGTTGGTAAAACTGTATTAGAAATCCGTATTGGTTTGCTAGTCTCATTAACTCAAAATTCATAATTTAGATCAAAGGCGGTTACCCAGAACCGTCCGCCACAAACCACAATCCCCATAAACTAGATCAAAATTAAACTCTTTCTTTTAAATTTTTTCTTTAATAATTAATAATCTCGATTTTTCGGAAAATTTTTACCTTTAAAATTTTCTGTCTATAATACCCTATCTAATTTATTTTGTCAAGTTGCCTTACTTCCCCTAAAATGCCTTTTCATACGGCTAAACGGGTACTTTTCAGGCCAACAAAATAAATTAGGTAGAAATCATGACTGAAAATTTTAAAGAACCAAACCAAAACAACAATTATTAAAGAACTTTGAAAGAAAGAATTCAAAAATAGTTGACGCCGGTTTGAGGTTGGAAGAGCCATTATGATGCTTAGTTAGTCGCCGTATAATTCTGTTTTTGCTAAGATTACCCGACCGAGAACCCTTTTTTTTCTCCACCTCAATATATCTTCTTTCTTATATATTCTCTTGGTTTCATTACGAAGCATATGCAACACGAATGGTTGTCTAAGGAGTGCATGGTTGATATTTACTATTCCAGGATGTTCTTTAGACAGAAAGAATAGGGAAGTGGAGATATCTGAAAATTCCCAAGAGGTTGGTGGCTCTGCATTACTTTTTCATAAGCACAATGGTCTGTACGATGTTTTCTCATGATATATGATAGAAGGTCAGAATCAATTACATGAGTAGTTTGAATAGATGGCAAACAAAGTTCTCCTGTCACAGGAGGAACTTCTAAGTGAACAACATGAGCCATCTGAGAAGTTTGGTAGACATTGATGTCCCCATTCCCAGGAGGATGTGTAAAAACAGCATGATTACTTTCAGTTGTTTCCACTGAATCGGAGGCCACATTAATAGGAATAATGGTCTGATCCTTGCTGATGAAGTACAGTCCATATTAGCATCCACTCTATGAGTTCTCCGAAGTTCATGAGCATTTAATGGAATTGCATTATTCGTGTTCATATTTGCTGCCTCAGGAAGAGTTAGTTTTCTATGTGTTAATTTTATAGAAACCAATGTTGTAGCATCAAATGCTTCATTAACCAACTCATTCTAACATATCAGAGCTCTGCGGTGATGATATCTTTTTTCTCATTTTTAAAATAAGAAATAAAGAGTAAGGAAATAGAGTAATGAAAATAACGTATTCACAAACCAGGCTACTAGCTCCTAAAATAGTAAATCTAATAACTGGTAAAAACAGGGAAATGACAAAGTATACAAATTATAAAATCACTTTGATCTAAAATGCATCGCATAAGCTACAGAAAGGAACATCTGTAACTCTCAACCAACATATAATCACTCTTAATACTATATATTAACTCTGAATCAACATATAAAACATGCATCTTGTGGGAAATAAACCAAATACTAATAAGAAATAAGCTTGTTTATTAAGTCTAGTCTGTTAGTGTTGTGGGCCAAATCCAAATAGGTTTTTTTAATTTGTCAGGGGGATCAAATCCAATATTAACTTGTTTTAGATTTGTTTCCATAAAAACTGTATATATAGTTAAGTATTTAGCTGTGTCCGTGAAAAATTAATTCACAAAAATTTGATTGCTGTTGCCTTGTGCATTGAGAATTTCAAGAAAATTAAAAAAAAAAAAAAATCGTTTGATTTTTCAGCCAAACTTGAGCCGAGAAGAAATAATAAGCTTTGCTTCCCTAAATTGTGTGAGTTTGTGTTTTTAGAATTTAATTGTTACTGTCTCGTTTTTTGTATCCATTGAAAAGCAACTAAAGAATTGTTTGTTGTTGCCTATTTATTGTTTGGTGCGCCACTGCTACTATTTGATTCTTCTTACTGCCATCGATCCCGGTTTCAGTTTTGAACTATCAATTTCTTTTCAATCTTGTGGATTAATTAAATCCAACACATCCCATAAAATAGAAGCAAAGAAGCATTTAATAGCTTTTGATTAACATGCATCTATGTAATTCAAACAGAAACATCATGCAATCAAATTCTGTTCACTCTTAGTTAACATGCACTTAATAATAAGATAGAAATAGGAAAAGCATAGAATTTACTAACATACATGATGAAGAAAGCCTATCGATAATCAATTGCAGCAGCTAAAACCAAGCAGATCTGAGTAATACAACACAGTGGAAAGAACGTAACAAAAGTAAGAAATTTAGGCTCTGTTTGTTTCAAAGAAAAATATTTTCCGGAAGATGTTTTCCGGAACTTCATGTGTTTGGCTGTTCCAAGTCAAGTTAAAAGATGTTTCAGTGCAAAACATTTTTACACCACACAAGGGAAAATGACTTTCTAAGTTTTTGCTGAAGTTGTTTCCCACCCAACCATAACTCCATCCTATTCAACTATATACCATATCTGTTATTTCCCATACTTTGAACAGTAGTGCAGACGAAATTTTCCCGGCTAAAATTTCCGGCCAACTTTACCGGTGACTTCGCCGGTGACTCATGCTAACCTTTTTTGTTCCACCTAGATTGCTTTTCTACATTAAAGATAATCCTGACAAATCAAGAGAAACAACCATAAAATTGGATCCAAGTTGGTGAGAAGAAATCTAGATCTAAAGAATGGAGTAAGACTTACCTGGATTGATTGGTTGAGGCGGAAAGCCAAGGAAGGCCTCTGACCAACCAGAGAAGATTTGAGGAGAGGGTGGTTGATAGAGGTTGACTGTGGTGGTGATTGTGTGATTTTGGGAAAGTTGACGGTAGTGGTCGTGGGTTGACGGCGGCGGTGGTGGTGGTGGTGACTGTTGTGGGGTTGTGGAAAAATTGACGGTGGTGATTGTGGTGATAGTGGTGGTGGTGCTGCTGCTATGGAAAAATTGACAACGTGGTGGCTGTGGGACAGTGGGGTCCGAGGAGATTTGTGATAGTGTGAGACTCTCTAACTCTCAAGCTCAAGAATCTGTACTATACTAGGGACTGAGAGACACTAGATATGTGTGTACAATCGCATTGAAAGGTTTTAGTTTGTTAATATTTTTTTTTACAAAGATTTATATATATATACTAAATTTAAATTTTTTAGAAAGTGAAGGAAAAATGTTATCCATGTATTAGATGTGACAAATTGATGCCGATGACGGTTGATATAAATGTTTTTTTTTTAACCATATTATTGTACAATCAGTGTCAATTTTAAAACTAAGTAAATAAAATTAATACATAAAATAATCAATAAAATTTAAATTGTGATAGAATTTATTAATGATTGAGAGACATAAAACATTTTGAATGTGAATAAAAAAACACACATATAGGTTAAAGGCTTATAAAAGTACATGAATGAAAATTTTATGTTGGAGTCTTGAATTTTTTTTTAAAAAAATTTTTACCCCAACATTAAAAAAATTTAATGAGGAATCTTGATTTTTTTTTTTTTTCAATGTTTACCACAACATTAAAACACCAAATTTAACTTTTTAGTTGTTGTGCATAAAATTCATAATGACTACAATTTTGTGTACCGGGAAAAAAAAAACATATATATGTGATAAAGGATAATGAAAGTATCTCAATACAAATTCATATAATTTGAAGGGATTCTAAACATTTTTGTTCCTGTAATCACCACAACATTTAAAAACTAAAAAATTAGAGTCAAACAATAATTTAGCAATAAATGTAATTTTTTTTAATCTGTACTTACATCTTCAGCAAACACATGAGAATGTTTCTTTAATTACTGAATTTAAATATTAAAGTGGTGAATGTTAATTGTGTGGGATGGGGAGAGAATTTGTGAATCAGTGTTTGAGTGGGAGATAAAAATGAGTTGATATGAGTGTTAGAGAGTTATTAGGAGTAGCGGGTAGTTTTTACGAGTTAAAAATTACAGTAATTATATCAAAAAAATAAAATTGCCGGAGTGTTAGAGACTTATTAGGGGTTAGAGAGTTTTTAGGAGAAGTGGATAGTTAAGTTTGAGTAGTTTTTTATAAAAAATTACGAAAAATTCTATAATTCAGGTGTTACGGAACTATTCCCTTGTACTTTAGATAATTATACAGTACAACATTATGTGCTTTAAGAGCTTGTACTGTACAAACTTTTAAAACCAAAGGAATGGTTCCCTAAAAGGGACCGTAAAATTTTCCAAAAATTTCTTTGTGTGTACATTAATTACACCAAAAAGAAAATTTACATCAAAAAGGACTGAAGCATTATATAAAACTAGAGCTATAGGCACATTCTAAGTGTGTGTATTGTGATAAAATTATATTAACTAAAAAAAATAGAATTTCTAGAAATTATTTTTGTTTAGGCAATAAGTTATGATTGGAAGAGAGAGAAAATAATAGAAGATAATTATTTGGTATTATTAAGAAAAAAATACACCAAAGTAGTTATGATTTGTAAAGAAGGTAGTTACTTTAAAAAAAAAAAATACACCAAAATTACACAAACATCTTGCATTAAATAAAGTAATAATATAAAGCAAAAGCCCCTTGGTATGATGTCATAATTTGTTTTGTCTATTTTACCCTTAATAATTATAAAACCCTCTCACATAACTACTCTTAAAATTCTCTCTATTTTTTTAGTTAATAATTTTGAAAAATCACACACGTATTAGTGTGTGTCTTACCTACTGGTGAGTTTAACTCGGGATAGGGGTAGAGTTGTTTAAGTTTTTTCCAAAAGATTAACCAAGCATAATAAAATCAAATGAAAAAATTTTCTTAAAATTTATTTTTAGTAAATAGAAAATATTTTACACCCAACCAAATAGATCCTAAAAAAAAATATTATAAGTAAAAATTACTCAGTCACTACTTGTATCCTATATTTCTTTGAACTTAATTCTCAGGTGGAAAATTAAATATTTAATCACTTGCTCCTAGTCAATAGGCCGCGAAAGGTATTTTAATCACGTTACACTATTTTAGAATATACAGATCAATAAACTAAATGTAAACAATATTCATTTAGTAAGGTAAAACATGAACCACCCTTGTACCATCTATACATTCTGGGGAGAAAAAAAATTCCAAGATAAACCGCAAAAAATTCCTTAAAAAATATAATTAAAAAAAAGAAGGGATAAAAAATTTTCCAACTTCACAATCAAACAATCTTTCACTGATAGGGAAAACTATGGCGCGTTTGGTATGAAATTAGTAAAAAAAAGGTATTCAACCAAGCAAAAAAACATTATCGAACTTCATTGTGGCAAGTGGGCTCTGGAAGGAATAGGTATAAAGTTTTTTTTAGTCTTGAATTTAGTCACTATGGAAAGATATATTAAATTTGAGCAAGCACGTTAACCTTTATTCTTTGGCACTTGTAGAAATCTGGCAACTGATTGCCTCTTTTGCTTGGGGCTTTCGATGTGATGAAGAATGACGGGCTGAGGACTTTGTTTATTTTATTGGAGACAGACTTAAATAGGGGTTCAAGGGAAGGGTATTCTAAACTTTCTGATTCTAAATTTTTGTTTAAAGTACTACACGATTAAAATTTAGGAACGGATTTATCCATTGCAAAAATTTAAAAACAACTGAAAAATTATCTTTATGACTGATATATCTATTGCAGAAATAAGTATAAGTTTCCTTTTTTTTTTTTATAAAAAAAAATTATGAATAAATCTTTTGGTAATTGTTTAAAATTTCAAAAAAAATTAGTGATTTTTTAGCAACTGAAAAGTTTTTGCAAAAGATTTAGATTAGAAGTGGTTTATTCCAATGGTAATATTAATTACTATCTTTTTTTTTTTAAATTAATAGTTATATACTTAGTTCTAGAAAATCCGTTGCCAAGTGATAGACTTAACAATACGGGGATGAATTATTAGATCATCCAAAAACAATATTGTTTTTGATATAATGCAGAATGAAACATTGCTCGTTTTCAAAATTTTTCTTTTTTTATGGCGACGAAAAAAACGAATTCCGGGAAACGGGAACTCACATTCGGGGAATGCGAGTTCCTTGAGCTCGCATTCACTGAATGCGAGCTCAAATGAAAAAAAAAATTTCCCAAACCTCGCATTTACCGAATGCAAGGTCTGGAAAATTAATTTTAATAAGAAATTGACCTCGCATTCGAATGCGAGGTCTGGAGGCCTTATATTCTGCGAGGCTTCTGCCTCACAGAACCCATAATCTTCTTCATTCAATTTTTGCAAAACCCCCCCTTTCTCCTCCTCCTCCTCATCTTCCTCGTCCTGCTCCTGCTCCTGCTCCTGAGCCTGCTCCTCCTCCTCCTCCTCCTCCTCCTCCATTCCACCACCATCTCTTTTTCCTCCTCCTCTACAACAACCAACACCTCCATTCCACCACAACCACCACCACCACTGCCACCCACCACCAACATATTTCAGATAAATTAATTTTTTTTATTTTTTCCAATAATTTTAATTTATTTACATTTTTTAATTTTTTTTAAATAATTAATTTTGTTAATGTAAATGTTTTAGAAAAATATTTTGTGATGGTAGCTTATATTTTTTCTTTTTTTGTGTTTTAGTGTAATAATATGCTGCTTTGATTATCTTCTTTTTTGTCTGAATATTTAGAGAGAATGGTCTTTAGCTCGAGATATATGTTGTATGTTTGGTTTCTCTTGATTGCGGTGAAATTTGTGGTTATGTTGTTTGTTATACTGAAATTGTGGGCTGTTCTTGGTTTTATACCTAAAAAATTTTTAGGATATTGAATGATCAAGAATAAAATGTTTGAATAATTTTGGCCAATGTAATTTTATTACAATCTCTTGAAATGACTGAAATCTAGATAATAGCATGATTTAGGTACTTGATCTCAACATATAATTTGTCTTGCTTAAAGATTCATAAGCCCTTGTCAGGCATATATTGGTATATGGGGTATATGGGGTGAGGGGCTGTTATTGCATTGTTTGTAGCCCTTGTCGGGCATATAATACTTGTAACCCTTGCCGGGTTATTGCATTGGTTGTAGCCCTTGTTGGGCACGTGTTACTTGTAAGTGTTGTCGATTTGTTGTGTTGTTTGTAACCCTTATCGGGTATGACCGGCGTAAGAAGGAATCTTCAAAATATAGAGGAACTCTGTCAAATTTTTTTTTTTAAAAAAACATATTCCGTATCCAAAATTGGGGTCTAAACATGTTACATCCTTACAGGAAAATGACATTTGATAGACCCCGTCATATTTTCCTTTATTGGGAAGGAGAAATAACCTATGAAGGCAATACTATGTCCTACCGACCAATGGTGTGCAAGAAACTATTCCGAATAACAGCAACGGATTAGGTTTGTTGAGTTAGTTGACAACATATACGAATTCATAGAGGTTGATAGGAGCAGTTGAAATTGAATATTTTGTACATGCATGTAGTTAGTCGTGGTGTTTACTCTGGCATTCCATTGATAGATGATGATGGTATGGATGGTATTTTTGATTTGTTTGATGCCGATCCTACTTTTTGTGCTGAGTTGTTTATCGAGATAGAAGAAATTCCCCACGTATCTGTAACCAATAATCTAGGGGTGTATGGTATGGGGCCAATGATATCTCTCATGCATTCGACCATGGACGACCAGCCGCTGCAGTCCAATGCGCGAAGTCTCTTTGAACATCCTTGGTCGTTTGAGTTTTACAACCCAACTTGTTCATTTTCAATGTCAAACTCAATGCAATCTGATCAATCTATTGGCGCGCAGTGTAATAGAGACATCACAGCAGGTGAAGACCCAAGTACCATGCAATATCAACATATGGGGAAAGGTCTCGTAGATGAGGGTTTGACAGATGATAATGCTAATAGTGACTCGTCGTGGCATGCATTAGACGAGGATTACGAGTCAGGGTCAGACTCCAAAGATATATCGGATAATGATTCTGAAGAGGATTTGGGGACAAATAACGATGAATGTCAGACATAAGAGGATGTTCCTGCTTATCAACCCAAGGAAATGGCTTTTTTCAATGATATTGGTAACTAAAGTGATTACGATCCCATGGAACGCAGTGATAAAGATGGGCTGGTTTATTGGAATGAAGAAAAAAATGATATGCGGTTGCACATGTACTTTGAAAGCAAGGAGCAATTTAGTAAGGCAGTTAGAATGTGGTCTATAGCTCAAAAACGAGAATTCAAAGTCATAGAGAGTCGGAAGAGGACATGACCGGCTAAATGCAAGAATGCGTCCTCTGGTAGATTAGCTCTCGGAGATTGGAGTATTCGGGTACGTGGAAATGAATCTCTTACTGTGTGGAAGGTCACGAAATGGGTAAAAGATCACATATGTCCTCAGTGAAATATCCGGTAACAACAATAGAAATCTTACATCTACAGTCATTGATAACCAAATTATGCACCTAATTAAAAATGATATTGGGCACAAGGTCAAACAAATTCAGGCATATGTTAAGAACAGTTTCAAGGTTGACATCACTTACAAGAAAGCTTGGTATGCTCGCAGGAAAGCGATTGTGCTTGCATATGGAAGTTCGGCATCTAATTTTTAACAATTACCCCAATACGTTGAAGAAGTACTACGCTCCAATCCCCAAACTGTGGCATAATGGTTACATCATCCCAACAATAGCGAGGTTGTGAAAATTTTCAAATACATCTTTTGGGCATTTTGACCATTGATTGATGCATTCCACATGTGTGGATCTGTCCTATCTATTGATGGCACACATCTACGAGGGGATTATTGGGGTAAATTACTTATTGCCATCGCTTTGGATGCTAACAATCAGATTTTACCTGTTGCGTATGCAATTGTTGATGAGGAAACAATACAAGAGTTGGGGTTGGTTCATGGAGCAGTTGAGACACCATGTTGTACGTGACTTGAAGACTGTTTGTATAATATCTGACCGACATCGTGGCATTCTGCATGCTATGAGTGAGTCCCCTTTAGGACAGGAACCATTTGCATATCATAGATTTTGTCTGTGTCACGTTCGGAGTAATTTGATGACCAAATATATATATATATATACTTACCCCTTCCTTATATATATATATAGTTACCCCTTCCTTTGTGATCAATTTATGTTTTCTTGTTAATTATGAGGATAATAATGGAAGATGTTTCTAAAAGAAAAATCACGATTTCATACTTTGCACCCCATTAAGTATTATTTTTTACAATTAACTATATTTAACTTCTAATGTATTAATTTCCACAGTTAACTATATATAACTCTAACTTTTTGTACATTGCATTAATAAACGCTATTAAAAACTCATGATTCTTCATAATTTTTCACACATTGAACTGTATTTTCAAACTTTCTTTATTAAATACATACACTTAACCGTGTATAAATATATATAATAGTGTACATACACAAAGCAACACCAATCCCTAGACAAAGATATTATTGAGAAAAAGATAGCTTTTTCTGGGTAAAATGAAAATTGGATTCATCAAGGAAAAATGACACCAACAATGATGCCTTCCATTTCACTTAAACCCCAAGCTCGAAAACGATGGAAAAAAAATCTTTGGTCCATATACCCTTCTTCCAGTCTTCTTCTCTTAGTTTCCTATAGAGACTAAGAAGGGGGATTATAAAAGGGCATTAGGGAGTGGAAGGGGTTGTGGGTGGGTAGGTGGGTGCTAGGAACTTTAGGGGACACGAGGAAAAGGGCTAACATTGTTTTGAATGTGTACGTGTTCTTGTGTGCTTCTATGTGTGCGATTAATTATGGTGTACAATAAGTGCTAATAAGGGCATTTTGGAAAGTTAGGTAAATAATGAGAATATATAGGTCATTAATGACTTAGGATCTTTTGTAATATTTTTTTAATATTATACTTGTGTTACATAATGTGATAGAGTAATATATATTTTTTAATATAATAAATATTAAATGTTAGACAAATGCTACAATACCACAAAGTGTAACAAATGGCCCTAAATAGTCATTATTAGTGTTTAACGATGTAATGTGCAAAAAAATTAGAAGTTGAAGGTGTAGACAAAGTCCAAAATCCTGATAGTTTAGGGAGTGCAAGCTGCAATTTACCTGTGGGCTGCCACTAGCTAGTCACGTCCTCCATTTAGGCCGGTTATTCGCTTGCTGCCGGTTAAATTTCAGTTCCAAGAAAAGCAGCAATATAATATTTTATCAAAAGAGGCCTAAAGCAAAGCCCAAGGAACGGAGCGAGGAGGAGCCGCCGATCGAAGAAGCTGAGGAGACCGTCTTAAAGCAGCCATTTTTACCATTGTAAAAATCTTGCCTGCCCATTTTTTTCTTTGATTTTAAAGCAAATCTTGCCTGCCCTTTATTATTTTTTATGTTATTTCACCAGTTTTGTTTGTATTGATTCCAGAATTTTGGTAAGACCGTAAACAAATTGGGCCAAGAAAGATTGCTTTTTTCCTTTATACCCATCACTTGTTTGTGAAAACGACTAACTGAAAATATGATGAGTTAATGAAGAAAAAATACGCATGTAAGTTGCTCATTAAACTCTCTTTTTAAAAAAAAAAAAATATATATATATATATATATAATTTCTATTGATGTGGCCTTGCATATTAGATTAAGTTCATGGATGTTAGTAGTAGTTCTAAAATTTGTGACTTTTTTTTCCTTAATATACAAACTCACCTCTCCCCCGTCGGGTGACTCGACACATGACAATGCATCATAAAAAAGCGTTTTACCACTTAAATTGCTCTTTGTTGTCAAAATTTTCTGATACTGTTACATTAAAGTCTCAATCGTTGAGGCCGCTTGATCCAAATTGTGGCGATCGATTTTACCTGCTTGATAGTTGGTAGTTTCATGGTCACCATCTTGATGTTTCTTCCGATATAGGTTATGTATTTTTAGGTTATGGATAAGAACCAAAAGACTTCAATGGCAGGGTTACGAGACATTTAGATTTATAGTTCGTGTGGGTGGAAAATATGGTTATGAAACATTTAGATTATGCTACTTTTTTGTTCTTAACTTGTTTTAAGACATTCCATCCTCTAAAACCGCAAAGCAAGCAAGAAGGATAGCAGAATCAGGTCGGTAGATCTTTCTCTGGTCTATTATGCTGCAGTCTTGAACACAATCATATGTAGAGATAAGAATGGATAGTCCACTTTTCTAATTGATTTGCAAGATTTTCTGTACCCTTCCACCCTATCTAGAGTTGAAAAATATAGGCTAATTGCCTCCTCCTCTCACACCACTCCCATGCACATGCATATACAAACATCTTTGCTTCCAAAATCATCTTAATGTGGAATTCTAGGCTGTTTTTTTTTTTAATAATTTTTTCACTTTAAAGGTTCTAGTTTGCTGATTTGTGCAGTGTGGTTTAGTAATGGTGGATACTCTTTATCAACAAGATGTGAATCTTTTCTTCATTAAAATATTTTGCACACTTCAATTTGATGGCGTTTGACCATTTTTCTTTTTTTTTTTGTTTTGCCAGTCACTTTAAAGCATTACAGTATTATTAGAAAGACTAAGAAAAGAAAAACTCAGGCTACATTTCATTAGCGCCATTGCGATGGAGGTGCCTTCCTTTTTTGATAAAATGATGATTAATCTCCGTGCAACCTGCAGGTTTGGCATGTGCTTTTTCCTGTCTTTGATATGTCGTCTTGATTACAAGTATTTGTTACTCGTCTTGTACCCCCACTCCCTATATTATCTTTTTAATTTTTTATTAGCATCTCTAATCCCAATTTTTTTTTTTTTTTTTTTGAAATTTTGTGTAAATTTTTGTTTTTTAAATAATTGCACACCCATAGGGTGTGCCTTTCCTACTAGTACTTATAATAGTTGTAAAGCAAGCTGAGGCACTCGTCTAAATTTACAATGGAATTTTGAATATTGTAAGACTTGATAGCATTCCCGATTTTTTGGTTCCTGCTGTGATATTTCAATTTGCTTCGACTATGCTAGGAAGATTTTCCTGATCCTACTATGTCAAGGGAGAAACTCCCCATTTTTTTTATCTCAACAACGAGAAGAGATGTGATCATTATTATTAGTAGTCGGACTTAGGCATAGGGCTATGTAATTATTGCATGTATTAGGTGTATCTTTTTCTTTGCACTATGGTTTCTGTTACTATTAACTGAGATATAAATGTCTTTTCCCTATTCCTTTTTTGGAATGCCTAAATCTGATCAATTCCCAAATATAAACTAGTGTGATTACAATGCAAGAATTTATCCACCTACTTACTAGCTGTGGAATTACCTTGTGTTGTAGCATTCTGACTTTTTCCTTATAAATTTTCTTTACCTTTTCTCATTTTCAAATTTCTTCCTTATATTCTGTCGGATTGTAATTCAAAGGTATTATACTGGTTACCCCAAGGATCTTGGGCCAGTGTAATCAAGGGTTATTCATTTTACTTCAGAGCGCGAGTTTGTCCAGCTTCTTCATCAAGGTTACCCTGTGGTTGTTGCATTTACCATCAAGTAAATTTTGCACTTCATTCCTCTTTTACTTGTTATTCTTAGTGTTCATCATCCTTGATACTGAATTCATTCATTTCTAAATGACATAGATGTAACCTTACAAAGCATCTTGACAAAGTGCTTGAGGAAGCTGCAGTCAAGTTTTATCCACATGTAAAAGTTATGCGTGTAAGTTACTTCTTAATGCTTTATTGCATTGTCTTTGTCTATTGAATTTGGATGTCCTTTTTTTGGCTTGATAAACGTTCATGGAGATAATTGTTAGAAATAAATTGATATTGTGTAATAAATAGGGGGACTTATTTGGTCACTCTCCTTTTTGCCTAGTTATATATTTAGAAGGACGATAGTTCCCCAAACAATTTTTTTGTTCCTCAAGAGCAAAATTTTTGCTTTTAAGAAATTAGCTGTTCTGAAATAATAATTACTAGATTTAGCATTTCATTTTCCCCAATATCGTGGCAGCAGACAGTTTCATGCTCTGTGATGTCTTCTTAAAATAGCTAAAGCCTTGGTATTTTTCGTCATGTGATTGACTGCATGTTCATTATTTTTGTTGTGAATATCTGAATGGTTCTCACAGGTGTGTGTGTGTTGATGTGCCTACATCGGGATGCATACATGGGTTATAATATCAAAGTTCCAATAGTGGCATATGCTGAAGTAAAATTAGCCAGTGCACATCTTTGATCAATAAGTTTGCACATAAAAAGAATTCCATGTGATAAGTAATATTCAGCTATCTCACTATTTTGGTTCTGAGCTGGCAAAATATTTCTTATTACAGGTTGAGTGCCCAAAATATCCTGGTTTTTGCATAACTCGCCAGAAGAAGGAATATCCATTTATTGAGATATTTCATAGTCCTGAACAAGTAAGTGTAACTTGCAAATCATCTTTTCTTGTACTTTGCTTTACAAGTCACTTTAATTGACAGTGACAAATATACTCTGGATCTGTTGTGCTTAATTTGTTTAATGTCTAGTGGAGCAATATGTTTTGCAAGTTTCTTAAAATGTTTATTTGGAAATGATACTTGTCCCAGGCAAATTAATATAACTTTAAGCCTCGCTAGGTTCTCATATAACATTTCGTCCCATGGAAGCTCTTTCGTGTGTTATTGTTGTTTATCTAATTAATAATGTAGTTAAATGAAATGTAAATAGAGAATAATTTCTGGCTGGATGTAGAAGTGAGAGCATTTGCTACACTGATGGGTCGATGGGAGAAGTGAGAAATGCTATGAATTGGTCTGTGTGCTTTAAATGAAATTGGTTGAAACTGCAAAACACTTGCATAAAATTTACTAAGGTAATATTTCCATGGCTAGAAATGGTTTTAGCACAACTAAAGAAAGAACATTCTTTTAAGTGCTAGTGTATCTGGAGAGATATTTGAGTAAGTTATCATGATAAAATTTTGAGACACTTATAAGTTTTTTCAATCAATTCTTGATTTGAGTTGCTGACACTCTGAAAGCAGCACATTCACAATAAGCTGTAGAATGAATGAATATCTACAGCTCTGATTGCGTGAAGAGAACTCTATCACTAGTAGTCTTGGAAGAGATTTATTTGTTTATGCAAAGGGAAGCTTCAAAGAAGATGTTTGCTTTTTGTTCACTTAATCTTGTTTTTGGTGTACCATTTGAAAATTCAGCTGTATTGAAGCAAAGTTTTGCTGCCAATAAAAAATAATTTTAATTTGTGTAGCATGGACTTTGATGTTTGTGAGAATACTCTTACTAAATGCAAGATTATCTGTTTGATGTTAATGAGAATACCTGTAGACTCATAAGCATAGTTATTAAAACCTTGCCCGGAGAGGAACTCGGTGAGGGAGGTGTATCAACGAGTTATTAGTTCAACCAGTGAGTCATTAAAATTTATTATTTTATTAATATATAATACTTCAAAAATTTTAGATGCTATCGATTATCTAGAACTTGTGCCTATTACATTGACATAGTTAATTTTAAGTTATTTTATGTTTAATTTTTTATAATAACCACTATAAGATATATAATGATATAGAAATAAACACATAAATAATTATCATTTTTGTTTTAAAAAAAACTCACCTCTTCTCCCACCCTCTAGTGATTTGAACTGATGACCAATAGGTCTAGTGGTTGGTGGTTGATCTCTTCATGCATGATGTCTTGTGCTCAATTCCTGCGGCTGGAATAATTTTTCAAACTCCTTACATTCAAACAACGCAACACGATGAACCATGGTTGAACTGGCTGGATTCCCAGTTTATAACCTTGAATCTTGGCTATTATGCGTGAAACAGTATTATTGTTGATGTGTTACTGGTGTCTAGCCAGTTATTTTGTACTTAAGGCCTTTTCTTTTTACATGTTTGATTTAATAAGCACATTCTTGTATTCTTCTTGAGCACCTTTTTTCCTTGATTTCTTTTTCTCATCTGTTTGGACAAATAAGGTAGTGTGGACCTGAGCAAGGCAGGATGATCATTCCTAAGTTGTTACTCCATGCCAATTAGTCTATCATTTGGGCTATGTAGAGTTGACTTTCTGTGCTTTACCATTTAGCTCAAAGCTTTTTGTCATGCCTCAGTGGTCCTTATCTTTTTTATTTTGGATCAGGCAATTAATAGAGGAAGGGTTGCTGACCCAAATATTACTAAATACTCGGTGCAAGTTCTACCAGTAAGTTTTGACCTTGCAACACTTCTACACCATTACGCCAGCTTTTCGTGCTATATTGTTTTAATCCTTTCTCTAACATCTCAATATCTTTTCTAGTCAAAACTGACATAATGAACAATGCTTCCTAGACCCCAAAAAAATGTCTTCAAAATTAATGAAAGTAGGTAGTTAATAAAGGTTGAAGATGTATATTTAGACAGATTTAAACAAAAATACGGACTTCTATAGTGAAGTGAATGGAGGAACTGTCTTAAAGGTGAAAGGTGGTCTACAAGAAAATCATCTTTGCGGTCTATCTGATTGTTGTCAATTGTAGCACGCATATGCATTGGTAAGTTTTTTTTTGGCCCCTAGAGGGATAAGTCTTGGTCTTGGGACCAAGCTTAGCCTAGCTTAACTCTCTTAGGTAAAGTCTTGGACTTGGGACCAAACTTAACCTAGGCACAATTCTCTTTAAATTTGTTTTCGCCTCCGGATGGATAAGCTTTGGTCTTCGGATCAAACTTAGCCGACACACAACTCTCTTTGGAAAAGCCTTAGTCTTGAGACCAAGCTTAACCTATGCTCAACTCTACTAGGTAATTTGTTTTCGCCTTCAGAGGGGTAGATGTTGCTCTTTGAAGCATGCTTTACTAGGCACTTCTTTTCCTAAGAAAAGCTTATTTTCGCATGACCGTAGAAATACTTCGTTGTTTGTGGAGTGGCATTTACTTATATTCCCCGAAGGATAGTATTTTTGACCCTTGGAAGGGTTAGCCTCACTCTTGCATGTGAGGCTTAGCAAGGCTTGTAGAAGCCTTCGCCTGAGAAGACTAATATTTGCCTAACATTTTTTATCCTTGAAAAGATGAATCTCACTCTTGGGATTGGGACTTTAACTTGTAGAAACTCTCACTTGGGAAGGCTTATACTTGCCCTCAGAGGGGTGGGTGATCCCAGAGGATGGGATAATTAATCATCAGATGGGTGAGCATCATTCTTCTCATTATTGGGTTGAGACTCAACTTGTAGAAACCTTCACTTGTGAAGACTTAGGCTTGACTCCGAAGGGATAAGGTGATCTTGGAGGATGACATATTTGAATCTTGGAAAGGTGAACGTCACCCCAAGAGTGAGACTTAGCTTCTAGAAGCTTTTACTTGGCAAAGACTTAGGATGAGTTTGGATGGAAGGAAATGGAAAGAAAAGAAGAGAAAGGGAGGGAAAGTTAAAATATTTCCTTTGTTTGGGAATTTTAAGTGAAGGGAAAAGAAGGGAATTTAAAATTCAAATATACACATCTAAATTTTAAAGTAAACTTTCCACCCATAAATGACAGAAATGGAAGGAAAAGTTCAACTCCTTTACAATTAATTATGAAATGTGATATTTGTCTTCTAAATATAATACAAAAATATTAAAAGGAGAGACATTTTAGTAAAAGTCTAATATTAATGAAATTTTCCTTCCAAAACTCCTAAAAAACTTAAAAGAAACTTCCCTTCTCTTTTCTTCCCTCCTCATTAAAAACTTTCCCTTCTTTTCTTTTCCTTCATAAACTCCCAAACACAACGTTAGGCTTGCCCCAGAAGAGTGATAGGATTTCAGAGGATAAGATTTTTGATCATCAAAAGGGTGAGCCTCTTGTGGGGTGAGACTTGTTTTGTAAAAGCCTTCACTTGAGAAAACTTAGGGTTGCTCCTTAAAAGGTGAGGTGATCCGGAAGATGAGATTTTTGGACCCTTGGAAGGGTGAGCAAAGAGCGACCTCGGAGGGTGTAGTACGGCGTGACCACGAAGGGTTTCAACATGGTTCAACCACCGAACTAAACAGTGTGATCAAGTCTTTTGCCCCAGAGAACGGGTGTAAGGAACAACTTTAGAGGGTGTTAGCAAGACTTAACCCCGGAGAGCATGATTAGGGAGCGACCTCGGAAGGCACGTGCCAGGCACAACTCCAGGCGTGAGTGGAGAGTGGCCTTGGAAGGTGCAAGGAAGGTGTGACCCTGGATTGTGTGACTAAGGCATGACCCTGGAGGTTGTTGGCTGGGCTCAACCCCAAAGGGTTTGAGCAAATGTTCTACCCTGAAAGCCATTAGTAGGGAGTAACCTTGAAAAGTGTGAGCAATTGTGACCTCAAAGGGTGTAAGTAGGGAGTGACCTCGAAGGGTTTCAACAAGATTCAACCCAAAGGGAGTGAGCAAGACTTCTGTCGCGGAGGTAGAAGCAATGTTGGGAAACTACTTCTTCGCCTTCTTCGCCTTCTTTGCCTCGTCATTGTTGCTCCAGTTAGTGTTACATGCTAGGTGTCATGACTTGTGATGATTTTTATTTTAGTTTCCCACAGAAGGCGTTAAATATTGATACAAAAATTAAGCTAGGGTTGGCTCCAAGTGTAGTATTGTCAAAAACAAAGGTTGAGCACAGTGCGTAGTACCCACGTACAAATGACTTGAAGAGAAAGGGGGGCGCTATGTCCCTGGGGTAGGCTCCGATGCTCAAGTTAGTACTTAGACTGAAGAGTAAAATCCAATAAGAATTCAGGGCTTAGAAATTTAGGGAAGTCATTAATGAACCCGACCTGTTATTTCGATATTTATACCTGCGATTGTTGTGTCAGATAGATTCGTGGGTTGAATATTTAATACTTGACCCATTTGGGCCTATTTAAACCAAGAGGCTAAAATTACTAAAATACTCCTGGTGTTTTAGGCTTGGAGCCACGTGTAATATTTTGAGTGAGTGTATTATATTAGCATCATCAGTTACTTTTATTGGGATGTTCTTCATCAGTTGAATCTTTCTTACTCAGGACACTAAAGGAAGAGTCAACGGTGAGTTTCAACATCTTTCCATTATTGTATTTATATATAATTAGATCAAACTGGAACTTGCAGAATATATATTTTAATGAAGATGCCAAATCTTCCCCACCAAGATATACTTCTAGCTGATAGTCAAAGATTACATATTTCCCTAGGTTGACATGGCCATTATTAACACCAATTTAGAGGTGGTGTTGTTGGTGTCCTTTTTGAACTGATAGACAGTAGGTTGGAATTGTTAGGCTAGAAGAACACAAGATATCCTCTGGTTTGTGGAACTTGCTATCTCGAATGTCCATCTTCTAGTATGCAGCTCATGTTCTATGAACTATACTTTGTAGACCTCATAGTGCATTAAAATAACACACTAAACTATTTGTCAAGCTCGCATTGTCATAACAAGCCAGGGCATGCTGAAGATTTCCAGGACTTTAGAAGGCCAAGACCTTTTGCATTCTTACTAATATTTAATCAGCAACAATTTAATTGCCTAAAAACAACTTTCTTACTTATGAGCAAAGAGTGAAGATGTGCACTTTTCTAGTTCTTTCTAGTTGGAAATTTTTCAGAACAAACAGAAGTGATGAAAGATAATTTCAGATTTTAAGCATAACTTCATACACTGCATCACTTCTCTTCTAGAAGTAGATATGTCTATTAGTTAATTATATACACCACTGGTCTAGATGCTTAACATATAACCACATTAAAGTCTATAGGTTCTTATTGCACATGGTGATGATCTAACACTCCCCTTGTAACTTATAAGTGTTTTTTTTTTTCTTGGGTAACATTAATGCTGTGTCTATACTCTATATCATGGTCATCATTCCTTCAAGTTTAATTTTTTCTTATATCTTTTAACATTCACTTTGCATTTTGATACAACAAACAGATTGGATTTGCGACCTTCTGAATCTTTAAAATTGATTTTCTTTTTGGATCAATATGTTGTATGATTCTTCGAGTCTGAATAATTATCAAGTTTAATCCCTGTTTTCCACCTTATCTAAATTAGCCTATGGAATACATATAATTAGTAAATGTGAATTCTGAAACAAGTTTAATCTGTGTGTGTGTGTGTGAGAGAGAGAGAGAGGAAAAATTGTTGTCTGAATGACTGTTGGTTTCGATTGCCAGTTCAATTATGATGTCAGTACCTATGGATTTAGAGAATTTCTCAAGCACCATGGGATACAGCAATCTGATCCTAAGTGAAACTTCCGTGAGTTCATCTTTTATGTAAGTGCAATATGTATGCCTTTTGAACTTGAAATGTAACTCCTCTTTTATGCTTTTTGTTTGATATTTCCGAGGAAGAACTTGAAGTGGATTTGATTTGCTAAGAAAATAGATCTTCTGAATTAGCTTTGAGATGGTTGAATTGCTTGACAACCTTTCCATGCCAAGCTAATGTGTAAAGCATTACTTTTGTCCTCAACTTTTAATTGTGGAAACTAGGAAAGAAAAAAAATGAGCATGGGATGCTTTACTTTATGAAGGATTTCATGTCTTAGCAGCTGGTAATTTTACAGCATACTGAACCTTTGTTGTGTTCATAGCATTTCTTCTTTGCTTTTGGTTGTTTCAAACTAGAGAAGGGAAAAAGAAATGTGATGCCAAGTTGATACCAGGGTGATTGCCATTGGAGCTCGGCTCTTCCTAACTTCTTTACATGTGTTTCCAGTGAAAATGTTGTTGGGATTTAGAAGGGTTTTGCCTACCATTTCTCCCTTTCCTCCCAAAGAACCCCATATCCCGCCTTCCCAAAAAAAAAACCCTAAAAAAAATGCAGAATGAAAAAGTAAAATAATCTATTTTTGTTTCCCTATGTAGCTGTTTTGTTTTTGGTCATGCCTGATTATCTGGGAGCATGTTTGGCAAATTAGCCACGATGCTGAATTCCAGGCACGTCCCTTTACACGGTAGGCCAAAATAGGTCACAATTCACACGGCCCTTGAATTGCCATCTTTGCTTTTTTTAATTGTAAAAGAATTAGAATGTTTGTCCTCTTTTCTCTTGGTATGGATACTTTTGAACGTGTGTTTATGTTAGAAAAAAGAGTAGAGAATGGATTCAATTTGTTTTGTTCTGTGTAGAGTTCGCTTCCGATCCGGATTTATTGGATTGGGTTATTTATTTGGATGCTTTGTTTTGGATTTTTTTTTTTTTTAAATATCTTTTGTCCTTTTTCATGTATTTTATCTTTTTAGGATTTTTGCATAAAAATTTATGTCTTTGTTTAGCGACAGCTGACTTCTGTTTGTTTGGATGTAAAATATTTTCTAGAAAATATTTTTCACAATTTTCGGTGTTTGGATGAATAAGAAGATTGAGAAAATATTTTCCCGTTGAAAACGTTTTACAGCAAGTGGCGTAAAACAACTTCAACAAAAGAGTTGCGGAAGTAAATTTTCACTATCAAGCTTGAGGCAGGCAGACAGATAGCTGTATCCTTCAAAACAAAAGATGACTCAACAAGCTTGATCTTTCTACTTCTAACAAGATGTCCCATTGCTTTCCCTGGGAGTGTCCCATCCAACTTCTCCAGTTCTCGAGACCTAGAAGCATAAAACAAGGTCTGTTAGGGAGGGAGCAAGAGCTTTGGGAAAAAAATTTCGTTAAGTGATCCAGACACTCGAAAATAGAGCAAAAAATTGTGATTTTCTTTGAAAATATTATTGGGGGAAAACATTTTCCATTGAAAATATTTTACACCCAATCAAACAGACCCTAAATGCATCAGTGAGGTCACAAAATAGTTGTAGTTGTAGTTTTAGTGAGTGCTACGATGAATTTTATAATTTGGGAAAAATAGAAGTCCTAAAGAATATTTGGCATTTAATTAGTCCTATAAATTAATGTTGTCACAAAGCGAAAAAAGAATAGAATATTTTATTTCTATGTAACCTTGATTTTTAGTTGCGTTAAATGCAAAATTAATGAATAAAAATTTTCCCACATTATGCTGAGAGCAAACAGTCCGAAAGATTGCTCAACTAAATAAGATTTGGATTAGATACTCAATTTTTAAAATTACATTTTTGGGATCATTTGGTTTTTTTTTTTTTTGTTAAATGCTCTGTTCGGTTAGTCATGTTACTTTTATTCGATTTTATTTGCGGGTAAAAATATCAAAAAGGAAAAAAAATTCGGTTCAATCAATTCCAAATAAAAGAAAAAAGGTGCAATTTCATCATCATAAAAATAGACAGAAGAAAAAAGTTGTCTGAATTGTTCTTCTAATCCTTCAGAAGAAACGATCAATTTCTCTTTCTATATCCTATCCCAACCATTCATCAACTATTCATCGTGCTGCCTCTTCTTCCTCTTCTTCCTTTAGCAACACATTGCCACACAATCAATTAAAAAATTGCTGCTACCTTTGTTCGAAATCACAATGGTATCCATTTCTTTTTTTTTTTGTTGTGTTTGGATTATTGGATTTGAGTGAGAATTTGAAATTTCTTTGTTTATTAGAGTAATTTATAAGGTTAAAATGAATAAATTTTAAATTCGTTCATATTAAAAAGTGTGGAATGAAGAATTTTAAATAACTTCTTAATTTGAATGGATATAATTGAAAATTTTTATTCATTTTTTATTTAAAAATCCCTCCAACGTGAATTTTAAATCTTTTTTGAAATTCTTTTATCCAAACTCAACGTTTAACCATCCATTAAGATGTTTAAATCCCATTTCAAAAAGCTAATCAAATACATCACCATAGAAAAAGCAGTGGCAACAGCCATTTCCAATATCCTTCAATATGAGCTGTGGCAGCAGAGTGGACCCAAGTACAATACAAGAATCAGAAAGGGAAAGGGAAAGGAAAATTTTCTCTTATACAAAATTCTTTTCTTGATGCAATTGACAGTAAAAAAAAAAAAAGTTAGGATTGAGGAAGAGGGGAAGGGGGGAGATGGGGGAACTAAAAAAACCTACTTGAGTGAATTGGTATTAGTAGTGGCTCAATTATGCCCGAATGCCATTTTTAGTTAAACTAATTCCCAAACTAAGGATGAAGGGAGATCGAAAATTGAAGAAAACGAAAGAAGAGATTCAAGAGATGTTGAGTAGGGCAACAGTCCCGAACTAGACAAGAGGGGAAGGGAAGGCGATTGGGGAAATAAAAAGTCAACAGATTGGAAATCTAAAAGGGAAGGTGAGCGAAGGACATCGGCGATCTGGAAAAAGAGCGAGCAGGAGATGGAGAGGAAATGTGGTGGTGATAGTGACGGAAGGAGATGACTGTAGGCTAGGGGTGTTGGGGAAAAAGTTTTTGTTATATCAAGTGGGGTTTCAAAAGACTTTGATAATTTTATCTTTAAAAAAAGTCACATGTAAATCACATGACTAATGAAACATGGATTTAACATACAAGATAGACGAAAAGGCTTCAAAAATGAATTTTTAGAAGTTGAATGACTATTTAACCTTAAAAAATAAAAGTTAAATGATCAAATCAGCAAAGCTTGTATTGTTGAATGACCTTTCAGACTGTTTGCTCTCGTGTTTATTGATGCACAAACGCTTATTTATAAATTTATAAATACCTAATCGTACTACTAACTGAATGACATCCCACTAGTAGCATTAGGTAAGTAGGGATTGAACCCATAAGAATTAGTTGTAATTACTGATTATTTTGTTAGATTACTATTTGCAAAGTTGATTTAAAGAGAATTCAACTAAAACTGAATTTTGAAGGATTTAACTAGTTGATGGGCAATTTCCCATAATCGTCAGTGTATGAGATCGTATTAAGTAATATAGAAGTGAGTCGAGTATCATTTCCACGAATACTGTGAATAAGCACTAAAATTAATAATTTCACTACTATTTGGAAAATCAATCATTGAAGACTTAAATTAACTACTCTAAAAGATTAACTACTAACTAGGGCAACTAATTAACTAAATGATTTCCATAATGAACAAGCGAAATCAATTGTCCATACATAATTTCAGTTCAAATTATTCTAAATTGATTCTCAAGATTGTTGGTCGAATTCCCTATTATACTTATTACGCAATGGACATGCATTATAACTATTTTTTTACTATTTTATTTGTCTTTGACCCAACACAAATATTTAAGAAGTAAAAGAATATTAATTTGGAACAGGGAATTCATAAAGTAATCACATGAATTGTGGTAATCTTTGGTCCGACATTTGCTCAATTTATGGTTTTCACTACTTGATCATAAATATGTAAATTACTTGGTCCGTCTCATCACATATTCACAAAAGCATTCAAGAATTAGTCAAAGACTTGAAAGTATTAAGAGCACAACAAAAACATCAATCTTTAATGAAAATTTATTATGACTAACAATAAAACATGAGTTCTTATAGTCATAAAGGGCTACATTTTAAAACCCTAACAAGAGAAATCGAAAACATGATAAATGAGAAAATAACAATAAAAATAGAATTAATTAACATAAGAAAAATATATTAAGGTTTAAGAATGCTTCTCTAATGAACAATTGGAAGATTTTTTTCCAAGGTTGCCAATTTTGAACCTCCTTTTCAACTCTTCTTGAAAAACAAGAAAAAACCTAGTTTTACTTGCAGTCCCCAAGACGGAGATTGAAATGAGAATGTATTTTTTAGGTCCTAGAAACCCTTATTTATATGTTTTAAGAGTTACAAAGTATAGGGTTTTGAATAAATTTCGAAACGCACCATTACGGGTCCAAAACAAACAGTCAGAATGTTAAAAACTGTCAAAATCGTGAGACTGCATATTGCTATCGCAGCATAGGGGTGCCTTAAGTTCTCTAGGTGCAACCATGCTTGGGCACTAGTGGTTGGGTGCAACTTTGGCTTCCTGGGCGCACCCACGCATAGCCTTATTGCCTGGCCTTTTTGTTTTCGCTCTGTTTTGCTCTGTTGTATACTATTTTTATCAGTTTGGCCCATAATTGATCCCAAACATTCAAAAACACATTAAAAAACATAAATAGATGTAATAAAACAAAAAAAAATAATACATAAATTAAATATGTAAGACAAACATTAAAATGACAAAAATACCCCTACACAAACCTTAGAAAACTGGTTAAAATCCAAGTTCAAATGCATGTAAATAACTCTATTTTAGAAAGTCTGCTAGCACACCCCCTTACTCATCCCAAGTAAAACAAAACACACAGACAAAACACATTAAGTTTATTCAATATATCAAAGGTCATACAAATAAAAACTAAACAAGTAGAGAAATGAACTCAATATGCATATAAAAAACATGCTGATCAAACCCTATGTCCTCATCATAAAAGTGTCAACTCCTTCACTCATGAAAGAAGATATCACTCGCTTACTAATCGATGAAAAATCTATTGAATAAAAGTTCAACAAGTGACCAACATGTTGGAAAAAATTAGCATACAAAATATTTGCTAATAGAAATAAACTCAAACAAAGGATCAAGTATATTTATAAAACTTGTAATGTAGACTATGGGATAAAGTAGGATATATATTTGGATAAAAGTAGCTCATATCACCTTAGACGCGTTAGCAAATAACTTCAAACCATTATTCGTAGAACATCCCTATACAACCATAGCATTTAACCAACTACACTTTTGAAGGCAAAATATACCTTCTTTATATATAACTTAGAAGGACAATTCCTTCTTTATTCGTAATAGCTAACACCAAGGTAGAAGGAATTGTATGTCTTTTCTTTCTTTTTCTTTTTCTTTTTCTTTTTTCCTTCCCCCTCTCTCTCTCTCTCTTTCTCTCTTTTCTTTTTGACGCAACAAAACATAGGGGTTTTGCATCAAACAAGATGTATAACTTTGCCCCCAACAAACAATTCCTTTCCATCTATCCATCATTACATCAATAACCCCATAGTATTGATACCGAAAGGAACCAACGCTGACTACTAAGGTGATGGATAAAAAGAAGGATAAAATAAAAGAGTAAATCGATTAAATAATATGGTTAAACAAAGGTTAAGGCTCAAAAGGGATACTAAGGATAAAATGTTAATTAAGTAGGCATTATGGCTCAAACGGTCGAAAAAATTTGCCTAAATCATTTTCTTAGTCTAAATTCTACTAATACTTTGCGAGTATAAAAATCACATACAGTTCCAATGACTGTCATGAGCACATCTAAACAAATATCATAAGGCAATCGTGATAAACACTTATTAAAAATTAGCTCACTTCCATAATATATGTGTATAGTGACAACACTTCACAACTCAAGGGTTCAAAAAGCAATAGAAAACTTATATAAACTTCCTATCCATATACTATATCAAGACTAGTTCTACTTTGAAATATTTTTAAACTCTTCCACGTATCACAAAAGTCATTGAACATAAACAGGACCCTAAAGACTGAAAATCTTTTTGGTTTAGCTCTATACAATACGTCAGGCAAAGAGATTATAAAAATCCCAAAGGCTGCTAGCCAGTAGTTAGGGAGTCATTTAAACAATCAAATCCTCAAGACTAAAAGTCTCCACTTCTAAGACACTAAAATAAAAATCTTTTTTTTTTTAATTTTTCAAAATTTTATATTTTTTTTTATATAACACAAACTAACCTTAAAACACAAAAATACACCATCAAAACTCACAAATAGCACGTAAACACATTCCAGGAACATATTCATCAATAACAACACCAATAACACAAATACCCCCACTTCAATGGAACATTTGGGAAACAAAATGGCAACTCCTTAACTATCCTTGTAGTAGCCCAATCTTCCTCAATCTTTTGGGCAAATTCATTCTCCATTGATGCTCCAATTGGCTTCACATATTCTTCTTTAAAATAGTTCTTGGCAATTAAACACTTGTCCCAAAATTGAGTTGGTGCACTTTCAAGGAAAGTGTTAGTCCCAACGTAATAGATAAATCAACAATGTAGTATTCATTCACCCCTTCTCGTTCTATCTTGTAAACCTCTTCCATCAGCATGCTGACATCTTTTATGCCCTTGTTCTCTTCCATTCCTTCACTAGTTTGATCTTCCACTCCAATTATAAAGGTAGATTCATAACTTGCGCCCATGGCGTAGGAATATAATCATCTTGAGGCCTTTCCGCTAGTTGTTGTGAAATATGCTCGAGTTGACTCACAAGGTTCTAGATAGATGCCGTGTGGTTTGTTTGTAGTAAACATTCATACCCCTTGTTTCATTCATGAAATTAGAAAGCATGTCCTTGACCTCCATAATGGCCTCCTTCTCTAGTTGATGAGGTGGCTGAGGCTATTGGTATGGATATGGTAGTCTACATAGTTGATTAGCTACATAGTTAATTTGGTCCGGTATAACTCTATTTTCGTTTGCATATATATATCACAAGAAAACTCATTAGAATTAATTGAATTGACCAAATTCAAATTCATACCTCCAACTTGTTTTGCAAGGATTGCTAGTTGATTCGCCATTGACTGTGTTTGTGCCATGAGTGCATCCGATGGTCCCTACTTCATGAACTCCTATCCCTTTAGTAGTAATAGCCGAACTCTGATAGAAATTACTCGCCATCTTCTCTAACACAAACAATATAATAGAAAAATAATTCTAAATTAGTAACAAAATTAGTTGGTATCAATGTTATTTAAACGCTAGTCCCCAGCAACGGCGCTAAAAAACTTGATGTGTAATTCTCTCACACTTTCACAAGTGCACGAGATCGTATAAAGTAATATAGAAGTGAGTTGAGTATCATTCCCACAAGTATTGTGAATAAATACTGAAATTAATTGTTTCACTACTATTTGGAAAAATCAATTATTCAAAGATTTAAATTAACTCATCTAAAAGACTAATTACAAACTAGGGCAACTAATTAACCAAACAAAATTCAAGAATGGACAAGCATCAAGGTATTTTGATTTCACCAATTGTTCATACATAAACTCGTTTTAAGTTATTCTAGATTGATTCCCAAGATTGTTGGTCGAATTCGCTAATGTAGTTATTACTTAATGATCATGCAATAATAACTCTTTTTTTTCAACTAACTTATTTGTCATTGATCCAATACAAATAATTAGAAGTAAAAGGACATTTATTTGGAACAAAGACTTCATATAAAGTGATCATATGAATCGCGGCATTCCTTGGTCTGAAATTCGCTCAATTCATACTTTTAACTATTTGATCATAAAAGTATATGCAAATTATTGATCTGTCTCATTACATATTAACAAAAACATTCAAGAATTAGCCAAAAAATTGAAAACATTAAGAGCATAACAAAAACATGAATTTTTAATGAAAATCTACCATGAATTCATGCAATCCCATAAGGTCACATCTCATAGCTATAACACAAGAAACCTAGAACATGATAAATGAGAAAATAACAATAAAAATAGAATTCAATAACATAAGAAAGATCTATTGGGGTTTAAGAATGATTCAATAATGAAAAATTGAAAGATCTTGGTCCAAGGTTGTTGATGTTTTCCAAACCTTATTTTGATGATGATATAAGTACCTAACTCTGTAAACAAGTTTTGCAGGACTGTTACTTGTTTTGCTAGAGACAGGGTGTTTGGACGCATTACACTGTCCGAACTATGTCAAGCTTCTCAGACGCATTCCACCGTCCGAACCAACAGCCAGAAAGCAAGGATCTTACTGCTTCTCTAACAGACGCACACAATTGTCTGAACAAAGCGTCTCTTTCGGACGAACATGACCGTCCGAAACTCCATTCGTACGATGGAACAGACTCATGCACGGCTGTCCGAATGATATTCTTCACCAACGGCATGGAGATCGGATGCTGTGTCAGACGCATCCTACTCATCTCGGACATCCTAAACCCCAACGGCTACTTTTTGTGCATTTATTATTTAGCCGTTAGGAAGTAGTTGCAACCACCATTTATTACTCCTATAAATAACTGCTCTGATATTTTATAACAATCATCTAATACATTGAATACAAGCCTCAGAAAAGAGCAATTTTGGTACAAATTGGCTATTGTGCTTTATTGTATTAGTGTGCAGTTTAGAGTGCAATTCAATTTTGAGTGGAATAATAATCTTGTACGAAAGTGAGGTTGTGAGTAAAATTCTTGGCTCAACTAAAAGAGTTTTAGTGTGAGCAAGAATTTTCCTACTTTATAAAGATTATTGGCTCATCAAGTGTGTGAAGCATTCTAGTGATTTGATGAACTTCAAGCTTGTTAGATTGGAAGTATTGGCTGTTTAATTTCCTCTCTTTCTTACTTCACTGTTTCATTGACTCTATTATATCAATTATTAATTGAAAAGTCTTAATAAGATTAATATTTCTAAACGTTTTTTTTGTAACCTAATTCACCCCCCCTCTTAGGTTGCTTTGGGACCAACAGTTGTCAATCTTGAGCCTCCTTTTTAACTCTTCTTAAAAATAAGAAAAATCCTACTCTAACTTGCAGCCTCCAAGAGGGAGACTGAAATAGAATGTATTTTTCTGGTTTGAGAAACTCTAATTTACAGGTTTAAAGAGTTCCAAAGTTTATGACTCTGAATAAGCTTCAAAAGGCATTATTACAGGTGTAAAACGGACACTCGAAACCCTAAAAACTCTCAAAATTGTGAGACTACACGTGGGCACGGCTTAAGGTGCGCCTGGGTACAAGTGGCTGAGCGTGACTTAGGCCTCCTGGGCACACCCACAACCGGACTTTTTGCCTAATCTTACTATGTTTTTGCTAAGTTTTGCTTCTTTATGCACTGTTTGCGTCTATTTGACATATGACTGATCCCAAACCTTCAAAAACACATTAAACACATAATAAGTGTAATAAAATATCAAAAACATGTAAACTAAATATTTTGGGCACAAACCCTTAAAATGACCAAAATACCCTTATTTATTAAATACAGACATTCGAAAACAGATTAAAACCCAAAATAAAATGCATGTAAATAACTCTATTTAAGAGAGTTAACACTAGTGCATAAAGTAATCATTAATACTAAAGAAAGTATTTTTTAAAAAGTAACTAAAGAAAGCAAGTAAACGAGAAAACATTTTAAGAAAGCAATTACTAATCTAAACTACTAATTACCACTTAGAAAACATATTTAAAGAAAATTCATAGACTAATCTAACAATTATATTAAGAAAGCATATAAAGAAAACAATTAAACAAAACTTGTAAAAGGAAAGTATTTTAAGAAAGAAATTAAATAACCTAAACTAACAAATTACCCCTAAAAAGCCACAATTAAAGAAAGGCCATTAACTAATCTATCAATTGAACTAAGAAAGTAAGTAATAAAGCAATTAAATTAAAATACCGTAAATTAACATAAAGAAAAGGAAATTACATAAAAGCAAAAAGGGCTTATACTAGGAGTTTTCAATGTTCCCCTTGGAAATTAAAATTACAAGAAATAAATCATAATCTAAAAAAATCCTCCCCAAATGGAAAGAAAAAAAAGGACCTTTTACTATCCTAAGCTAATTTAACTTCTATTCTAGGGTAACACATTCAAGTGAGTCTTACAACAAATATGTATATATATATATATATATATATATATATATATATATATATATATTCTAGATGTGTCTAGGTACAAGGGGAGTTGGTTATAATACAAATTATTCACAAAATAGACGTTTTCGCCCCTGGAACAAATTCAGACCATGTTATTGAAAATTGATACCGCAGTGTCAACTGAAATCCAACTAATTTACAGAAAACATATTTGATACCGTAGTATCACTGTAGCATTTCTCTATTTTGGTTTGAAAATCTTTGTTGGACAACTGATTGATGTGCCATTTTCTCATACCAAACCCTAAAAACAAAGAGCACATTCATAAATATAATAAAAACTTAAAATGACTCCTAAACACTTAAACAAAATACTCACAAAAAAGACAAAAATGAGAGATGAACAAACACAAATGAAAATCCCAATTCCTAATGGAATTAGATTAAAGACAAGCCACAAATTCTAAAAATGAGAACATAATAAAATAAGATAATTAACACCTAAATAAGTACTAAAAAACTTAATAAACACATACTAACGTAAAAGTAAAAATAGACAATAAGAATGTTCGAAGCTAGTAGCCAAACTGTTTAATTTAGGGTACATATAACTCTAGTTTTTTAGAGTTAACATTCATAGGGATATTTTCAGCAATCTAGTACAAATGTAAAATAAATTCCTCATTACTTTAGTATGAACCAAACACTAGAATAGGATTTTATGCAATTTCCCAACAACATTTCTAAAAGTATCTAAACATGATAAAGGGATAATTTTGAAAAGCTCCCCTAAAATTTATAATAATAGCACTTGGTATTCTTGATCTTTCAAAAATATCAAAAGTCTCCCTAACTTTTCTCTTTGATGTAGCACGTTAGCCTAATTTGTTTTTTTTAATATTAAACAATTCAATTTATTATAGAGAAGCTAATTTACTTATATTTTAACTTTTGTTAACCCACTAGTTAATTTAATATCCAATTTTACTTAATTAGATAGTTGGAAAAAATTAATTCTCTATTAATCTAATTTAGTAATAAATAGAAATTTGTTAATAGAGTATTAAACTTTAATTCTACGTTTTGTTATATTTACAATGCTTTGCTATTAAATTCTAATTTGGAAGGTTTATATACAAATTTAAAATGAATCTTTTTATATACAAATTTGGGAGTATTATACTTACGAGCTATTCTTGTTGATATTAATAAAAGGTATACATAAATTAACCTCAAATTGGAGCCCAAATATTTTTATATAAATGTCTTTTACTAACTGAAATACACGATTTTGGATAAGAAATGAAGGCCATGGAAGTATTACCAATTTGTACAGATTACACATGAAATACAATTCTATCATTTTTGGAAGGGGAAAAAAAGCTGAGAGTTACAGAAAATTCCAGCCATACATTAATTTCAATATCTCATATACTAAACTAGATAGACAAGTCCCTTCCATCATGTTACACAGCTATCCTTGCTCTAATCCCCATCATCTTCTATTTGCTTCACACCTCCAATTCCTATATCTTAAACCCCTACCTGTATTCTCCGGATTTCTATTGTATCCACGCACTTTAGTTGGAATGGAATTGGGCAATTAGAAACCATGTGATTCTACCTCTCAAGCAAACAATTTAATTTCATTCCCTTCTCGAATTGATTCTCACCAATAAAACTTTTACATTTTCGAAGAAATCGATAATAAGAGAACTATACAATTAACCCAAAATGTATTTTGGTCCAGTGTTGTTGAAACTTATAATTTTATATTATGTGTGTGATAAATGCTTTAGATCCAGTTACTTTCTTTGTGTTCTTCGAATTTATATATTTTTTTGCAAGTAATTTTTTTTATTTTAAGTTCGTGGAATTCAATGTTCTAAAAAGTTTGGACATTAGTTGAAACTACTTATATGATTTAGTTGTTGGGGTGATGAATTAGGTTGTTATGTTATGGTTGTCGATTTGCGGGGATGAACAGTGGTTTGTGGTTATCAACTATGTCGGTAGTGTGCTTATCACTGTAGCATGCCATCATTTTTTCTTTTTTTTTTTTTTGAGTTTTGACTAAGTTCATAACAAATAAATGAAATATATCCAAAAGTAGAAAAACAAAAAGTAAAAGAAAAATGTGACTGGGTAGCCCCAACGTCTGTAAGTTTCCAACTTATAGATGTCAGTGAGACTCTATATATAACTTGTTAATCCCTTGTTCGGAGAAGTTGTCAGGTCAAGTAGCATTCTAAACGTGCTCCACGATATTGTGATGTCGCAAGGTTAACATTTCTAAGTAAAGTTTATTTTAAGAATTCAAGAAAAAAAGAATCATTAAAAGTTTTTATGAATATGGAAAATAAGAGAGAGAAAGTAGACAAAATGACTTGAATTGAGTGTGATTTATAAGATAATGGGATATAATATTAGCCTAAGAACCTCCTATTTATAGATATTAATGAGGGTGCATTGGTGAGAAATTCTTACATGGACCCGATCCACGATAGGTGGGATAGATCCCTTGGCCCATATTCATCCACACCAATATAACTCATTAAAAATAAACTTCTTCAGGTGATGTGGATGATTATGGACCAAGGGGTCCATCCCACCTACCATGGATCGGATCCATGTAAGAATTTTTTGTGCATTGGCTATCATAAGCAAAGTAAACATAAGGACAAATTACATACATGCCCTTAATAAGATGTGTCACGTACGCATTACACATATATATATTTCTTATCAATAGTCCCTTCAAATTGATGTTGAATTTAGCCTTAAGACCAGGCAGATACTTGCTAAAATCCCATCTAAGTCTCATTGCTCATATTTATTGGAATCCCTATGTAAGGCTCACTTTTGATATAATTCCCATTCTAAGGTTCAGTCCCTTCCTAGGTCTCCAAGCTGGAGCTTATTAGAAATCCTATAACTTATTTGCAACTGAGCTTAATGGCTAAGCTTTCAAGCTAAAACCAGAGGCCAAACTTACTCGGTCGATATGCCATGGTCTTTTTTTCGAAGTTCTATATGACATCACATAGTTTTCTCATAAGTCCCAATGAGTCTTTTAACTCGAGGTTCAGATTAGCTCAAATTATTACTTGTCTTTTCATCTCCACTTTCTTGCCGCTTTAACTTGCCTAATTCAATTTTCAAATCATTACTTCCCTTGTAAATTCTTCCCACTTTTAATTTCTTACACCACTCTCCAAGTTTTTACTATTTTCAAGGCCACCATACCACTTCTTACTAATCGTTCACTAAAATCCGATCCATTATTCCAAGTAATCAACTTATGTGTCCGAGTAGCTATCCCACATTAGGCTCTGAGTTTTAGGGTTCACGGACTTTTACTACCCTTGGTATAAATTCTCACGTTTGGGAAAATTCTCATTTAATTTCTTTCTTTTTGCAACCTTAAGTTTTTGCAGATCCATTTCTAAAATTCCTTAAGTATTCAAGCAACTCTCAACAATCACTATCATTTGCAACTACCCCCTTATTATCTCTACTTTTGTGACCTTCATCGATCATTCTTACTATCGTTTTTTTTTTTCTTATCAATCATTTTCCTTTCATTGGTTTCAATCTTTTTTGTAACCTTCAACTATCAAAATGGCTTTTGGAAGCGATTGGGGTATGTTCACTCATTCATCTTTCATTAGAACACCACCAACTATACTAGCAGTTCCCACTGTAAACATTTCTTAAGGATCTGATCAACCTCATCTTAAACCCTTTTGATGGAATACCATCTTTAGCATCCATTCTCCTAATCTTTCCAGAGGAGTCACTCCCAGCCACCTCTTCTTATTAAACCATATTCGAACCTAGTAGCCCTTTCAACTCAAAAAACTCTTCCTTCCAAAGAGATTAGGCAACTTAGGGACGTGTACAGCTTTCCTAAGGAAGTCCACCTTAAACTTCCTTACCTAAGGACCTAGGTCATAATTTTCTAGCTGGGTACATGACCATTTATGAGGACTAATGGTAAGTCTAGACATACACGTTGCAAACATAATACTATTAAATGCATGCTCTTGAATGGAATTTTTTCCATTGACTATGTTAAGTCAAAAGAAAATATTGCAGATCTGCTATCCAAAAGTTTGACAAGAGAACTTATGTATAGTCATCGAGGGGAATGGGCTTAAAGCCTTCAAAAGGAAAAAGATTATTATGATGGCAACTCTACCTAATTGAATGAAAATCCCAAGATCTAGGTATGAAGGGAGAACTAAGTCATATTGTATCATTAGTAGCACTCGAAATTTATTTTCTGCCTATTCCTATGATGATGGGAGTGCAAGCTGTAGCATTATAAGGGTAAGCTGAGATCTTAATAATTCTGATAGCTTAGTTTTCAAGTGAGGTATATGCAACATGCTCTTAATGAGATATCACCTATATGAATGAGAAATATGGACGTTTCTTTGAAAATTTCAAAAAGGCTTAATTCTCTAAAACATTCAAA
This sequence comes from Cinchona pubescens, assembly GCA_025175665.1. Classification (NCBI taxonomy): domain Eukaryota; kingdom Viridiplantae; phylum Streptophyta; class Magnoliopsida; order Gentianales; family Rubiaceae; genus Cinchona; species Cinchona pubescens. Next base: position 576,066 of record JANKKI010000383.1, on the reverse strand, counting down.
AAACCAGGAGTTGTTCATGACCAAAATGAACACAACCATGAGAACTAACGGAATGTTTAAGAAGAGAGCTATGTGAGTACTATTATCTTGGTTTACACAAAAGGTTGAATAGTTCAAGATATCATGTTCACTAATTAGCCGAGTAATTCTAATAGTATTTCACTAAAGAAGGTTCAAAACCAAAAGCTACCTCTCCTGATGTAGTGATTTTCAGTTCAATTCTTTCTACGAATTCTTTGAGTTTTTATACTGGTTAGACAATTTCTATTCATGTAGGGGATTATTGCAAATTGGTAAATGAGAAATTACTCTCAATGACCTTTTGAATGGTAATTTGTTTACCACTTTAATCCCTATCTGATCATCTACCTTTCTATACATAAATTAGACATTAATTCAAAGTGATAAACATGAATGACATTAGTGTGTTCAATTAACTAATTTGTGTTCATGAACTATGTATAACATTAATTGGATGATATTTCATCCATGTGAATTAATGTTAATATGCTTTCATGAATTGTAGATTTATTAATGATATGTTCATTAACACATTCATGAATTTTGAATTTATTAATAATGTGGTCGTTTATTATGGATTTATATCTATAGATAATTAATGATGTATGCATTAATTATGAATATTCATTCATGTATATTGTGTTCATAAATTATGTATATTCATGAACTATGAATGTTCATTCATATATTAATATTGTGTCTATTTATTGAATCCAAAAATTCTATAAATTTGTATAGTGTAAAGGAGTAGGATACACACACAAAAATTTATTCCAAGTTCAAGAATAATCCTTTTATTCTTCTTGCTTGATCTTCTACTCTTACTCTAGAGTTTTAAGAATCATGTTTCGTAGAGAGAAAGTTGAGCACATGGCACTAGTTCGCGACCTTATTAAGTAGTGTAACTTACAAGGGTAAAGTTATTGAAATCTTAGGAGGCAATTGCATAGAATCCATTTACACCAAATGACAGGCAATTATGCTTTAAGAACAAAGGGTTAAATTATTGGCAACAACTAACCAATTGATTTGTATTGATCGTATTCATCCTTACCAAGTAAGTATTTATTTTTATGCTTTGCCTTAAAGTACAATTATAACAAAGATTACAAATAATAATATCATTTTTTCCAACAATAGTAAATGGTGTAACGATTGTATACAGTCTAGATCAAATTATTCAAATTGCACAACTTTGATTGAGTTGCTTTTCTATTCATTATAACATGATCTTGAAAAAATCACATAAAGAACAATTGGAAAATAATTCTTCTAGTCTGCTCCTAATCATTCTAATATCCCTTGCAGTTTGGTGTTTGCTCATAGAAATGCCCATTACTGTTTATCTTTTGTTTCCATCATTTAAGGATGTCTGATTGATCACTTGTCCCATCATTCCTTTGAAAATTCTCAATTTCATTCTTAAATGAGTATTCAAGCAAAGAACCTTTGACCCCCTCCCTCCCTGAAATAAATGATATAATTATAGCAAAAGAAGATCCAATATGTACTTTCAGTGTAATTCAACTAATGTGAATCTTAAATACTGTAATAGTTTATATTAGAAGACTAATATTTGTAAAGTTACATAACCATTAACCATTAAGAGTTTGGAAAAGAAGGAAATCAAATAAATTTCCTGCATCTAACATGATTTTTTTTTTTTAAATCTTCTAACAGCATATTGAGACAAAAAAAAAATACATGGAAAACTCATTACCATAATACAAAATATGTATTTAAAAAACCATTTAAGTCTGAAGCAAAAGATTCAATCAACTAAATCAGATTACTCAAGCAAAAATCTTTAAAAAAATCATGGGTTGCATCTACACAAAGAATCAATTGAAGAAACATCTAGTATGAGATTTTCAAGAATCTATTATGAGAGTGAATCTAGCATATTAAGAAATAACCAAACATGTAACATTACCAAAAACATGTATACTAACATATATACATCCCAATTAATTAATTGTTTGAAACCTAAATTAGATAACCAAGAAATCCAAGAGACAAAAATAAGTTCTAAAAGTAAATAGTGAAAAAAATATGCAAGAAAAAAATAGATATGTAGAAATCAATGCCAATCTAGAAATGCACAACTACTAATAGAAATTACCGTGGGTTTTTCAAAAAAAGTTGAAATTTTAGAAATCAAACATATACTTTATCAGCTAATTAATTAAATATTCAGTCACAAACTCATCAAAAATACAAACCCATAGACATAAAATCATAGAGATCAAACTACATAATCAAATAATATAAACCCTCAAAGAAAAAGTTGCCAATCTATGATGAACTCCAACCATGCAAGTCATTGACCAGAACACCCTCAACAATAAGGGGCTGTTCAATTTTAGAGAATAAAGAAAAAGCATAAATTTACCTATAAAACCAACAAACAAAAGGCACGAAAAATAATTTGTTTCTCATTTGTACACTCGTTTCTTCTAGGAGTTGCTTGGCAAGTGGAGAGGGGCTTTTATCGTAAGAAAAGCTCAGATTTATTAAAAATTAGGCAAATGAAACCACCATGGCTGCAAACCTAGTGGCATTTGAAGCTAAACCCAGCTCAATGCCATCAGGGTTACCTTGCCAAGATATGGTATCGTTGGCTCCATTCCTGATAGACAACTAAGACAAATAATAAGAATTATCATAGCCTATATAAACTCTATATGAAGTGTGTAACATTCAAGAGTCTTGCAAATTGATAAAGAATGTATTCCTCAACATATAAGAGCATCTGACATCAGTGATATAAGACTGTTACAATCAAAAGACAAAATAATAAATCATTTAAATTGCAAATGGAAAAAATTATACTAGTAGAGCTAGAGTAACAGTTTAAGATTTTCAGTAACATAGTAATATGTTTCAAAGCTGAATAAGAAGGAAAACACAAAATTCACTAACATACCTTAAATTTAACAGCACCACCAGTACCTACCAAATAGGCAAACAGTCAAGCAAAACAACACCCAAAATGATAGTAAAAGGAAAACTCTATGTTTTAAGTGAAAAAGTAGTATTCTCAATTTTTGCTACAAACAAAAATTCATCGGAGTCAAAACTCTTCTGAAAGCAAACATAGGTTAATTGAACAGGACCCATAAATATTACCTACAAAAACTCATACAATGAGTTGTACCTTTGTGATGATGAAACCTAAGCAAACCTTTTTATGCAAGATGAAAATAAATAACCAAAGGAAAATAAAATCCAATGTAAACTTTTTTAAACAAAAAAAAGAAAAAAAAAAAAAACAACAACAACAACTACAAAAGGCAAGGGGGAAGAAGAGTAAGAGTTTTAAGTACCTAATTGATGATTAAAGGAGCAAGGCATACAATTCTACCATGGACTTCTCAGCAAAAAATCATTACCCTGACTTAACAAATATTTTCAAAAAATAAAATAATAATTATCTATACCCTCATCATGGTTATTTGGAAAATCCAACTTAAATAAGCAAAGAAATAAGATTAAGATCCCCTTAAACAATCAAACTCTCCCATGTAAAAGCTTTTCCCTTTTTCTTTTTTCTTTTTTTTTTTTTTTTTTTTTGCAAAAAGCTTTCAACTTTATCCTATAAAATAATAATTTAACATGTTAATACAAAAAATAAATCAAAAATAAACCCATAGTGCTGAAGAAAAAAAACCAAACAAATATAAATATAAAATCAGAGAAAAAGAAAAAAAAAAGGAAAAAAAAAAAGGCTAACCTTTAGTATAATTTATTTATGATCAAATAAAGTAAGGGAACAAATATAAAGTTACCTTCAAGCCAATAAAAAATAGCAACCAAGAAATTTCTAGCTAAGCATAAGAAATAACTTTAATCTCGATTAGATCCTATAGAATAACCGTAGATAATGTCAGATTCACTATAAAAATAACATGACTGGAAAAAATAATAAAAATTAGATAAAATAGAGAAGGAAGAGAAAATATCAACAAAAGAGAAAAGAGAGAGGTAACGCATGAAAAAAGAGAGAGAATAGGACATGGAGGAAAGGGAGAGAGAAGTGAAGTTTGGAAGAAGACATGGAAGAAGGAAAAGAGAGAGAGAGAGAGAGAGACAGATAAAGAGAGATGAAGCTTGAGAAGAGATCAAGTACCCTTCAACCGACAAAGCAAAATTGTGAGATTAGACTGATGGAATTAATAGGTATGGAGTAGTACTTTTAATAGATAATCCAATGGTCAATAACATATGGAAATTCCCTAAAATCATCTCAATCATCCATTAATTATCTCCAAAATCAATCACTTATAGGATTGGAGGAAGTTTGACCAGCCAAAAATTAGTGGAGTCAGATATTGACCATAATACTCTATTTTACAGTTTGACACTATTTCTAATAAAAGGGTATTTTTTTATTTTGACATAGAAAGGCTATAGTTTAAGAAGTTGCATAGCAAAAAGAAGGCAAATGGACAAAACTAGCCCTGAGTGCTCCAAAAGCTGTAGGATAAGGGGCATAATAAGTCATTCTCAATCCTAAAAGAAATAAATAAAGAAAAAAGTGCCTCTTCCACATCAACGCCCACGTCAGCAATAGCTGCCACATGGCAATTCTAGGAAGCTCACTTAGCTTCTTATATAGTTGTTAGATGTGCACCAAGTCAAGAGAGTTTTAGTAGGCTTTCAAGGTTTTTATGACCATCTAGTCTTTTTGTTATATTTTGGGCTCTCTTATGCTTTTTTTATAATGGTGCCTAGAGCTCTTTTCTCTTTTTATACAACACCGTTAGTGCTTGATTTGTATTGACCAACAGAGTAATTTGGGTTTTTTAGGGCATTTGGTTAATTAAAGGTCTCTTTGATTTTTGAGGTGATTTTTAGTTATGGGCTCTTTTGGTTTGTGGAAGATTTTCCAAATTTGTATTCCTCTTGTCATTTAAAGAATTTCTCACCTTTGTCTGTAGACATAGGTTGAATTGATCAAATCACGTAAATTTTTGGGTCCCTTTTGTTGTGATATTTTGATAAGTTCATAATTGTGCTATATTTTATGTATCAATTATCACATTTTTATGTGTTGTAAGAAATATTTGAGTTATTACTGAGTTTAATTTGGTTATTCTTAGTTTTTGTAGGGTTAAAGTGAAAAATAGCTGAAAATGATATAAAAGATGAAAGAAAATACTAAGGGCAGAATGCGCATGAGTATGAAGCCATTTTGGATGTTGTGTCGTATTTCAAGCATAACTTTTGAGTTCGACCTCTAATTGAGCTGATTTAAGATGTATTGGAAAACTAAGACATAGAGCTATAACTTTTGTATTTTACACTTTTTCCAATTCCAAAAGCATTAAGGTGAAAATCGAAGTGGAAGGTGGAGGTGTCACATGAAGAAAGCCAGCGCACATGCGCTAGAGTTGTGCAATGCATGTGCGCTGCGTCCGGAAGCAAAATTTCCAAATTATGTTTGGGCGCACATACGCCCAAAATAGGCAGCGCATGTGCACTCGGAACCGCAGAATGGCGTATTTTTTAGTTTTTGACAGATTTCTTCGCTCGGTTGGATAATTTTTCAGTCGATTTCACGTTCTCATCCTTAGACATTGATTGTAAACCTAATACTCATTATAAATATCCCATGTAGGGTGAGAGAAAAATGATCGACACTTTATTTTCTAGTTTTTCTAGGGTTTTCAGTAGTAGAAAATTATTGTTTATTCTTCTATAGCACTTTGTGCCTAAACCTTTTCTTGGTCAAGGGATTTGAACCCATGGTCAATTCTACTATGTTGTGAGACTTCTTGTGCTTGAATTTATTCAATTTTATAACAAGTATTAATTATTTTTCTGTGATTAATTTTACGATTGATCTTTTTAACTTGTTATTGACTGTAGAATAATTAAATTATTAGAATTAATCTACTGCTAGATTGTTTTAACCGCGTGTGCTTAATTCAATCTGTAAAACAACTGAATTTGATAATTGCTCAATTAATGTTATTGAATTTAGGAAAAATAATCAACTAATTGGCATAACCTTGTGTGTTTATGTTTAATTAATGTAATTATTTTTATTGATTTTAATACTTCTATTAATTAATTTTTGGCATGTATCTGGATTAAATTAATAGTTCGGGTTAATTGGATTGCGTGTTGAAAATTAACCAACTTTAGAAAGAAATAAGAATCAACTTTAAATTGAAATTCGGGTTAATTCTTCAATGAGTACTTGATATAGAATTGACTTATCTTGTGTGTCATGGATTGACTAGTAAAATTGAAATGGTGAACATGACCGAAACCAATAGTTTTCTTAATTGAATTTTCTCCAATTTATTTTATTATTATAGTTCTTAATTTAAAAACTTTCAAGAAAATCCCCTCTTTTAGTTTTGAGAACAACAGTAAACTCCATTCTCTGTGGGACGAACTTGACTCACCACTATTACATTATTATTGGGAATTGTTAATTTTGGGTGCCTACGACAGCATTTTCACCATATTTCTCTTTGTTTATCTTCGTTATCATTTCAATGACTTATTAAGTAATTTTCGTAAATACCCGGGGTTCTGATCATAACAAGCTAATATCAGAGCAAGTAAGTTGGGTTAAGTTCAAGCAGCCGTTTGGATATGGTTTGATAGTAACAAAGTGTTTTTTTTTTTTTATGTGTGAGAAAATTTGAATTTTGGGCTACTCGGGCACTGGCAGTAGTTTCTTCTCGGTGCTGTCCATTTTTTTACGCTCTCCTTTGTGTATTGGACCTTTAACCTTCTAGGTGATCTGTTTAGTATTTGCAAAGAGTTTTATTGGGCCTATTTCCTTAATGAAGAGTTTGCTTCTATTGAGTATAAATTTGGAATTTTGTTAGAAAAGATAGAGTTAGTTATATTGATTCATTTGTGAAATTACACACATCGAGGATCTCTACCGCTAGACTTTTGTGGAGAAGTTGGAGAAATTTTGCTTTGTTGAATATTTGTTACTTACGAGGATTTGTTATACGATACAAGTCAAGATAGAGATTTGCTAAGTATGTCTTGTATCTTTTGTATTGTCCCACATTGGTTTGGGGATCAAAGTAATAAATTAAGGCCTTAGTTTAAGTTTTTAAGTACACAACGCTAAGAAATATTTAATGGGCTCTCTTGTGTTTTTATTGTAATGGTGCCTAGAGTCCAATTTGTCTCACTTTGTATACACCTTTTAGTGAGAGCCAAATTAGGTCTTTTAGGGCCTGTTGTCCATTAAGGCTCTTGTTGGTTTTTGAGTGTTTTATTTTGGACTTTGTGTAGTTTTCTTTAAATTTATATTCCTCTTGAGTTAGTAGATTTCTCCCATTCGTTCGTGGATGTAGGTCGATTTGACCGAACCATGTTAATTTTTGTATCCTTTTTATTATTATATTTCTGTTTGTTTATCTTCGTTATCGTTTTCAATGGCTTGTTAAGTAATTTTACAAATTTTTGGGATTCCAATCCTAACATATTCGAATCTAAATTCTTTCTCGCACAAAATATCAAAACCTTATATAATTGAGTCAACCTCATTAGGCTATAAACGAATTGGATATAAACTCCTTTTTGACTCGTTTTGGACTCGTTTATCCATATCTGGATAAATTTACAAATCCGATTTCAGATTCTTTTAAATATTATAATAAACTGATCGAATATAAATTTGTTCATTATTATTTTTATAATTACAAAGAAAAAATTTATATAAAAATTTGAAGTTTTATATATAAATGTTTAAACTTATAAAATAAGATCAAAACCCGTATTCGAATTTGGATTCAAAGAAGTCCGACAGATTTGCATAGGAATCTCCTTTTATAGACTCGGAAGGTATCCAGAACTGAATCTGAATTTGGATAATATTAAATTGATCAAATTTTGAATCTGCAAGATCTAGCCTAGTTCAATTCAACCTATTTTTAGACAGCCAAACCTCATTTCCGCACATTCTTGCACCCCTCCAAGTTTTTATCATAATCCAACCATACATAGCTCGGCCCCATGACTATTTAGATCCAACCTAGATTCTTTAATCTTGAGAAGCCCTCTAGGAAAGAAAGATAATAAAGCCCAAAGAAATAAATAGTCCAAGCTGCTTCTACTCTATATCTACCTCTCATTCCCTCCATTAAGAGCAACACCAATTTCTTAGGAAACGATGTCATTTTTCGAGGTGAAGAACTATGGGAGGACAATTAAGGTGCCGCCTTCTCTCCCATATTTAGAGATCTATATAAGTTATGTCTGTTTATAAGGTTTAGGTATTAAAAAGTATAATATTTGCATCTCAATTTTTCTTTTTAATAGTGTTGTACCCAAACTTCTATTTTTCATATTTTCGCATTTTGAAGTTTTTTAAACTTTGGTCATAACCTTACAAATTTGGCTTTATACTCCTAAAATGTTATACCTAGTTATGGAAGTACTAATTTCATTTTGCGCTTCTCAATTTATATCTGATTCTCACTTTGTAACTCAAACTTTAATTTTGAACACTTTACACCGTAAAATCTCAAATTCGTTCACTTTAATCCTTTGTTAATACCGTCTCAAAAATTAACAGAATTTTTTCATGTATACGACAAATTTAGAAGGATGCACAACAATATTTTTAGGTGCAAAGACAAAGATTCTATTAACTTTTTTTTTTACGGTGATAAAAAAAAAAAGGGACTAAAGTAAGACAAATTTGAGAGTTGGGAAAGTAAAGTGTCCAAAACTAAAATTCAAAGTGTAAAATGAGAATTGAGTATAAGTTAAGTGGTGCAAAACAGAATTATTCCATTATGAAAAACTAGAATAGCTAACATCTAAACCAATTTAATCAAAATTAAATTATTATTTAACGATTTCAAGACATTTTTTCAACTATACTTTTCTTATGATCTCTATAATTCTTTTAATCTCATTTTTAAACAGAGTAATGATCATTCTCAATTATTGCAGAAAGTAAGTTCTTTTTAAATTATTATGCTTTTTCTTGTCAATTGTTTATTAATTTAGTCATGTTGAAATATCAACTTAGTCTTGTTGAAACATTATTTTTATTTCTGAATATTTCATTGTTTTAATAATAAATTTTCAGCATCCATAGCCTTATTTCAAATTAAAATAAGTTAATATATTATCTCCTTATATTTAATTCTACTCAAAGAATTTATGATCTATTATTTGTTTAATGTCTTAATTTGAAAATTTTATTAATTTCAAGAGTCTAGCATGTTTTAGTAATATGTAGTGTAAATTATCTAACTAATTTTCTATGTTCATAATTTACAAATTAAGTTTTTTTTTTATAATTATTAGCAGATGATTAAAATTTTATACCATTAACTATTGGAATGTTTATAAATTACTCAATTAAATTAACATGTCCCAAAATAATTTATTCTTTCTCTTAAAAATAAATCATTAACAGAATTTTAATTAATTAGACAAAAATGTTGATGTTATTGTTTAAATATTATTCCATACAATTATATTTTGATAAAATATTTTTCGGTCATGTGATACAGAGGCACGGGTCCAAGTTTTTATCTCATGAAAAAAATATAAGATAAAACTATTGACTATAAATCAAATAATCTTATATTGTCCTGAACCTTACATATAATAAGAGTTCTATGAACCAAACGTCGCATTCTCAAATATTTTTGCTCCCAAACATTGATTTTCAATACACTCACTGCAATAATTCTCAATGCTACCATCAATATACTGCTTCTCTTAAATGCAATATAAATTTTTTTTTTGGTTGGAAACTTTCACCATTGCTTGTATAGAATAATTGTTGCCAAATTTATGAAGAACTTAAATAATGTTAAAAGAAGATGAGCTTTTCTTTTTGGTCAAGTTGTTCAAATTTTATAGGCTTAGAAGAATTTAATGTAGATAAAACTAAATTCCAAGAACATTTTGATATTTACAAGGAATATTTAAGACAAAAAAAAAAAAAAAGAGGTATAATTTTTTCAAGACCCCCCCCCAAAAAAAAAAAAACTTTGTTTTGGATTAATTAGTGACACCCAAAATAATTTTATTTGTTTTAAATTAATCTTTTGTACACCTATGATGTTTAACATTTGATACATGTTACGTGTTGGAATTTTCAACCCCTATTGATGAGTGACATTTGATCTATGTAAATTGAAATTTGAATATTAATAACATGACATAAAATTTAAATAATAATTATTATTATAAATCGTTTGTGTAAAAGAAAATTTATATCGGTAATGTACAAAAATTATTTATTCATTTAATTATTTTTGTATTTGAGAAATGTGGCTGTAATTGAAATCAAAAAATGTGTTGCTACAGATAATTGAGTTTTGCTGATTACTTAATCTTCGGTAACTTATGAATGATTTGTTGAAAATATATCCAAAGAAATAATAAAATAATTACACAAGAATCTCAAAAAAAAAAATAATAATAATAATAAATATGATCATTTACCAAAAAAGTACATGATCCAATAATCAAAATTCGTTGGAGCATTTCATTAAAATCAAAATGTCAAAATCAATTCATGTCTCATGATCAAATTAATTCCGACGGCCTAATCTTTTCTTCTTTTTTTTTTCTTTTTTAATCTTCCCAAACAGCGATAAACAAATTTTTAATCCAAAAATCTTTCAAAAAATTTATCTACATTGACAGTTGAAAAGCAATATTGCAACAATGCATTCATTAGATTCTCGGAGTATCAACTGCTATTGCTGGCCCAACCGGACTGGTCCATTTCCTGAATTATATTTGTAATTAGGGAAAAATGTTGCATTCGATATATATATATATAAGTATTTTAAATCCAAATATGTTGATAATTATGTGGATAGACTAAAATAGTACATTTTGAATTTGTGAGAAATTAAAATACGTCATTTTAAATGTGAAAAATTAAAAAAATAAAAACAATATGAAATGTAATGGACTAATAAAATTATTTTTCCTTGTACAAGATTAAACAAGATATTATGCTAAGCACACGAGTGCAAGCAAATTAGTAATTAAACAAGATTAGCGTGCTGGTGATTACCAAGTTCACGCTGGAAATTAAACAAAGATGTTATTAACAGATTGGTTGAAAACCAGACACAATCTAGTCGGCTCCTATGAGCCCCTCTTTCTTTGGATACTCAGTTGCCTCTGATGATTAATTAAACCTTCAGTCTTTCTCTCTACTTTTTATTTTATTTTATTTTCCAATGATTTACAAATCACAAATTTATGATAACTTCTCAAAATCAGTTTACGTGACAAAATCACATTTAATTTCTAACCCACTAATTTTAAATATTTGATCGAATTTTATTCTTTCTTTAACGAATAAAATAATGTATCAATAATTTTATCATTTTATCATCTTATATAAATACACATTTTTCCCTAATGTAGCAACACAACATAAAAGTTGATGTCATTGATGATTGCCTTTTTTGGAATTTTTTTAGTCTTCTATCTAAAAATTTCTTGGGTTGGGGGTGCTTCTCTAGCTCTCTCATATTTGTTGTGGCCTTTGAATCATAAAATAATTTTATTATTTATTTTGTATTATATAGTGAACATTTTAAATTGTTAAATAATTAAAAAATTAATAAAATTATCTTACTTTTCAATCATATAAATTATTGTAAAATTCATTCTGCATTATGAAATAAGTAAAATAATTAATCTTGGATCATCTCATCATAGGGACGTTAATTGGCAACGATAAAGGTTTGTACCAATTGATGAAGTTGTATGTAGCACGTTATAGTGCACTTGCTTATGTCGGATGTAGGAAGGTATAAAATCTGTTTAAGAATACATTCTTCATGATATATTCTCTTGTCCAATTCTGTATTGCATATGGTGTTCACTTTGATTTGTTTATCCACCAGCGTATCGCTGCCTACGCAAGCGATATCGATAAAATAGATCATGTCCATCTACTTTTTGCTTAGCATGACATTTGGCTCATTTTTTAAATACTTTTTTTTTAGAGAATTTAACAATTGTGATTGAATTTAACTTGATGATATTGTCATCGAAAAATTTTATAATTCCTTTTAAAAATTTATTCTTTTGTACTTTAAATGCTTATATAGTATCACATTATGTACTTTAAATGCTTGTAATGTACAAATTTTTTAAGTTAAGAGAATGGTTCTCTAAAATAAACTGTAGAATTCCTTATTATTATCATTCCCTTTTAAATGTCATTTTAACCAAAAAAAAAAAAATTCATTTTAAGCGTCACTTTAGAAGTTCAATGAAGTATTAATTATTTTTTACCCATTTTGTTCATATTTCTTCCTTGTCCATTAATTACTCTCAACTTATAATTAATGTTGAAATTCTTTTAATTTATTATTAGTCAAAAGGGCAATTTAGTTAATAGGATCAATTTTGTCTAAAATTTAGGTTATTTAATAGCCATCTTAATCTTTGTGTTAAAAGTTAAAATGACATAAAAGGAAACGGATGTAATAATTCAATATTGTACACTATGATCAAAGTTGAGTATCACTAATAACTGTGGAAAATTTTATTTTTATTAGGAATAATTATTAATTATACCTAATAGTTATTTTTAAAACAATAAGAACCTTCTTAAAGTGAATGATTCATTTTTTTTTAATAGAATGCCTGCATTTTGAACACGGAACAAAGTAGGAGGTTATCTATTATGGCAAATATTTAGGTAGACTCGGTTTTTTACCCCATTTATAAACTCTATGGTGTGGATTAAATTTTAAAGAATCTATGACATCAGCTGATATAAGCAAGATTCTTTAAAATTTAATCTTGACCACAAGGTCTACAAGTAAGGTAAAAAACCGAGTCTATTTAAATATTTTCCATCTATTATAGACTTGTAATTAAAGTTCTTAAAGCTACTTGACAACTAGTTCAAGATAATTGATTTGAGGTCATGTAATTTGAATATTCTCCATATATTGGTGCTTAAACAACAATATACCAACCAAATGGTTTGGGGGTTGAAAGTGGTTTGTAATTATTTTTCCAATATATCCCCATTTCCTTCCAAGCTCTAGCTTGGATCAGAAATTCATTATTTATACTTATTATTTTTGTTTTAGCTCGCAAATTGATGAACACAGTAGAAGAAAAAATTGTAGCTGGTGATTTGATTGGTTATCAATTTTTAATACAATGCATTTTGATAAGATTTTTCATTATGTTTGGATGGAGAAATTTGGATAGATTTGATTTGAAATTTCGATCTATAATAAATTATCCAAACTAAATAATTTATTTAGTTGTAAATTTGAAATTCATTAACAAATGAGAGTGTGATTTTAATAATTAAATAAGTGAATTTAAAATTTACCCAAATTTCATATCAGTTTAAATTTACCCAATTTAAATTTATGTATTTCAAATTATTCTTTCAAATCAAACTCATCCCTCCAAATACAATGTTTAAAAATTCTAAAGATTATAATTGGAGAAGGTTAAGAACGTCATAAGATTTAACTCTATGACTCTTTCTGAAATTTAATACATTATTCTTTTAGCAAGCGAAAACAAACAAAAACATGCGGAAAACATTAAAGAGAAAAGGGTTATGCGCAATTTACACCCTTGAACTATTATCAATTTGCAATTTGCTCTCCAATCTATTAATTGTAATACTTAAGTATCTTATACTATTAATTTATAGCCCATTGCTCAAATCTATAAAAACTTAAGGGTAAAAAAATATTTATAATCCGCAAAGATTGGCCTGTTTACATTTTTTATCCTCAAAGTTTCATAAAAAATAAACAACGTCTTCCATCTTTTAAATTTTTACTCAATTAGGACAGTTACATAAAAATAGTATAATTTTTTTTATTTATGTCTCTAACAAACATTTCATTCCTTATTTGATAAACCCTAAAAAATTACCCTCTATCTTTACTTTCTAATGGATAAACTAAGAAAATTGCTCTTTCTCATAAATTTTAACAAAAACTTGTGCTATTTTTCTATCAATTATCCTAATTGAGTAGAAATTTAAAAAATAAAATACGTAATTTATTTTTTGTGAAACTTTAAGGACCAAATATAGTAATGAGCCAAATTTTAGAGACTAAAAGTGTTTTGTTATCCAAAAATTAATGAATTTTAAAGGCTACTTTTTAATGAAAAGATGTTAACATTGGTATAAATAAGAGTATATCATTAAATTTTAAAGGCTACTTTCTAATGAAAAGATGTTAACATTGGTATAAATAAGAGTATATCATTAAATTAATATGAAAACTATGTATTAAAGATTTTTTCAAAAGTAATTAGAAAATTCTATTGATTTCAACCAACTTTAAAAAACTTTCCACGAATTGATAGGTATTGAAGAGCTATATTGATGGTTTAGGTAGCAAAGTGCAAATAAGTGATAATTCAAAGTGCATTTTGTAAGTAATCCCAAAAGAAAATCAACTTTGAGAAACAAAAAGATAATTTGTGACTTTGTCCCCTGTGAGGTTTTCATAATCCAATCTTGCCCTTTCGGTTTGAATGTTTCTAGTGGCATATTTGCCCCCCTCGTAACATTTTTGTTGAAATATTTAATTGTCACTATTATTTTCAATTAATGGTACTCTTTAACAAAAATATGTCAAAGCTTATAATGATGCGGAAAAGTATTTGTAGGTATGCTACCTCTATGAGTCAGGATTTGGATCCTCTCTATTTAGTTTTTCTTTATTTACTATCCATTCACCTATATCTAAATAATTAAACTTAGTAATCTGAATATACCATTAGTTTTATCTCATCGAGTAGATCGTCATATCTTAAAATCAATTCATTTAGAATAAATTCACTGTTTAATTTTATATCACATTTAGACGGTGTAAAAATTTTAAAATTTTGATGAAATATCAAGTAGCTTAATCAAACGGTAAAACATCATTATTTTTTTCTATTTTTTGCAAGGTAATTATATGAAACATTATTTAAATTATGAACGGTTTTGATTTAAAAAAATATTTTTTAAAATTTATTTTTTAAGATAAATGGAGACTCCTCAATCTATTTACCTTTAAATAGAAAGGATCCTTATCCTATGAGTTACTTAAATTGCGACAACGAAATACAGTTTAAGTGGTAAGACGGTTCGAGTTACTAGAGCATACGTGGTAAGAGTGAATTTTATGTAGAAAGGCTAGGAAAGTTTGATGTGATATCAATTTTGATAATTTATTAGCACAAGGGAAAATATTTAGGTAGATCTGGTTTTTGATCTACGGAGTGATGTCATAGATTCTCTAAATTTTAATTCACACCACAAGGTCTACAAATGGGACTAAAAATCGAATTTACTTAAGTATTTACCTGACACAAGTTTGTATAAAGGTTAGATGGTAATTTCACAAACCAACCATCACTCTACTCTCCCTCTTTTTTAACATAATCTTGAATAATGCTTCAATTACTAGTTAAGAATAAATATATCCCTTGATTAATACCGTTAAAGCGGACAAATCTGTTTAATTTTCAAAGGTAAGGGAATAAATTGGGATTAGATGAAATCTTAGTGGGATGCCAAGTGAAATTTCTCCAGAACACGAAAGATCTAAAAGGAGAGAGAAACAAAACAAACCTCCAATGCGCTCTGTCCCCCCTCCTCCCTCGTTCCCCCCAACCACCCCCGCCTCCTCCTCCTCCTCTTCCTTCTCTCTCTCTGAAAAATTGTTAATTAATTAAGATATGTATAGGGATCGTGGCGGCGGAGGAGGAGGAGCATCGAAGTCGGAGATCATTGGAGGACCGTCGTCGTCATCGTTGGATCGGAAGCGAATTAACGATGCTTTGGATAAACACTTGGAGAAGTCCTCTCCTTCGACTTCTAGGGCATTAAAGGATAAATCTTCAGCTGCCGTTGCGACGGGGGCTGTGCCGTCGACATCCGCTGCCGCCGGAAAGTTGCATCAGCAGCTCGACCATCGTGATACTCGCTCTTCGTCTACGCTTACCACCAACAAGATTAAAGCCTCTGATGGTTAGTTCTTTGGAGGAATGGATTTTGATTTTGTAAAGATCATCTTATCTTTTGTTATGGAAATGTAATTTCCCCCCCTTTGCTAACCTTAATTTTAGTGGTTTTATTGTTTCTTTTTTATGATTATTATTGTGATTCTTTAGGAAAGTTGGGCCTTTTGCAGTAGATTGGAAGGATACATATATATTTTGCATCTTTTGTTTTGTCTTTGTACATTAAATTGTATTTATTTGAGGTATTATTGAGTTAAAATGAGAGTCTCTTGAGTTATGAGGTGGAAAGAGCTTTAAGTGGGTGTTGTAATCTGGTTTTTAAGGTAATGATTTCCACATGGAATATTGATGTCGTGTTTCCTTTGGGGAATTTGGTAGTATGTTTACGACATAATCAAATGGGACAAGAGACTGATTAAATATTAGCATTGCTTTGATTGTATTGGTTACTGGATAGGTTTATAACTGTCCAAAGGACCTATATTTGCAAATGTATGACAAAAGGCAAAAGAGGATATACTGCTAGTTGAAGTTATAATTTGGAATGTAATACCAGTTAAATGTGCAATTAGAATATTCAGGTAATCTGTTATAAATCATTCGATAGGGTTTGAGGAGGATAATGTGGAGGCAAGTACTTAGGTTTAAAAGGCTCTTCTCGAACTGAAATGAAATGATGATTCAGAATCTTAAGTATTCATTGTGATGCTTTTTGTATCTGTTTGTTTTCCATAGATAGTGAACAACTGATTCCACGCAGCTCATGGTTGTGTTTTGTTTTTTTGGTTATTGATACACCAAGAAGTGATTCCATTTGTGGAGTCGATCATGTTCATTTACAGTTGGTTATAGCAGTCCTGGGCCTCCTGGTAGAAATACTGCTTCTAGAAATTAGTTCTAGGATTGGGAAGATTGCTGGTAGAAGTTTGCCTGATATACAATGTATACTTTCTACTTTGACTTTGCTGGATCCTTATGCTTGGCACTTATATGCTCAACCTTTCTTAGTTGTTATATTCATTTGGCAAAAGTCTTATTTTGTGTTGCTCTCGTGTTTGTTACTTATTCGACAATCTCTGTGATGCTTCTATCTTTGAAAGTTAAAAAATCAGTGTAATTTTTATGCCCTAGCTAATTTTGAGTTATGTAATTGATCTTTTGATTCATCTAATTGCTTGATTTGGGACATTGATGTTTCATCTGATCATACTATCAACATCATTCCTCTTTGTTTTGCATTTCTGCAGATGAATCTGAAACAGATAGTGAAGAATCTGATGTCAGTGGGTCTGACGGGGATGATACATCGTGGATTTCATGGTTTTGCAACTTGCGAGGAAATGAATTTTTTTGTGAAGTTGATGATGAATATATTCAGGATGACTTTAATCTATGTGGGTTGAGCAGTCAAGTTCCATACTACGATTACGCACTTGACCTTATTCTGGATGTTGAATCTTCTCATGGTAAGTGTTTCGATTTTTATATGTACTCCTGAAGTAGTGTTTGGAATACTTTTTCTGAACTGTTTTTGAAGTTATTGCTATTTGTAAATATAGAACCAGCTAATGTAGATCAATAGGTATTTTGAGTTGCCAATAGTTTTTTTTGATACAGATGTTCAATGTGGAATCCTTTTTTTCTTCCCAACTAACTTTCTGCTTATTATTGAGTGATCTGATTTTCCTTTTTATTTATTTATTATTATTATTTTTAAAAAAAAGAGAGAGAGCAGAGGGGCTTTTGCTTCTTTTTCTTAGCTTGTCATGGAAAATGGTGCTAAAGGACATTGAACTCTATAAGAGCAAAGTTGCTGTTTTTTTGTTAAGGGCGAAGGTTGACTTGGAATTGCAGGCATGAAATATATATATATCCTTATTCTTTACTTCTTCTTTACTTCTTAGGAAACTCCGCCTGTGTCCCTTAGCATAGCCGGTCCCAAGCCCGGGTAAAGGAGGAGGGTTGCGTTAGGTCGACGGCCAGCGTATAACTTTGTCAATCTTATGAGATGAATCCACTACGATATTGCGCTAATGCTAGACCGGCATTCCCCGTAAGTGACGCATCGCATTGCCTGAGTGCGGCGAATAGTGGGCAAGGACCGCTACATCTCCATGGGGGTCCGGGTGTAGTGAAAAATATGCAAGGGTCCTCACATAATAGGGCGAGGGTAGTGGGGAAGAAAAATGTTCTGGAGAATAGGATTAGAATAGGAACTTGGAATATTGGAACTCTTACTGGTAAATCAATGGAGGTGGTAGATACAATGATTAGGAGAAGAATTAATATTTTGTGTTTACAAGAGACAAAATGGATAGGAGAAAAGGCTAAACTACTAGATAATTCAGGATTTAAACTTTGGTACTCAAGAGTAAACAGGACTAGAAATGAGCTAGGTATTATTATAGATGGGTCGATGAAGGATGATGTAGTGCAGGTGACTAGGAGAGTAGATAGGATTATGTCCCTTAAACTAATTTTAGGACATGAAACTATTAATATCTTTAGTGTCTATGCGCCTCAAATAGGTCTAGATGAGTCCATTAATGGGCTAAGTTCTGGGAGGATTTAGATGAGATGATAGGTACTGTCCCCCAAGGTAAGCAAATTTTTATAGGAGGTGATCTAAATGGACATGTGGGAAGAGATAACGAAGATTATGAAGAAGTGCATGGTGGATATGGTTATGGGGGAAGAAATGAAGAAGGAAAATCAATCTTGGAGTTTGGAATGGCATTTGACCTTTGCATTATCAATATTTTTTTCAAGAAGAGGGAGGAACATTAGTTACTTTTAAAAGTGGTTCAACAAAGTCACATATTGACTTTCTCCTCACAAGAAAGAGAGATAGAAGGTTTTGTAGAGATTGGTGGTGGGATGAAGATGTACAAAATAAATCAAGGTTAATAGGGCTAACTATAAGGCTCTATGTAGTTGTAGAAATGACGAAAATATTGAGAAATATAAGCTTGCTAAAAAAGAGGCAAAAAAGGCTGTAAGTAAAACGAGGGATGGGGCTTTTGAA
The DNA here is from genome assembly GCA_025175665.1 of Cinchona pubescens. NCBI lineage: Eukaryota > Viridiplantae > Streptophyta > Magnoliopsida > Gentianales > Rubiaceae > Cinchona > Cinchona pubescens. The sequence goes on along the minus strand of JANKKI010000383.1, from coordinate 557,036 downwards.
GATTTTTACCAAAAATTAGAGTATAAGGAGGCAGGAGCGAGATATTTATAAAATTGCTAAAGCAAGAGCCCATAGAACGAAGGACTTAAGGAAAGGTGGGAGAGATACTTCTATCATCTATTCAATGAAGACAATGAAAACGATAACATTTTAGGAGAGTTTGCTAAGTATGCGGAGTATAGAATCGTAATGTATTATTGAAGGATTTAAGAATCAGAGGTGGAAGAGGCTTTGAAGAGGATGAAGAAAGGAAAAGTAGTTGGCCCCGATGATATTCCAATCGAGGTATGGAAATGCTTAGGAAAGAAGGGCATAAGTTGGCTTACCAATCTTTTCAATGAAATATTGAAGAGTAGAAAGATGCCTGACCAATGGAAGAAGAGTACTCATACCCATATTCAAAAATAAAGGGGACATACAAAATTGTGTGAATTATAGAGGTATTAAGTTAATGAGCCATACGATGAGTACTTTGGGAGAGGGTGATAGAAAGAAGGTTAAGAAATGAGACTAAGGTGTCAAATAATCAGTTCTTGGTTTCATGCCAGGGTGATCGACTACTGGAGAGATACCAAGATAACGAAAAGGATTTACATTTGATTTTTATTGATCTTGAAAAGGCATACGATTGAGTCCCTAGAGAAGTTATGTGGAGATTTTTAGAAAATGAGGAGTTAGAGTAGCATATATAGATTCAATAAAGGAGATGTATAGGGATGTAGTTATAAGTGTGAGAACACCAAGAGGGTTGACACGAGAGTTTCCTATAAATATAGGTTTACATTAAGGTTCAGTTCTAAGTCCTTATCTATTTGCATTGGTTATAGATAAACTTACAAGGCACATACAGTAGGAAATACCATCGTGTATGTTATCTGCAGATGACATTGTGTTAGTAGATGATACAAAAGATGAGGTTAATACTAAATTCGAAGTTTGGAGAGAGACACTTGAGGCAAAAGGGTTTAGAATTAGTCGATCAAAAACAAAATATATGGAATTTAAGTTTAGCAAGAGTGCAAGTAGGAATGGATAGGGGTTAGTATCGGAGATCAAGAGATACCTATAAGTGAAAATTTTAAGTATGTAGGATCAGTTCTTCAGAGTGATGGTGGTATAGATCGAAATGTTACACATTGGATACAAGCGGATTGGACTAAATGGAGAATGGTATCGGGAATATTATGCACATCAAAATTTCTTTACGACTTAAGGGTAAATTCTATAGAACAGAACATCAATGTTTTATGGGTCTGAGTGTTGGGCAGTGAATTACACACATGATCAAAAGATGAGAGTAGCAGAAATGCGAATGTTAAGATGGATATGTGGGTACACTAGGGTGGACAAGATACGCAATGAGCATATTCGTGAGAGGATTGGAGTAACATCTATTGATGAGAAAATGAGAGAAACACGCTTAAGGTGGTTAGGTCATGTGTTAAGACGACCAGTAGAAGCGCCTGTCAGCCGAGTAGATTTTAGAGAGAGTAGTCAACATAGGAGGGGTAGGGGAAGACCGAAAAAGACTTGGTGGGTAATCACTTGTAAGAAAGATATAGCCCATTTAAGAATTGAGGAGGATATGGTCCATGATAGAGCGCAATGGCGTAGTAGAATTCATGCAGCCGACCCTACTTAGTGGGATTAAGCCTTGGTTTGTTTGTTTGTATTCTGTACTTCTTAGGAGTCAGTTTCAATGTCTAAAACCTATCTAGTTTGGGAAGAAAGTAATTCAGCTTTCATCTGGACTTCAAGCTTTGAAAGCTGAATTGTCTATGCTATCCAATGTTTCACGTCTTTCATTGTGATTTGTATTTTTTCTTCCACTGAAGAACATCAATATGCTTAAGGTATAGTTGATTGCTTGACTTTGTGGATGTCCATAGGACAAAAAGAGATGTCAATTTGTTTTCTCTTTTACATGAAACTATGTTGGATTTTTCTGTATTTTCTCAATTGAAACCATACTGTTGTAATATTGAGGAGCACCAGCCTAGCATAGCCAATCCTACAATAGAATGATACATGAACTCTCATCCTCTATCATGAATTGCATGGCATGGCCTTGTACGCTAAATGGTCAGAATCCTCTGCAACTACTTCAAAGATTTGCGATGAGTGTGATCATACTTCACTATAAACCTACTTTCATTTGCTCAATATTTAGGCATAGTTCAGGTCCATAGATTGAGATGATTCAAGATGTATGTCTATGATCTTTATGGAGAAAAGTTTAAAGTTTATGGATTCTGATATTGAAGCTTGTCCTCCTTATTCCTTTGGTTTGAGTAAGGTATTGTGTTGAAAAAGGAATTTCTTTCCGGAGGTTAATCAGCTGATTGTTTTCAAGTTTGAATTCATTGTCTCAGGTTACTGGACTGATTTCCATGGGTATTTGTTAATTATTTCTATTTCCGATGTGGCATGCTCTCTCTTTCTTGCGCCTTGAATCATTTGTATCTTGCTTGCAGCCAGTAACACAGATTCTAGCACTTCTTTAACAGAGTGATGGCCAGTCTTTCAATTTTATAGTTTTTAGTTCATAATGCTATCGACGGCAAGTTTGTAAGCAAATAGAAAAAATGGACCTTTTTTGTAAATATAATACATGGATCTATATTTTTACCTTTTTATTGAATGAGTTCAAATTGAAGGTGTCACATTTGCACCATCAAACGATTTTGAAGTCAGCTGAACCCATTTACCGAAAGGGGAATTTTATCGTTCAATTAATCAGTTATGAACATTTTGGCTTCAAAAAGAAAAATAATTCTCATGATTCAATTAATAAAAGAAAACCCTTCTCAGAATTTGGTCGAAAGCAAACTATGCCTTGGACTTGCCCCTCAAAAATATGAGAAGGTAAATACCAATTTTTTTAGTAAATTCAAATTGTTTTAACCTCATTGAAGCATTAAATTGCAGTTGCCAGACACTGCCACATAGCCATCCTGAATTATCTGGTTAATACATGATGTTTTTCTAGTTCCTTGTTTTGGAGTTTACATGTACAGTTAGAAATTAGTTATCTCTAAGAAAAAGTGCATCTTGAGTTATATAACTTCCTTGGTGGATGATTTGAATGCTTATGTTGATGGGGGAAAAAATATAGATAAGTCTAAAACATGGACTAAAGCTTTTATTTGTCCTGCTTTTTCTTTACTTTCTTTTCCCTTTGTAAGTTATCCAGCAAAGATGAAACATAAGGGCTTTCTTTCTTTTATCAATTGTATACTTGCAAAGCTGAACCTAAAATAAACTTATACAGTCTTGTGTTTTTGTGAACCTACAAATTTCACTTTTCTTTCTGAAACTAAAGAACAGTATGACATGGATTTTTACTGAATTGAGAAAATCGTGGTAGATGATGATGGACATGATTGTACCCTCCATTGTCTTTTCAGTAAAATTTCAGCTTTGTCTGGAACTTTTCCTATGTTAGTGCTGCTTGAATTTGGTGAATTCAGTGGCTTAGGCTTGAAGCTGTCCATGTACATTAGGTTTTTTGAATTGTGGAACAACCATGTTGTATTTGAGCAATAGACTTGTTTCTTTCTCAATTTTTGTGATCAACAGCATTTATATGTCTTCACGTTTCTATGTGATCAACTGTGCACTTTGCTGGTTAATGTTCTATGTTTAGGCAAATAATTTTTTAACTCATTTGGGTGTTCAACAGTTATGGATTGTAAATGTCCTCTTATGTTTGCTTCTCTGTTGGCTTTGTAAGTGTCCAGACTAGATATTTGGAAAATCCAAAATTCCCTCTTTTAGCAAGTTGGACATAATTATCTTTGGCTTTTCTGTGAAATGAGTAGGTGACATGTTTACTGAAGAGCAGAATGAATTGGTGGAATCAGCAGCAGAGATGTTGTACGGTTTGATTCATGTCCGGTACATATTGACTAGCAAGGGAATGACTGCAATGGTAATGTTAATAAGTATGACTATTTTGATAGAAGCCCATACTTGTTTCATTTCAAATTGTATATTATTATCTTGGCTAAGTGGTCAGCTGATACCTTTTACAGTTGGAGAAGTACAAAAACTATGATTTTAGGGAGATGCCCGAGGGTTTATTGTTGTGGGCAGCCCTGCCTTCCTGTTGGTCAGTCAGACATTCCACGTTCCAGTACGGTGAAAATATACTGCCCCAAATGCGAAGATATTTATTACCCACGTTCAAAATATCAAGGCAGTATCCTTTTGTTACACCAATTTTTTTAATGTTTTCCTGTTATACTGCAATTGCATTGTGTTGTGTAAAATGAATTAGCATTAATCTAATCATGTTTTATATGAGAATTTTATCATGATTTTAGTCGTGGAGTGACCTGATTCCCTTAACCATGCAAGATATTGATGGTGCTTATTTCGGAACAACATTTCCTCATCTCTTGTTGATGACCTATGGACACCTCAAGCCACAAAAACCAGCACAGAGTTATGTACCCAGAGTTTTTGGCTTCAAGCTCCACAGGCCCTGATGCAGAAGTTCCCCTTTTCATTACTTTTGGTCTCACTCTGCCATCAGTGGTCATCACCTGGCTCTTTCCACAATCTCCTGTCGTCCTGTGGTTGCAATGAGCCAGGTAATGGGAATCAGGCTCGATATGTGCAAATTGATTTATTGATGATAATGCAATTACAGCCTGTCTGGCAAGCAAATATGTCGTGTAATTGGTATCCATATATTTAACAGAGCATTTTGTAAGCTTATTTATTTCCTGGGTGATGGAAATGCTTTTCATTGTAGCTTTGTTGTATATCTTTGTTCTTGCTTTATTTGAGAGTCGTACAACTTAATATCCCTACAAAAAGTTTTGGTTAATGCTGATTTTTGGAATCCTGCTGACAAGGATAAGAGCCTGCATATTATTCCGTTGACGCTTTACATCATGAAATAGAATTGGACGTATTATAGGCCTTGACAGTATGACAAATCCAATCGAGCCATACATTGCTGACCTGAGCATTTGCATGAACTGTAAAAACCAGAAAGAAGTTATGGTAAGTTTTGAGTTTTTTTGCTTGACATTGATTGCAATTCAACAACAATTTGGAAATGTTGATTCATGGTATATATGACCAGCCCCTTGCCATACGATGTGTATACTTAGGTTCGTTGAGGATTTGTTATGTTTAGTGTATTAGTTGATTCTGTAGGCTGCCTATCAAAATTTTCAGATGTAACAAGATATTTATCTTCCTAGCCAACATATATATATATATATATAACCAAAGAAAAAAATACGGTAAATTAAAAGGAATTCTCTTATGGTTTGTCTAATATTCAGGTGTTCATTTCCTTTATGGTTTGTAAACTTATATCGTTCCTTTGTAGTTTAGATTTTTTTTATAAAAGGGATGCAAAGTTAAAAATCTAATAAATTTGTATAAAAAGTCAAAAATACTCCTAAACTTATACAGATATACTTTTTCACTGTTATTTTTCCTTCTATTGAAAAAGAAGGATTGTATTTTATATTAAAATACATAATTAATCTTAATTAAAAGTTTTAAATGATTAAAATAATCATTTAATCTTATTAAAATGTTTTAGCCTCCTTGCGATCAATTAATGATTCACTTTAATTCAAATCATAAAGGAGTAAATTGTAAATTTTTAAAATATAGGAGATAAAATTAGGCAAACCACAAGAGGTTACCTTGTAATTTACCCAAGAAAAAAAAGGAAAAATTTAAAACTAACTAATGATATAGAAAACCACATGGAACATGTTAATCATTGGAATTTCTATTTAGCAATTCAACATTGAGAATGGGTTAATCTTTCATATAGTGTTAGTGTATAAATTTTTTTATACCATCGGGTGTAGATATGTGTCACATACTCACATGTACAAAAATGACGTTTAAAATTTAAATAATATTATTTGACATGTATCTATATATGATGATGTAGAAAATTTTCTACACCAACGATATATGAAAGATTAATCTATCTATACATATACTAGAAATGGCTGGCTGTGTGTAGCAAAACCCTTTTTTTTGTGTTTGGAAGACTGATATTTTCCAGTTGTCTTTTTATAGAGTTTGTAGACATATGAGTTATTCTGTTAAAAAAAGGAGTTCTCATGGATATAGAACCCTATGGAATGATAAAAAGGACAGCATGCAAAAAATCAAGATTATTTACTCAATTTGTAAGTTTGTAGGAAAGGGAAACTACAAAGATGACAACATAGTTTAGTATAAATGTAGAAGATATCATATTGATAGAACTAATGAACGGGGAGGTATTATTACAGAAGTTACACCAAAGGAGAAATGAACAGAAGAAACATAATACTGATAGTAAAAAATGGGATTTAAAAACTCAAGCAACAAAGTATGGTTCAATTTATCATTGAGAACATGGTTTTTGAAATAGAATGAGAGGGGGAGAGAATCCAATCATGAAGCACTAAATGTTGCCGATTTAGTCATAAGCATTAATATAGTTATTTACTAATAGTTCCAAATAGTCAGACGCTAACTAAAAAGCTTCGGTAGTATGAAGTACTTAACAAAGGTTATAACCCTATGTTGATTGCTTGATAATTAGTATAGCATCATAGCACATGTTTACATATTATCATAACATATCATATTATAATTCATTAAACTTTTCAGTTTGATGTATTATAATATAGTCTTTGTTTATTCTACAAGCAAGTCAACTAAAGTATCATCAAGTTGTAGATTCACATATGTTCAAGAATCTAGAGTGAAAGACATTAGTGAAATTTTATTTCCAATGGCAGGCCTTTCAATGCATGTTCCATGTTTCTCTTTTTGGTAATTGGCAACTACAACTTAATACACATAAATTCAAACACCTCAACTATAGAATTGAATGTAAGAGTAAAAGTAAAATTACAAGAAAAGTATGAGTGCAACCTTAATTAATTGAACAAGGTGAAAATTCAGGCTACAAGGTTAGTAACAAAACTAATAAATTCATATACAAAAGCATAAGAAATATAGAGTAGGAATATTTTGACAGAAATCCAAACTTGGCATAGACAATATTAGATTTCTAATCAAAGGGGAATTCAAACTCCAACAAGGAGAGTTTGAATTCATACATGGCAGAAGCAAAATATATATTCTCTCATTTTAATTTAAATAAAAAAAAAAAGATTCTAAAAATGAGATGACATACCAGATAAAGTGAAAAGGAACACAAGGGTTGGAGAAGATGAATATCCAGTAGTTTATCAATACTAGAATACATCAATTGGGGTGCAAAGGAACCAATCTAACATACATGTTTATTGCACAAATAATTATGGCAATCAAAGAGGTGTCACTAATGGAGTGCCAACGAGTCGCATTGAATTGCTAGTGTATTTGCAAAGACGTCTTCAACAGACAAACTATTCATATCGTAACGGTTACAATAGTTCCAATTTTCCCACACTAAATCTACTAGCCTAACAAGACGAAAATGTCTGAGTTTATGGGCTGTTAAAAGTCATGTTGCGTTTTAAGATTAGGCCATTGGATTATTAAATACCATTATGAAAGCCCAAGTGTAGAAGTGCTCCAACCTAATAATTAATCGGCATATTAGAACTACAATATCCTACGCAGGTGAGCAGGACCACCTTGAAGAATTTGGTTGCCTCTCAAATTGGCTATCCATGTGGCATTCAAAGAACCAACCATAAATGGTTGCACGTCTTTCTGTTACTAGGTGTGTGTGTATAGCGTAGAAACTCATACTATGCACAGGAATAAAAGTATTATGAAATTTAAAAATTAAATAACGTAAATTGATGGTATTAATATTTTAATAAGTAAAAAAAATGATAATAAACAAAAGAAAGTAACAATACTATATTACTTTTATTTCGTGCATAACATAAAGATTTAGACTAATAGAACATAAAATTAAGAAAGCAAAATTCAAAAGTAGGAGTTATAAAATTAAGTATATAAATAACTACAATAAACCTTTTATAAATATCATAGTGTAATCCAGCCTTACATTTGAGTGTCATTTGGTCAAGATTGCATTTTATAATACAATTGCCCTCTTTTAGAACAGTACAACTTATATAAAAATAAAAGAATATGTAAGTTTTTGTTATTGTCATAGAAAAAATTGTTTGTGATTAAATTTATAAAAATAATAGTGAATTAGTATTTTGTAACATAGATGTAAACAATGCAAAATGCACATTGGATGGCACTTATTATAAGATATATCTTGTGAATTAGTGGCTCTATTTTCTTGAATGAATGCATCATTGGCTTGTAACTATTGACGATTTTGGTAGTAGTTTGTCCCAATATATAAATTCTCATGACATTTATTTGTTTGGACAACAAAATTTTGATTAAAGAAGATAAACATAAAAAACATATCAAATATAAGTAACTTGAAATCGTAAAATTGAAACTTTAAAAATAGTTTTTGGACTAAATTTATAATTCTCTTTTTATCAATTTTTTGATAAAAGTATTACGAGATCAGGTTTCAAGGATGATGTTACTCATAAATAATTAGGTTAGACCTCTTTCAATTTATTAGGAAAACCCTTTAAATAGTCTACCTAAGGTGCTTCAAATAAATAAATATTTATTTTAGAACTAATATAATTTTATATTTAATATGTACAGTTAATAATCAATACTTATGTAATAATTCATAACAAAATATTTGTTTTGCAACTCTCTTGGGAAAAAAAAATCAATTATAATCATTTAGCCTTCTTGTAAACTACTATTATAAAAGTCATATTAATTCTTAATCTTTTTCCCTTCTAGTCTAGTAGTGATATCACTAGATCAATAGACAAAAAGTGATATAACCAATTAACAGTGACCTCAATAAAAAGTCATACTGTTAAAATTATTTTTAATCTATTACAATTGCATAATCACTTAAGAATAAAATCTATTGACATTAAATAGTAAATTAAATATATATATATATATATATATATATATATATATAATTGCAAGAAAATGCAATGAAGATATTGATCTTACGTGATAAAAGTCACACTAATTTATACTCTTTTTCCTTCTAGTACATTAGTTATATCTCCAAGTCAAAAAATAAAAATTAATACAACCAATAGTAATGCCAATAATAAGATATACTATTAAAACTATTTTTATAATGTATTAGGATTACATAATCACTTAATAATAACGTCTATTGACATTGATTAATTAATTACTAATAAAAATAAAATTGCAAGAAGGTGAAAAGAAGAATTTGATCTTACCACCATTTTATAGCTAATTGCTTAGAATAGGATTATTTTGAAAATTTATCGCGTAAATGTGACTCTTTTTAAAACGTCTTTTTCAATTGTGACTTTCACACTTTGAAAGTGCGTAATCCAAAAGTGAACAATTTTTTAAAAAAAAAAATTTGAATTGATTACGCACTTTGAAAGTGCGTAATCCAAAAGGGAACAAATTTTTTTTTTTTTTATAAAAAAATTGATTGATATTAATTACACTTTACCCCCTTGAACCCTCAAGTGCAATTTTCCCTCTTAAACTCTAAAAACTTACACTTTTCCCCCTACATCAAATATTAATTGTCGACTTGTGCTATGTGGGTGGTGTTGCCTTAGTCAAGCTACAGTAGTTCCGGGATTTTGCTCCACTAGCTCCTTCATGAATTTAGGAAGTTTGGCGATGGATGAAGGCTAGTCATCGAAAACAATGTCAAGGGGGTAAAGTGTAATTAATCTCAATCAATTTTTTTTTTCTAAAAGAAAATTATAATTTTTGGGTTCATTACACTATACCCCTTCAACCTACACTATAATTGCTCTTTCTCCACATTGTACCCAAATAATGATGTGGATATTTTTTGACAAAAAATATCCTCCAACAATTTATGTTCAAAGTTATTCTACTTTTGATTAATTTCTAATGACTGAACACATTTTATTTATTTATTTATTTAATTATTTATTTTTTACACATCGGGACTATAAGAGAATTTTATGAATTGTCAAATCTCTTTAATCAACTTATACATTATTTTGTTCATTTATAAAACTAAATACAAAAAGGCGATTTTTTCCAACAAATTTTTTATTTTCATTTTGCATGTACTAAACATGTGAAATATAATCTTATTACTAAATAATTTTTAAATTACTAGATATCTAAAATAAGAATATAATTTCCATTTCAGAATTAATAATAAGGTGCAAGAAGAATATCTTCTAACTAAATACGTACATTTTTTTTTTGTTCGACATCGAAACAAATGATTTTTTTAAATTAATTTACTTAACAATTTTTTTTGTCAAGTATTACTTATTTTATTTTCAATATATTTAGATCCTACAAAAAAAAAATTGAAGAAAAAGTATTATAAAAGTTCGCTCATTACTATTTAGTTTTAGAAATGAAGAAAAATAATATATGTTTATATTAAGTAAAATGTGATATAAAAGATAATAAAAATATAGTATATATGGAAGCATTAAAAATGAAATAAATGTTTGAAGGGTAATAATGTCAAAATAAATATCCACATCGTCTTTTTGTAATTATACATATGAAGGTTTCTTTTGTATGGGGAAAGTGTAAGTTTTTAGAGTTTAAGGGGACAAATTGCACTTGAGGGTTCAAGGGTGTGATAAAGTGTAATTAATCTCAATCAATTTTTTTTTTTTTTAAAAAAAATTGTTGATTTCGTACTTTTGAAGTGGGCAATCTTCAATTTTTTTTTGTTTTTTCCTTTTGGATTATGCACTTTCAAAGTGTGTAATCAATTCAATTAAAAAAAAAAATTTGATTACACACTTTCAAAGTGCAAAAGTCACAATTGGAGAAGACGTTTTAAAAACAGTTACATTTGCACGATAAATTTTCAAAACAATCCTATTCTAAGCAATTATGCCCTTTTTATCTTTTTGTGATATAAAAAATTATTGTTCTTGTTGATAAAAATTAATTGAATGTAATTAGATTGTGAGAATAATATCATTTAGACATAGTTATGCTAAATATCTTCTTACTTTTATGAAAGTTATTATTTAAGTGTGTGTGTGTATATATATATCTAAAATAATTTATTAACAATTATATACAAGTAAAAGCATTGCATAATTAATAAATATTTATTTTATAAACTTATAGGTAATAATTGATATGCTTATATGATGATTTATAATACATGTTTAATTTCATATCACTTTTGGGAAAAAAATATTGATCTCACACGATAAAAGTCATACTAATTTCTACTATTTTTTTTCAAGTATATTAGTTATAGCTCTAAGTCAACAAACAAAAAGTAATACAATCAATAGTGACATCAATAATAAGACATACCATTAAAACTATTTTTTAATGTATTACAACTACATAATCACTTAAGAATAATCTATATTGATATTGAATAATTAATTACCAATAAATATAAAGTTGCAAAAATATACAAAGAAGAATTTGATCTTACAACCTTTTCATCTTTTTATGATATAATAAATTATTGTTCGATAAATATAAATTGAATGTAATTAACTTGTAAGAATGATATCATTTAGACATCGTTAGGCTATATATATATATATGTATATATATATATATATATATATCTTATATTAATTATACAATAGGTGTGTTCATCATCTTGACGTTGCCAACCAGAAAACCTGATAAATCAATTTATTTCGAATCGTAAAAATATATAGGTACCTAAACTATTTAATAAAATCAAGTTCGCAAATAGGTCGAGTATCACTATTACCCACTCGGGTAGTGAATCAAAAATTTGCTACGTGGTGTGCACCCAACTTGGTCCACATACGGAGTTAACTCTGTAATTTTGCATATTATAGTCTAATAATAATGGATTTTTTCTTTCACTTTCTACAAGGGTATATGTGCAATTAGTAGTCATTATACATATATATATATATATATATATATGTTTAGTACTAAAATATATTTTAAAATTTTGACACTAAAAAATATAATATTGGAATGAGTTGGGTACCCAGTCATCCAACCCTCTTTGACCGGGTACCCAATGCATACGGATTGGGTACCAAATCACTTTTTTCTTGATTCGATATAACCGGGTCAAGTCGGGTAATTACTATTGAATAATAATTACCAATAAATATAAAATTTTATGAAGATTGTATTGTAGCGAATAAATTGACCTAAACACTTTTTTTTTAATCTTTTTGTGATATAATAATTATTGTCATTTTTTATAAATATTAATTAAATATAATTAAGTTGTAGTAATGATATCATAAAGACATAGTTAGGCTCTCTCTCTCTCTATATATATGTATATATATATATATTAATTTATTAACAATACTCTATAGATGCAAATTTTGCATAGTTAATTAACATTTATTTTCTTAACGTATAATTTATAATTGATACTTACATTATGATTCATAATACACGTTTTATTACACTTTGGGGAAAAAAATTAATTACAAGAGTTGTACATAAATTGAGGATTTTAAAAAATAAGGGTAGTAAATATAAGATTAAGTAACTATTTAAGTAGTTCATCTTTTACCTTTATTATTTACTAAATAAATATTCTTAACTAATGTGACACATATCAACATGTTAAGGCTTCCTACTACTAAAGGGGGTTTTACTATTATATGTATGTGTGTGTGTTGTGATTTTTAACTAATTAAGAATTATTTATCAATCCATTATTAGTTTGTATTATTTTTCATAATTAAGAACTACTTGATAATTATGAAGATAAAATGAAGGTTTTGAATATTTAAAACTTATTGAGTTGGTTATGTGTTGATTTGTTGTAAGTATTTTTAGTTTATTTAGGAATAAATAGAAAGGAATTAAAAAAAGGAGTCTCTCCTGATAACTTCTCACAAACACTCCTTTTTCTTATATATATATAAAAAGACAGTAACAAAATAACATACATAGCTTACTTTAGTAACCGCTGACATGGATGAGTTCTCCCTTCACCATGTAGACGCACTCTTTTTTCGCCACGTGTATAAGTTTTTCAAAATATTAATGTTATCAAAACATTGACAAGAATATGTTACCTATTTGAATTTGAGTAATCTGATCATATGATAAATACAATGTACATTGAAATCTCTACCTTATCACCTATATTTTATTTCAATCCAATTTGAAGATTGAAAATATCTATAATATATCCACAAAAGCGTGGATTATTTTTAAAATCAAAAATTTAAATCTCAACCTTATCATCTATATTTTGTAATTGCTTAAGAAGACCACATTCTATTGTAACCTACTTTAATTGCGAGACAAAGAAAAATTATTACATTCTACACATTCTTCCAGACTTATTAGTCTGTTTCATCAAACATATCTTTCGCACTATCAATATGGTTTAATTTTAATGTTTTGCATCTCATCAGTTTTGTGGTGTATTTGGTAAGAACAACTTCTAATATGATGTTTTTTCCCCCTCTATTGCAAGTTACAATAGTTAATGTATTTAAATTTTTCACTTGCAAATAGTTGATGCATAAATGGTCATTCCACTATAATTTTTTTTCAATTTATTAATCTCTCTATATAACGAGCTTTAATTGTAATAATTTCTATATAACCTAATCTTTCCAAATGTGCCTAAAGTTAGATTTTTAAAATTAGATTATTATTTCTTTACCATTTTAATAATCTTTCCAAACTTATATACGAAACTTTTAATCATTTTCTTCTCATCTACCTATTTCATATTGAATAAAAGCTATAAAAAATGAATGCGACCAAAATTTTCAAATGTTAGGTTTCGGATTTTCAGGTTTCAGGTAGAAATTATGAAACTCAACCCAACTTAAGTAATATACAAACCTAAGTAGACCCAACCTAAGTATTACTCGAGTGGGTTATCGGATTACTTGGTTCACTTGGGTTAAAAAAAAAAACACTAAACTTGTTACAAAAGTTAAACACAATATATGAAAACTTAAAGAAATATATGGAATTGAGAGAGAAAGAGAGAAAGAGATTATTCTTTATAGATATGTCTGTTATTTTATTTCTCATATAGTGCATGTATTTATAAGAGTACAATGACTCATAAGTTACGTAATGTAAATAACGTAACTTATATAATGACTTATCAAATACTTAGATATAGATGACTATCCGCTGCAAACTTATTAAAATTAAAACTACATGAGTAGACATTCAAGACCTATAAAATTTATAACACTCCCTCTTGGATATCTATTAATTGGAACATGTGTCTCGTTAAAACCTTAGAAAAACCTGGTGGGACAAAAAACCTAATGAAGGAAAAAGAGTTCACAATATTTGTAATACACTTTTGCATACTGCCTCATTAAAAATCTTGCATGAAAAATCCATTAGGATAAAACTATGGTCAAGGGAAAATAATATAGCGTGAACTATTACTTCCCTCATGAAAACATCACTTAATATCCTTGAAACGACGCATTCCGATATTGCAAACTATCTTCTCAAGTGTTGATGTTTGTAGCGCCTTTGTGAATAAATCAGCTAGATTATCACATGATGTGTATTGTTGAATATCAATATCACCATTCTTCTAATTATCATATATAGTCTAAGATATAGAAAAATATACTTCGTTCTATAAGATTTTGATATAACCTCCCTTTAATAACTAGGCTATGCATGCTATATTGTTTTCATATAATATTGTTGGCAACCTCTCTTCTAATGTTAAACCACATATCTTCTGGATATGTTGGGCTAATGATTTTAACCAAATATATTCTCTACTTGCCTCATGTATAACAAGTAATTCTACATAATTTGAAGAAGTAGTGGCCAAAGTCTGTTTTGTTGAACGCCATGATATAGCTGTATCTCCACATGTGAATAAATAACTTGTTTAAGATCGAGCTTTAACGGGTCAGATAAATATCCGGCATCTGTATAGCCGATTAACTATAATTTAGATTCACTTGAAGAAAATAAACACATATCAACAATCTCTCAAAAATATCTAAATATATGCTTAAAACCATTCTAGTGTCTTCATGCTGGAGAAGAATTAAATCTTACTAACAAACTTACAGCAAATATTATATCAGATCGTGTATTATTAGCAAGATATATTAATGCTCCTATAGCACTTAGATATGGTACTTTGGGACCTAAGAAGTTTATCATCATTCTTCTGAGGACAGAAAGTATCCTTTTTCATATCAAGCGATCTTACAACCATTAGAGTACCCAATAGATGTGCTTTATCCATATAAAATCGCTTTACTACATTTTCTGTATAAAATGATTAATGAATGAAAATTCTGCGCATTAAGTGTTCAAATTGTAGATCTATACAAATTTTTGTTTTACCTAGGTCTTTTATCTTGAATTCTTTTTTTTACATAACTCATTGTATTTTAAAGCTCTTCAGGAGTTCTAATAATTTTTATATCATCAACATATACAGTAATTATCATAAATTCAGATCCAGTTCATTTTGTAAAAGCATATGGACCCATTGTATTTTAAAGCTCTTCAGGAGTTCTAATAATTTTTATATCATCAACATATACAGTAATTATCATAAATTCAGATCCAGTTCATTTTGTAAAAGCATATGGACCAATTAGATCATTTTGTAACCCTCTTTTGAGAGAAACTCACTAATGCGATTATACCTACATATGCCCAAATTGCTTTAATCCATAGAAAGATTTATATAATTTTATTGAACAATTTTTTTGAAAAACTTTATATGTGTTGGACATGTTAAATCCTTTAAAGATTTCATATATATTTTTATATCAATTGAGCCATATAAAAAGGCTATTACAACATCCATTAGACGCATTTCAAGTTTTCTATAAACTACCAAACTAATAAGATATCTAAATGTGATTGCATCCACCACAGGAGAATATGTTTCTTCATAATCAATGTCAAGTCTTTGCAAAAAAACTTGTGAGACAAGGCGTGCTTTGTACCGCACAATTTCATTCTTCTCATTTCATTTTGCACAAATACCCATTTGCACCCCATCGACTTTACACCTTTAGGTGTTTGGACTACAGGTTCAAAAATTTCACATTTTAACCGTGAATTTTGTCCTTCTAATTCAATTGCGTCTTTCTATTTTGGCCAATCATTTCTATGTCAACACTTTTCAATAAATTTAATTGAAGATCCTAGTTTTTCATTCAAACCATCAACTGATATTTATAAATAATAATATTGTCAACAATAATATCCATTCGGTTCCATTTTTTTTCCAGTATAAACATAACTTATCAAGATCTCTTTATTTTAATTTTATTCAGGTACCTAATCCACTTTTGGGGTTCTATAATTAGTTATGTTTAGGGTCTCTTCAAGAGCACCCGTCTCCATTGTATAACCATCTTGAATATTTGCTCATTTCTTCTTATAAGCATTCTTATCTTTGGAAAAATTGGTCAACCATGCCTTATGCATGGCTAACTATCATTTGTATTAACATGCTATCCTACTGGGACACTAATTTGAATTGCAGAATCTAAACTAGTATATGAAATTTCGTAACTCATTTTAGGTCAGCAAATGAATCTGGCAGTTAATTGTACATAATGAATTATATTTTGAATTTCTAGTTCACATTACTTTATACGAGTATCAAAATGTAATAATTCATTTCATTTAATTTTTCTATCAAACTGATTATCTTCTCCCCCTAATGTTGAGAAAATATTTTTCATCACAATAACAATCGACAAATCATGTTCCCCTATTACTATTTCAAAATATTTATTCTAGAGTGTGAGCATATCTAATATATATTCTCATGCATTGTGGTGGAGCTAATGAAGTTTATGTCACACAACTAAATATTCTTACATAGGAAAAATTAGGCTCTTGACCAAAAGTCAATTACAATGGGAAGTACTTAAAATATATCCTGACCGGATGCATATAAGTGTTGATGCATGCAACATTGCATGTCCTTATATAGAATTACTAATTTTGTTCTCGTAAAGAATGATCCAACTATCAATTGAGGTGTTTAATAAATCATTCTGCTAGACCATTTTGACTATGAATATATACTTCAGGATGCTCAAGATAAGAAATTATTTACATCAATTGATACACACACACACACACACACACACACACACATGTATCATTAGATCTATGGGATATAAATTCATTTGAAAATCATGCTTTTATTCTAATTATTTGAGTTAGCAATCTTGAAACTCTATGTTGCAATTTGATAATAAGTACACGTATGGCCATCTAGTATATGCTTATATTAAAATCATAAAATATCTAGTTGGTCCATAACACAGGTCATTGCGCCCATAAATATATATCATCTTGAGTTTGTTCCAAAAATGTAAGGGATTCAATTTATTATTTTAACTGGTGATTATCTAAATTAATTTTCGTTGAGAACAATTAGCACAAGAGAATTCACTGAATTGAAGAATCTTTGGGTTTTTCAATGTGAATTTTTAATAATTTTACGCATCATAATTGACCTAGGATGGTCTGATCAATCTTGCCAAACGATAAAATTCTTTGAATCAATATACTTTGGTTTACTGTAGCATATGTTTCAATTGTATAGTACAAATCAAAATAAAAGTAATTTGCTAATACTATTCTTGTGATAAATAATTTTCTCATTTACTGTCTCAATATGATATCTATTTCGGTAGATATCCTTGAAATTTAACATATTTTTTTTAAAAATCTATGGATAACATTATGGTGGTTCCTCTGGAACCGTCGATTGATTTAATACAACCTGATGAGAAAGATATTTTTTATTATTTATTTTTGCATCATATATGTGATTGCATTGTCAACGAAATATAATTCTCATATCTCAGATACATTTAGATATATATTCATATGTTTCTCATTCAATAAGAAATATAATAACAGAATAATATGAGATAGTAAATTCATGCAAAAGAAGAAGACATACAGAATTTTAAAACTGTATTAAATATATGTGAGATAAATATCACAATATTTTTTTTCTTAAATATTTTCACGATGAACTAACTAGTCAATACTTCCTTCAAGGAAGAATCATCAATACTATAACCATGGCTAAAATAAGAATCTTACATCCAAAATTTATTTATATAACTTTAGCGTATTATAGGTACGTAAAGTCACTTTGTTCATGTTTTGGCGTACGATAGGTACGAGAGCAATGCATTTTTCATATCACAATGATAATATTCATTTTTTAATATTTTCTGGTGAGATTATTTTAGTTACTATTTTTCACTTTTATTATTTAGAATTAATTCACTTCTAGTAGTATGAGTAATTATTACGGCCTTGTCTACGACCACTTTTACGTCTATAATCGTAACCACAATTATTTTAGGAATTGTTATACATAACCGCATTCACTTCAAGAATGGAACAGATCCAGGGATGATAGCATTCACTTCAGGGAATGAAACAAATTCAGTAGTATAACTTTCATAATTTATCGTTGACAATTCATTATTTAACTCAGCCACAATATGATATGAATTAATTCAAATAGTTTCTTAAAATCCTTTTGAGGTATTGCTACTGTAGGAGCATATCTTCGGCAAGAAAAACTAGAGAATACATTTTTTTCGAGCATATTTTTAATTTTCTAAAAATTTGCTGGATCCTTTAAATAAGATATTATTTTTTTCATGAATCTGTAGGAATACTCATTTTTAATCCTTTATGGATATATTGACGAAGGAAAATCATTAATTTTTCCATGTCTTGATTAGATGCAATATTTTCCTTCTTAATAGTGTCTTCAAGACCCATAGAATATTCTTTATTAATGGTGTCTTCAAGACCCATAGATTGCAATTGTATTTCAACATTCAAATCTTGCCCATTACGTCAAGGGTTATAAATTCGAATTTGGTAAGATATGATCTAAACTAATTTAAACAATAATTAACAATGATATTGAGGTAGTACAATTAAATCAAAAGTATATAAAAATTAAATATAATAATAGAGAATACCCAATATCAAATCATACCCTGATTGTGATGATTTAAATTTCTACCCTTCTTGTGATATTCTACCAATTAGGCGTCAATTGATTAGAGTTTCGAGCTAATAACGTTTGCTATAAAAGTTAAACACAATATATGAAGACTTAAAGAAAATATATGGAATTTAGAGAGAATGAGAGAAACAAATATGGAAGACTAGATTGTCTGTTATTTTGTTTATCATGTAATGCATGTATTTATAAGAGTATAATGATTCATAAGTTACGTAATGTAAATAACGTAACTTGTATCTATACTTATCAAATACTTGGATATAGATAGACTTCCATTATAACTTTTCAAAATTAAAATACATGTATAGACATCCACAATCTATAGAATTTATAACAAAACTAAACCTAAAAGAATAGGCAAATTATTCCTGTTTGACACATGTCCATTATACAAGTTTTTTTTTCCTTTTATAAAAAAATAAAAACTGAAATTCATTCAACAAGTTGGAAGACAATATGCCACGATGGCATATTGAATGCAATGGGAGCAATACTCCATTCCGAAATAGAAAAGCATACTTCCTAAGTATCAAATAGGAATATGACTCACCAAAAAAAACAAAACAAAACAAAACAAAACAAAATGAAGAAGAAGAAGACTTGGTGGACATGGTGGACATTTTAGAGGCGGTGAATTGTGGAAGTATGGAAGAAGGATAGGGTTTTGTGGTAGTGGACTGAATGGAAGATGTCATATCTAATGGGCTTATTATGGGCCTAAGGATAAGAATAAAGGGAATATTTTAAGGTAGTTGGGTTATCAGGTTATTGGGTAGGGTTAGATTTCAAAAAATAAAATCCAATCCAACCCACCCATTTAATTTGGGTAACCCAACTCAACTAACCCGAAACTCAATATCCCAACCCATTTATCCTCAAATTCATTTGGGTTGGGTTAAGTTGTGTTTTCGGGTTGGGTTGGGTTTGAACACTCCTACCTTTTATTATTGTAGTATCCTTATACAATTTATAATTAAACGTTTAATTTTTATTTTTCAATTTTTTCATAAATTTATGCTACTTCAATAAAAGATCAGAAAAAAAGCTGTTTATTCAATTTTGTTCTTCTATCTTAGTTATGAAATTCTTCAACCTAATATATTACATATATAATGAACGGAGAAGTGTGTTGCTGCATTTTGGACCATTCATTATTTAAGAATTGATTTGGATGGAATATGAATTCCGAAATCATTTTTTCATTAGATGATATTTGTTTATTCTTTCTTTAAAAAAATAAAAAAAAACTTGTGGGTAGAGAAATAAATTGAGCAAGTAATATTTTTTCCTTTTAATCATGTTGAAATCACTCTCTTTAATTTTAAGCTTACTTAATAGTTAAGTACTTAACATTGTTAGTCTTACTTGTTTATCATTAAAAAAAAAAACACCGTGCGCATGCACGGAATCAAAACTAGTTTAGGGAAGGAAATTCAAAGCATTACTAGAGCAAAGCTAAGAAGGATATGTTAGTGACCTCTCAAAATATATTAATTTATAATCTAATTAGATTGCCCAGGATTTAACGCGTATTCTTAGCTAGCAAGATACGTGTCAAGCTTATTCAATTATGATTCAATAAATGAAGAAGTGTAAAATTCTTATATAGTCTATTTCCTAACACACATATATATGTATGTATATGTATACACACTAGAGAAGTAGTGATATAATTAAAATACATTTATTGACAAATATGAATTTTTGGCTCTATTTTATGATACACCAATATGACTTACGAAACTAGTTTTGCTGTAATTAGTGGAGATCATGTGAATACAAAAGGATAATCGAGAGTTGTATTGTTTACTAATTGCAAATTAATAGCAGATAGCATTAATGTTATGTACATTTCGAATGTAGCTATTCCTCTCCAATTTTAACATCTTTGCTTAAAATATATTAATATCTCACTATCCTTTCTTCTATTTGCCAAGCAAGTAAGAATTGCAATAAAACTATCTTTTTATATGTATTGAATTTCATGTGATAAAGTTCTTTTGAAAAAAAGAATGAGATTACCACAAAGACAGGAATTAACTAATTATTTAGTTATTATCATCTTAGGGTAAAAAAATTACTAATTTGATCTAATAATTTAGTATATCTCATGAAACTATTTTTCTAAGGATTATGTGTGTTGAATTTCATAACATAAAATCCATTTTGGATTTAAAAAAGAATGGTTGGCTACAAAGATAGAAATTAACTAATTATTTAGTTGATTTCGTGGCTCCAAAAATCTCTAAATTTAATCTAGTAATTTAGTATATGTCATGGTTCACACAAGTTACAAGGACAAATATATGGTGTTGTGTGTTGACTGACAATTTGACATTGCTAAAGAATATATGTACATACTGTTGGCCCCAAAACAACCTAAGAGGGGAGTGAATTAGGTTTCAAAAATTACTTTATAAAGATTAAACTTATTGAGACTTTTTCACTAACAAATAATATAATGAACATAGAATCAATGAAGCTTAAGGAATGTAAAGAAAGTAAGAAAGGAGATTAAACAAACAATACTTCCAACCTAACAAGTTTGAAGTATTAATCCACTAGTAATGCTTCATAAACTTGGTGAGCCAATAATCTTTACAAAGTAGGACAATTGTTGTTCACACTAAAACTCTTTTAGTTGAGCCAAGAATTTTACTCACAACCTCACTTTTGTATAAGATTATCACTACACTCAAAATTTTGAATTGTACTCTAACCTACACACTAATACAATATAGCACTATAGCCAATTTGCACTCAAATTACTCTTTTTTAAAGTTTGTATTCAATGTATTAGATGCTTATTACAAAATAATAGAGTAGGTATTTATAGGAGAAATAAATTCTGGTTGTAACTACTTCCCAACGGCTCAATAATAAATGTACAAAAACTAGCCGTTATGGGTTTCGGACGTTCGAGATAAAGATGGTGCGTCTGACACAACGTCCGATCTCAATATAGTTGTGTGAAGGATGTCATTCGGACGGTCGTGCATGTGTCCATTTCATTGTCCGGACTGGGTTTCGGACGGTCCTATTCGTCTTAAGCAAACATTTGTTCGGACAGTTGTATGCGCCCGTTGAGGAGTTTAGGATTCTTGATTCTTATCAATCGGAAGAAAATATATGTCTGAGGAATATTTCCTCGGACACGCCTGTGCATTGGGTGCATACAGCATGAAGAACTATTTGCTTACAGACGAATAGGACAAGAATCCTAACCCAGTCCGGACTGTCTCTTATACACATGCACGACCTGTCAATGGCTAGCATCAGATCGGACGGTGTACTGCGTTTGAATGACCTGTTTCCAGCTGAAAAGATAGCAGGCCTGCACAGCTTATTTTCAGAGTTTAGTGCTTATGTCATCATCAAAATAAGGTTTGGAAAATATTAATCTCCCCTTATAAGTTTAATGTATTTTATGATTTTTAAGGTTGGGAAGTCATTGAATAACCAAACATATCCAATCATGTATATCAAAAATTAAGATATAATTAATAGCACAACCAACAATTTTATCCTATGAATGTATGTCTATAAAAATCAATGTTTTAATATGATTAATAGCACAACCAACAATTTTGCATATTCCTACTCGCCATTTTGACATCATCAAAATAAATTTCCCCTGAGAAAGTGCACTAAAATAACCAACAATAACAACATTAAATTAGACCATTACATGATAATAACATCATCAACATCTATTTCAATTCCAAAACCAAAATAAAAGTAATACATAATAGTAATATCGAAATACAGATTAATGATTCAAGGAGGAACAGACAATCTAAGTCGAGTCATTTTTCTTCTTAGAACATTTTTTTGATCTTGCACTTTTTGGTAGGTGCATCATCACTAGTAGCTTCACTATTGTCATCACTTGCGTCGCATTGTTGAATGATAAAATCAAATGTATCACAATATCCTCATCGTCGCCCTCATCAGCATCAGCAGCACCTTGAGCAGTTCTTCACGATCATCATCTTCTTCCGCATTGTCATGGTCATCACTTTCGGTAGAAGAGTCAAGGGTGTACTGCGCGATTGAATATTTGTAAATTGAATTTGAGCTGAAGCAGACATGCCCAAGTTGAGTGCCTCTTACAGGATCATCTGACGAGTTTCAAAACGCTTTAACTTGCGATTAGTGCGACGTTAGAAGGAGCTCACCTGAGTGCTCAAGAAACTGAGAAGGTTGCAAATGTGTGAAAGGGAAGGTTCGAAAGAAGAAGGGTAGGGATCATGGATTGGTGGAGGTGTTTGAGAATGAGGGCAATGGGGAAGTGCCAGACTAGAGGTAGAAGCTTGAGTTTTTGATCTTTCAATATCATAAGTAGCTTTAGTTAACCATTGATCATTAAAAAAATGTAAACCCTTTTGCTCAATGTAGGCTTTGTTGAAGTAAGGAGAGAATTATTTTTTCCGGTGAAAGGTACGTCAAGATAATAAAAAACTTTTGTGAGAAATTTGTCAAAGGGAATGTTTCGACAAGTATCAGTTAGAAATAGTTTCCACGAGGAACAGAAAAGGTACCCAAAATTGAGAGAAACGGAATCCCTTTGAAAACGCAATAAAATAAGTAAAGCTGCATTTTTTCGAGCTCAGTACGATGCCCGTTAGTTGGTAACAATAAATTTGTGACAAGAATGTATAAAATGTTCATTTCAAGAGTGAGCAAGGTAGTCTTGGCTTCTGAGACCTGTTTGAAATTGCTATTAAAAATTGCTTTGACCTCGTCAATATCAAAACGAGTGTCCAGAGTGGGCCATTTATCCGAAGAAAAGAAATAAGAAAATTCATTCGGGGATGAGACTTCACATTCAAAAATGGTATTTATAATGTTGGAAGAAATTTCAAGATTTGTGTTGTTCACATGAGAAACTAATGTGTGAACAGTGGGGTCTTTTCTAAGGTTGGCTGTGAATTAGAGCACCATGTCATGATAAACAGGTAAGTCAATGTGAACTAGGTGACCCCAATTTTGTTTTTCAAAACAAGATTTGACAATTGGAAGATTAAATTCATAAAAAAGACCTTGGGAAACAGGTCTTTGAACAATGATTAGATTTGCTAAAGAGAGATGTATACTGTTCAGATGCCTTGGCATCTATGATTTTTGGTAGCGGTGGATTTGTTGAAGCTTGAGGATTAGCCAATGATTCCCCTTGCATTGGAGCTGTCCCTTTTGATTTTCGTCCATGAGTTGCTGTTGAAGAGCCTTCACGAGATCAAACCATTATGAATTGAAAGTATATATAAAAAAAGAAAAAAAAATGTGATTTTTGGGAAGTTGGTGGAGATTTGAAGAAATTTGGTGGTAGATTAATGGAGGGCAATAAGGGTAATGAACAATTTGGGAATAAATATTCCTCAAACAATTTGACAAGAGAAGGAAGAAATTGTAAGAATTTTGAGGGGGAAGACTTTTCGCTAAAGGAGGGTTCGGGGATTTGGGTGAGTTCGAAATGGGGAAATGAACAGTTTTAAGCGAGCAGAGTGATCGTTCGGATGTCCAAAAGATTTGTATGTGTCCGATTGTGTGTTTGAAAGCTGATGAACGGACGGCTGACATGGAACTCAAAGTTAGTGCGTCCGATATTTTCTCGGACGATGAGAAGCGTCCAGTAGGATTCCAGTGAGAAAATAAAGAAAGTGAGGAGAATTCAGACGATCATAAGCGTCCGGGGCAGAGAGAAGGTTTTCGGACGAGTGAGAGCGTTTGACAGAGGGTGTTTTTCGGACGAGCATGTGTATCCGAACTAAGAGTTTATGCCGATATGAACTTTAAAATCCCCAAACGATGTATGAGATATTCAAAACGATCTAAAGCCAAGGGTTTAGTAAAAATGTCAGCCAGTTGATCTAATGTAGACACACATTCAACACATATTTCCTTTTTGCAAACAAGATTTCTAATAAAATGATGCTTAACATCAATGAGTTTGGTTCTAGAGTGCATTACAGGATTTTTTGTGAGATTAATTGAACTAGTGTTGTCACACCTTATAGGCACACAATAAAAAATAACACCAAAATCTTTTAAAGTATGTTTCATCCACAGAATTTGGGCACAACAATTCCTGTATCTCTCCAACAGCAATGTATTCGGCTTCAGCCGTAGAAAGAGAAATAGAATTTTGTTTTTTGCTAAACCAAGACACAAGACAATTACCCAGGAGATGACACACACCACTTGTACTTTTTTATCAATTTTACACCCAGCAAAGTCAGCATCAGAATAACTAATTAAATCAAAAATAGAGGATTTTGGGTGTCTCTAAAATCCATTGTGCCTATTAAGAGACTAAAAATCTTTTTTTACAGCCATTAAGTGCGATTCTTTAAGGCAATGTTGAAATCTAACACATAAACAAACAGCAAACATAATATCTGCTCTGCTAGCCATTGAATAAAGTAGGCTTCGATCATACCTCTATAGTGTTTTTCATCAACACTATTACCTTCTTCATCTTTATCAAGTTTGGTTGAGGTGCATATAGGTGTACAACTTGTTTGCAATCTTCCATTCCGAATTGTTTGAGTAGCTCCTTTGTGTACTTGATTTGTGTAATAAACGTCTCTTCCTTTGTTGTATGGTTAACTTGAAGTTCAAGGAAAATTTGTAACTCTCCCATCATATTCATTTCAAACTCTTTTTACATCAAGTGTGAGAAATCCTTGCACAAACTTTCATTAGTTGCTCCAAAAATAACATCAAACTAAATTTGAACAATTAACAAACCACTGGAATTTATTTTGGTAAAGAGAGCGGTGTCAACGACACCACTTTTAAATCCATTTTCAATAAAAAATTCACTTAGTCTTTCATATTAAGCTCTTGGAGCTTGTTTCAAACCATATAAGGTTTTAGAAAGTTTGAAAATATGATTTGGAAAATTTTTATTTTCAAAACCGGAAGGTTGTTCAATGAAAACTTCTTGATCAATAAAACCATTTAAAAAGGCACTTTTGACATCCATTTGAAATAAATTGAAATCATTAAAACATGCATATGTGAGAAACATACGAATGGAACAGGTGCAAAAGTTTCATCGAAGTCAATACCTTCTTCTTGAACATAATCTTTTGCGACAAATGACGTCTAGCTTTAATTCTAATGATTTCACCTTTATCATTTAATTTGTTTCTAAAAATCTATTTTGTTCCAATTACAGATGAACTAATGGTCTTTCAACTAAGGTCCATACATTATTTTTCTCAAATTGACTAAGTTCATCTTGCATGACAATGATCCAAGATTCATCATTTAATGCATCATCTACATGTTTAGGTTCAATGTGAGAAAGTAATGCACAATTACTATTCAAAGTTTATGAGATCGAGTTTTTACTCCATCGGATAGATCACGTATGATCAAATCTTGAGGTTGACTAGAGACAAATCTCCATACTTTTGGAAGATCTTTTGAAATATCCTCGTTCTTTTCTTCTTCATCATCTACTTGATGATTTTTGACATCATTGCTTGATGTGATCTCTTGATCATCTTCATGGATAGTGAGCTTCTCAAGCTCCTTTTGAATACCTACGTCTTCATCTTCACATATATTCTTTGAGATAACATCATTTGTTTCATCAAAATGTATGATGTACAACTTCTTCAATCAAGAGCGTTCTTCTATTGTATATTTGGTACGCTTTCTTGTCACTAGAATATCCTAGAAAAATTCTTTCATCCTATTTTTTGTCAAATTTACCAAGATTTTCTTTGATTTTTAAAATAAAACATTTACAACCAAAAATTTTAAAATAGCTCACATCGGGTTTTTTACAAAACAATAGTTCATAAGGAGTTTTGTTTAAAATAGATCTCAACAAAACTCGATTCATGACATAACAAGCTTTGTTAACGGTTTCGGCCCAAAAATATTGTGGTAAATCACATTCACTAATCATAGTTCTTGCGGTTTCTTGAAGTGTTATTTTTTCTTTCAACAACACCATTTTGTTGAGGACTTTAACAACCGAAAATTCATGTGAAATACCGTTGTGATCACAAAATTCGGGAAAGCCTCCAAATTTAAATTCGGCACCATTGTCACTTCTTAATCGAGTGATCTTCAAATTCAACAAATTTTGAATATTTTAGAAAATAATTTTGTAAATTTTTCAAAAGTTTCATTTTTGTGAACAAGAAATAATACCCAAGTATATCTAGAATAGTCATCCACAATCACAAAAGCATATTTACTACCACCACGACTAGCATGTTGAGTTGGTCCAAACAAGTTTAAGTGCAATAATTCTAAAGGTTTAGAATTAGACACACAATTCTTTGGTTTAATGGAAACTTTAACTTGTTTACCAAATTGGCATGCATCACAAATTTTATTTCTCAAAAACTTCAGTTTTGGCAAACCTCTACCAAGTCTTCTATGCCAAAGCCAAGGATCATCTATGGAAGCGGTAAGACATTTTACATTGCTATTACTAATTTTGTCAAGGTGAATCACATAGACATCATTGTGCCTAGCACCCTTAAATAAAATAACATGATTGTTTTATCAAGAATAAGACATTCATGCTTGGTAAATAACACATATAAATTTTTATCACAAAGTTGACTTACACTCAATAAATTGTATTTGTTCAAATTATCAACAAGAAGCACATTCTTAATCAAGGTTTCACCATTTTTACCTACATCACCAATGCCGATTGATTTTGCTTTATTGTTATCCCCAAATGTTACTTTTTCACTGTTTTTGGATTTGAGGTTTGTGAAGAGAGAAGCATCACCCGTCATATGTCTTGAGCAACCACTATCTATGAACCACTTAATATTGTTGGTGATGTTTAGTACCTACACAACAAATCAATTGATAACTTTTGGTACCCATATTTTCTTAGGTCCATTAGAGTTAGTGAAATTGCTATTAATCCATACAGTTTTCATTCCAAGTTTCTCATTTTTCTTGGCATAACACATATTCTTGACATGTCCATGTTGTTGGCAATACTTACAAATAATATTTTTATTTCCATATAAAGAGGATTTTGATTTTATAAAACATAAGTCATCCCTTCTAAATATGACAAAATTTTTGTTGATCAATATATTTCTATTTCTTTTCAAATCAGCAACATATTTCTTTCCCTTTTTCTAGTCAAGAGAACATTCAAATCATCCAATATTTTCTTCAAGGAGGCTTGTTCTTCCTTGACCCTTGATTTCACATGCATTCTTTTCTTCAAGTCACTATTTTCTTATAATAACCTATTATTTTAATTTACAAGTTTTGAGTTAGCATTCAATAAAGCATTTGATTTCTTTACTAACTCCTTATTTCTAGCTTATGATTCCTTTAAGCTATCATGCAATTTTAAAATGAAAACTTCAAGATCATTATCATCATTTTCATCATTAGAGTCATAGTTAGAATTTACCTCATCATCTCCAATGGCCATAAAGGCCATTTGTGCCGACTCTATTTCCTCTTCAACTTCTCATTCAGAATTGCAATCATCCCATGTGATTTGAAAGTCATTGAAGCAAGGCTTTCTTCCTTCCTTCTTTTTCTTGGAAGGATACTCATTTGCAAAGTGTCTGGGTTGACAGCATTCAAAGCACTTTTCATTTTGCTTCTTCATTTCTTTAGCTTAGTCTTTCCTTTGAAATTATTTGAATTGGTAGCTCCACCTCTTCTCATTCTCCGTTTGTTGATGTAATGTTTAAGAAATTCTTTGGTGATGAGTGTCAAACCTCATTCATTAAGATCTTCATCTTCTAGATTGATAGAGCCATTTTTATCTTCCTCTTGAGAGGTCTTTAATGTAATGCTCCTTTTTGGTCTTGCTTCTTCATCATCCACCACTTTGGCCTTTAACTTCAATTCATAAGAAGTAAAAGAGTTGATTAGTGATTCAATAGGCATAGAATTCAAATTCTTGGCCTCCTCTATGGCGATTGTTTTGGCTTCCTATTCTTTGGAGGGAGCATTCAGGATTTTTCTATTGTTTTCACCCAAAAAATACTCCTTGCCCAAGGGTTCAAGATCCTTAATGATGTCATTGAACCTACAATATATTTTGAACATGTTTTCATGCGGTTCCATCTTGAAAGATTCATATTTGGCCACAAGCAGGGATTTCTTTTGTTCTCGAACATCGTCGTTTCCTTCAATTTATCCCAAATTTCTTTGGCTGAGATGCATCCTTTGACATCGTTGATTTGTTGGCATCTAGTGCGTTGTATAGCAAATTCATTGCTTTTGCATTCAAGGTCAAGTTTGCCTTGTCTTGTGGAGTGAGCTCATCCCTTGTCTTTTCTCTTCTTCTATTTGTATGATCATCTATGATGGTAGCTTCAAATGGACTTTCATTTACAACATACCACAAGTCAATATCAATGGATTGTAAAAAAAATTTCATCCTATTCTTCCAACTAGTAAAGTTTACTCCATTAAACATAGGGGGCCTAGTAATGGATTAACCCTCAAAAAATAGAGTATTGTTGGTTGCCATGATAGATCTTTTCTCACAAGCAATTTAAGCAAAAGAATGAGATCAAGCTTTGATACCAATTGTTGGTCCTAAATCAACCTAAGAGGAAGGTGAATTAGGTTTCAAAAATTACTTTATAAAGATTAAACTTATTGAGTTATGATACCTATTCACTAACAAATAATATAATGAATATAGAATCAATGAAGCTTAAGGAATGTAAAGAAAGTAAGAAAGGAGATTAAACAAACAATACTTCCAAACTAACGAGCTTGAAGTGTTAATCCACTAGAATGTTGCACAAACTTGGTGAGCCAATAATCTTTACAAAGTAGGACAATTCTTGCTCACACTTAAACTCTTTTAGTTGAGCCAAGAATTTCACTCACAACCTCACTTTTGTACAAGATTATCACTCCACTCAAAATTTTGAATTGCATTATAAGCTACACACTAATACAATATAGCACTATAGCCAATTTGCACTCAAATTGCTCTTTTAATACAATATTGCACTATTGCCAATTTGCACTCAAATTGCTCTTTTCTAAGATTTGTATTCAATGTATTAGATGTTTCTTACAAAATAATAAAGCAGGTATTTATAGGACCAATAAATTCTGGTTGTAACTACTTCCCAATGGCTCAATAATAAATGTACAGTAAAAACTAGCCGTTAAGGGTTTTGGACATCGAGATAAAGATGGTACGTCTGACACAGCGTCCAATCTCAATATAGTTGTGTGAATGATGTCGTTCGGACAGCCGTGCATGCGTCTGTTTCATCGTCTGGACTGGGTTTTGGATGGTCCTATTCATCCGAAGCAGGCTTTGTTCGAACAGATGTATACGTCCATTGACGAGCTTAGGATTCTTGATTCTTATCAATCAGACGGAAATATATGTCCAAGGGATATTTCCTCGGATGCGCCTATGCGTCCATTGTAGGTGCATAAAGAAGTTTGCTTTCTGCCTATCCGTTCGGACGGTGAAATGCGTTTGAGTGAGTCTCCTGTTCGTCCGAGAAAAATAGCATATATCGGGGTTATGTATATATATGTATATATAAGCTTATATATATATATATATATATATATATATATATGTATAGTATATATATATATATATATGTATACTATACATATATATATATATATAGTATATGTATGTATACTGAAGTTACATGAAAAGTTTTTTCCTAGAAGAAACTTACAAAAAAAAAATATCAATAAAGAATTCCACCAAAGATCCTAGTTTGGAAAGAGTAAATTACTGTAAACCGCTATGTGGTATGGTAATCTGACCCATAACCCCTTTGTGTTTTAGAAATATACCTTGAACCCTCATGTGGTCTAGACTAAATGGTAAAGTGAACAGAAATCATCAAAATTAACGGTGTTTTAAAAGAATACACTCCAAAAGAGTGTTTGACGAAAAATATAATTTTCTCTCAAAAAGTTCAGGATAAATTACTGCAAACCCCCATGTGGTATACATTTTGGACTCGTAACCCCGATATATTTTTGTAAATATATCCTAAATCCTCATGTGGTCCAGACTAAATGGTAAAGTAGACCTAAATTATCGGAACTAATCATATTTACTATACATGTGCCCCTACTGCGAGTTGTTGCCTAAACATTCGTTTTTCTTCCCAAAAAATTTAAAATTATATGCCCAACCATACACTTATTGTTATTTACATAAACTTATTTTCAAATTTGCTACACTTATCTATACTTTTACAACCAAAAAACACAACTACAAGAATGCATAACGTATTTTTCTGTAAATTTTTTCTTTTTTTTTATGCATTAATTTACAGATTTTTAATTATAATAATAAACTAATATCATTTTATTCATTTTTAATCATTTAAATTGAAAGTTATAATTTTTGAAAATATGGAGAAATGAATTATTTGAAAATTTTGATATTAAATTACACGTCGGGTAATAGTATAATTTCGAAAACCTTGACTATGGATGATTTTTGTCTATTTTATTATTAGTTCAGGCCACATCGGGATTTAGGGAATTTTTTTCAAAATATGTGGAGGTTATGGGTTCAAGAGTAATACCACATGGGGTTTATAGTAATTTAATCTAATTTAAATATAGGGTAAAAACGTAATTTTAATGAAAATCATTAGTTTCAATGATTTCCTTCCACTTTATCATTTAGTCTAAACCAAACATGGGGGTTTAAAGTATATTTTCAAAATACATGGAGGTTATGGGTCAATGGCCATACCACATGGGGGTTTATAGTAATTTATCCTTTTGGAAAACGTGTGTCAAATACAAAAAACCATTAAGTTTTGACAATAATATATTTAAAAAATGACATATTTGTGCTAAAAAACTTAATAGGAAAGACACCTTGAAAAGCATGCAAATTATTTTAAAAAATGTCAAAATTCAAAGTCCAAAATAATTGTCAAAATTTGAATTTTGACAATTATTTTGCAATTTGAATTTTGATAATTTTTTTTAACAATGTGCAAGCTTTTCAAAGTGGTTTTCAAATTAGATTTTTTTTTTTGTAAAAATTTTAGATAGATTTTCTTCATATTAGTATAATTTTTTACGATTTAAATTTTGACTTTTTTTTTTAAACAACTTGCATACTTTTCAAAGTGGCTTCTCATTAGATTTTTTAGTGAAAAAATTAGATAAATTTTCTTCATATTAGTATTTTTTTTTTGGACAGATCAAATATGTTTTTATTTTTATTTTTTTCATATTATTGTCGAAATTTAACCTTGTTTCGCATTGGTCACACGTTTCCCAAAATGGTATCTTTGGTGGAATTCTTTATTGATGATTTTTTCTAAGTTTCTTGTGTGAAAAAACTTTTCATATAACTTTATTTTTTGAACGTCCCCAATTATTTAATATTTTTATGTTTTATTAAGGTAGAACAAATTGCATTATTGGAGTTATATTTTCTACACTCTCTGAAGACACCAACTATCAATGTATTTTGCTAGTTTTGTTTTTTCTCATTTTTAATAATTGTCACACTATTGTAAAAAAATAAAAATACAAAATATTTTTCTCCCACGTCAGTTTAATATGGGTAATTCAACCATTAAATTAAATTATTTTTATTGTTTTTATGCATTTTACATCTAATTGTTATAGAGAGGTAAAATGTATTTTTTTTTAAATTTTTGTTTTAAGGGGCAAAGTGTATAATTACCCCACTTAGGATGGCAAACTGTTATTAACTTTAAGGGGTACTTTTGTCCATATGTCTATTATTTTAAAAAGTTCGAAAAAGTAATGGTTGAGTAGTTGACATAGGAGGCAAAGTGCATAATATAATATATATATATATATATATATATATATATATATATGGTAATGTGCATGTATTACCAAAAACAAGACATTTATGGATATTATTACTACACATTGTAAATCAACACCTACTCTTTTGGTTGTCAAAATTGGTTGTCAACCAACGAGAGCAACCAGTTTCATTTATTTTAAATTTTATCATAATTTACTAATGGGTTATTTGATTAATTTACTAATGGATTCGTTGATATATATATATTAATTGTTAGATTTTTAGGGTGTTTACGATTTCTAGCAGCCTGTATTTTTGCAAAAGAGTTCAGATTTCACACCATGTCAGTCTTTGAATTTTAATTATGTAATTTTTATATTGATTTAGATTTTTATAAGTTAGTTCTTTTTCTTCTTGGGTAAATATGCAGAGCGTGAAAGTAATAAGTAGAAAATGCTTCGATGTTGAGGTTTCTAGGCATGAATTTTTTTCTTTTTATTTTAAACTCTTTATTAATTTTAATTATTATGTTAGTACTAATCCACTCAAAATCCTATTTTATATCCATTTAAAATACTGCATTTCAATACTGATAAAATTAGTATAACGTTAATGAAATTGTTTTAGTTTTGAACTCTTCTATTCAATTACTTAACCTCAAATACATATATAATCTAATTGTAGGTTGGAGTGACCAAAACTGATATCGGGTAAATCAACAATCACAACTTTTTATTTTTTATATATATTTTTATTATTTTTTTCAAATTGTGTGTGCTTTTAAAAAGTTAAAATATTTTTTTGTCACTGGCCAAATGGAAGGTTTTTTGTTGCACATGTTTTGTTATACATTGATTCTTTTGACTATCTAATTTATTGACCACAAGTTTTTATGCTGTGGTGCTATATTATTGTCTTTTAAAATCTAGCCAGAGCGTATGATCGTTAATGTCTAACAAATTGCTTTCATTTTCTTAGATTTGATGAGGGTACTAATACATCTTTATGCGGTGCTTGTTTAGGTGATAAGATGTTTTCTCTATGACATATTGGTGAATTTGACTTATTAAAGGTAGAAGAGATAGGTAATTTTTTTTTTTTTTTAAATGAGGTGCTTGCGTTTGAAATTTTTTATATTTTCGACTAATTATGGACCATACTATTCTCATTAGATCAACTATAGATTTTATCTCATTATTTATACTTTAATTTTATTTTGCCCTTTTGTCAGTTTATATCTCACTTGAATATGGGGTGTACAAACCCATTTAAGCTTCGCTACCGTCTACTTTCAGACTTTCGGTAGTTATTTTTTTTTACTAGAGATAATATTACCCATTCAATATAAATTTCAAAGAAGTATGAAAAATAGAAGTTGTATTGGTTTTTAATATAGAGATAATTCTTTTTGAAGGTTACTATAAAAGATTAGACAGATTTTATAAAAGTATGGTAATGTGATTCGTTGATTCCAAAACTAAGATAATTTATTATATTTTGTTTAATGTGGTATACATAGCATAATGTACTTGAGCAAGTGGTCTAAATTTTGAAATGCTATTGTGCTACTAAGTCAGATTTTTCGTCTCTTAATTTTACTCCAGGGACATGGATAGAAAATGTTGGATTATCATGTGTTCTAGAGATAAATTCGGCTAAGTAATTTTATCTTTTATCAAGTAATATACAAGTTCATAAGTGATCGTGTTACTTGTAATTTATTTTTTAATACAAGCACACATTGGCAACTGTCTACCCAATTTTTTTTAATGATTTCTTTTGTTAGTGAAAAGGTCATTTTGCTAACTTATACTATGGTTTATTTTCCTAATTTTCATTTGTTTTGAGTAATGTTGGTATCCAAAACACATTTATGCTTGATGTTGGCGGTATAAAGTGTTAATCTATATAGTATTGTACAGAAAACCCTCTTAAGATGAGAAACTTACAAGAGAATGCCAAGTGACACTTTTTTTTTTTTTTTTCTTAAGTGTATTTTCTATAAATTAGATAAAAGTATAATGCAACTTATCACACAACAAACTATCAATTATGAACATTAAAATATTTAATTCTATCTTCATAACCATAAGTAGATTTTAATCTAAACAATAAATGTAAACTATTAGTTGACTGTAATAAATAGTTGTTAACTACTTTCTTTAACTATTTATATCTGCAAAATAAGTTAATACAAAAAATTAATGGTTTAATCTTCTATTTTTGTATGAACATAATACACATGCGATATTATTCTTTACATAAAATAGTGCTTATTCATGTCAAAGATGGCGTCAATGTTATTATACAATGAATAATATATTATATATTTCCTTTTAGTTTTTTATAGAGTCCATTAATTTAAAGATTTGAATTGCAAATTCAATTCTTAAATTTTTTATTTCTTTTTATTTTTTAAGTTTTTTATGTTATATAACTTACTAATAAGATAAAACTACAAATACTTGGTCTTTTTAGTTTTGATTTACTTAACTATTAAAGACTTTATGTCATCATTATTCCTTACCAATATAGTTTATTCGAGTTATATATATTTGTCTCTTGTGCATAATACAAGATTTTAAACACGCTAATAATTTAGTGATTATTTTTGCAGTTTGCTCTTCATTTTATTGCAGCCTATTTAGTCATTATACTGATATTTTTAGCTGATTTAGTCATTTTAGCCAAAATATAGCCAAATAAAATTTGTTAAGTTACTAGCCAAGAGGTAGTCATAGAAATGCATTTGCAAACAATAACTTACCACTCTTCCTACTCATACCCTAATGGCTACTACTATCTTTTAGACCTTTACAGTTAGTACTCCCACAATCTCCTCACCTTCCCACCTCTTCCTAGCCATTCCTACACGGGAAAGATTGGAAAGAGGTGGGAAGAGAAGGGGGTTGAGGGAAGAAATAGGCTGAGTTTTAAGAATTGCTCCTCTATTGGTTCTCTCGGTGCTGAAAAAAAAATTATTTTGATGGACTTCAGCTAAAAGAACTAATCAGCTAAAAATATTAGGGAAAGAACTAAATTGATTAAAATAAAAGTTTAAGGACTAAAGCAATTTACTCCATAAACTTTTGTAGGCAATTTCATTCTAAACTCGAGAAGCATTTTTTGCTTTTGAAGATAGGGTAAATACCTACCCTGAACAAAATATAGCTCCACTCTTATACTAATAGATTATGCATTTTATATGCTGGTGATCATGCGGTCATGCCAAATGAAATTATAAAGTTAATTGGAAAAACATTAATATATTACTATTAAGGATCAAGTAACTATTTTTTTTAATTTCACAGTGCTTGTAATATTATACATAACTTGAAGCCAAGGTGTCAGATAAGAGATTCCATTAGAATCTTAATTTAATTAACTTTACTACAAAAAACACCTACCTTTGTATAAAAATATAAAATGAAACCTTAGCTCTGGATACGCATTTGGTATAAAAATACAACAAGTCATAATTATCTAAAATCAATTAAATTTTACCGTGAATGGATTACTTATATTTATTCTTTTAGGATGAAAGTTATATTTGAGTTTGATTTGAATATCTTGTGTTGGCTATTGATGCACATGTAAAGTTTTTTTAATAAATTCCAAATAACACTAAGACCACTTTTTGCTATGATAAATTAATATATTTAGATTTAAAACTATCCACAATACCAGTAAATTAAGATATTAATCTTATTGTCGCCTAGTATTTATCATGTAATTGCAAAATCAACCTCATATTGAGAAAAAAAGAATGATTCTATTAAATTTTTTCTGTTTTATATAACATTTTATTATTTAGGAATAATTTCATAAATCACCCTTGAGGTTTATGCTAATATCCCTTAGTACATCTGAACTTTTAAAAATATTATTTACTTCCCTTCCTTTCATCAATGGGACCTAAGGTTAGTACCAAAGTGTATAAAATGACATTTGTGCCCATAGAACTTTAGTCATATAACAAGCAAAGTGTAATTTTGAAGAATCTCTCTAGAGGTTTTTTTTAACAATTTCATTTGACATCCTTTTAGTTTATAACAAATTTTTTGTTGCTCAAGTTATTATTTCCTATAATTGCTAAATTATTTGTTGCAATTTAAAAAATATTTAAACATGTAACATACATCATATATTAGATAAGAATAGGATTAATATTTTTTGGAGAATCAAACTCGTAAAGAAAATAATTTAAAATATATTTTCTCAATATTTCTTTTGTCAACTAATTTAGAAAAATATGTGTATATGTTAATGTGCTTGTGTTTATCGGTTTGAACAAAAAGTTACAATACGTAAAAATAAACCATAAAATATAATAAAAAATATAATTAATATTTTTTTTAAAAATCAAAAATTCAAAACAAAAGTATATATTATGATCTAATAAAATTTTTAAGTTTATTTTGTTGTGTATATTTCAACAAAAATTTGGAACACCTGAAAAAACTTACTATATGTTGTAATAAAAATGTAGGAGTAGTATTTTGTATAGGAAAATACGAGCTCTTAACTTGAAAAAAATATATAAATATATTTTCTAGATTGTAATTGATGAAGGAAATAAAAAGTTACAACCTAATATATTTGCTAAGTTATCTAACCATTAAAATAAGTTAAAATTTTATTACTAGGGGTAAAACTAAAATAAAAAGATTTTCTCTCTCTTTGAAACAATTTTTTATACATTCGAACTAACAATGTTATAACAACAGTAGAATTATAAGAGGTAAGTAATATTTTTAAAAGTTAAAAAATACTAAGTGATATTAGCATGAACCTCGCGAGAGGTTTATAAAATATCCCTATTATTTATTAGAAACTGATACAGTGATATCGAGATAATATTCTTTAAATGATATTTTTGCTTTATATCACATTTTAATAAGTATTTATACCTTTTGTTGAAAAATGTAAACCCTTGCAGGGTCAGGATACTAATAATCTGATATCATTTAAATTGATCATATAATACTTTCACTAATAGGTAATAGTTCAGTATTTGAAAAGGTTCAATAAAGAACAATGCAAAGCGTAGTAATGCTCATACTAGTTTGTTTTACGTTGTTGTTGCCCAAAACAACCTAAGAGGGGGGTGAATTAGGTTGTTTAAAAATAATTTGCAACTGAAGCACAAATAAAATTTTCAAATCACAAGTAATTTGATAGTAATATAATCAATTAAACACCAAATGAACAAAATAAATAAATAGAGAAAGAGAGAGTATTCAAATGACATTCCTAAGCTAGCAATCTTGGAGTAGTAGTCCACTAAAGTGCTTTTTCAAATTTGGTGTATCAATAATGTCTCTTATACACAAAGTAAGATTACTATTGCTCACACTACTTCTCTTTAGTTGAGTCAAGAATTTTATACTCAACCTCACTTTTGTACAATGATTATCACTCCACTCAATACTTTTGAATAGCACTCTCAAATACACACTTTTTTCACTAATACAATACTTCTAAAGAACTAATTTGCACCCAAAACATCCATTACTTTTTACTTGCTTTTATTCAATGTAGAATTTGTATTTAATAAAATCTGATTGGTTAATATTTATAGATGTGGTAAATGATCTTCTAACCACCTTCCAACGGCTAAGTAATTAATGCTAAAAAACTAGTCGTTATAGGCTTCAGACGTTTGACAAATCTTTATTATGTTCAAAGAAGCGTTCGAACATCTGAAACACATAAGTTGAGATCTTTGTTTGGATAGTCGAGGTTGTGTTCGTTTCTTCGTCCAAAGCTGATTATTTGTCAAGTTAGATCATCGGACAATGCAGTACGTCTGAAAGGATTGAAGCCTCACATTGATTGATCTTTTTTCGGACGAACAAGTGTATCTGATATAGTTTCCTTCGGACGGTGATGAGCATCCATTGTCAACTACCGTAGCGTCATTGCTCTCTGACTAACCAATCGGACGATGCTCTGCGTCTAAGATAATTTATTTAGACAAATTCCTGCATCCGAGAGAATAGGTTTCATTCGGACCACTCCTCTTCGTCCGAAGCGCCTCTGCTTTGGACAGTACATATCGTCTAAAACCTTATTAGTGAAGTTCTGCAAACTCCTGCTCAGTTTAATTGCAAACTATAAGATTGAATTTGTCATAATCAAAATCAAGATTGTAGGTCAACAAAATCTCCCTTTTTGAAGATGACAAATCATAGAGGATACAAGCACTATAAGCAACATAGCTCAATCAAACAACCACATTTCTCCATCTTTTGGCATCATCAAAACAAGAAAAACTCCCTCTGAGATGAGATTCCCCCTTAATCATACAACCAAGAAGCAATTGCATCTAATAAAATATGCAATTTTGACCAAGTAGTGTAAATCAAGTTGAACACCAACATCAAAGCAATTTTAATGAAGCAAAATAATTAATTGTCAAAGCAATACAAAACAGCAAAATAACAAATGTGAATTCAATACAAAACAGTCAACCTAAGAACTAGAATCTAAGTCGATCTTCTTTTTTGATCTTTTCCATTCGTTTCTACTTTTTAGTTGGCAAATCTTTAGCTGTGGCTTCACTCTCTTGTTCGCTAGCTTCTTGAGCATCATAGTGCTACATGACATAGTTAAATGTATTGTCAACATCTTCATCATCATTAGTTTCGGCTTGTTGGGTAGCAGTATCTTAAGGATTTGGCTCACCAGCTAGATCTTCTTGTGCTTCCTGCTTAGGGTATGAACGTTCTGTGTCTTTGGTTTCTTCATCGTCACTTTTAGAGGAGGATTCAAATGTGTACTGCAACTGAATGTTGGCGAACTGTAATTGAGCTGAAGTAGACATACCCAAGCTCAAAGCCTCTTGAAGGATTGTTTGTTTGGTTTCCAACCTCTTTAATTTTCTAAAAGTTCGGCGTTGAAATTTGGCCATTTGATTTCCAAGATTGGTGACAAGGTTGCACAATTGTGAAAGAGATGGTTCGAAAGAGAATGCTTGCAAAGGATGGGTCAATTGAGAAATGGCTGAAGAGGGTTGGGTAGGGTTATTGGATGAGGGAGTGCATGTCTAGAACTTGAGGCATGATCTTTTGACTTTTCTAATTCATATTCGGCTTCGGTGAGCCACTTTTGATTAAAAAAACACAAACCGTTTCTTTCGATATAAACTTTATTAAAATATGGGGGATATTATTTTTTTAGTAAATAGAATATTAAAATGATCAAAAACTTTAGTTAAGAACTTTCCAAATGGGATGTTATGCCTAGTGTCAGTCAAGAACAACTCCTATAAAGAACAAAACAAGTAACCAAAATAAAGTTTTATGCCTTCAAAAACGGAATAAAACAAATAAAGTTATATTTTTCCTGACTCTGTATGATGTCCGTTAGTTGGTAAAAGTAAATTTATGACCAACATATACAAATGTTGAGTTCAGGACTAAGTAATGTACTTTTAGCTTCCGAGACCTGTTTAAAATCAATGTAAAAAATTTGTTTGACTTTCTCGATATCAAATCGAGTGTCAATGGTAGGCCATTTATCCAGAGAAAAGAACGAAATACAAAATTTCATCAGGATTGTCAACAGTTCATTCAAAAATTGAATTAATGATGTTGGAATTAAACTTAATATTAATTGGTTCACCCGTGAAACTAAGTTTTCTAACGGTTGAACTTTTTCAAAGATTAGCTATGAATTGTAAAACTATATCATGATAAACAGGTAAATCAACGTGAATCAAATGCCCCTACTTTTGTTTTTCCAAACAATCCTTAATAGAAGACAAATTTAGCTCATCAAACATGCGTTGAGAAACTAGACATTGCACTATAATTGATTTACTGAAAAGATATGTATACCTTTCAAATACTTTTGCATCAATGAATTTGGACAGAGTTGGGTTGGAAAAGGGTGGAACACTTGTTTATGTTTGACGTTGTGGTGGTATTTTTCCTTTCAATTGCTTCCCACGAGTCCCTATTGAAGATCTTCCATGAGATCGAACCATTTTGAATGCAAAAGAGGGATGAGAGAGTTTGAGATGAAAAATAAGTGATTGATCACAAAAATTGTGGCGAATGAGGTGTTATAATGTTAGAAATGGAGTTAATCAAGGCTATAGAAGGAATGGTAAGAAGATTTGTTGGATTAATTTTGAGTAAAGTGAGAAAATTTGAATTGTTGGATTATTTTGAGTAAAGTAAGAAAATTTAAGGGGATTGAAATTTTCCCTTTTTTTTTGGCCAGAGCTAGGGTTCAGTGTAGAAAGTTGTCCAAAATGAGGAAAATGCAAGGTTTTAACAGTGTGAAATAGTCGTTCGGATGTTCAAACGATTGGTATACGTCCGAACCCACGTCCGATCTCAAATGAATGGACATCCATAATTGTGGCCTAAGCATCCGAGGCTATGGGACAGTTGTGATCGTCCAATAGATTTTCCAAAGAATTTAGAGTTTAAGCCAAACAGTTCGGATGAGAGGGATCGTTCGATCCAACCAACCCATAAACCAAAACAGTTTGGATGGATGTGAATGAGATGACAAAGAACTTAGGAAGCATATTTGTACATTAACAGGTAGACTGTGCCCGAAAATACAAAATTCACATAA
Source organism: Cinchona pubescens (assembly GCA_025175665.1). Taxonomy (NCBI): domain Eukaryota; kingdom Viridiplantae; phylum Streptophyta; class Magnoliopsida; order Gentianales; family Rubiaceae; genus Cinchona; species Cinchona pubescens. Next base: position 515,649 of record JANKKI010000383.1, on the reverse strand, counting down.
TTTTAAAATCAATAATTCCCAAACAAATTCTAATATATTCAAAATGATCCAAATGCAAGGTTTTAGTAAAAATATCAACTAATTGATCTTTAGTGTATGCAAATTCAACACATATTTTCCTTTTGTATACAAGATCTCTTATGAAATGGTGTTGACATCAATATGTTTTGTTCTAGAATGTTGAATTAGATTTTTTGTGAAATTAATTACACTAGTATTATTGCATCTAATGGGTACATAATAAAAACTAATACCAAAATCTTTTAAAATATGTTTCATCCAAAACAATTGAGTACAACAATTACCCGCGGCAATATACTCAGCTTCCTTCATGAACAAGGATATATAACTTTGTTTCTTACTAAACTAAGACACCAAGCAATTACCCAAAAAATGACACATACACTTACAATTTCTATCAATTTTACACTCGACAAAGTTGGCATCTAAGTAACTAATTAAATTAAAATTAGTCTGATTTTGGGGTATCATAAACTATAGTTCAAAGTCCCTTTTAAGTATCTAAAAAAATTTAAATGCAATTAGGTGTGATTTCTTAAGATATGATTGGAATCTAGCATATAAACACACGGGAAACATAATATCCGGTCTACTAGTGGTTAAATATAGTAAGTTTTCGATTATATCTCTATAGTGTTTTTGATCAACACTATTATCGCCTTCATCCTTGTCAAGCTTGGTTGTGGTGCACATTGGCGTCCAACTTGTTTGCAATCCTCCATTCCAAAGCATTTAAGTAGCTTTTTTATGTACTTGATTTGTGTGATGAAAGTTTTTTCCTTCTTTGTTTGGTGAATTTGAAATCCAAAGAAAAATTGTAATTCTTCCATCATACTCATTTCAAATGCCTTTTGCATCAAGTATAAGAATTCCTTGCACAAACTTTCATTAGTGGCTCCAAAAATGATATCATCAATATAAATTTGAACAACTAATAAATCATTATAACTATTTTTGGAACATGAAAAGAGTAGTATTAACAATTCCTTTTTTAAAACCATTTTCAATCAAAAACCACTTAATCTTTCATACGAAACTCTAAAAGTTTGTTTCAAACCATAAAAGCATTTGATAATTTAAAAACATGATTTGAAAAATCTTTATTTTCAAAACATTAGAAATTATTAAACAAAAACTTCTTCATTGGTTAAACCAGTTAAGAAAGCACTTTTCACATCTATTTGAAATAATTTAAAATTATTGAAGCATGCATATGCAAAAAATATACGAATGGATCTAGCAACGGGTGCGAAAATCTCATCATAGTCAATTTCTTCTTCTTGTGCATAACCTTTAGCTACTAATCTATCTTTATTTCTAACTATTTCACCTTTATTATTTAATTTATTTCTAAAAACCCATTGTGTACCTATTACCGGATGATTTGAAGGTCTTTCAACTAAAATCCATATATTATTTTTATCAAATTGACTAGGTTCTTCTTTCATGGCAAGAATTCAAGATTCTCATCTACACGCTTAGTTTCAATTTGAGAAAATAAAGCACAATTACTATTTAAAGGATTATGAGAGCGAGTTTTTATCCCATCAGATGAATAACCTATGATTAATTCTTAAGAATGATTTGAGACAAACCTCCAAACTTTTGGAAGATCTTTTGGTGATTCTTTTTTTCCTTTCTCATTCTTCATCCAAATAATGAGTATTGTCCTCATTGCTTTCCTTGGTCTCTTGATGCTCCTCTTGAATAGTGAGCTTTTTAAGTTTCTCTTGCACATTTACATCTTCATCTTCACAAACCTCTCTTGAAGTAACATCATTAGTTTCATCAAATGTAACATATACAATTTCTTCAATCACAAGAGTTCTTCTATTGTATATACGGTATACTTTCTTGGTACTAGAATGTCTTAAGAAAACCCCTTCATCCGATTTCTTGTCAAAATTTCCAAGATACTCTTTAATTTTCAAAATAAAATATTTACAACCAAAAATTTTGAAATAACTCACTACGGATTTTTTACAAAACAAAAGTTCATAAGAAATGTTGTTTAAAATAAGCCTTACAAGAACTTGATTCATAACATAACAAGCCATGTTAACAGTTTCAACTCAAAAATATTTTGGTAAATCACACTCATTTATTATAGTTCTAGCGGCCTCTTTAAGTGTTCTATTTTTCCTTTCAACAACACCATTTTATTGAGACACTTTAGCAACAAAAAATTCATGAAAATACCGTTGTTATCACAAAATTTGAAAAAACCGTCAAATTTGAATTCCGCTCCATTATCAGTTCTTATACGAAATAATTTTCAAATTCAACAAATTTTGTATTTTGGAAAACAACTTTACAAAATTTTCAAAGGTTTCATTTTTGTGAACGAGAAATAGCACCTAAGTATACCTAAAATAGTCATCAACAATCACAAAAGCATATTTACTACCACCGAAACTAGCATGTTAAGTTGGACCAAACAAATCCATATGCAATAATTCTAAAGGTTTAGTCAAGTAGACACACAATTCTTTGATTTAAAAGAAACTTTAACTTGTTTACCAAATTGGCATGCATCACAAATTTTATTTTTCTCAAACTTAAATCTTGGTAATCCTCTTACCAATTATTTCTTAACAAGGTTATCAATCAAATCCATGTTAAAATGAGCCAAAGTCAAGGATCATCTTTAGAAACAGTTAAACACTTTATATTACCACTATTAATATTATCAAGATAAACCATATAAATATCATCATGCCTTTTACCTTTGAACAAAACAACAAAATTCTTATCAAGAATTAAATATTCATACTTAGTAAATAACACATACAAATTTCTATCATATAATTGACTTACACTTAAAAGATTATAATTTAAATTGTCAACTAAAAGCGCGTTTTGAATCAAAATCTCACCATTTTTACCTACATTGTTAATGCCAATTGATTTTGCTTTCATGTTATCTCCAAAGGTCATCTTTTCACTATTTTTGGACTTGAGATTGGCGAAAAGAAGAGATGCATCACCAATCATGTGTTTTGAACACCCACTTTCAATTAACCATTTAGCATTCTTGGTGGTGTCCTTTACTTATACAAAGAATTAAACGATAACTTTTAATATACACATTTTCTTGGATCCATAAGAGTTAGTAAATTGACTCAATATCCACCAAGATTCCATTCCTAATTTTTCATTTTTTTTGATATAACAATTATTTTTCCCACGTCCATATTGTTAGCAATAATTGCAAATAAAATTCTTGTTTTCATACAAAGAAAATTTTGATTTTATAAAACATAAACCATTCTGTCTAAAAGTGACAAAATTCTTGTTGATCAATATATTTCTATTTCTTTTCATATCAACAACTTTTTCCTTTTTTCTATGCAAGAGTACATCAAAATCATCCAATCTTTTCTTCAAGGCGACTTGTTCTTCCTTGATCTTTGTTTTCACATGCAATCTCTTCTTCAAATAATCATTTTTATAAAAGATAACCTATTATTTTCATTCACAATGTTTAGAATTAGCATTCAACAAGGTATTATTTTTTTAATTAACTCCTTATTTCTAACATATGGTTCATTTAAACAATTATGCAATTGTATGATAAAAGCCTCAAGAGCATCATTATCATCAATTTCGTCACTCAAATCATCAAAATAAGTAGCCTTTACTTCATCATCACCAATAGCCATAAAGACCATTTATGCCGATTCTATTTCTTTATCAACTCCTCCTTCAGAATTGCATTGATTCAATGTGATTGAAAATTATTGAAACGGAACTTTCTTGCTTCCTTCTTTTTCTTAGATGGATACTCATTTGCATAGTATCCGGTTGACCACATTTGAAACATTTATCATTTTGTTTCTTGTTCTCAACTTTGATATTCTTTTTGAAGTTATTGGAGTTGATTGCTCCTCCTTTTCTCATTCTCCTCTTGTTGATGTAATGTTTGAGGAATCCTTTGGTCATGAGTGCAAAATTACCTTCATCAAGATCTTCATCTTCTAAGTATTGATGGGTCGAAGCACTAAAAGAAAAGGACCGGGAAACGTTGAACCACGGGAGTGAGTGCGCCCTACTTCAATGAAGGCTAGCTCCTACTACTACATCCTTCTGTCCTTCATCCTCCTCAGGGTCCTTTTGACATAATTATTTTTTTTCGAAATCTATTTTTTCTTGTTCTTGGTCTGAAAATAAAGAAAGACTTTTCAAATTGAAATTCGTTAGAATAAAATAGATGATGATGATTCCAACCACTTTCATCTTCTTCTTGAGAAGTTTTCAATGCAATGCTTTTTTTCGGTTTTACTTCTTCATTACCCACAAGTTTAGTCTTGAGTTTCAATTCATAAGATATAAGAGAATGAATCAATAATTCAATTGTCATAGAATTCAAATCCTCTATAGTAATAGATTTGGCTTCCCAGCATTCAAAATTTTTCTATTCTTTTCACTCAAAGAATATTCCTTGTTCAATTCTTCTAAATCCTTAATGATATCATTGAATTTACAAGGAAGAAGTACATCTTATCAATATTCTTATGAGATTCCATCTTGAATAATTCATACTTAGCAACAAGCAAAGATTTCTTTTTTTTCTCTAACATCATCACTACCTTCATGAATCTCTCTCAATTTATCCCATATTTCTTTAGCCAAAACACAACCTTTTCTACGAGTAGTTTCATTGGCATCCAAAACATTATACAAAACATTCATGATTTTATCATTCAAAGTAAAATTGGTTTTATATTGTGGGGTTAGTTCATTTCTTATTTTTTTCTTTTTTTCTATTAGTGTGACCATCAATAATAGTGGCTTCAAAAGGATATTCATTAATAACATACCATAAATCAATATCAATAGATTGCAAAAAGATTTTCATTCTTTCTTTCCAAATAATAAAATTTACCCCACTAAACATATATGGTCTAGTGATAGATTGACCTTCAAGAAACAAAGTATAATTGGTTGCTATAGTTATTTTTACTCTAATGCAATTTAAGAGGGGGTAAATTAGGTTGTATTTTAAAAATAATTTACAAATGAAGTACAAATAAAATTTTTCACAATCACAAGTAATTTGATTTAATATAATCAATTAAGTACAAAATGAACAAAATAAATAATAAAGACCGAGAGAGATTATTCAAACGATACTCCCAATCTAGCAAGTTTGGAGTAGCAGTACACTAAAGTGTTTCTTCAATTTTGGTGAGTCAATAATCCAAATTATACACAAAGTAGGATCTCCCTTGCTCATACTGCTTTTCTTTAGTTGAGTGAAGGATTTTACACTTAACCTCACTTTTGTACAATGATTATCACTCCACTCAATGCTATCGAATAGCACTCTCAAATACACATTTTTTCACTAATATAACACTTTTGAAGAGTTAATTTGCACTCAAATTACTTTTTACTTGTTTGTAATCATTGTAGAAGTTGTATTTAATAAATTCAGATTGGTTCGTATTTATAGCAAGGTAAATGAGCTTCCAACCACCTTCCAACGACTAAGTAATTAATGAGTTAAAAAATTAGCTGTTATAGGTTTTGGACGTCCGATAAATCTATTGCATTCGAAGAAGTGTCCGAACATCTGAAACATATAAATTGAGATCTTCATTTAGACGGCTAAGGTTGTATCCGTTCCTTTGTCCGAAACTGATAGTTTGTCAAGTTGGATCATCAAACAGTGAAGTGCGTCCTGAAGAATTGAAGCCTCACATTAATTGATCTTCCATCGGACGAACAGTTGCATCCAATGTAGTTTTCTTCGGACAATAATGAGTGTCCGTTGTCAACTGCCTTAGAGTCATTGCTCTCTATTTAACCAATCGGACTGTGCTCTGCGTCCAAGATAATTTGTTCAGACGAATTCCTACATCTGAGAGAATAGGTCTCATTCGGACATTCCTCTGCATCCGAAACTCCTCTGTTTCAGATGATACACATTGTCCAAAAACTCTGTTAAGTAAAATTCTGCAAAACTCCTGCACAGCTTAATACAAACTATTAGATTGAATTTGTCATTATCTAAAATCAAGATTGTAAATCAAGAGTTGTAACTTTCACGTGTTAGATGGAGTCATGGAGATAAAAGTTGCTAGCATATGCTAGCATGAACACGATCACAGTTTAATGATAGTTGTTGTCTTTGTTTTTGGCTAAGTTACGAGAATCCCTTTGTAATTTAGTTAATGTTCAAATTGCCTCATATAATTTATAAATTTAAAATTTATTTTTTTTTTGTCATTTTGGGTTAAAATAAAAGTGTTAAATATTATGTTAAATGACTGTTAGAGGTTGAAATTTTTGTATTTAAAGAAATATTTTAATCATTTTAAACCTCTAATCAATTTTAGTTATATGTTTTAATATAAAACATAACCCCTTCTTTGCGGTAGAGGGTGTTTATGGATAGTAAAGGAATACTAGGCTTAGGAATACTTTTGACCTTTTACACAAATCTATTAAATTTTAATTTTTCATCTATTTTATAAAAGAAAAAAAAATCAAACTACAAGGGATGGATGTAGGACTATAGAAGAAAAATTTGAATATTAACCAAATTAAGAGGTTTCTTATAATTTACTCTTGTTTTTTTTTTCCTTTGGTCTTTGAGGGTTGTTGGTTGAAAGACAATTAAACGAAGAACCCAATTTTTTTTTTTAAAAAAGAATGTTTATAAAATTCTGCACCAAACATAACAAATGGAGATACATAGAGTAGTTGTTCATCAATAACAACTGTTAGTAACTTTTGCTCAAATTTGCACCAAACAACAAACATAATGAGTTAAGAAATAGACGTTTAGATGTAAAGACTCGAAATGTACTTCCATCTTCAAATACGGTTGGCAATTTCTGACACAATCTAGATAATACGACACGAAATTAACAGATTTTGATACGACTTGAAAATTATCGAATCATTATTGATTCAACCTGTTTATGACACAAAATTAAACTGGGATAGATTGGATCAACCCATGGATTGACAAGATAACCCGTTAAGTTACTGTATGAACAAATGTTACTGAATTTTTTTATTATAATTTAATATAGTATATTTTAAAATTGTGAATAATATATTTAATATTAAACTATTAAATCAAACATAATAATTATTTTAAATATTATCCAAAAAATTTTATAATTTTAATTATGTGTTTTAGATTACTATAATAACAAGGTTAATATTAATAATTGTTTAAGTTATTAAATAATTAAAATTTGAGATTTTAACTCAAATAGTAAACGGGTTTTACATTATGTAATTGTCAAATAAGTTTATACTCTCTGTCAATAGTAAACGGGTTTTACATGAACACGACATGATAAGAAACGGGCCCCATACGATACGATATGAATACGATACGATAAAAAATGAGTTATACCTAACACTACATGTCAACCTGACAATCCGACCCATTAACACCCCTATCTTCAAGATAGTTTATGCCAAAGGGGCTATAGTTAATTATTTTACATGTAATTAGTTCACCCTATAGAATCTTTGGATCTTTAATCTTCTGTCTTACATGTATTTAAAAGATTAGAGCATGACATTAATGGTAAGGTGGCAAATATCCAAAATTTGATACAGAAATTAGCAATCCAAAGCGGTTAAAGATCCAAAGTGGTTAATTCACCCAATATATGCAAGTACTTCAATCGAACAATTTGAGAAATAACCTGTTCGGTTTGAGCCTAAATGTCCAATTTAGTCTAGTATAACTATATATAAAGTACAAAACATCCTTCATAATTATTGGAGTAGTACTCCGACTTGTATTCACTTTTATTGTGTTTGATAAACAAAATTTTATCCACTGAAAATTTTAAGCATCGCTGAAAGCACAACTAATTTTCAAAGATGTAGTTCTAACTTGATTCTGATTGTAAAATACGCTCAACGGATAAAGTTTAAGTGATTTTTTCACATGTGACAAAATAGTCCCTATATTACCCTTTTCTTCCTCTAATGGAACTTCTTTTCTCACATACTCTCCCTCCTTCCCAAATCCCTCAGCCACAGCCTTTCTTAAAATCTCACGTACACACTCTCTTTCTAAATCGCACACTCGCAAATATGATATTTTAGTAATCTTTTATGTTAGTCTCGTATCACTGCAAGTCTGTCCTAAAATTTCTAACACTGCAAATTTTCAAATTCTTGAGTTGATTTAAATATTTAAGTTTGTTAGCTTATTCAATAATAATATGCATTGCACTTCATTTTATTTATGATATAATTTTATTGTTTTCTTATAAATAAAAATTATCTCTTATTTGTTCTTGTAAAAAACATTGTTAATTAACTAAACTAAAAAAAATAAATATTTTACATATTAAGTAATGAATTAAAGGAAGGACATAATTGTACAATTTGACTTATTAAGCATTCAATCACATATATTTATCAAATAGAATTAACAAATTCAACATTAAGATTCAGACATTAAAAAATTTATTTTCAGTGCTTAAAAATTCAGCATCTTAACTATTTCAGTGTTTAGACTTCAACATTTAGAGTTCCTACTTCGAATTCAGTAATATCAAACACACCCTTTGTCCTTGTTGACAGATTATGGTTCTTAATAAAATTTGTTGAGCTTTTTATAAATTTTTTTAAAAAAAAAAGAGAAGTCTCCTAAACCCTATCAAGTATCAAATATAATATTTTTCAATGTATATCATCCCCTCTACTCTTGTTCTTAGTGGGAGCAATTTGCATTTTAATTTTTTTTAATAAACTATATATGTTAGTAACTACACATGATTAACTAAGAAATAACTATTTATTGATATTTTTCTTTCAGAATCCATTTTACATTTAATCCTATAGTATAAAAATTAATTTTTATGAAATTATTTGTTACAAATAATATATTTTTTATTAGTTGAACACACATAGTGTCCACTGCCACTAGTTATAATAATTGCCCTAATAAGGTTAGCCATTTCCATTTGCCCCCTCTCCTACATTTTCTTCAAACAATAAATATCAAAGGGACCCTTGAGATTTGTGCTAAAATTACTTAGTATCTCCAAATTTTGAAAAATCGATTACCTCTCCTAATTCCAAGACTTTTTATTGTAACATTGTCAGCCCAAATGCTTAAAAAATTATTTAAGGAGAGAGAAATTATTTTCATTCCAGTTTTACCTCTAATAACAAATTTTTAATTTATTAAAGTGGTTGGATAAAAAAAGGAAAAGAAAAATGGAGAAGTGTCAAATATAATTATTAACAAATAATATTGGGTTGTAACTTCTTATATTTTTTACCAATTAATAATAAAAAAATACATTTTATTTTTTTCAAGTTACGAGTTTGGGATTTACTAAACAAAATACCAATAACATTTTCCTTATAATATATAGTGTATTTCTATGTGTTCTAAATTTTTGTTCAAAGTGACATAGATATTTGTTCAAAGTGACATAGATAAGAATTATAATACACACTCACAGAGTAAACAAGTTAATTAAAAGAATTATGATCAAAAGTTCATTTTAAATTTTCTCGATGTATGAGTCTATAATTTCTCAAATAAAATATATATCATTTTTATTATAGTATATAGTGCTTCTTTACGTGTTTCAAATTTTTGTTCAAATCAACACACAAAAAAATTTACATGCACATACATTTTTTAAAATAAATTTTAAAAAAGTATTACACATACATTCACACATACATTTTATATATTTTTTTTCATTTCAATTTTGTGATTTCCTAAATAAAAATATCAAGAACATTTATATATTATATTACATCATGTGTTTTTACATATTTTAATTTTTTACTCAAATCAATATAAACAAGCACGTTAACATGCCCATGTATTTTCTTAAATTAGTTGCCAAAAAATTTTACATTAAAAACATTCCAAATTTTTTGTTCATGAGTTTGTGATTCCAAAAAAAAAAAAAAAGAAAACTATTAATTATATTTATTCCAGCACAATAAACAATGTGTTATTGGTTTCTTCGTGTTTAGATTTTTGTTCAATGAGACAGATACAAATAGATTAGCATGCACATATTGTTTTAGTATAAGTTGACCAAAAAAAATTGTTAGGAACCTAAAGGGTGGTAAGTTAAATTGTTATTACATAGAAAAACCTGAGGTTAGGTTTTTGAAAATATGCTTTTGTTATATGGCTAAAGTAATGAGGGTATAAATGTCATTTTATACTATTTGGTACTAAAGATAGGACCTAGTTACAAGAGACGAGAAGTAAGTGATATTTTTTAAAATTCAAAAGTACTTAGTAATATTAGTATAAATCTCAAGGGAAGTTTGAAAATTCAAAGGTACTTAGTAATATTAGTATAAATTTTAAGAAAAATTTATGAAATTATTCCAATATAGAATGTACAAAAGGCAAATAATCCCATTGGGCAAGTGCCCTTATTTCAGCTTGGATTAGACCACAAGGGGAAAGATGACTTCACACTGCATCAACCAACAATTTCTATGCTAATTGAGTTATTAAGTGAGCTATATTGTTAAATTTTCTTCTAAAACTACTCAGCTAATAGGAGAATATCTTCAAGTACTATCCATTTACTCTCTTACATGCCAGATTTTGTTTCCATGTTTCCTATAGTCAAGTAGGTTGTTTATTGAATGAAAAAAATTGAAAGGGTAATTATTAGCAGAAATTTGGAAGTTTATGGGTTAATTTAGTAAACAAAAAAATAAAGTTTTGGACAAAGGGTTTCTTCTAAGGTTAAGCATAACCAACCGATCAATTGGTTAAATAATTCCAACAAAATTTAGAAATAGTCATAAAATTATTTACCAGTTTTAATATCGAATTGAATTCGGAATAAAATCCAATTAACCAAATTTGAATTTGGTAATCGGTTTCAAATTCGATTAATCACATTCACGAATTAGGCCCATTGATATTGGACTAAAATTCTTTGTACAAAAATTGAAAAACGTGTATAATACAGAACCCAACTAGCAATAAAATAATTCATAATTCCATATCATCGAAAATATATTATGCTTGAATAGTGTAATCTTTTCTTAATATTTTATATAATAAAGTATATAATAGAATTGAAAATACATAAATTGTGAATTCGATTAACCAGTTTCGCACTCACTCCTACTTTCTTTTCATTATCTAATTAGACCTTTTGGCTCGATTTAGGTTCATCCATTTTCATGTTGGGTATGGTTCATAGTGATAAGTAGTAAAACTCAACATTCAGATGAGGTATTTTCAAAATTTGGAAATTTTAGTTAAAATAACATTATTTGTAAAAATAAAATAAAATAAAAAAATCAAGTGAAGTTGATATCAATAGAGAGAGACTTGAATCTGGTGTGTTTTAAGTGTCTCTTATATAAAAATGTGTATAAAATTTGTGAATTCGATTAACCAGTTTCGTGTTCACTTCTACTTTCTTCCCAAATTAGGTCTCTTGCTCGATTTATGTTCATCCATTTTCATGTTGGGTATGGTTTATAGTAATAAATAGTATAACTCAACACTCAGCTGAGGAATTTTAAAAAATTTGGAAATTTTAACTAAAATAACATTATTTGCAAAAATAAAATAAAATCAAAAAATAAAGAAAAATTCGAGTGAAGTTGACATCTATGAAGGGAGAGACTTGAAACTGGTACATGTTTTAACTATCTTCCATACAAAAATGTCTACCCAATTAATTAAAACATTTTACATTTCATTATGAAAGTTACTCAATTTGAACTCTAAATTCCCCTTATTGGAGCTCCAGTTAACAAATCAAAGTGTTCAAATGGTGGGTTTTTGGTTAAGGAAAATAGAAAGATTAGGGAGAGCAACATTCAACAAGGTACAAATTACTTTTAAGTGTTTATCTCTCATAGTTTTATTCTTAAATTTTAGGTATGGTGCCATCTCTTAGTTTTAAATAATTGTGTGTTAAAAAAATAATAAATCTTTCAATAGAGTTATAAATAATGTCTATATTTTTTAAAATCGCGTCTTTGATACTACTGCCTATATTTGATTAATTATCTAAACTAAGTTAAAACAAAGATAGTTGAAAATATAAATAGTATCAAAAGTAAGTATGCACTACTTACTTTGCATTGTAGGTGAATTTCACAACCGTTGAGATAATTAAACGATGTGCTTTAACAAGAACTCTCACTGAGATAATGAAAAAAGAATTTGGATCATCTGTTATATTTTTTGGTATTATATTTTTGTTACGTCGTGTGATATGGTAACATGTGTATATTTAATATAAGAAAATATTGATAAGTGTCATCTTATTACATGGTGTGACACAAGTATAACAGAGGACCTAATGTCATTAAAAAGTAAATATTTTATTATTTTTCAATCATTTAACGATTACATAACAATTCAGCATTGCGGGATGAGTAGTAAAGTCTTTTCTAATATCACATTTTCCAAATCTTTCTTTGTATTTATTTTGGGTTTAGAACTTCCATATCTTTCCTTTTACCCTAATTAAAAATTCCTAATATATGGGATTAAATTAATAAAACAATAGAAAAGAGAGAAAAAGGTGTCACGCGCGATTACACATTGACACATTCGTTTCCCATCTCCTAAAAACCGGACCTTTTGACTATACCTCATCTCAGCAAAGGAGAAATTTTATAGTGGATCGAATATATAATAAGGGTGTCATAAATTTTATGATCCATATTTATTTATATTATTTTAAAAAAATTTATTTTATTGAGCTGTAATGATGTGGATGAATGTGAATTAAGAAATCCATGGTTCCACCTTACAATTTCCCTCACCACACCACATTTCCAACTTCAACGAGTTTTTAAGTACAATTTTTAACCAATCCCCCCTCTCCAAAAAAGGGCTTTGTTTGATAAAAAAAAAAAAAAAACAAATCTTCTATTATTTCTCGAGTAATATTTTCATAACACAAATTTTTTTTTTATTTCACATGCATCACGAGAAAATTCTGAAATAGCGTTAGAATTTTAAAAATCATTCTTTTTTAGTATTGATTTAAAATGGGTATTCAAGTAAGGAGAAACTCCATTCAATGAATGCGAGTAAATGCGAGCTCAGGTAAAACTATTTTTTAAAAAATATATATATTTTGACATCGCATTTAGCAAATGCAAGGTTAGTGTAATTTTTTTTGATTACAAAAAAAAATTGTTTTGTAAAATAATTTTTTTTTTAAATATTCGCCTAACCTCGCATTTGTGAAATGCGAGGTCAGGTAATATCATGACATAGCATTTTATTGAAATTTGTTGCAGGAACGATAAGGCTCTCTAGATATTATAAATGCGAAATATTGTCTGATGCATTTCACGAATGCGAGATCAGGCGAATTTTTTAAAATTATTTTACAAAATAAAAAATTAAAATAATATTTGCAATTTAAAAAAATTCCACTGACCTCACATTTGCTGAATGCGAGATCAGAATATATATATATATATATATATATATATATTAAAAAAATTAGTTTTACCTGAACTCGCGTTTAGCGAATGCAAGGTCAAAAATCTCGTATTCAGCAAATGCGAGTTTTCTCTTATCTGAAATTCATTTCAAATCAACACTAAAAAAGAAGAATTTTTTAAATTGACATCATTTCAGAATTTTGCATCACATTTAAAAAAGTTAATAAAATAATTATTCCAATAATAGTTTAAATAATAACTGTCCAAATGGAACCAAATCAACTCTAAATAGTTTAATCTCGTAATAAAATAAAATACAATTTAACTAGTAAGATGCTATCTCTATAATCTATTGGTTATAATTCGAGTCATAAAAAATAAACAGAAACGTGTGTTTTTTTTAAAAAAAATTTAAAAAATAATTTAATCTCACAATGTTTTTAGTTGTCTCAAGACAAGTTCATTTCCCAATCTAATTAGGTTTGAAAAATAATTTAATTACTCTTTTGAAATTAATTCGATTCGATAAAAAATTATTTGAATTTAGTTTTTCAACAATTAAATTGAGATTGAATTATAACTTTTACCTTAAATTGAACTCAATTTAATAAATTAAGAAATTAAAAAATTAAATCTAATCTAAATCCATTCTAGATTAGATATAGCAAATATTGGCCTTTGTTTAAAAAAAAAAAAAAATGAGAGAGAAGAAAAGAAAAGAACCACCCCCAATCCCCTAAATAAATAAATAACTTGAAAACCATTAAATCCTTCCTCCCAAAAATATTTTAAGAATTTATCTAATTCTTTTTTTTCAACAGTTTTTTTTTTAATTATTATTTTATTATTTTATTTTATTATTTTATCTAATCCTTATTCAGGCAGAAAAATAAAATAATTAGTAGTACTAATAAACAGTTAATCACATGCTACTATACTTCTCAGTTCTCACCTCTCTCTCTCTCTAAACCAATACACACAGCACTCCATAATAAGGTCACACACACCTCTCTCTTTCTTCCTCAACCCCCCCCTCCTGTCTCTTATCCACATCAACCCTAGAAAGAGTTCATGGTTACTTGGACCGCAGCCAATATTTTCCCTTTCTTTGTTTGCTTCCTCTTCACTCCAGGTAAACAGAACGAGGAATTACTAAATTATTATTATTATTATTGTTTTGGTATTTTAATTTTTTTGTAATTAATTAATTAATTAATTTTTTGGGTCAATTTGATTTGATTTGATTTGATTTGATCAATGGATCTGTAGAGAAAAAGTACATATTGAAGCGGTTTTTGAGGACTTGAATTTATGTCATTTAATCAATCAAGGCCTGAAAGGACCGATTCTTCCCAGTTCAAAAAATCCGGACGATCGAATCACCCTCGTAACTTCTCCGGCGGCGGCAGCAGTAGAGTTTCCACCGGCACCGGCGGTGGTGCCTCCGCCCCTCCTCCTCATCCTTCCGCCGCCACCACCAACAATAACACTCATAATCAACAACCCTCGTTTTCCTCCAACCGAAGGTAAAATTAGGGTTTTTTTTTGGAAATTTTACGTTTATCGAATTAGGGTTTGAATTTGGAAATTTGATGAATTTTGGTTTGTCATTTGTAGTGGTAGTTTTAAGAAGCATAATAATAATGTGCAAGGAGGGCTGCCTAGGGCAAGTGCTCCTACTAGTGGCCAGGCGGTGAATTTGGATTCTAGTACTCATGCAGCCCCTCGTGTTGTTCAGAATGGTACTCATTTGCAGCAACCTTCTCATGGTATGTTACGTGAATAGAAAATTGAAAGTTGGTTAAAGTAATTTTTCGGATTTTATGTTCTTGTTGAATTTATTATGGATTTTATTCGGATCAGGTTTATGTTTTCGTTGAATTTATTATGTTTTGTACGAGTATGGGTTTTAGAATGATTGAAGCACTAGAAAGACAAAAAAGCACTAAAAGACAAAAACTTTATCGTGTTTTCGTTTTTTGATGAATCTTCAATGCGTGATGATTATTTGATTTTTGGAGGCTTATGTTATTTATTGCATTGGTGAAATTGATTTTTGCTTGTATATGTATTAGGAGCATCAGATGCACCGGCCACAATTACAACTGTCAAGTCAACTGACGTGGCTACTCCAAAAGCCACCCGAGCTCCAAGAGCTCCATCTTCTAATGTTCCCCCTGCAAGTTCTGATCCCAAGCTGGCACCAACACCTGTGACACCAGCTAAAGGATCTGTTATTTCTGTGCTTGATATTCCTTTTCAAGCTTGGGTTTTTAAAATATTTCCCTTGGTTTCTGAGAAGAATAACATTATTTGAGTTTGCTCTTATTTTGTAGCTTATTTTTAACAATGTTTTCTGATCTTTTAGCTCCAGCAGAGGCATCTCGATCATTTCCTCTTCAGTTCGGATCCATCAGTCCTGGTTTGATGAATGGAATGCAGGTAAATATTCCTTGCACGAACCATATTAGTCTTCATACACTTGCACTCCTGTGCATATGATTTTGAACTCTTGTTTCTGAGAAGAGAAGACCTACATTTTCTTTATTATTTTTTAGATACCTGCTAGAACAAGCTCAGCCCCACCAAATTTAGATGAGCAGAAACGTGACCAGGTTTGTGATTCTTGTACTTTCTGGTTTTGACCATTTAGTAGAAATAGTAGCTGCTCTGATTGACTTATATTGCAAATTTTTAATTGGTAATCAATTCAGTATGTATGTCCACTATATAGTTTTCTTTTGTGATGCAAATGGATTCTTTAAAGAAACGTTTGCTAGGAAAAATAGAACCTTTTTTGATCTTCTTTTCTACCTTAAAGACCTTGAACAGGTAAAATATTGCATTTGGCAGCCATGGCCAGGTTAGCTTTGTCAGCAGTGTTTTAAAAGGCATTGTTGGGGCTCAGCTTTTTTTTTTTTTGGGGGTAAAAAGATTCAGGAAAAGGCACACTGAAAATGTGATGGGATGTTTAAGGGGGTGGTGTGGTTTGCTGAGCTATCACCTTGATGCCTCGGACAGCGAGGCTGTTCATCTGCACCTCAAACAGTAAAGAGAAATTTGGGATTTACAAATATGAATTTGTTTAGAAAGGAAGATAGAAGAGGAAAAAAATTTATCTGCAGCAGAATGGAACTCATTAGTTCCTTCTTGTTTATTACGTTTTACTTTGTTGCAGTTAAGGAGCAGTTGTTTCTGACTATTGAGAGAAGTTAAGAGGATTGGCGAGTAAAATGGGAGGGGGTTTGATGGCATTGTAGAAAAGAGAAAGCTGGAAAATAGAGATAGGGTTGTAACCTATTTAGAGTATATTACAGGGAAACCGCTACATTTTTAGTCAGTCCTAAAATTTTAATCATATACTATCCTTCTCTTTAGTAATTCACATAAATAATTGCTTGGTTATTTCACTCTCTTTGAAACATAATTTAACACCAACATATTTAGAATTTCAGAATAATTTCAAGTTTCATTTCAGCTTAACTATTTTTTTTTTTCGTTATTTTATGAGTTAATCTTTCCTATTCTGTTGGTGTAGAAAATTTTATACTCCATCAAGTGTACTTGCATGCCATGTGTGTAAAAATAACATTTGAAACTCAAAAAATGATTGCTTGCTATGCTTATACGCCTGATCGTTTTTACTCCGTTGGTGAAGGAAATATTAATCCTTATTTTATGTGGTTAGTTGCGACCTTGATCTTTTTTAAATATATGCTTCATATTTCTGACAATTTATTAATTTTTAAAATTATTAAAAAGTTAAAAATCGGCTCTCTCCGCAGAAAGAGAAGATGCATCACCTCGGGCAAGAGAAAAATGCCTTGCTCAAGGCCTCTTCCGATAAAAACACTATTGTCAGGGTAGTAGCAATAGAAGTAGCATTTATTGTGTTATGGTGACTGTTCACGCCTTCACATTCTTTCTTCCGTCTTATTTCACAGAGAAGTGGTCTACAATTGGTTGATGTGCAATTAACTGTTTACCAAGACCTTGGTTTATGTGCTTCTTGCCTGTGTTAAGCAATTCTATGTTTACAATATTAGGAACTAGTTGATTGTGATTCGATGTAAACAGACTTGGTATAATATTGTGTAGTATCATAGATTATCACTTCATCGGGTAATCTGCATATGATATACATTGTCAAATTGATGTACAAAATATCTGTAGGTTGTCCAATCCTTTTTGATGTGTTGTAGGTCCTGATATGAACGTTGATAATAGTCACTTGGGGTAGCTTTTTTAATGCTCTAGACGTCACATGGACCAGTAATTTATTTGTTGCCTTTTTTGTTCTCTGCTTCTTTGTGTGCCTCCTAGGCTCGTCATGATTCATTGAAAGCACCGCCAACCTTGCCAATTCCATCTATTCCTAGGCAGCAGTTGCCAAAGAAGGATGCAAGTACAGTTGATCAGTCTAATGCTGCTGACAGCCATCCCACATCGAAGCCCAAAAGGGAGATACAAGTTTCAGCACCACCCCCTTTATCTCAGGCCCAGAAACCATCTGTGCACACTATTCCAGGGTTGCCAATGCAAATGCCATTCCACCAGCCACAGGTTCCTGTTCAATTTGGAGGTCCAAATCCACAGATTCAGTCGCAGGCCATGTCACCTTCATCGTTGCCAATGCCAATGTCGATGCCTATGCCCCTACAAATTGGAAATCCATCTGTGCAGCAGCCGGTATTTGTTTCAGGGCTTCAACCCCATCCAATGCAGTCACAAGGGATCCTCCATCAGGGGCAGAATTTGAATTTTACATCTCAGATGGGTCCGCAGATTCCCCCTCAGTTGGGTAACCTTGGAATAAATATGGCCCCACAATTTCCCCAGCAGCAGGCTGGAAAGTTTGGGGGTCCTCGTAAAGCTGTAAAAATTACTCATCCAGATACGCATGAAGAATTGAGGCTAGATGGGTCTCCTGCCCTGAGGTCACATCCTAGTGTGCCTCCTCAATCACAACCTATTTCATCATTTCAACCGACCCACCTGCCTAACTACTATACTAATTCTTATAATGCTAATTTCTTCTCAGCTCCAAGTTCTCTTCCTCTTAATACTACCCATCCTCCTTCACAGCCACCAAGATATTATAATCAGGTTATTCAGAATTTCTCTCTCTCTCTCTCTCTCTCTCTCTCTCTCCCTCTCTCGTGGTTTCAGTTTATCTACATGTGACTTTGTTGCATTCCTTCAACTTCACTAGCATATTAATTTGGAAGATCATTCTGTTCATAACATGTACTCGTGACCTCTTATTTTATTCCAGGTCACCGTAAAACCTGCTACTAGCTCTCATGGAGAGAAGGATGCAGCATACCTTTAGTAAGTTCACCTCGCGCTTTGAAGGGAGAATCTTTTAAACTTTCAAGGTCGTCTCAAAAGGATACTGAGGCTTCATCTCAGAGTTCTGTGCAACAGTCAAAACCTAGTTTTGGACTAGCATCAAAATCAGTGTCTGAGGTGCCATCAGGTTCTGGTTATGTCCAAAGCCCAGAATCCAATTTGTTATCTCCTGTTGTTCCTGTTGAGAAGTCACCAGCTGCACCAATAAGTGGCGATGGCTTAGGAACTGAGATTGCTGGTGGGCTTGACTCTGCCAAATGTCAACAAAAAAAGGTATGCAGTAGAGGACATGCTTGGTAGCACACCAGGTGGTGAATCTTCTTTTCTTGTATGGTTTATGGTCCTGATATTTGACCCTTCGTTTTGCATCACTTTATGCAGGTTGATGGAAAATCTACGTCAGTCTCCATTTTGTCACCTCAGGAACCTGATATTGTAGGAGTGAAAACAACAGCTTCATCTCCAATGACTATTGAGAGTGCTGATCTTAAAAATCCGAAGGAGATGGTGTCATCAGCTACAGTAACTGTATCAGATCCTTTTGATTTAAAGCATCAGCAATCTCAGGTAACCAAAGCATTGGAGTCATCAAGAATATATGTTGCCAAAACTGTGGAGGACGGCCAACCAGATGTGCATAAATGACAGGGAAAAAGGATCAAGGAGAAGTAACAGCTGCTGAGGGCTCTGAACAAGAAATTAATGGTCGTGGGACATCTTTGGAGTCTAATGCTTTAGAACCTGCTAAAGTTACTCTTCAAAATTCAGAGAACTCTTTATTGAAAGGAACAGTTACCAGTAGTGAGGCCTCCACACAGGAGTCTCCAGCTACTATGCAGAGACAGCTGGAAGAATCTGCTACCCGCATTGAAAATGATTCTCTGGCTGATGATTCGGTGACGAGATCTTCCGTACCAGATACTGGAAATGGTGAGGTGTCTCATTCTGCTGTTGGTGTAACTACTGAAGATGATAAGGAATCTTCTTTGTGTTCTTCTTTAGGTAGGCCTGCTAACATGAATACTGAAGATACTGTTGTTACAGATTCTACTGTCTCAGATAAGGAGTCATTGCCTGTTTTAATTCCATCTCCCGAAGAAAATTTGAAACATGAAGGTGATGGTGCTGAGGACAATAATGCTGGTACTGTTTCTTCTTCAGCGTCTGGCATTAAGGAGAAGTCCTTGCCAGAATCAAATGTGGCAAAAAGTGCTGCACCAAGAGGAAAGAAGAAGAGAAAAGAATTACTTAAAAGATTAGACAGTAGTGGACCAACTTTAGATCTATACATGGCATACAAGGGACCCGAGGAGAAGAAAGAAACTGTTACTTATGCAGAAACCATGCAGAATGACTCTAGCAGTAATTTGGAGCTAATACCTTCAGATGTGTCTCAAAAGGATGTGTCTAAGGAGAACTCTGGTCAGAGTAAAGTGGAGCCTGATGACTGGGAAGATGCTGCTGACATATCTACTCCAAAATTGGAACCACTTCAGAGATTGGGAAGCAAGTTGATGTAAGTGATGAAGACGGGAGTGGAGTGATGACCAAAAAGTATTCTAGGGATTTCTTGCTTAAATTTGCAGATCAATGTACTGATCTACCCGAGGGTTTTGAATTGACAGAGGCCTTGATAGCTTCTAATACCAGTGTTTCACGTGAGTCATATTCTAGTTCTGGAAGAAATGTTGATAGGCCTAATGTTGCAGCCCGTCTAGATCGTCGTGGAAGTGGCTTAGGAGAAGAGGACAAATGGAATAGACTGCCTGGGCCCATTATGTCTGGACGTGATATGCGGATGGATATTAACTATGCACCCAATATGGTTATGTATCGAACTGGTTCAGTGGGGAATCATGGTGTGTTAAGGAACCCACGGATGCAAGCTCCTCCTCTGCAGTATCCTGGTGCTATCCTCCCAGGGCATATGCAGTCCCTTGTTCCTCAGGTTGGGGTGCCAAGAAACAGTCCTGATTCTGAGAGGTGGCATGTTATACGTGTAACTGCTTTCCAGAAGGGTTTAATGCCTTCACCTCAGACACCATTACAGGTAATGCACAAAGCAGAAAGCAAATATGAAGTTGGTAAAATAACAGATGAGGAACAAGCCAAACAGAGGCAATTAAAAGGCATACTGAACAAACTAACTCCTCAAAATTTTGAGAAATTATTCGAGCAAGTTAAAGAGGTCAACATTGACAATTCCGTCACCCTAATCGGTGTTATTTCACAAATATTCGATAAAGCTCTAATGGAGCCAACTTTTTGCGAGATGTATGCCAATTTCTGTTATCACCTTGCAGCAGTGTTGCCTGATTTGAGTGTGGATAATGAAAAAATTACTTTCAAGAGATTACTTTTGAACAAGTGCCAGGAAGAATTTGAGAGAGGAGTGAGAGAAGAGGAGGAAGCTAATAAAGCTGACGTGGAGGGTGAAGCTAAACAGTCAGCAGAGGAAAGAGAGGAGAAAAGATTACAAGCACGAAGAAGGATGTTGGGTAACATAAGACTTATTGGGGAACTGTACAAAAAGAGAATGTTGACAGAGAGAATTATGCACGATTGTATAAAGAAATTGCTGGGTCAGTATCAAAACCCTGATGAGGAAGATGTTGAAGCATTGTGCAAATTGATAAGCACAATAGGAGAGATGATTGATCATCCAAAAGCCAAAGAGCATATGGATTTTTATTTTGATATGATGGCAAAATTGTCAAATAACATGAAATTATCTTCTAGGGTTAGGTTCATGCTGAAAGATTCAATCGACCTAAGAAAGAATAAGTGGCAGCAGAGGAGGAAAGTTGAAGGGCCGAAAAAGATTGAAGAAGTGCACAGGGATGCTGCACAAGAACGTCAGGCACAGGCTAGGGGGTTGGCGCGTGCTCCTAGTATGGGCTCTTCTGTTAGAAGGGGCCAGCCTATTGAATTTTCTCCTAGAGGGACAAATATGTTGTCTTCCCCAAGCTCCCAGATGGGTGGTTTCCGTGCTATGCCTCTCTTCGCAGCCCCGTGGTTATGGTACTCAACATGTTCGGATGGAGGAGAGACATACTTTAGAAAATAGAACATTGTCTATTCTCCCTCAGAGACCCCTTGGTGATGATTCTATTACTCTTGGGCCACAAGGTGGTCTTGCACGGGGAATGTCATTTGGAGGGCAGTCAGCTTCTCCCGGCATTCAATTATCTGATATCCCAAGTGCTGGGGACTCAAGGAGAGTGGGACCCGGGCTAAATGGCTTCCCTGTTGCAGAGCGGACAGGATATGCATCAAGAGAGGATCTAATGCAAAGATACACACCAGACAGGTTCAGTGGTGCATCTTCGTATGACCAATCAATTACACAAGAACGAAACATGGCTTATGGGAATAGAGATGTTAGGAGTGCGGATCGTGGTATTGATAGACCTCTTCCTATGTCTCCACCTGAGCGAGGTGGTGGTGGTGCCTTGACACAAAATGTGACTTCTGAAAAAGTGTGGCCTGAAGAACGCTTGCGGGGGAATACATGTCTATGTCAGCAATTAAAGAGTTTTACAGGTATTATTCCAGCTCACAAATATTTTTCTCACTCGTCTCTCAAAATATGTTGCATTTTGCCTCACTCAATAACCATTTATTGCTGAGTCTAAAACTGTGATTGCTGGTTAACGGCATGTTAAAGAAATAATTTGGAGGTTAATATTGTAGCAGCGAATAGAAGTATTTTTCTGTACTTGTGGCAGCAATGCTAATACTGAAAACGAATAAAAAATGATAAAAAAATTTCTGTGTCCCTCGAAGATTTACCTGCAGAAGGTCCAGTATTCTATTCGTGTTAAAAGATAGATGGCATGCAGTGTTATCTGCAACTTATTAAGCGAGAAGTTTGAGAGTTGGGTAATATGATTGGGCTTCTGATTCTGATTTTTTAGATCAATCAGAACGCAATTCACAAGTTCGATGTGCAAAACTTAGTCCTGGAATGTCATTTCCTCTGATAATGGAATTTCTGTTCCCTGTTAGAAATTATTTACTAATTTGGGTGATAGGGGCGGTATTCTGATTGCAAATGGACAGAGGCTAAGTTAGAGCTTCACATTAGGGGTTCAGTTCCATGAGAACAAATGGCTAGATTTTTGCTGTTTATCAGCCTACGTGGTGAGCAGGCTTCTACTTAATCCAGGGTTAATTTTCATCTCTATTTTCATTTGTGTTAGTTACACTCACCTCCCTTGTGTTTTACACCAAACTACAATTAGATATCTGAGTTTTGAGAAGCTCTATTTTATTCCCTTGGCTAAAGAGATCATGGATGCTGTTAAGCCCGTCCACCTAAAACTATTGAGTTCGATGTAAGTTTACTAGTTCTGAGCGCAAGAAAATAAGATCATTCATGTGGATAAAGAGAGGGAGAGAGATCTTTTGCTTTCACCTGTACATGAGCTCCACCTGATCTGATCCTCCTCAGCCACTCACTGCCAACTCAGCCAACTACCACTTTTAGCAAACCCCCCTCCTATCTTTCCCCCTTCCCCTGGATGCACCAATCTCCAATCACTGTTCCTCTCTTTGTCGAAGTCATGCGCCTAAGGAGTGAAACCACTTATTTGATAGAATTTGAACAAGGAGAAAGCCTTGCCCAGTCGTTACTAATGAACCACAAAGTGATGTGATGAAAGGAAGGGAAGACTCGACGATGAAAGCATAGTGCAACTGGAAAGCGCACTCAGCAATTGCTTAGAATATTCAGAGCAAGCAAGTCTTGGTCTTTGGAATGTCTGTTGAAGGTTTGAAGGAAGAAGTGTTGGGTAAATCTGCTCTAACTTCATCCGAATCTGTGTTTTTGTCTGCAACGTGCGGGCTTCTCTGTTTATGTTCTTCTTGGTGTTATTCCGTTTGGTTGTGTTTGTTGCAAGTTGGGGCTCTTTAGGTGGAGGGAGGAGGAGATGGACAGGCAGAAATAAGTCAGCTAGGGAAGAAAGAAGAGAGAAGGTTGGGGGGTGATTGTGCATGTTTGCTGTTTAGTTTTATTAATTTTAATTTTCTTTTTTACTACTTTGTATCCCTTGATTGAAAAACTTGTGATTGCGCAGTGCCAGAGATGAGAATGAAGTTGCTTTTTGCATCAAGGATTTGAATAACCCAAGCTTCTACCCCTCAATGATATCTCTGTGGGTTACTGATTCTTTTGAGAGGAAGGACATGGAGAGGGACATTTTAGCAAAGCTTCTCATCTCTCTTACAAAGTATCGAGATGGCATTATAAGTCAAGATCAGCTCATCAAAGGGTAGGCAAATGTTCCATTATATTATAGAAAATAATAATTTATTATCTCAACAAGGATTGATTTCGAGTCTTATGGGGTATTTTGCATGTATGTGGCAGGTTTGACTCTGTGCTGATGACCTTGGAAGATGCCGTAAATGATGCCCCAAGGGCAGCAGAATTTCTTGGTCGCATCTTTGCAAGAGTGATACTGGAAAATGTAATCCCATTTAATGAAATTGGACGCATAGTATATGAAGGTGGAGAAGAGCAAGGACGCCTCGTAGAAATAGGACTTGCAGCCGAAGTTCTTGGAACTGTCTTGGAGATAATTGCATCTGAAAGAGGTGATTCTGCATTGAATGAGATTCGCTCAAGCTCCAATATGCGGCTAGAAAACTTCAAGCCTCCAAGTTCTAACAAAACATGGAGACTAGACAAGTTCATTTAGGGGGTAGTGATGCTCATTGTATCTGGTAGAAGAAATTGATTAGGTTCTCTTCAAGTTTGCAGATATATACATATATAACATATATGTATATATATCTTATTGTGGGGCAGATGGGAATTTAATAGGGGTTACCTGGCATGTTTTAATATTATTTTCTCTAGAACTAACTGCAATTGCTAAGGTTCAATTGAGCATCCAATTGTTGGCCTCTATTTGCATCTTGTGTTGTTGTGTGATGGTTTTATCAGCATTCGAGTTGCATTAATTTTTAATTTCTCTAAGCACAAGTTATTGTGGTTTGCGCATGCATGTTGTCTGATCCTATTTTTGGGTATTTAAAGAGGTTGAACCGGTAATGATGCATAGGTTTTGGTGGAGCCTTATAGCCCGTATTACTGGTCATTTTCAAACAGAAGCTGTTTGCATGATCCTACTGTTGAAAAAAAAAATATGGCAAATGTGGAGTAGAAAATAAGTGTTTGTTTTCAATGAAAGTGGGGATATCAAAATCAATAGAATTTGAGGTTTATATATCACTTTCTATAAGATTTTAATTGTCTCTATTATACTTAATAATTTGGGGTTAATTGCAATCTACTTTTAGGATACAACAAATTATTGAAGACTTTTAATAGCAAAAATCAGAAATCTTATAGAGATAGATTTTTTAATAAGAATTATTGTTTTGAAATAGTGAGAATGTTTCCTTTTATAAAGATGGAAGTGCAGGAGAAATTATTGGAATATACCTCTTGAATCCATGGAACACACCTAAATCAAAAGTTATAACTCTCTCTATTTTGCACATTTTTGTTTACCAACGGTCTTGATTAAAATAAGAATGCGTGCACATGCACTGGACAATAGCAGCGCATGTGCACTAATTGCATTTTGATTCTGTTCGTAACGCACATGCGCTATATTTTTTTAAATTACAACATTCATCCACTAATTTTTCAAAATTACTTTGTATTACAAACTAAATAGTTTGCATTCCCCCCACGTAGTTTGTAATATAAATAACAATTCACTATCTCTCTTTTAACATCATGCATAAAGAAAAGTAACTATCATATTAAATTTTTCCTTAGTATAAATAATTCACTAACTCTAATTTAAATCAAGGTGGCAAGATTACTTAAACTATGATTTGAAATTAGATTAGAACTATTACATACATGAACTAGTTAAACTTATACATATGTTCACCAAAATATTTTAGCACTATTACCGATCATGTGCTCTATCCTAATTCATGATCATGTACAAAAAAGAATCCTAAACTTTTGTCAGAAGCGGCACCACTTCTAATGATCATATAGGTAAAATCTCTTCAAACATTTTAAAATTAAAAACACCCATAAGATTATAAATATTTATAGACTCAACCTTCCCACTTAAGGGTTCCCATTTGCACTAAT
The DNA here is from genome assembly GCA_025175665.1 of Cinchona pubescens. Taxonomy (NCBI): domain Eukaryota; kingdom Viridiplantae; phylum Streptophyta; class Magnoliopsida; order Gentianales; family Rubiaceae; genus Cinchona; species Cinchona pubescens. The sequence goes on along the minus strand of JANKKI010000383.1, from coordinate 489,749 downwards.
CAATATGGAATGGTATTCACATAACTTTAGTGTTCACAACTACTTATTAGCAATTTATTTTTACCCTTTAAACCTTTTAATCTAATGGTAGAGTTAGAAGAAAGGTTAGGTTACCATTGCTAGTAGTTTTAGATAAAGGGTTTTCAATCGCATTCCTAATGATGTCGATTTCACCAAGTCTCTCGCAAGAGATTTAGTCAACGGATCCACTAAATTATTATATATTCTTACATACACAACAGTTACGATGCCATCTTTTAACAACTATCTAATATATGTATACCTTAAACTTATATGTCTAGATTTATCATTGTATATTTTATTCAATACTTTAGATATTGTGGCTTTACTATCACAATTCAAAGTATAGTTATTAAACCCGGACCGGAGAGAAATCCGGTAAAGGATGTGGGTCAATGGGTTGTCAACTGGTTCAACCGATGGGTTATTAAAATATATTATTTTATTATTAATATATAATCCACTAAAATTTTTGGATATATGAAATATATAAAAATATTAATCAAATATATTGTATCAACTTTTTTTAATTAATTATAAATGAATTTGTAATAGTTTAGCAAAAGTTGTAATTAAATATAGTCAAGTAGTAGTTAATTTGAAGTTTTTGAACGTGTAATTATAATATGAACAAATATATTTTCATTATTCTTTAAAATGTGAGAACTTTGTTTGTCTCTTTTTTAAAAATATATTTCATTGACAAAGTTTTAGTTGTACAATGTTTCTTGGAGTACTTTGTTGTTGTTGAAAAATATAATGATATTGTTTTGCTAATTTATGTTTTTAAATTTTGCTTTGAAAAGTAAATATGTTTCTTTTTTGAATATATAACATACATTTATAGTTTAAAAAAGAAGTTAATTTATTTAAAAGATGGAGAAGAAAAGTAATTTAAATATAATAAAAAATAAGAAAAGTCACCGGATGCCTTCTTTATTTGGTCATTTCAGCAACCTAGCCCGGCTCAATGGCTAGTTCACCGAGTTAACTGGTTGAACCGTTGCGCCGGACCGGGCTTTATTACTATGGTTCAAAGCAATGGCTGGCATTGATTGAAACCACAACTTGATATCTAACAACAAGTCTTTCAACTATTATACTTCTTTACAAGTTGACGGCAAAGTTATGAATTCAACTTCCATTGTGGAATGAGCAACATAGTTTATTTTTTTGAAACCCTTAAAACTGCTCCTCCACCTAAAATAAAAATCCACCCGCTTGTAGAGTCTTTATCATTAATACTAATAAACCAACTAGATCAGAGTACCCTTCAAGTACAATTGAAAAACTATTATAGAAAAATCCTAAATCTTTAGTTCTTTTAAGATAACCAAGAACTCTCTCAATTGCTTTCCAATGACCACTACCAGAATTTTTAGTATATCTAGATAATCTAAACACGACAAAAAAAATGCACAAAAAATAGCCTTGTGCAACTCATTGCATGCATTAAACTCCCTATTACACTTATATATTCAAGTTGAACAATAGGTTTGCCAGTATTTTTACTTAGTTTAAAGTTAGGGTCAAAAGGAGTATTTGCTTTTTTCACATTTAAATGTTGATATTTGTTCAAGATTTTCTCAACATAATGTGTTTGACACAAAGCACAACGCCACTGTGCCTTTTAATTTTAATCCCTAAAATAGTATTTATTTCACCAAAATCCTTCATTTTGAATTGTGAAGATAGATACTTCATAGTTTCAAATATACCCTTATAAGAAGTACTAACAATTAGCATATCATTTACATATAGACAAATAATCACACCATACTCTTCAATAAATTTAGAATAAATGCACTTATTAACATTATTATATCTAAATCCATTAGAGAGTAAAGTTGATTTAAACTTTTCATGCCATTATTTGGATACTTGTTTTAAACCGTATAGAAATTTAACTAATTTATATAAACTGTTTATTTTCATTTCCTGGTAATGCAAAACCTTTTGGTTGTTTCATAGATACCTTTTCATCCAAGTCACCATTTAAAAAGACTATTTTAACATCCATTTGATGCACACACAGATTATAAATGGAAGATAATGACAATAGCACCCTAATGGATTTAATCCTAGCAACAAGTGCATAAGTGTCAAAATAATCAATTCCTTTCTTTTGTCTAAAACCTTTAGCTACAAGTCTTATTTTATATGTTGATATGGATTCATCATTAGCATATTTCCTCCAAAACACTCATTTACAACCAATAGATTTAGAACCAGGAAGTAAATCTACTAGAACCCAAGTATTATTTGATAATATTGAGTCTATTTCATCATTTACAGCCTTTCTCCAAAATGTTGCATCTCTTGATGACATATCTTCACTAAATGATTTAGGATCATCTTCTACATTTAATAAGATTAGTATTTTATTAAGTAAGTAATTTGTATTGCCTTCAACTAAGAAAATAATAAGATCTTGTGAAGATATGAAATCAGAAGACAAATATTTTTCTTTCTTTGTCTTTGACTTCTTCTAAGGTTAGAAGGAGGATAAATTTCCTTCCTTTTATTACTAGAAGAAGGATCAGCATTTGGATTTGGTTCTTGTACTTTAATTCGATCCACGTCCACTGTTGAATCTTTAAGAAATTTATTCTCAAAAAATTCAACATTCCTTGATTCAATAATAACATTAGAATCAATATCAAGTAGTCTATAGGGTTTAGAATTTTTAATATAGTCAACAAACACACTTTTAAGTGTTCTAGATTCCAATTTTATCCTTTTGTTATCCGAAACTCTATAATAGGCTATACATCCTCAAATTTTAAGATAAATTAAGTTTGATTTTCTCCTTTCCATATTTTATATGGTGACACTTTAGTCTTGAAAGATGGAATTCGATTATGTAAATGACAAGCAGCCAATAAAACTTTTCCCCACAAATTCTTTGACAAACCATGGTATTAATCATACACGTCCACCAAAGTTCTACTCTTTCTTTCAACCAAACCATTTTGTTGTGGAGTGTATAGTGCACCTGTTTGATATATAATACTATTTTGTTCACAAAATATTGAAAATTCGGTAGAAAAATATTCACCACCTCTATCACTCCTCAATATTTTGATTTTCTGATCCAATTGATTTTCAACAAGAGATTTATAAGATTTAAACATATCAAATGCATCATCTTTTGCTTTCATCAAATAAACATGCACATATCTAGAGCAATCATCAATGAAAGTAATGAAATATCTATTACCACCTCTTGTCAAAAAATCATTTAATTCACAAATATCTGAATGCACAAATTTTAATAATTGTGTATTTCTTTCAATTTTAGGAAAAGACAACTTAGTGATCTTTGCTTGAATACATTTTTTACGTTTCTTTTCAAAATTATCTTTGATAGAAATTAATCCATGTTTAGACATAAAATGAAGTATTTTATGATTAACATGTCCTAATATACCATGCGGCATTATACATAAAAAATAAGAAGAATCCATAATATAAATAGAAATATTGTCTTTATTAATACTTAATTTAAACATACCATAACAAGAGTATGCACCATTCTTGGACAAGATAATCTTGTTTGACTCCAGTATAACTTTCAACCCTTTCTTATTCACTACATCGGCTGATGCAAAATTTTTTCTAATTTCTGAAACATGAAGTACATCCATTAACACAAGCTTCTTGCCAAAAGTGAATAGCAACTCCACAGTTCCCTTGCCATGAACTTTGGCTAAAGCATGATTACCGATAAGCACTTCATAGCTATCAGAAATATCTTCATAAGTCTTGAATTGTGACTTATCATTATTGATGTGCACGGTTGCACCTGAATCATACCGCCAATCATTTGATTTATTTGATGTTGCCACATTTAATTCAGAAATTATACCAATGTAACAATCAGTTACCATTGCAACAATTTCAACATCTCTTTCAACAAGATTTGCTTTACGGGCATTATTTTTCTTTTGTTTTCTTGTTGAATTTGCACGCATTCTTATAATGCCCTTTCTTACCGCAATTGTAACATATTTTATTCTTTTTGAACTTGTCCTTAGAATTAGTATTTTTAAGAAAAATTTCTTTTAGAACTTGTGATTTGATTTTTATTCTCATCAACAAAATTCACTTTTAAAACAAGTTCTAAATTTTTCTTATGAAGATTTCTAGTATTTTCTTCACTTCTCATATGTTTCAAAACTTGATCAATAGTCAAAATTTCAGTAGTATGAAACATTTTCTTTTGATAATCATTCCAACTAGAAGGCAATTTTGTAACAATTGCCCCTATTTGCAATGACTCTGAAATTTCAATACCAAGATCTTTTAACTTTGAAACAATAATTTGAAAGTCATGAATTGGATCCAAAATAGAAGTAGAGTCAACACTATGCAATACAAAAAACTTTTTAATAAGAAATTTGTTCGTACCTTATTTTTTGTGTAGCATATTTGTATTCCAAGGCAGCCCAAATTTCTCTGGGTGACTTGACCGTTGTGAAAAGATCATAAAGACGGTACAAATGATCTCATCCTCCTTCCTTTTTTTTGCGTTGGGCCTTGAGTTCCTCCGAATCATCAACGGTTGGTGCATGAATTTCAGGCAATGCAGGGACATATGCAACTTTTAATGCAGTGAAGAAAAATATCATTTTGTCTTTCCACCAGTTGAAATTCGTTCCAGTACAATCAAAGCTATCCAACTTGACAAAATCTTAATTCATTACTTTGAAAAAAGACTCACCACTTGTTTCCATGGTTAACCACAATCAAAACCTTAAGATTGTTAAAAAAAAAAATGGCAACTGTGGAGTGGGAAACAAGTGCTTGTTTTTAATAAAATTGGAGATATCAAAACTAATAGAATTTGAGACTTGTATATCACTTTCCTTAAGGTTTTGATTGTCCCCACTATACTCAATAGTTTGCTCTTGGGTTAATAGCAATCTACCTTTAGGATACAATAAATTCTTGAAGATTTCTTTCTTAATAGCAAAAATCAGAAATCTTTCCAAGAACAATGTATATAGAGATATAGATTTTTTAATAAGAATTGTTGTTTTAAAATAATGAGAATGTCTCCTTTTATAAAGATGGAAGTGCAGGAGAAACCATTAGAGTACATCTCTTGAATTCATGGAACACACATACTGAATCAAAAGTTGGAACTCCCTCTATTTTTCCTATTTTTTGTTTACCAATGGTCAGGAGTGCGTGCATATGCTCTGCACAATAGCAGTGCATGTGCGCTGATTGTATTTTGATTCTGTCTGTAGTGCACATGCACATGCGCTGCACCAAAATATTTTTTTTAAATTACAACATTTACCCACTAATTTTTCAAAATTACTTTATATTACAAACTAAATATTTTACACCTACTATTGATGAGCTTGCATTATTTACGTTTGAGCTCCATTCCAAGGTTAATCTGATAGTTGTATTGAGTTAACTAGATTCATTCAGGCAACATGAAGCTCTACTCAAAATGCTCTAGATGTTGCTAATGGAAACAATACATATGAAGGGCTTCAAATTAAATTTCATCCTTTTGTTCCACTTGCAGAGAAAGTTAATTTCTCTTTTTCTAGTCATATTATAGAACTGCAAAGGGTTCAAAATCCACACTTTTTAAGACTACCAAAGCTTCTATTGTTAGCTTCTTCCATTTTACCATGGATAGGAATTTCATAAACATTATTGTAACTATGGCATAAATTGCATAACTTGCACGAACAAGAAGAAAACAGAGAGGGGCAGAAGACATGGCTTGTTTACATTAATCCTACTCATTTTTGGGGAAATCGTACAATTAGTCCCCTAAATGTGGGTTTCATTTTATTAGCCACTCGTATTTGAAATGATAAATTTTAGTTCTTAAAAATTTGAAAACATATAATTTTGGTCCTCTACCAAATCCGTTAGTATATTGGATTGGAAAGTGCTGGTGAGGGATCAAAGTTAATTATTTTTAAATTGTTAGGGAATAAAGTTCAATCATTTGAGATGTGTTGAGTTGGAATAATTCGTTTGAATTGCAAATAATGAGGTGTTATTTGGTGAACAATATTTGGTTTTGACTTTAGTGGTTTTTGAAAATAATGTTGACTTTTGAAAAAAAAAATAGAATAATTGCTTGGATACAAAATAATATTTTGAATAACCATTTGTGTTGAAAATAATAAATACCTATTATTTGGTAGATCCATTTAGAAATAAATAATTGCACAACTCATTAAATAACTATGCATGGTTTCTTATTTAATTCCTTTAATAGTTTTCATTTATTGTAGTTGAGTTTTCATTTTCTATCAAGTTTTGAGTAGTTTGGCTTGCCGATCAAGTTATATATTTCGAATCATGATCATCAAATGCTACCACTAACCTCTGCAATTTGTTCTTGAGAACACAATGTTGATCTTTGAAACATATTCTAAAAAATATATAGGACATTTTTTGATATTCCTAAATCAAATTTAAGCCTAAAAAGTATAGTATTACAATTAATGTGAGTAATTAGAAGTAGGCCTGTACATGGATTGAGTCTAGAACCGAATATGACCTGTTCCGAATTCGTTTATATGGGTCTAATGTATAAATCTGATTACCTGAATTTGATCTTGATCTCTTTACCTATTATAATAAATGGATCGGATACAGATATATTGTTCTAATCTAATTAAAACGCAAATCCGATTAAAATATTAATATGAAATAAAATTATATATATATATATATATATAATGTTGTGTAAATTTCCAATATAATTTATTCTTTAATATAAAATATATGCATAAATATTACAAATATGAATTAGATTTTTTTAAAAATAATTACAAACAAAAAAATTATAAAAATTTGAACATCTTTTATATATAAAAATTGAAATTTTTATATATAAAATTTCAAATTTATAAAATAATATCAAGGCCCAAATCCGGATTCAACAAGATTTGACGAATCCGGATATGGCCTTTTATAGAGCTGGAAGTAGGCATGACCATAATTTCCAAACCTGTCGGTTTCGGTTCCATATTAGAGTTGGAACCGGAACCGAAACCTTGGGAGCCGTTTTCGATTCTAGAGCCGGTTTCCTGTTCCGATCACGATTCTGATTTTGAATTTTTTAAATTAAATATACATTTTGGATAATACTAAAAAATTCAATAAAAGCTAAGATGAGAAACAAAAAATTACATTTTATATATATTTCAATTATGGATTTTGTTTTTGGAAAAAAAAAGTACACTATTACATCATTTATCGAACCATTAAAAATTAAAGTAAAGATACATTTTAGATAATCCATACTAAAAGATAATCTAAATAAAAATTAAATGCATCATTTACATTAGCCTGTGTATATATATATTTAAAATATTAATAAAAAGTAAGATAATAAACAAAAATTTACATTTTATTTATATTTCAATTATAGATTTTATTTTTGAAAAAAAAGTACAATATTACATCATTTATTGAACCATTAAAACTTAAAATGAAGATACATTTTAGATAATCCATACTATAAAGGATAATCTAAAGAAAAATTAAATGCATTAAACATATTGGCCTATATATATATATATATATTTTAATTATTTTTAGTCGGTTCCGGTTCTAAAAAATAGAGAACCGGAACCAGAACCTTGTCCATGATACTGAATCTAGATGTGTATCAGATTTAGGTAGATTGCTGGATGTCTCTTATACAAGAGGCATTCAAATTCATATTTGAATTCGATAGTATTAAATGGATCCAAGTCACCATTCAAATTCATATTTGAATTCGATAGTATTAAATGGATCCAAGTCTGAATTTGCAAGATCTAACCCGTTTACAAGCCTAATCAGAGGATCCACTTCAATTAATACCAAAATGTTTACAAAATAGTAATGCAAATAGAAAAGTGGCAATGTGAAGATTCTTCACTTAATCTCACCACATTGCATTTGATGAAGACATGTTGCTCAAAGTTATTTATGTAATTATTAACTGAATACTTTTAAAATATAAATAATGAATATGATATTTATGAATAGTGCAAATAATGTACTATGTGAATAATAAATAAGACAAAATATGAATAATGTGAAATATTATTTGAAAAATTATTTGCTGATCGAACACCTCATTATTCTGACCAAATATTATTTGGCAATCAATACATATTATTTACAATCCAAATGGAGCCAAGTTTTTATCATTTCAAATGTAAGAGATTAATAAAATAAAAATTACATTTGTGAGGGACTAATTATATAATTTTCTCTTCATTTTTCTCTAGTTTCTTTAAAAATAAAAAATAAAAGGGATCACTGCATTTTATTATTAGCATCCCAACTTTGTAAGAAAATTAGTAATTAGGAGACAAAGTGTCCAGTGCTCACTAAGATAGGTATTTCTCGAGAAAGTATAGATAATTCATATTTTTCAAGAAGGCATAAATAATTTAGAAAATTTTATAATTTTTTTTAGGGAATTATTTTTTTATGATTTAAATATTTATACAGTATAACATTATATATTATATACTATGTATTAAAAACTTATACTATATAAATTTTTAAAGTCAAAAAAATAATTTCCAAAAAAAATTATAAAATTTTCCAATAATTTGTGTTACACGTCGCACTGTGTAAGAGACTATCACCGAACTTATTTTGTGTCAAATCAGGTTGTCCTCGAGTGGCTACAATATACTACCTCCACTGTTGCCAACAAGATCCAAACTCAACATCTATGCGTTTGTTTACAATAATAATAATGTTCCTTGGTCACTAAATCAGCCAAAAAGTGTCATGGCATAACTAATTTAATGAGAAAGTAATTGCAAATTACATGCAATTTGAGATTCAAAAATCAAAATTAAAGTGGTGGCACGCATTTTTTTTTTTTTTTTTTTAAGTTTGTGGCATTTCAGAGTATAATATTTAATAAAAGAAAACCTGTCGGCCGCAGAGAACAAGGAAGATAGCACTGTTGGAATACCAAATTAACTTTAATATCATGACAACCAATATTATCATAATCCGGATCCTTCATGTTTATGCATCATCAAGAATATAAATTAAATATTAGATGCCAAAACATACATGAATCCTTAAGAATTGATGTGATTCTTGAATATTCGGATGTGATTCTTAAGCCTACAAATTTAATTCTTGAATATTGTGGTGATTGATTATCCAAATTACTATGTATGTACTTTAGATAATAGGATTCTCACTTTTCTAATAATGGGATATGAAGAAAAGTAACATACGTATTTTAGATGTACGTATTTTCTAATAATGGGATATCAAGAAAAGTATTTTAGAGAATAGGGTTATCACTTTTCTAATAATGGGATATCAAGAAAAGTAACATACGTAGAATTTAGGGACCATAACCTATATATAGAGATATTTTCCAAGTTTTGCCCATCATAAAAAATAAGAAATAAGATTTTAGGATATCTACATATAAAAACCCATACTAATTAGATGACTTAGACCCATTTATCTTAAATCATATTAGATCACTTTATATTGGGCCAATTAATTATGATAGGGACACATATTACACAATTAATATATATGTAAATGTCCAAAACTCAACATTCTCCCACTTGGACTATATATGTAATATTGCATAAAACCTTATGAGATCAAAACCTTTTGCTATAAAGGCCATAGTTATCCCCAAACAATCTCATCCATTAATCATGTCAATATAGGAACAAGACGATTTTCATTACATTAATCGTAACTAAACCCATTCTTGATCACGTACATAAACACAACCCAATGACATAGATCAAGTATGGATGTGTAGCATAAAAATTACATGTAATGTGATATTAAACATGTCTATTTCTAATTGGTCCAATTTTATTCTTTATAGAGATCAATCTGAAAATGAAGTCAGAGTAAAACATAAATTGAACACTTTATTTCTAAAACTGAATTCTTTATTTTTGCAGAAAATATTTATAAACATAAGATGTGTCTTAAAAGATATAAGTATATAAACTGAATACAAACTCCCACTGTTCCTGAATATCCTCAAAAGACATAACACCCATATGAGTAGTGTGCTCATGAAAGACCTTAGGTGGTAATCTTTTAGTAAGCGGATCCACAATCATAGAGTTCGTGCCAATATACTCTATAGATATCTGACCACTTTGAACTCTTTCTTTAACAACTAGGAACCTAATGTTTATGTGTTTAGATTTCGTTGAGCTCCTATTATTGTTAGAATATAAAACTACTAATTTATTATCACAAAATAACTTAAGTGGTCTTCAATACCATCCACAATTCGCAACCCTGTGACAAAATTTTGCAACCATATTCCATGATTGGATGCCTCATAACATGCTATAAATTCAGCTGCCATGGTGGAAGGAGTTATGAGTGTTTGTTTAACACTTTTCCAAGAGATAGCTCCACCAGCAAGCAAATAAATATAGCCCGAAGTAGATTTATGACTGTCTTGGCATCCAACAAAATTAGAATCGGAATACCCAATTATCTTTACTTTATCCAATCTCCTATATGTGAGCATGTAATATTTTGTTCTCTGAAGATACCGCATGACCCTTTTGGCTGCTATCCAATGAACCATTACTGGATTGTTTAAATATCTGCCTAACATCCTAATAATATATGCAATATCTGGACATGTACAAATTTGAGCATACATCAGACTTCCTACTGCTGAAGCATAGGGAATCTTCTGCATTTTCTTACTTTCAAAATCATTCTTAAGGCATTGAGCGAGACAGAATTTGTCTCCCTTAACAATAGGGGCATCTCCTGGTTTGCTATCTTGCATGCCAAATCTCTTAAGTATCTTCTTGATATAGCTCTTTTGAGATAATCCAAAAATACCTCGAGAGCGATCTCGATGTATCTGAATCCCTAATACAAAAAAGGCGTCCCCAAGATCTTTCATCTCAAATTTCTGTGATAGCAATCTCTTGGTTTCATGCAATAAATCTATATCATTACTGGCAAGCAGTATGTCATCAACATATAAAATCAAAAAAATGTACTTACTCCTACTAAACTTGTGATATATTAACAATCATCAACTAAATTTATATCAAAACCAAATGAGATGATAATTTGATGAAATTTGTGATACTATTGACGAGAAGCTTGCTTGAACTCATAGATGGATTTCTTTAATTTACAGACCATATTCTTTGCATCTTTGGACACAAAGTTTTTCGATTGCACCATATAAATAGTCTCATCAATATCTCCATTGAGAAACCCAGTCTTTACATCAAGGTCAAAATGTGCCATAAAAGCCATTATTATCCAAAAAGATCTTTCGATGATACTGGAGAAAAAGTCTCTTTATAATCAATGCATTCCTTTTGAGTAAAATCCTTTGCAACAAGATATGCCTTATATCTCTGCACATTACCCTTTGAATCCCTTTTGAATTTAAATATCCATTTGCAACCAATAGGTTCACACTTTCGGGTAGTGTGACAAGTTCCCAAATGTCATTGACTTTCACGGATTTAATTTTCTCATTCATATCCACTTGTGAGAATTTATTTGTTAGCACTATGCATGATTTGATGAAAGTTGATTGCATCATCTTCCACCAATTTAATGTCATCCTCATGTTCTTGGAGAAATACGATGTAATCATCTGAAATTGCACTTCTCCTTTCTCTAGTGGATCTCCGTAATGGCATTTGTTCTTGAAGTAGTTGAGTTTGTTCGTGTTGTTCTTGATGGAAAAGATTTTCAACATTGTCTTGTGGTACTGGTATTGCTTCTTGAACAATGTCAGAAATAGAAGGTTGATCATTGTCAATAACAATCGTAGGAAGATAAATGGATTTCTCTTCAAAGATAAAGTCTCTAACTTTATCACTCCCTCCAAACTCAATATCCTCAAAGAACTGGGTATTTCCCGTCTCAAAGAAGGATTTAGATATGGGATCATAAAATTTGTACCCTGAGACTATTCAGAATAACTAACAAAATAGGTGCTGACCGTATTCGAATCCAATTTCTTTTTATTTGGCCTATAAGGCCTTTGCCTCAATTGGAGAACTTAGCCTAAATATGTAAATGATTTATACTAGACTTTTTGTCAGTCCATAGTTCATAGGGGGTTTTGGCCATTACCTTAGTTGAAACTCTATTAAGGATATAAGCTGCAGTCTTTAATGCCACTTCCTATAGTGAATTTGGTAAAGTTGTATGACTAATCATACTTCTCACCATATCCTTTAAAGTTCTGTTTCATCTCTCAACAACACCATTCATGCTAGGAGACCCGACATGATGTACTGTGAGACGATTTTACACTCTTCTAGGAATTTAGCAAAAGGTCCTAGATGTTGCTCACCTAATCCGTCATATCCGTCATAGTATTCACCACTACGGTCAGATCTGACAATCTTAATTCTTTTACCAAGTTGGTTCTCAACTTCAAATTTAAAAGCCTTGAACATGTCCAATGATTGAGACTTCTCATGAATTAGATAAAGGTAGCCATAACGAGAAAATTTATCTATGAATGTAATAAAATATTATTGACCAATCTAAGAAATCGTATCGTAGGAAGAATGGCCCACAAATGTCCGTATGTATTACTTTTAAGATGTCCGAAGATCTATTGACATCTAATCTCTTTATATTTGTTTGTTTCCACTTAATACATTCAATGTAGATTTGAAGGTCTAACAAATCAAGGAGATTAAGAATTCCATCTGATACAAGTCTTTCAATTCTTTGTTTAGATATATGACCTAAATGCTTATGCCATAGTGCAGCAGAATTCTCATTGATTAATTTGCGTTTAGTACCACGTGAGCTTATATGCAAGATTTCATTATATGAAACAATAGTTTCGATTAAATAAAGGTTATCATGAGAAGACAAAAAATCAGTATCAATAATATTTGAATTCAGAAAAATACTAAACTGACTATTTCTAAATGAACAAAAGTAACCAGATTTGTCTAAAACAGAAATAGAAACCAAATTCCGTCTAAAAGACAGTAAAACATATGTATCTTTCAAATCCAAATAATAACCATTTTTTAATAATAATCTAAAAGTTTCTACATTGCTTCAACTTTAACTGGTTTGCCATCGCCCACATAGATGAATCTTTCAGCATCATTGGCTTTCGACAATTCAAGCAACCCTGCATAGACACACTTATATGAGTAGTAGCACCGGAGTCTATCCACCAAGTGTGTCTAGGTACTGAAGCTAAATTAACCTCAGAACAAACCAAAGCGAGAAGCATACTTCTCTTTGCACTTCAAGCGTGATATTTGGTACAGTCATTTTTTATGTATCCAGAATTCTTACAAAAGTAACAACCAAATTCCTCAGTTTATTTCTTTTGTTATTTCTTTTGAAGTGGACCACTCACAATTTCTTTATCCTTTTTTTTTTCTTCTTATTTTTGTCCTTAAAAGTACTTACCAAATGAGCACTTTCAATCTTTTCTTACTTCAACCTATCATTTTCTTACACACAATGAGAAATAAGCCCATTTAGAGACCATTTATCCTTTTGACAGTTATAACTGATATTAAATTGACTAAATTGTGCAGGAAGAGATATCAAAACCAAATGCACGATCAAGAAGTTAGACAGTTCTAACTTTAGTGCCTTAAGCTCTGAAGTAAGATGAGACATCTCTAGGATGTACTTATATTTCCTTCTACTTTATACCTCATTGAAATCAAGTTCGATAGAATCGTACTTGTTTCAACCTTATCGTTTTTCACAAAATGTTTTTCAATTTCCATAAAGAAACTCTTTGGCAGTTGCATTTTTAGACACATCGGCTCTGAAGGTTTCCGAAATTGTACGTTTCATGATCATAAAACTCATGCGATTTGAACGATCCCACTTCTCATAATCCATTTTTTCCTCTATGAAACTATTATCTATAAGAGAAGTGGGTTGTTCAATAACTAGCGCAAGGTCTAGATCCATGCAACCAAGAATGATTATTACGTTCTCTTTCCATTCCTTAAAGCTGGTTCTATTCAACATAGTAATGGAATTGATGTTGGCAGATATCATAGAAGCATATGCATTAACTGAAAATAGAACTAAACTTTATTGGAACATATTCACACAAGTTTTGAATCTTAAATAATAAATTAAATTCAAATAATGGTAGGGCCCATCATAAGATATCTAGCACAACATTAATATTTAGTTTTTGGACAAAAATATTAACTTGTAAGTGATACTCTTGGTGTAGTAATCAAATATTGACAATAAATCCTGTCAAATAATAAATCTATCTTTGGATTGACTTATTATTCACATAGAATACCAAATAATTGTCACATATTTATAACCACAGGTGTATATGTAATTCGGCCAAATATTAACCTTCCTTTGGACCAATAAATATCCGCATGAATTACAAATATACAATCATCTTAATATTCTAAAATAAATTGACCTACACAAGAGGAGCTATTTTGATAGCATGTTGTGTCAATCAATATATTTTTTTGGCATTAGACATTCTGAATTAATTTACCAAAATTTGAATTTAATTATTTTACCAAAAAAATAAATAAATAAAATACCAAAAATAAAAAATATAAAAAAAAGGCCGAAAATATATTTGACGATTCAGCCGTGAACTATGTTCATGGCCTTATCGTGAGATTCATGACCAATAAGGTCATGAACTCAAACTTATGGCGACCGATCCTTTGTCCCTTTTTTTTTAAAACCAAATTGATTCAATAGGAGTCGTTCTAACCAGCAACTATGAACATCCTTATGGTCATGAATGGAATCGTCCATGGCCGTTCAACAGTTTTTTTTTTTTTTATTCTAATACCAAACAAATTCAAAAGGGAAAAAAAATTTAAAACCAGAAAATCCAACAATTTAATTCGAATAAATATAAAAATTATTGGACCCAAAACCTTAAATCCGTAATATAATCACAATTGTTCTTAAATACAATAAATTAAATCATATAAAAATTTATCGAATTCAAGAACTGAATCCATATGAAATCACATAATAAATCAAATTGAAAAACTGATTTCTCAATGATTCAACATGAAGATACTCTGATACAACTTGTTGGAATACCAAATTAAATTTAATATCATGGCAATCAATTGACGTTATCATAACCCGAATTTTTCATATTTAATCATCAAGAATATAAATTAGAAAACATACCTGAATCCATAAGAATTAATGTGATTTTTGAATATCCGGATGTGATTCTTGAGCCTACAGATTTGATTCTTGAATATTGTGGTGATTGATCTTCCAAATTACTATATATGTATTTTAGAGAATAGAGTTCTCACTTTTCTGATGATGGGATATCAAGAAAAGTAACATATGTAGAATTTGGGGACCATAACCTATATATAGAGATATTTTCCTTATTTTTCAAGTTTTGCCCATTATAAGAAATAGGAAATAAGATTTTAGGATATCTACACATAAAAATCCATACTAATAGATGATTTAGACCAATTTATCTTAAATCATATTAGATCACTTTATATTGGACCAATTAATTATGATAGCACATATTATATAATTAATATATATGTAAATGTCCAAAATCCAACAAGCACATAAACATTGAAGGAAAAAACTTACATAAACCCGGATCTTTGACCCCATCTCTAGACCCTGCGGTCAAAATTAAATATTATAGAATCTTACTTACATCAGCTTAGTCATAGATTTCATAATATTTAATTTACACCACAAAAAGTTTGACAAAAATCAGATCTATCTAAATCTTTCCCAACATCGAAAACAAATTCTTGGTTGGAATCTGGAATTCACGAGGTTGTAGAAATTCATTGTTCGTACCACGTTTTCATCCTGCTGCACATCAGTTCATTGCATTTTAAATGTTTTGGAATTCCAAAATTCTGGGAATAAATCCAAAATTGTGGTCTACCAAGGCGCCTGAATCTACTCATCCTCCAAAAGTTTAATGAAGGACCATACATTTGCCAAAACATACTGATAATTGTGTCGAGGGATCAAAATAATACATTTTAAATTTATGATGGACTAAAATACATCATTTTAAATGTCAAGAATTAAAAAAATTAAATGTGAAATGTGAAAAACTAATAAAATTATTTTTCCTTCGCAAAATTATAACAATATATATACGCAATGTTTGGATCTATAAAAAGCGATAAAGTCATCTATGTGTCAAAAAATTTACAACAAAAGAGTAGAAATTTACAACATACCAATTGGAGCGAAGGTCACGAGGCAGAATTCTAAATTTCTAAGGTAGCATTGTTTAAGACGAAAAAGTTAGTTAAATGAACGTAGGCTTTAACCTTTTTTTTTTTTTTAATAGGCTTTGACTTTCGTGAAGGGGTACGTAATTGTTCATATGTACCTATATTTTCTATTGTTTATGCCAAAAAAAAAAAAGGAAAAACAAATCCTTTATATACTGTAGTCTGTTGTGCTGACATTTCACCAAACATTGTGGGGTAGAGATGTGTAAAATACGACTCCAGACATTCTAAAAGCAAATAGTAGTATGTAAATAAATTCTTACCTGTAGAATAAGGCAATCAAAATATGTGTTGACACCAAAAGTTGTTTAACGAAAAATTGATTAATATTGTATGCAACAATTCAAAATGACAGCCAATAAAAATAAAGTAAAAATTATTTACTCTCTGCTCACTGCTTGTTGTATAGTGCATGTATGAAAGGTAAGTTGTAAAATATGTGTTTTCTTGTATCTATTTATAAAAAAAATTATAGTATATTCATAGAAAATATAATTTGCTTATCAAACTTGTGAAAATAATAGAACTAATTGGAAGACCCAAATCTGCTAACTGAGAATGGTTGAATACAATGATTTCTGTAGTCCGTACTGTGTGATTTTGTTCTATTAGCAAATAGCAAGTAAATTATATAATAACAAAAGGGTCTCTGTATAAGAACTTATATAACTGCTGGGGAAGTAATATACCAATTACCAATTACCAATTAAATTACCAATTACCAATTACCAATTAATATGTGCTCGAGAAGTCTGAAAATTTCTAAAAGACTTAGAAAGTTCTGTTTTTTTTTTCTTTTCCTTTTTTCAACGGTCATCAAGGTTTTCTCTATTTTATTTTCTCCTATAGGTCTAGGAAATCATACTAATTTTGCAAGACCAAAAAAAGAGGGAAAAAAAAAAAAGGGGAAAAGATCCTGGTAACATATTATATTACTATTTGCGAAGCTTAAGATGAATTGTAGTGCCAAATTAAAGACGGAAAATAATTTTAATAGTTTCTTACATTTCACAATTGTATTTTTTAAGTCTCTCACATTTAAAATGATATATTTTAGTCCTTTACAAATTCAAAACTCATCATTTTGGTATATCGAAACAATTATGAGCATATTTTGGCATGAAATAATCATAAGCATATAAAATGTTATATTTTTCATGGGCAAAATTGGTAATACACAAATTTTAAATACTAAATGACACTACATAAATTCTCCTCCACCACAATTTCAAAATTTTCACCTACCATCACCACCCTTATTTTCCTTTCTCGCTGCTTTTCCTCTGCCATACCTACTCTATGTGCCCCAATCCTTTTTCGTTTTGGAACAATTTAATATTTAAAGTTATGTATTGTCAATTTTATACGTAAATATCCGTTACATTCGATACGCATGTGAGTATTTCAGATCAAAGTATGCCCGTAATTATGTTGAGAGACTAAAATGTAGAGGTGTTCATGGACCAGGTACCCGGTTCATGAGCATGTGGAATGATCCGAACAGGTCTTGCCGATTCACTAATTTTTTGAACTGTATTTGGTCCACACATTTCAGGTAATGTGTTTGATTGGTTACCCGATTGAAGCAGTTCGGGACCCACGGATACCCTAACCGGTGTGACAAAAAAAAAAAACTCCCCCAAAAACCCCAAGAATTAAATGTTCATATCAAGTCAACTTTATGTACTTATAAAATAAAATAAAATTCATTTTCCAATTATAGGCAATTTATTACAAGAAAATACAACTAACTAAAATAAAATTATCAATTTTATAAAATTCCTTTTTGAAATTGAAATTATAATTTAGACAAATATCCTTTTTCTCTTAAATTATCAAATATCCCTTTAGACAAAAATATTATATATATATATAACACAATCATGCATATGTAACATAAAAGGAAGAAAAAAAAACTTACTATCAAAATAAATTATCAAATATCCCTTTAAGCAAATTATAAAAAAAAAAAAAATTGAATTATCAAATATCCCTTTAAGCAAATTTACAGTTACAAAATAAATCAATAATTTATGAATATATGAATAGAAAAATTTAGTCATATTTGGTGAAATTACACAATTGCCCTTGATTATGGACCGGTTCGAGTGACCGGCGGTTCACTAAAGAGTGAATCGGTACCCGAACCAGTCTGTATGTGGATCGATTCACTATCCAAACCGGTTGTTTGACCCAATTCGGATACCCTTCTTTTACAGTTCGGAATGGACCGGTTCCATCGGTTTTTCGATTTAGCGGGTTATTTTGATCACCCCTACTAAAATGATGCGTTTTAAATTTATGAGGAACTAAAATACATCATTTAAAATGTAAAGAACTAATAAAATACAAATATAAAATATGAAAGATTATTAAGATCATTTCTCCCATTAAACACAGACAGATTTCTTAGGTCAATGGGTCAGGACGCAAACTGCGGAATCCTGTGGATTGTAATATAGATACGATGCCAAATTTATAACATCACTGTCTATGTCGAGTAAAATTAGCATCATATTGATCACTTTCTAGTTAGTTTTTTTTTCTCCTCATCCTTGTAGCTTAACTTCTGATTTTATTGATTTTGGTTATCTGTTACATTGGCCTAATTTTCTAATCTAACTCAAATTGAAGCTTAAATAACATTTTCTAGTTTCTGTATGTAATTCTTTTATTTTTTTCGTTTTATTCATTAATATTGAATAACATTTACTTCTGTGAAATTTGTTTTGTAGATCTATCAGTACAATCTATGTTATTAATCATACATATCAAAATCATATTAATCAAACTACAAAAGGAGTTGAGCAGCAATTGACCTCTTAAATAAATAAGAAAACGTGAAGAAAACGTGAAACATGTGTATATATATATATATATACACTATTATAAAAGTTCTTCTTATTAATACTAATTTAATACTATTATAAAAGTTTGAGTGTATTTTTCTTTTAAGTGTTTCTTCTTATTTTTTTTTAATCCACCTAATTTGATCATTAGAAAATTGTAGCTTGAGAATATATGTATTTCTAATAGATAAATATGTAAAACGTCAAATGATTTATTAATATATGAATTCTTCATTGTAGCCAATAGTATTTTATGTTATTTGTATTGGGATTGGACTCTTCCAACATAAACATGGATAATTAAATATAGGCTTAATTACAATCTATGCCTGGTAAATAGGGGATAGTTATAAATTTTTATGTTAGTTATATTCGGATTGGGACTCTTCCAACATTCACATGCATAATTAAATATAGGCTTAATTACAATCTGTCCCTTGTAAATAGGGGACAGTTGCAAATTGCCCTCTATATTTATTTTATTTACAAATTACCCCTAAGGTTAAATAAAGTTAAAATTTTCATCTAAAGTAATAGTAAAATGTCATAATTTCTGTCAATCTTTTAATTTCTCATCTTAACCAATATAAAATTAGAGTGAGTTGCACATTGGTATCTTATTTTATTTTATAAACATTTTGTCATTCAAAAGTAACAACGTTTTTTCATCCAACATTATTGAAAAGTATTTTTACCCTTCAATATTAATTGTATGAATTAGTTTGCTATTTTATGTTTTCTTTTTTGCATCCATTTTTAGCATACAATTGCATACTTGTTCTGCTAATATTATTTTTATATCTAGAATAAAGTATTTTATTTAATCACATTATTTTAGTTTTATTATTTTTATTTTATTTTCTCTATTATCAATAATTAATTCATCACTTGTATTTAAAAAATCACATTATTTGAGTAAATATACTACTTTGAGATATAATTAATATATATTTTAAATAAATTTAAGTTGATCGACTAACTCACTCTCTCATGAATGCTACCTAAGAAAAAAAGAAAAATCTTAAATAATAAATTTAGTTTATCATCATTTTCAAATTTAAGAGAAGAATTTTAGTAAGTTATATAAATTCACAAAGTATAACTAAACATATTGAGGGCAACTATGACATTTTACTACTCTTTTTAGATGAAAAATTTAACTTTATTAAATTTTGGGGGACGATTTGTAGATAAAACAAAGAGATATAACTTTCATATAAAACAATTGTCGTCAAGATAAAATTCAAAAAATAAAAAATAATAGCTAATGTTCTTTGTAATATGTCAGCACCCACAAATAATTATTCAAAAAATTACATTAAAAAAATCCAAAAAATGATTAAATTTCAATCCCCTTGTAGAAATTACATAATTCAGCTAATGGTGTGGGGAAAGAAATGCAGCCATACATATCTAGGCGAAGAAGGTGGTGTTGTTGATGAAAAATGGTGTTGGATTCCATATCACTACTTTAACAAAACAATCTCGAATAATAAGATTTTTTAAATAAAAAAAAAAAGAAAAGAAAAGAGGATCTATAATGGATTTCCACCTACTCCCTCGATGACTTGAACTCATGACCTAAGTCACATTTAAACACGATTTGATAGGATTTGGTTTGAATATATTGTTTAGTTTAGTCAAATTTGGCCAAAGATATATCTCAATATCAAAATTGCAAAGAAAAATTAAATGTTTAAAAATAGGATATAGGGTATTCAGTGCACAATACCATTTCTATTATAATGCTTCAAACTGACAATTGATATGATCATGATCATAATATGTATACTATGATAACATAACCATGCAGTTAATTAATCGTAAGATTAAAAAGTAAGAAACTAAACCTTTGAAAGCTAATAAAAAAATATCTGATTCATAATCATGAAAAAACTAAAAAGTCGAGAATTAAAAAAGAATAAAGACATTATATATGTACTTCTTTATCGAAAAATGTTATTTTTGGCGTTCTTAAAGAGTTGTAAAGACGAAGAAGATTAAGAGTCATATAGATAGATAGAGAAAATAATACAAACAAAACGTTTTCTACTTATCAACTTCTTTTAAGGAGAGTAGAAGTCATATAAGAAAGAATAAATAATAAATCAACAAGATTATCATTTTTTTTATAGAAGAAAACATGTGTGTTGCAATTATATTTCCAGTAGTATTAGATTTAGTACATAAGATAATACTACTATTTTCGGTATTTTTAGATTTAGAATATATGATAATACTATTACATTAAGCAATATCATATCTGAAATTGTAAAAATCAGATAAATTACTTTTACGAACCACGACCATATTTGTAACTAAAAGATGACTAAACAATTCTTGAAATTTGAGAGGATGCAATTGTCAATATATACAAATTAAATATAAATCTGTTAATTTAACTAACTATAACAGAAAAATTATTTTCGTTTTACTTTTCTTCTTGAGAATGGTGTTGCATATAATCCTATAAATTTCACTAAATTTAAGAAAATATTTATTTCTTTATTTATGATTTTGTTATATGATAGATTAAGAAATTGTAGGTAAACTTATTACTTATTAGTATTTATAATTTTTTAACTACTCAATTTTAAGCCTAAATAACAATCATAAATATTAGCCTAAATAATGAATTTTGATTCTAAAAAAGCAACCCATCTAAGCTTACCTCTTTGTACTATGTACCCGAAAAAGTCCCTACCATGATCTATGTAACACTATTTATACTTCTCTTTTAGTTGATTAACTATGGTCTTGGTTCGTAGTATTAATTTATTTAATGTTTATAATTCGAGATTTAAAATTGCTTAACCTTATTTTATGTGTTAAATTTAATATTTGAGATATAATTACATTGTACGTGCTTTCTTCTACTAAAATACCATGGCATTAATTAAACAAACAATAAATACACCATGTGTGTCGTATTATATAGATTCACAAGAATTTATTGTTTTCTTTTTTCTTTTTTAGCATATAGATTCACTTGCATAACATGCATAACAAAATATAAATATATAAGTCAATACGTGCATCGCAGGTGCACCTCACTAGTAATATCAAATGTGATACTGATACCACACTATTTCATTGTGATTGGCGTAAATAGGCGAGAGATTGACAATGCTGCGTAAAAAAAGTAATAAATTGACAAACTCATTGATATATCAATAAATTTGTTAAATAATGAATGAAATTCGACCATACAAACTTTTTTAAAATGAAATATTAGTGATTAAATATGATTATACACATGTAAACTTTAACAAATAACTTTAAATTTATATATCTGTAAATCATTCCCTTCTAAAAAAATCCATGGTTTTTGCCCCTACAAGATAGGATGAATTATGTGCCAAGTCCATCATGCAACCTAACCAAGGTAGAATTTTTATGTATAATAAGAAAAAACAAAAATTGAGATTGTATATTAAATGACTTGTGGACTTCTGTCACACCAGTAGGTGTCTCATTCATTTCTCCTTGCATTGCACGCACAAAATCAAAATGTATGAATAATGAAAGGTTGGAGGATTTTGTCTTCTATCATTTTCTTAATTGTCAAGATCGTGCTGACTTCACCTAAATTTCTCAAATTTATTTGCGTCACATCCGTTCCTATTTCCAAATTCTCCTTCAACATCCACTGGAACCAAATTAAACAAACTCATACCTAAATTAAGAAAATAATTTCTAAAATAACAAATTCAGAATAATTCGTCAAAACTAATACAAATGAATTATAGTAAAATCATCAATATCTAATTTTAGATATTTAATCGAGTTTACTTTCTTTTTTTCTTTTTTTTTTTTGTATTTAGTGACACTTTATTATTTTGCACAAATACACATCTTAAATTAACTACGATTTTCACTTGAACTATAATTTTAAAATAATAATTCTTAATTGGTGGACAAATTCACTTGAGCGATTAATTAGTGTGTCCGTGAATTATCAATTGGTAATTCGCCCAAGTTGTAAGCTATACCACCTTCTGAGTCCTTCAAACTTCAATCTGAGTTGGTATTTGGTAGGCTAACACTAAAGAACAAAAGAATCCCTACCAAACTAGTTATTAAAAAGAGAAAATGCAACATATTAATATTATTTTAAGACAACCAAAAAAAAGGAAAATTGAGCAGCCCTTTCTAGATTCCTTTGAACACCTAACTTTATAGCATTTTTTTTTTTTTTTGTTGCATAACTTGTACAACTAAACTAAGACTAAAGTAAAACATAAAAATATACAATTACGATAAAAAATGATCTGAGATTAGTCCGCGTACTAGGTAAGTCCTTTTGGAAATTTTGGCACATCCAAAGTCCAGACCCCTTGCTAAATCTCATTTTTCTTGATACCATAACAACTGTTGCTTTAATTTCTTTTTAATATTTTTTAGATATAATTACATACACTTACAATTATGGAATTGAATAGTAACAAAACTTACATATGTTGGGTAAACTTTTTTTTTTTTTTTAAAAAGAAAGTCCAATTGATCCTTATCTAAGTTGGAAGATAAAACATTCGCTAATAAAATTTTTAATTTACGGTCAAAGAAAACCAAAATCTCTTTCTCAAAATTTTTAAAGTTTAATACAAAAACAACAAAAGGTTTTGAAAAAATAAAAAATAAATAAAATAAACTTGAAAACTCATGTGTATCACATTTTTAAAAAATAGTTACATTATTATTTAAAAAACTAATAACTGTTCAAACAAAGTTATAAAAAAAAAATCAAATTTCTTCACAACCTTAAAACGACCGCAAGATATTAAACTGAAAGTGATAGTTAATAAAATATACATTTGGTCTGTCGTTGGGCCAATTTGACTAGTTAAATGAATATCAATTGATTAAAAATTTTCATTATTTATTCAATAATTAAATTCAAACTATCAAAGCATTTTGTGGATTGGTTTTTGTTAGATAAACCCGTTAATTGATAACCAGCCACCAAACTAAATTTATTTGATCAGTTTAACCTAACTATGAACAACTCTAACCTCACTGCAAATAAATTCTGAAATTTATTACAAGATGGAAGTTTAAGCCCGAATGAGCAGTCTAAACGGACTTCAACGTTTTGAATCCTTGTTATACTTGTAAAGAAAATTCTTGATTAGACTTTTTATGCGACAACGTATGTGTCTTTTGATTTTAAATAATGTAATACTTTTAGTATTAAGAAATTCGTGACACAAGTCATTAATATTTGATTTAAACAAAAAAAATTTCATACTTATACTCGTTAAATTGCGTTATACCATATTGTGTTACATAATATCAAATAAGAGAGCTAAGACATTTTAATTTATGTAATACAATCAAGTGTGTAATATTAAAACTATAATAAAGGATCGAAAGTAGTCAATAATATTTTATCTCATAATAAGATAATCAAACCACTTAAAAAGTCGGTGATTCATATTATATAAAAATTACTGAAGTCAATATATGTATTGATGGCTTTTTGACACAGATTAAAAAGCGTAACCTATACGAAGCCAACTTTAAAAAATAAGGAAATAAATTAGTACTAACACTTGTTGCCAAACCCAATAACTTGTTGCCCATAAACCGATGAAGATTCAAAATTATTGACGCTGACTTGACTAGTACAATTATGGAAGGTAAATACTTAATTAGATTGGATTTTATTTATATTTGTAAATTTTTTAACGTAAATTAAAATTTAAAAAATTTATGATAGATTAAATAATATAATAAAAAATTTTAAATTTTAATTTTAATTACAAGAAATCAAAAATCGAATATAACTAAATACTATACAAGGTATTATACAAAGTGTACAATTGAATGCAGAGAGACTTACTGCACACCCTGTTGAATGTCTGGTTGAAAAACTTACTTTATTTTCCAGTCCAAGCGGTTGTGATTAATTTAAAAGAACAAAGAACAATAAACCAAGAAAGCTGACTTTTTCTGATATTTTTGGTGTTGAAAACTCACTTGTATTTATTCAACTGTCTGTTCATTTTGGTAGGTTGTCCTTTATCTTTCTTCGGCTTCCATTTTCTCCATGTGGGCTAACTGAATTTTTAGTTGAATTCTGGTTTTTCTGAGCCTTTTCTTTGTTATCTCAAATGGGAGTTCTTTGTTTTTAATCTGAAGTTTTTCTTCTCTTATATTATATTATTGATGTATATGTTATGTTAAAAAGTTTCAATGAATTTATTTTGTCTTTAGTATGTTTGACCAGCTGGAGTTAAATGGCAGTTTGAAGTGTTCAGAATTGAATCTTGAAAACACTGTTTTGACAAGAAAAAGAAAGAAAAAAATGAAGTGTTTTCAGTACTTCAAGGAAAGGACTAATAAGACCAGGGAACAAAGATCAGCACCAAATTTAAAATATGAAAGCAAATCTGATATTTCATCAGAAGCTGAGAGGGTGACAAAATCTTCATCTTCTGCTAATTCTGAGACGATTATTAAATCTACAGGTTCAACGACTTCACCCTTTAGTAGTGTGACTGAATTGTATGAAGAGAAAGCTCAAAACTTGAGAGTCTTTTCATTCTCTGAACTTGCAAAAGCCACTAACAATTTCAGTAGGTTACTTAAGATTGGGGAAGGTGGTTTTGGAAGTATATATAAAGGTACCCTCAAGCCTGTTGATGGAAAGGATGATGATTCCTGTGTAGTTGCTATCAAGAAACTCAACAGAGATGGCTTTCAGGTATGTATGTTCTGCTACTCTACTACTAATCTGCTTTTAATGCTAAAAAATGCTGAAAAATGGTTAATGTAGTAAAAAGAATATGCATAAAAGAAGAACGAATGTATCGTTTCTTTGGGCTAAAATATGAAATCATGCTTCAAAGTCGCGGTGTTGGTCGCGGTGATTACCGTTCCACATCGATGGTAGTAGTATCAAATGAAGATAAATTTGTCCAAAAACATTAAAAAAAAAATGTGAAAATCACAAATAACTGCCTATAGCTTAGTTTTAAGAAATAACTAGTAAAAAGTAGGCCATATAGGACAATTTTAAATCATATTTCAGGATATATATAAGGTGAAACGGTGTATCGGTATTGGATTGGGTAGCCTGTTTGGGATACTGACTTGGCCGAATATTTGAACCATGAAATGTCAAGGTTTGGTGCTATGGAGGATTGATCATATTTATGTTAGTTAGGTGGGTTGGGTTAGAACTTTAGTGGGGTGTGATTTTATGATATCCCAATTTTTCCACATTGTTTTCAGTGAGGGTAAATGCTAATGCAGGGTCACAAGCAGTGGGTGACAGAAGTGCAATTGCTGGGTGTTGTTGAGCATCCGAATCTTGTTAAACTTATCGGCTATTGTGCTGTAGATGGAGAAAGAGGTATCCAGAGATTACTTGTTTATGAATTTATGCAAAACAAAAGCCTGGAAGATCATCTTTTCAATAGGGCATGTCCTGCTCTTTCGTGGGAAAGAAGACTGCAGATAGTGCTTGGAGCAGCTCAGGGATTGGCTTACTTGCATGAAGAATTGGAAGTTCAGGTTTCGTCTCTATCACCATGACAAGCTGTATGAATGCTACTATGTTTTAGACGTCAAGCCACAAAATCTTGCTGCAATGAACACCAAGAAGATCTATTTAATCCAACTCTATCACACTTGATATTAATCCCATATACTTGATTGTCATGCAAGGAACTGAGTATTATAACATACCAATGACAACACTTTAATCCCTGAAACTTTGTTATGCATGTCGTTGTACTTTTGGTTCTTCATTACAATGCAATCCTTAACAAGTGACTCGCACCAGAGCTGTTCTTGGTCTATTTGGCCATTAGACCTCATGGTGTTTGTTTGTTATGTCCCTTGCACAGTTAGTGCGTGATTGAACCTTATAAAGGTCTGCAGACATGCAAAGTATTTTCTGGTGGCACTCAGGAGTCAGGATAATCATCATACGAAGGTTGCTTATTTGTATAATGGTCTGTTTGATCAAGAGCTGAAGTATAGTTTTTTTCTAGAAATAAATCATGAAAGGAAGTGAAACTTAGTACCTTAGAATCATGAATCTTGAAGCAAGATTCCAATTTTAAGGAAGAATAGTTTCTCCAAGCCAAGGTCTTTTGCTTATCTGTCTCCCTAATTAAATTGAATCCACCATTACAGGTTTTTGTAGTGATGTTTGAATTCGAGAATTACCACATGAAAACTGCTGTTCTGTACATCAATGTACTTGTAAAGAAGGCTAGTCAGTACTTTTATCAGCATAAATGTTTAGCTCACTGGCTTTTCTTGTATTGGTTTTTGCTTAATCAATGGTTTAGGTCATATTTCGAGATTTTAAGGCATCAAATGTGCTATTGGATGAGAACTTCAAGCCCAAGCTTTCAGACTTTGGACTTGCCAGGGAAGGACCTACTGGTGAACACACTCATGTTTCTACCACGGTAGGTTAATTTACATATTCATACATGTGAACTTAACTTTGATTTGCCAAAGATGGAGAGGAAGTCATCCAAACTAACTTTGCTGGTAACTGACCATATTGGCCTGCTTTCTGTGACTAGGTTATGGGAACATATGGATATGCAGCACCAGATTACATTGAAACAGGTCACCTCACAGCTAAAAGTGATGTTTGGAGCTTTGGCATTGTGCTGTATGAGATCTTAACTGGTAGGCGGTCACTAGATATGAATAGGCCGAGGTCAGAGCAGAAGCTTTTGGTTTGGGTGAAACAGTATCCTGCTAATAGTAGGAAATTATCAGAATGATAATGGATCCAAGACTTGAAAACCAGTACTCTCTCAGTGCAGCTGGAGCTATTGCAAAATTAGCCGACAGTTGTTTGGTAAAAAGTGCCAAGGATAGACCAAAGATGAGTGAAGTGGTAGAAACATTCAAGCAGATAATTCATGCATCAAATGAACTAACTTCCACTGACAAAAATTTTGAACCTGCTGAAGATGGTCCAGTTGAGGAGAAACCAGTAAAGCAGATGGAAGCATCGGAATCGGCTAAAAGGCGGATGGCACATTTAGCTAAACTAAGTGAACATATTGGTGGAGTTGGCAGAAGAAGGTTCATGAAAATGCAGAGGCAAAGGTGACCTGGTATTACTTCTCAATCCAAAATGGTTTTCGTTTGTTAGGTTTTGTCACGAAATATAGGTTAACTGGTACAGAAGTTTATTGAATATATGTGGAATTAGTGGAGGAAATGAACCTTCAATTTTACTTCCATTATGTATCTATCAAAGTAGTTTCCTTGTCTCAGAGCATGAAATATGAGGGCTGAACTGTGGTATTGACATGTAAATGCAATGAAATGAAATGAAAATATTTTGGTCCGAGAATTTTTCAAACAATTTATATCTGGATGTATCTGAAGCAGTTAGTGAAATTTCATCTCTTTTCTACCTACTGAATACTAGAGTTGCAAAGCTACCTTAATGAGGTTTGCTGGACTTCATGGTAGGAAACAACATTTGCTTGGATGTTGATTCAGGATTAGTCATCTGTAGTTTTCCTTTAAGATCATCAGACTAATCAAAGGAAACAAACCTCGTGTCACACCCTGCAAAATTGATGAGATTTCGTACCATTCAACTTATCTGTAAAAGCATACTTGACAAGATTACGCTAATTAATGCATGGATGTCGAGCTGTTTTTACAAAATTTTATGTTGAATATATATTTTTAGGTATGTACCGAGGAGAGGGGATTGGTCGTATTGTCCGATAAATCTCAAACTGTCACAAGAACAGAGATATAGCGCAACATAATGAACTAATAAATAGCACTATGTGATGCAATTGAAACACAAAACAAACAAAAACAAAAAACAAACAAGGAACTTCATTATGTTAGTTCGAGAACATCGAACTTATATTTCGTTCACCAAAAGGAATAATTGATAAAACACAAGAAATTTGTCCTAATATTCAGTGTCAATTGAACTAATGCGTTTCATAGCTTCCTGTTTTCCCAGATAAAGGGTACACAACAGTACATTGCAAGGCACATATTTGTGTCTTATCACCAAATGATGTTTGTCTTACCACCAATAAACAGGAAAGTAACACATCATGGAATTTGCTAAGAAACTCGACCTCGGAGTGGTTTGTCATTGTTCCAGTCTCCCTGCTTCCCAGTCTTCAGTATTTCTGTACCTCCTTTGCATTGCCTTTTGATTGAATATCCTACTTTAACTGTAAACGACGTTAAGTGGATTGAGCTTCTGAGACATTGGAAGTGCAACTATGCTTCCTACAGCCAGCAGCCGAGCTGTATAGCATTTGGTTCTTTAGCTACTACTCCAGCACATGCCTTGTTCCATTTTCTAGAGCAAAGTATCAATGCCAATGAGGCCTATAATAGGAAACAGTTGTCAATGCCGTCTACCCGCTACGGTCATCCACTCTTCTTTTGCCGTTGATATGATTGCAATCATCTATGTCTCCAAATTCGAGGCCCAATCAGATGCTTCTGTTATTGGGGTACGGCTTCAACTGAGGAAGAGAAGGTTGGCAAGTTTGTGGCATGTTTTTATACTCTCACCCAGTGCTTAACAGAAACATTATAACAACATGACACCACAGTGACAACCAGAACTGTCACGTTCACCTCTTCCTTTGTCACTTACTGCAAAATTGAACATCAAAATCCACTTGAGGATTAAAGTATGCAAAAGTCTTCCAATTTAGATGGTGCATTTTATTGATAACTAGCATTGACACAGAACGAAAACTATTGGTATGCCAATAGTCACAGATGTTTATCTATATTCAACGATTAAAATTCACAATTATATGGCAGAAAAATGCAGGAATAAAAGATCAAATCAAATCAAATCAAAAACCAGAAAATAAAGCAAACCTTCTGAAAACTTAAGAGATTAAGAACAACAACAAATTAGGAAACTCCAGGAATCATTCCTAGAAACCTTTAAGCACAACACCTAAGGCAAGATTGTATCACACAGCCTTCAAGAAAACATCAGACTGCAAGAATTATATTAAGCTGAAATATCTCTCCGCCTGTCTTCCCTTTAAAAGAATAACCATTTATAGACTCCTAAATCAAAACCTATTGCGATTACAATGAATCCCGTTTTGAGAATAGGAGTAATACTCTTTCCGAATACTAATACTAATTCAAATTAGAAACAAATTCCTCATTTCACTCCAAGAAAAAAATACTAAAACCAGAAAATTCTTGTGGAAAAGATGAACTATTAAAATACCAAAAAACCCATAAGACCTCTAAGCAGCTTAATTCAACTCAAGTTTTTGAGGCTGCTTATCCTTGAGGGTGTGCCTAATTGAAGCTTGATCAAGATAATGGAAATCCTTAATATTAGATTCCTTGAGCCTTTAGTCCAGCATCAAGCATATATCTAGTTATATGAACACATCCAAGGAATAGATTATAGTTTTTCCTCTCTCAGGGAAACAGCAAGTTTAAAGAGAATTCAAATTGGCAACGACATTCAAGTTGGTTTTTTCCCCTAAAAGTTGAAATTTGTTTATCGATAATAGTATAAACTTTTTCATAATTTTTTATAATCATTTCTCCAACAGATTTAGTATTTCCTTAGTACACACAAGGAATCCCTTCACCATCCAAACAATTTAAAACCATAAAAGCTCAATTATATACCTAGATGAATGCATTTTGACTTGGCCCATTAATTATGTTAAATTTACAAAGCCAAATATAATAATTTTAACTGTATCTTAACAACAAAAGCTCAGGGATTTCAACACGTAAGGTCCTTGTGACAGCACTATACCTTCAAATCAATTGAAATATCTGCATAGACAATCCTAAGTTGCATCGTAATTGACTTAGTCAAGTGTGCCCTACTCCAACCAATGATCTGGACAAGTGACAACTTTTGCATCATGTGCTGGCAAAGGACAATAAATTGATACTTAGCAGAGGAGACAAAGCCGCGGGATTGCTGAGAAGGGCACTTGCACCACGGACTTGTGTATGTTTGACTTGGGGTGGCGTGGAGCTCCAGGTGGGGAGGAGAGTTATTGGTGGGGGTTGGGATTGCTGGGGAAGAAAAAAGAAGTAAAAGAAAAAGGAAAAGGAAAGGAAATGAGAAAAAAGAATCAGATAAAGGAAAAAATAACAAAAATCTGGTGCAAAATTTTATTTGTAAAATTTGACTTTTTACTTGCCTAAAAGACTTGAATTTTCAGTTTGACAGTTTGAAAACCAACCTATTACAGTTTGATCAACAAAACATGAGGCAAAAGTTAACTTTTAAATGATAAGGGGCATCCTGACTAAGCCAAGCCAAATCACAGGAAATGTAAAAGCCATTTTGTCCATATAACAGTTATCTGGACCACTGCACTGACTTCAAAAGATTTCAAACCTAAAACCAACAATTAGTAAACTCATGTCTCCACTGATTGGACTCTTGCAAATGGTTTAATACTCTATCTCATACAGGTTCAAATCTGGAGCAGAAACATAAGGATGAAGGATGTATCCAGTGAAATATGAGCTGACAAGCACAGTCCAGCAGATATAACCCCAATGAAAACCCAAAAAAAAAAAACAAAACAAAACCCTGAAGATTTTACATTGACAATCTCAGAAAGAAGCTATAGCATGTCAAAAGGCAAATAAACAGTGCCTGGCTGATGAATTCACATTTTAAGATTTGATACACACGTGCAATGAATTTTTTGCTTAAAGCAATTTTCTCAAACACTTGATTGCTTGGTGAAACATTTAACTGATTGACCAAAAAAAGAATAGAAAGTGAATAAAATTCAGCAGAAACAAGCACCTCATCTTTCCATATATTAAATTCTTGGGTCCATGCTTGGATACATGTTAATGCAAGATCTACTATGTGTTTGGTTTTCATCTTTTAAAAATGGTCATAACTTTTAAGTCCTTGTATACCCTTATGGTCATTTCATTAGGAGTATCTAAGATCTGGAAGCCACTTAAGGGCTTTGCTCTGTAAGACTCGAATTAAACAAAAACCTGTATGTAGTGAACCCTTTAACGTACATAACTGAAAGAAACATGTCTTCCAATTAGAACCAAAAAGGCTAAGGCTAATATGCCAAGACAAAGAACTGAAGATGTTTTTGTATCGTGAGTGGACCATAATTTTGAGCCAAAGATGCTTTAGCTAGTTTTAACTTTGTTTTTACCTATTAACTCCAGAAGTCACATTGATGACATTACTAACTTGAGCAGTGTAATAGTGTAATTAAAGGAGACAACTTCTGAGATTTTGCTAACCAATATTGAGATAAAAATTTCATCGGAGATTGTAGACTCTAAGCATGAAAACTCAATGCAATCTACGTGTCAACACAACATTTCAAATTTTACCCCAAGAAAATTTTGCAGATAGATTTGAAATATATTTACTACCTGTTCAGAAGCTTGACTAAATATGCATTTGCTTTACATCCTACAGAATATTGAACTCTCACCAATTTTTTTTGTCTGTATGTAATTGGTGACCAACAGAAAAGGTTTTGATTAAGTCACAATTCCAAATATGCAATTGAAGAGATTCCTGAAAATATAGAAATTAAATTTTGCTGACGCACACTATTTCCTTAGTCGACCGACATTCGAATATACAAAGGAGGACACAAACAAGTCCTACACACGTAGACACATCCAAGCACTATACGAGCAAATTCCATACTAGGGTGTCTCTTCAACACTACACATGCCATGGATTAGGGAATGGACAGTTGTTAGAGGTTCACCCCAGAGAAAATTGTTCTAATGGTTTAGCCACACCACTAGCAATTTTGTTAAATTAACCGATGAAATTCACTTTTGCAAACTTCGAATTTAAAATATAACTAAGGTATGTTTAAATGTTCAATAAGCAACATGTGAAATACTTTGAACATGCTCACCATCCAAGTCACAAACTGCTTGGGACAGTTTTCTTTAATAAGCGTCCCACCCCCTATTCTTCATATGTTACATACATAGTAGGTAAATAAATGCATATGCATATACGTATAGCAGAAGCATACCTTTTTGAGTTTCTTCACCCAGGAGTTTGTAACGTAACCATGTATACCTACCCGTATGCATGCATATATATATGCACAAACACATATATGTATGTATATAAGTAGGCATACCTTTTTTAGCGTCTCTAGTCAGGAGTTCGTAACGTGCTAAAATTCATGAGGTGGATGAAATAGTACGTAACGTAAATGAAGGTTGTGTACAAGAACCTCAAAAGAGCAGAAAAATGGTTTACCTGAGCACACAGGTTTCGTCAACATTGAAACATGCATCCCGTTGGCATAAGATACACATCAGCACAACCGATTCCATATGACACGTGTTTAGCCTCACTCTTGCAAATCAAATTACTTTCAGATCTGTAATTTTATGTTTTTCCAAATAGTTCCAAATCCAATTTGAATCTTAGTAATCCATCAAGCAAAGAAGTACAAAAATTATTGTCATTTAAATTGAACCACCCTATTTTGTCTTCTTGCTCCAGGCACTCTTCTTTATAACCATCCCTTGGTGCTCATTCATCTTCAACAATTTGACTGTCATCAGTCTTTATCTCTTCTTCATCAAGCGTTTTT
The DNA here is from genome assembly GCA_025175665.1 of Cinchona pubescens. Lineage (NCBI taxonomy): Eukaryota > Viridiplantae > Streptophyta > Magnoliopsida > Gentianales > Rubiaceae > Cinchona > Cinchona pubescens. Next base: position 456,005 of record JANKKI010000383.1, on the reverse strand, counting down.
TCTTTTTCTTTTCGGCTTCAAGGCTCCTGAATTGATTCACATCTCAAGGTAAGCCCCCCCCAAAAAAAAAAAGGACACAAAAAAACATACAGAAGTTAATGCATTTCAAAGAGAACAAGCTTGATATTGATGATCATCTCTATCTTTCTTTCACAATTTTTTGGTTCTCTTCTTGTTTCTTCACTATTTACTCATTTTACCCTTGTTTTGGTGTTCTTCTTGTTTCCTCAGTACTTACTCAAGATTCAAGAATATGGTTATGTGCATGTTTATGAGTATTTTCTAATTTTGTTTGCTTGTTCCGAGTTTGGAAGCGATTCATTTCATTTGACTTTCTGGATTATTAGTGTTGATTGAAAAACTCCAAGCTTTCATATCTTTTAATTTTTCTCCTTTTTTTGTGTGAAGATAGGTATACAAGAAAATTACATGCATATATTTCAATTCTATAGTTCTTGAGTTTGTGCTTTTCTTGTGCCTATTTTTGGGTTTGGAATTTTTATCCTAGAACTTCTGTATTAAATCAGAGAGCATACTCTTCATGATTTCAGCAATCATTCTAAACAGCTACAAGCTTTCACCATCCTCTATCCATTTATCTGAAAAACATACACATGCTCATAAATGCAACACGAGATGATTTTCATCTGTGCATTTAGCGGCTAAGTTTCATTTCTGGTAGATGATTTCGTCATTGATGGTCAGATTACCCTTTTGAAGATCATTCTTTGAGTAGTCAATTTTAGACAGTTCTGAATTTTTTTCACTTTGATAGATTTCTTATGTATGCACTCTAATATTGGTGATTTACGACTTTCTTGTTAGTATAGCGTTTAATTTCTAACTTTCACAAATGTATTTGCATTCATGAAGAATCAAAGAGAACCAAGAATTTCAACATGTCGTCTCCCCCACCACCATCACCACCAAGGTCTCAGCCACTTCACAACTCTGAGCTGCACCCTGATCCCAACCAGTCCACTAAGACCCAAAGCACCAACAGCCTAAACCAAGGGCACAAATTGCCACAATCATCCTCATCAAAGAAGCAACCTTTTTCAGGTAATGCTGCAACTCCAGGACAATCAACTCTGAAGAGATCTTATATTATTGATTGGTTGCATGGAAGATTGCCACAACCCTCCACAGATAATTCTTCTGGGGGATCGTATACAAAGCCTGACCTGAACACCAAGGACTCTAGCTAAAATGTGTAGCTTGGAACATCTCCATCATGAGATTTACACTCATTTGTGCTTCAGCAACTTTTGGTTGAGTTGGTTTTTAGTTGCCTAAACTATTCAGAATAATGTTCCTTGGTCTTCACACCATCTAATAAAAATATTCAGTTCTTGGACTTATTCTGTATCAGATAGACAATTTTTGTAGGAGAAGGATTAGTATGACTTAGCTTCCCATGAAAGAAATTATGTGACTAAAACGCACTAGCAAATACGTTGGCCCCCTCCACCCCCAAAAAACCCCAAAAACAAAACAAAAGGAAAAAAATCCGAAAGCCAGAAACCCCACATAGTGCCCCCCCCCCCCCCCAAAAATCAAAGGGACTTATTAATCCAGTATGTGGGGAATGTCATAATTTTTAAGTCTTTCTCCTTTTTTTTGTGTGTGTGTGTTACACTTTCTACAAGTAATAAAGGCAACCTTATCCTTGAAGGTCAGTCCAAAAGAATCTAGGTGGGGTTCCTGGAAGATCTATCTTTTCCATTCTTCTACTTTTTCTCTTTTTTCTTCCTAATTACTCTTATGAGCGCAATTCAGTATTTCATGGTACCAAACACTGCCTAAATTCCTTAATCTTGCCCTTGACTTTCCTGCTCTTATAGGAACCACATACCTTAGCGGGGATGAAAGTCCACATACCTTAGCGGTCTATTAAGCATTATGCATCCAAGATTGGTTGAAAGATGAGATCGTCTTTCTTTAAGGAGCGGAATCAGGGGATGATGCGTATAGGAACCACATCAAAGACTTGTTGCACCTGTCAAAACTCGGCACAGAATTATTGGATGCTTCATCAGAAGCAGTTCCACTGATCTTGAAGAATTCAATGAAAAATAAAAGACTATTTAATAATTACAGGTCAACAAATGTTGTAAGAAAAAATATACGATCTTAATTAGTCGTAAGTCATGACAAATTATTGAGCTCCTACAGGGATTGCATTTGTGGGGAACAAGGACTTCAAGTTTTCAGAATCAAATATCTTTTCACTGCATTGAGTAGTTTCAATGTATGGATAGAGCTCAAGCCTCAACTATTTGGAATTTTCTACACTAGCTACCATTGAATAAAATTTTCCTATGTGACATAATAGCCCAAAAATGATTTTCTATGTTTGGATGGTTGACAACCCACAATCCCTTACATTCCAATCACGAAGCATAAGACTTCAAATTTCAAAGTTCAATAACATTCTAACTGATCCTATGCCTAAGTTATTAATCTTGATACTTCAGAATTCAAGTAATGTTTTCCCACAAAAGCTACCTATCAAAAAGCAAATTCACTAGCTACTTACCTAAAAAATGCAAATTTATGCAGACTTTTGTAACAGACAGGGTTTCTTACCTTTTGGATAAGCAAATTCCTTATTTGGCAAGACATTCTAAGAAAGATGTGTAATAGTTACAAAACAGGGCTTTAAATCTTGAATATATTTAACTTTGCATAAATGTAAACAATCTTTCTAACCATCAATCAACTTAACTTTTTTTTTCCTAATCGAGTATAAACGGAATAATCCCTTGAAGGTCTAAACAATAAAGTATATATTCCAGCAGAGCAGGCAAACCGTTAACAAATGTAAATTGTTCTTAAATTGGTATCTCAAACCAACACATAGGCAAGATGATATATACCGCAGGCAAGCTATCTAATTCAGATGGAACATCACTATGCCCGTAAAGTCAGTGTGAACAAATTAAATGCACTGAAAAATGGGAGGCTGTTTCAACAGTGAAATGTAGGGAATACCCACAAAAGCTGGATATTCTATAACCTATAACTTTGCCAGCCTCCAAGAAATAAATCTGGTGGAAATAGTAATAGTTACATATGTTTCATACTTTATAATAATTATCTGAAATAAAGTAAAGACTTAAAATATAAAGATTTCAGAACTAAAATCGATATTTAGTATATTCATGTCAGTCCATGCTATAGACTTAAATCTGGAGCAGAGAAGGTACACATCCCCATGTAAGGATCAAGTGATGTTATAATAAACATCTCAGCCAGAAATTGTAGCAAATAAAAGCACAATCCAGCCAATAATACTCATAAAATTAAAACCAAAGGTTTGACATAGACAATCTCATAAAAAAAACATGGCTATTCAAAAGGCAAGTAAAACCTAGGGGAAAAAAAGGCAAGTAAAGACTCTTGACTGAGCAATTCATGTATCTAGTTTAAATTAAATAGGCACACATACACACATATCGATTTCTTTTCTTTAAGAAACTTAAAAACTTGGTTAGTTTTTAAAAGTATTTACCTGAAAGGACAAAAAAAGAATTGGAAGGTCATCAAACAAACAAATAAAAAAAAATCAAAGAAAAACAACTTTGTCTTGTCTCCCCCATACATAAATTCCTGGCTCCATTCTTTGAAGCATGTAATGCAAGATGGACTATCTAGATTTGTTTTATCTTTAAGACTTGATTTTAACTTAATGTTCTATACCCATGTAGTAATTTTTTAGGGTTAATAATACTTTTCCCCCCCTAAGGTATAGGAGTAATTACACTTTACCCCCTAAACTAAGTAATCAAAATTACACTTTGCCCCCATTTACAGTGTAGGGGTGTGCGTCGGTTAACCGATCAGTTAATCGGTCAATAAAATTGGTTTAAATTCGGAAAAGGGTTGTAAAACTTTTAACCAATTTCGATTTCAAATTCAATTCAGTAGAAAATTCGGTTAACCAAATTCGAATTCGGTACTTGGTTTTGAATTCGATTAACCAAATTCAAGTGGAGTTAGTTGGACCTTTAACATTGGGCTAAAATCCTATATAAAAACTTATTTTTCAAGCAAAATTTTCTAATTTTATTTATTTTTGCCACATAATTTGATATGTTGTGTGAATTTTGGTTGATAAATAATTTGGAAAAACAAGTAAAAAAAACTATATCATGTAACTTAATTGAAAAATAATCAATATAATGACGTACAATACTATAATATCATGTAACTTGCAAGTATTAATCAAATATGTATCGCAAGACTATTTAATGTGATTTATGAATACCAATTTAATAATATAAATATGAATAAGATTAATGTATAAGAATATAACAATTGTACAAATTAAGTTAAAAAAATTAAAGCTAATTATGCTCCCTCCGTCCTAATATAATTGCTACATTTGCACGAATTTGTAGGTAACTATAAAATTAACAAATGCCCTTATTAAGTTGAATTGACTTGACATCATTAAACAGGAGAGCTTTAATTGGAAGGAGAGAGGAGAGAAGATAGAAAAGAGAGATGATGAATTGATTATTGGAGGTGGGAATATTTTGAATGTTTGGAAGGGAAAATTTGAAATTTCAACAAAGCAAATCATCCATTTTAGGTAATATGACATTTTTATTGGGACATCCCGATGGGAAGTGTAACAATATAAACAGGAGAAAGGGAGTAATAATTATCAATAAATATATTTTTAGTCGAATAACTACTTTTATATTTGTAGTGATGTACAATTTATATACCAAAATATTTTAATAAAACTCTATTTTTAATTATTGAATTCGGTATTCGGTTAACCGAATTCAAAATAACCTCTCTAACATTTTTGAATTTGTTAACCACATTCATGAATTCGGTTAATTAATTTCTGACCAAATTCAAAATTAACCAATTTGAATTCGAAATCAGTCACAAATTTGATTAACTGAATACTTGCACACCCCTAATTTACACTATTCACCCGTTAGCAATTCTGACACCGTAAAAAAGAGGTTAAATAAATTACTTAAATGCCCTTATCACTACATTTTGATTTTTCACGTATTTTTATTTTTTATAGTGAACTAATAATTACTAAAATTAGGAAAAATAAACTATAAATAAATGGATATCTTTGTTTTCGAGAGTGAAAATTATGAGAAAAAATTGACTCAAATAGTATCCGACATTAAAATTTGCACACGTTTAACCGAAATTAAAATAGTGTAAAATACAAAGGCACAATGAAAAATTATAAAACTTTATGAAAAATCTATTGCCACACAAAGTCCTTAAAGAACAGAAAATTTCACCAAGAAGCCATTGAGATGCATAACTGCTACCACTATGAAAAATACTACAATCCAAAATAATATCAAATGAATTCCAGGAATTGCTCAAAAGAAAAAAGAACTCCATAATAACAAAAATTTGACCAAAAAATATAATGATATGGATTATACTAAGATATTTTTTATACTTAGTTTTATTCATATTTTTTATAATTACCACAACACTATCAAAAGCTGAAAATATGAAGAAAAAAAAATCAAAAATAGTGATTAGGGCATTATAGTCATTACTACTAAATTGACAGTTCTTGTGCTAACGGATGAATAGTGTAAGGAGGGGGGGCAAGTATAGTTTTTTTAGTTTAGGGGGTAAAGTGTAATTACCCCTATACTTTAGTGGGGCCAAGTGTTATTAACCCGAGTTTTTTAAGAGTCTCTAGTTACTAGAAGCCACTTAAGAAATGACTATATGCAATAATCCTTTAACGTACAAAACTTTTAAGAAACATATCTCGTCTTGCAATTGGAAACCTAAAGTACTTTTGCTTGTACAAACTGAGCTAAAAATGAATTTGTATATGTCATATGGATCATCATTTTGACTCAAAGATGCTTTGGCAGGTATTGATTCTGAGTAGTTCCATTGCTCAATTACTCTAGAGGTATGCACTGATGACAACAAACTTGAGCAGTCTAATCGTGCATTAAAGGGGTTGGATTCTGAGTTCTGAGATTGCCAATATATATGAGATCCAATACTATTTTGAGATAGCAAAGTATGACAATTCCAAAATGTGTGGGGACAGCTTCAAATTCATTCAATAAACATGTTAAGCTACTTATCACCTATTTTTGTTAATTATATGAAAATTACATTGTACCCTTCCATATTTGAATTTCTTAGTATACGCTAACAAACATAAATATGGATATCCTATTGAGCATCTTTAGCGAGAATTTTATGAAGTAACCAAGTTGAGCTAAAAGCCATTGAGTGTGGACGAAAAAGTTTGTAACGTACAATAAGGTGGTAGGCAGGAAAAAGAACAGAAAGCACGTCCTAGCACATGTTCTTGATTGGAAGGTGGATCCTCTTGGTTTAAACTCATCACCACCAGCCATTCTATGAAACACGTGCTCAGTCTCACTATTGAATGTCATGGGACACCTTGTGCAGTCTTTAGAAAGAAGTTTGTAACGTAACCAGGTTTTGCGTGCTAAAATCCATTGAGGTGGATGAAAAAGTTTGTAACGTAAAAGAAGGTGGTATTATAAAAGAGAGAGTAGAAAAGATAGTTTTCCTAAGCAAATAGGAAAAAGAACAGTAGGAGAAGAAAGAGTAGAAGAGTCATGAGAGTAAAGTTGGTTAGCATGAGACATCATGCAGGGATGTTTATATAGAAGACGGAATAAAAGAAGAAGATAGAATACAGTGGTTGGAGTTAAATGACAGTCAATGTTGCACTTCTGTGCTCTGTGGGATTACCAACATTTTGGATTTGTAACTATTTGGAGATAAAAGATTTGGAATTAATTTGACAAGCAAAATGAAAGCAATTTGCTCTTCCATGCTCTTGCACGTCAAATTACTTTCAAAATCTGTGATTTTCTTTTTCTAAATAGTTCCAGATCCAAATCAAATCTCGGCAATCCCATGGAGCAGAGAAGTGCAAAATTTATGGTCATTTAAATCCAACCACCCCATTCTATTTTCTTAGTTCACTCAATCTTTACAAAAATATCCGTGTAGTGTTTCATGCTCACCAACTTCGCTCTCATCAATCTCTAGCACTTTCTTCTCCGAGTGTTCTTTTTCGCTTCAAGGTTCTTTAAATTGATATTCTCAAATCAAGTAAGCCAGAGAGAGAGAGAGAGAGAACTTTCATGTACAAGGAGTCATCATCTTTCTTTCTTCTTGGGTTTTCTTCTTGTATTCCACTCTTCTACCCTTTGTTATTGTTATTGAGTATGGGATTTCAGATCCGAGGTGTGACATTGGTCTTTCCAATTTAACTAAAAGTGAAGATAATCATTTTATCACTCGACAAGAGAAAAAAGTGAAAGGGAACGCAACAAAAAAGAAAGCTGATTTATATACTATTATATTATTATTTTCGGATCTTTTTCAGGTTATGTTTTACTCTACAAACATTTGTGCAGGATCACGCATAATGAAATTTAACACTTCCATCAAGCAAGGATATACAGTTCTGAACTCACTATAATCAATTGTACAGACTCTCTCTCGTAGACATGCATATATTTTCCATGTTATGCATGCATTTATCCTTTCCATAACAAACTTATCTTTCACATATCAATTTAAGACTATTTCAGGCTCGTCCTTGTAGTTCATTAATTTACAAATGTTTCTCACAAGACTCCGAACTAACACACATACAAACACACATAAAGATGGCCACATGAAGAATAAGGGTATGTACATTTGAGTATTTGCTAATCTTATTTGCTTGTTACCTAATTTAGTTCGAGGTTAGAAGTGATTTTTATTTCACTGATGTTCTGGTTAATAAGTGCTAGAAAAATTCCAAGCTTGCATTCTATTTACTTCCTCTTTTTTTTTTTTTGTTATTTTTGTGATGAGGACAAGTATATAAGATTATACATGCACATATGTTTTATTCTATAACATTTTTTGTTTTGAGCTTTTCTTTTGGGTTTTGGTTTTGCAATCTGGGAACCATTGTTAGAAATCAGCGAGAAAACAGTCCATATATAAATTAATTAATACTAGGCATCCAATTTTTCTCCCTCTCTATCTCCTCTATTTTCCGATAAAAAAGACTTGCAGACAAATACAACTATGGGATGTTTAAACACAAACTCATGAAATACAATATAATAGATTATTATCATCTGTACATTTTTTTTCCTAAGTTTCTTTTCTGTTAGATTATTATATCATTGGTTGGTCAAATTTGTTGTATGAAGTTGAGAAGTCAATATTAGACGGTTAAATTTGTTGTATGAAGTTGAGAAGTCCATATTAGGCAGTTCCAAGTTTGATTATAACTTTGAACATCTGGTCATTTGGAACATCGACTTGTCTCCTATGTACACCTGAATTAGTGTGTATGAATTACAAACTTGTATTTTTGAGCCACTCCCCAAACTACACAGGATTCACTAAGAACCCAAGCAACAAAAATCTCATTCATGGGCACATTGCCACCATCAGCCACATCAAGGCAGCAATCTCTGTCAGCTAATGCTGCTGCTTCAGGACATTTATCCAAGGAAATCTTACATCCTTGATTTGGTTGCACAGAAATTTTTCATGCCCCCTTCTGGCTTTTCTACCGGGGAATCATCTTCTAAGCCTGATCTGAACAACATTGACTCTAGCCCTAATGTGTAGCTTGGACCGTTTCATTTTGGTGCTTCATTATTTTCTTTGAGTTATCTTTTAGTTTCTGAAACTTTTTTTTCAGAGCAATGTACCTTGTTGTTATAGAGAGAAAAATATCTTGTTTATTCTCACACTTCTGTCAAGAGTACATAAGATCTATATATATACAAGTGTAGAATAATCTAGATCCTAAAATTAAGCTAATCAATTTACATCCTTACATCCTCAAATCAAGCTATCTAAATCCTACAATCAGGTAAATTAGCCTACAATCAAGGTAAATCAATTAGCCTACAATCAAATCCTACAATTAAGTAAATATATTTACTTGCCATATTTACAACACTCCCCCTCAAGATGGAGCATAGATGTTAATCATGCCCATCTTGTTACAAATATAATCAATCCTCGGACCACTCAAAGCCTTGGTGAAAAAGTCAGCTAACTGTTCTCCAATTTTTACATGATTGGTAGAGATTAAATTTTGCTGAATCTTCTCACGGATAAAGTGACAATCAACTTCAATATGTTTGGTCCTCTCATGAAAAACCGGATTTGATGCAATATGGATAGCAGCTTGATTGTCACACCATAACTTCATAGGCAATGAACTATTTAGACCAATTTCACTTAACAATTGATGTATCCATATCAGCTCACAAGTTGATTGTGCCATGGCTCTATATTCTGATTCTGCACTAGATCAAGACACTACATTTTGCTTCTTGCTTTTCCATGATACCAAATTACCTCCAACAAAAACACAATACCCTGTGGTGGATCTCCTATCAATTTTAGAACCTGCCCAATCTGCGTCTGAGAAACACTCAATACAAGAATGACCATGATTACGGTATAGTAAACCACGTCCTGGAACTCCCTTGAGATAACACAAGATCTGCTCTAAAGCTGCCCAATGAGTGGTTCTTGGTGAAGACAAACTGGCTCACAATGCTGACAGGATACACAATGTCAGGACGAGTCACCGTAAGATACATTCAGTCTGATGTTTTATAATCTAGATCTGTATAAGTACATTCTTGTATCTGAGTGTTTCTCAGACGCTTTTGGGCAGGTTCTAAAATTGATAGGAGATAGACCACCTGTCTCTTATACACATCTAGATGTTGTATAAGAGACAGGATATACTTTCTTTGAGACAGAAAGATACCCTCTTCAAACTAATTTCCAAATCCCCAAGACTTGGGGATGTAAAAGTACAAGTCTTGGGGATTGAGGTGAGCCAGTTTGACTTGGGGAAGTTAAAGTACTCATTGGGCAGCTTGAGAGCAGATCTAGGTGTTATCTCAAGTATCTTTCCAGGACTCTGGTACACTATCTGTCTCTTATACACATCTAGATGTGTATAAGAGACAGCAACTATTCTTCTGTTTTACAGGTTATAAGTGAGGGATCGAAGTCTACAAACCTTACTCAGACTCCCCCTGAGCAACAAACCCAGGTGGTTGCTTCATATATACTTCTTCTTGCAAGTCCCCATGCAAAAATGCATTTTTGATATCTAACTGATGCAAAGGCCAATCATTAGTAGCAGCAAGGGAAATAAACAAACGGACAGAAGCAAGTTTTGCCACAGGAGAGAAAGTATCAGAATAATCTACCCCATATGTCTGAGCATACCCTTTTGCTACAAGACGAGCTTTTAGCCGTGCAACAGACCCATCAGGGTTAACTTTAACAACAAACACCCATTTACAACCAATAGCCTCCTTATTAGCTGGTAGATGTACCAAGTCCCAAATACCATTGTTGTCTAAAACCATCATCTATTCTTCCATAGCAGCTCGCCAACCAGGATTAGCCAAAGCCTCAGGAAGATTATTAGGAACCGACACTGAATCTAAAGAAGCAATGAAACACCGCAAAGAAGGAGACAAATGTTCATATGAAGCGAATGAAGAGATTGGATGAGAACATTGTCTTTTACCTTTTCGAAGAGCAATAGGTAGATCAAGACTCGGATCTGTAGACGGAGGAGCTGGTGGAGGATGTGAGTCTGTGTGTTGAGTCCGACGAGTATACACTTGAGTGATAGGTGGTCTCGTAGGAATAGGACTAACAGGGGTTGTCACAGTATAAACTAGAATATTATCTTCCTCCCCCTCACAACCATAAACATTAGTATTATGTGGAGTGGTATCAAAAAATGTAGCATCAACAGAAATTAAATAACGACTTGTTCTGTAGGAGAATAGCATCTATATCCTTTTTGAAGACGAGAATATCCTAAAAAGACACACTTGAGACACTTGGGATCCAATTTAGACACTTGAGGCGAACATCACGAACAAAACAAGTACTCCCAAAAATACGTGGTTCAATCGGGAATAAGGGTCGAGAAGGAAACAAAGTCGAGTAAGGAATCTCACCAGCAAGTACAGATGATGGCATGCGATTAATTAAGAAACAAACAAGTAAATAGCATCAGCCCAAAATTGCTTTGGGACCTTCATTTGATAAATGAGAGCTCTAGCAACTTCTAGTAAGTGTCTATTTTTCCTCTCGGCAACACCATTTTGGGGTGGTGTGTCAACACATGAAGATTGGTGAAGAATTTCATTTTCTGACATGTAGGAATCAAAAGGATGAGAAAAGTACTCTTTTGCATTATCACTTCTTAGAGTGCGCACGGAGATATTAAATTGTGTTTTTATTTCAGCACAAAAGGAACAAAAGATGTTGAATAATTCTGCTAAATGATGTAAGGCATCTATTTTTCATTAAATATAACCAAGTAACACGAGAATAGTCATCCACAAAGGTGACAAAATACCTAAAACCAGACTCAGAAATCACTGGACAAGGACCCCAAACATCAGAATGAACTAATTCAAAAGGGAGATTAAACCCGTTTATTGACTCTAGGCAAATAAGAGACACGATGATGTTTGGCAAATTGACAAGTCTCACAATCTAAATAGGATAAATTTTGAAAATTTGGATGTAACTTCTTCAAAATCGACAAAAGAGGATGCCCTAATCGATAGTGAACTTCAAGAGGTGTCAAAGTGCTTGAACATGCAATGGGTTTCGGCACTTTCATTGAAGGAGTAGTCGAGTATAAAAAAACCGCCAGACTCACGTCCTCTACCACTAATCTTCCTCGTCATAAGTATCTTGATTGAGTGTCTATGATCAGGAAATATGAGACAGGTTTGAAAGTACGAGTAATTTTACTGACACAAAGTAGGTTGAACAAAAAATTAGGTCGAACAAAATTTGAATTTAGGCATTACTTTAATCCATTAACAGCGATCTAGATGTGTGTAGAAATTGGCTATTCCAAGCCCACTTTGGCAGAAGTCACTTCATTCCAAACCTCTTAAGCAGTCAGGGAAACCTACTTGTGTGAGAACTAAAGGAGGAAAGGATATATCATCATATGTAGCACTGAATCAATGACCCATGTCAAAAATGCATTTTTGCAGTGGGGACTTGCAAGAAGAATAATGAGTCATGGGCAACCACTTAGAGCAGTTCTCTGTGTTATCTCAAGGGAGATGTTTGTAGACTTCGAAGCAAATGATGGGGAGTTGTTTTCCTGTCTCTTATGATCATCTAGATATGTATAAGAGTTTGGCATGAAGAAGAGTAACTGTGACCATTCAATGTGTTGTTATCAAGTAACCAACATGTACGCTTCGTGTGACCAAGTTTTTGACAATGATAACAGACACATTGATTTTGGTCATGTTGTCCATAACTAGCATTCCCTACACCTTGAAAACCATGTCCATTTTGTGACTACCATTGCTTTTTCCTCGACTAGCCTCATTCAAAGTACCTCGGCTCACGAGGGCACTAGTAATACTCGGAAGAGAAGGTCGAGATCCCTCAACTCATAACACTCGAGTGAAGGTGTCACGGAGAGAGAATCTCTAGACTGGAAAGAATCTGTGTTCGAGCAGCATCTCTTATCAGATGGAATCCTGCAAGGAAACTCATAATGACCATTTGCTCACGGTGAGACTGTTGAGTTTTCACATCGGACTCAAAGAGAGAAGAGCATTCTGTCTCCATGATACCTTTAAAAGTTGTATAAATAGCTGGTACTTGGGATCTTGACCCTATTTTTCTGGACGATAAAACTCCTTACAAACATCATATATATGATTGAGATTATCCTTACCAGAATACAAGAAAGCCAAGTAATCCATAAGATCTTTAACAAATTCACAGTGATTAATCAAACCGATTACCTCGGTATCAATAAAATTTCGAATCTGCAAGAATATTCTTGCATCTTCTCTCTCCTTCTTATAGAGAGAAAAATATCTTGTTTATTCTCACACTTCTGTCAAGAGTACATAAGGTCTATATATATACAAGTGTAGAATAATCTAGATCCTAAAATTAAGCTAATCAATTTACATCCTTACATCCTCAAATCAAGCTATCTAAATCCTACAATCAGGTAAATCAATTAGCCTACAATCAAGGTAAATCAATTAGCCTGCAATTGATCAAATCCTACAATTAAGGAAATATATTTACTTGCCATATTTACAACACTTGTTATTAAATACCAAAACACTTTTTCAGAACAATGTACCTTGTCACTAAATGCCATCCAATACAATGTTAAGTTCTTGGACATATGACCATATTATAGCTCTATACTCCCCTCAGAGGGTTAGAGACTTAGAGTGCTTTCTTTCTATGGGCTTTTCTACTACAAAAGACCTCAACCGCTCATACAAAATTAGTGTTCAGTGAGCTGAACACTTCATGAATCTCATCCTGGACGAGGGCTAAAGCTCTGCTTTGGTTGCCAAAAACAGAATTTTTCCTTCTTTAAGAACCACAAAGTAGCAGGGAAAAACATAATTTGCTCCCTAATACCAGCATGGAGCCACCTTCTTCACCTTGGCATTCTAATTCCTTGGCCTTAGAGTTGCCAAGGGGGAGCCAGACCCATGGCTAGTCATGGGAGAGAACATGGTGCCAATATCAGACAAACACTTTTTTATGTAGAGAGGAATAATTAAGAGATGGCTACCCACAACAAAAAAAGAAACACTAGTACGTAGAAGCCCCCCAACCCACCTGACAACAACAACCACCTCTAAAGCCCAGAATAATACCCTAAGAAGGGACTTACAGAAGGTATAGTTCAGGAATGTTGTGATTTGAGTTTCTGCTTTGTGTTGCACTTTCTATAAATATTAAAAACAACCTTACTATCGGGAGTACAGTTCTAAAGAAATATAGGTGAAATTCCTTAAATTTCTTATCTCCAACTTCTTATTCTCTGTTTCCATAATTACTATTTAATGATACATTTCCATATTTCACAGTACAAAACAGTGCCTAAATTCCTTAATTTTTACTGCATCAGAAATCCATTAGTTTCAGAAAATATGCTGTTATAAATTTTGCTTCTCAACCATGTTCTTCATCCAATACCAGCCACACTATCAAGCCAAAATCCATAACTTAGCAGTCCGAGCTTAAGTAGTACTACTCCCTCCATGTCCCATTGAAACTGTCATACTTTCCTTTTTGGTTTGTCCCAAAATATTTGTCACTTAAAGCGTTTCTAATCTAATTGCTAATTTAACCCTAAACCCTAAACCCTCCTCGATTGTTAAAAACAACAAAGCTGACAAGTCTTTGAAGCAGGCCCACAAGTTATCATTTACAATTCCAATAAAATGAGAACCACCTCATGTATGAGTGCGTGATACACACCCAATTGCAGTCCTTAGTAGCATGTTAACACTTATGTGTTGTCTTCAAAAGTTGAACAAATTGTATGGCCCACAAATTGAACTTTTGAACTGCTTTTCTTGCCTCTAGCTTATGTCAATAAGGGGTAGAAGCAGAAATCATGAGACAAGCAACTAGAATCTTTTTACTGTTGATAAAAAACACAAGTCGTCAAACACGACAACCTTTTGAGGACGGAGGGAGTACTATATTATGAAGCAATATACAGCCCAAGATTGGCTGAAAAAAAGAGTGAGATGAGGGAGATGTCTAGGAGCTGCCTAATGGAACCAGATTTAAAGACTTACTGCACCCCCCCATCAAAAGAAAATAACATGATTCCTTCAAAAAAAAAAAAAAAAAATCGCCCTATCTATTTTAAGGGGAAATAAGATATTTTGTTTCACCAAACGCTTTTTTAATCTTCATCCAAAATGACTCCCCATTCATTGAAAAATCAAATTTGATGTTGCAAAGAAAAAATTTACTTTATAATGTTAGTACCAGACATGGTCATAAACAAAAAAATATATGACCGATTCAAAGGTAAAAATCATAAATGATAAATCAAGAAATGAAAGCTATTTTTTTATACAGCAACACATATTATGATGGAATCCTAGTAAAGTCACAAACCAAAGTATTAAGCTCCCACATGGATTTGCATTTATGGGGAACAAGGACTTATTCTTTTTAGAATCAAACATTTTTTATCTATATCCAGTAGCTTAAGGATATTAGCAAGCCTCAACTTTAGGAATTTCCTACACTAGCCATCTTTCTATATATTGTAGAAATGTTTATAAGTTATTTTTCCTTTTCTATGTTTGATGGTTGGCACTGAGCAATCATGAGCAATCAAATCGTGAACTATTAAACTTCAGAATTCAAAAATTTTGCAATCTTCTAATATCCAGCTCCTCGTGCATTTGAACCTCAAAATCCAAATACATGTGTAATGTGTACAAGTAGTATATTCTGACAAATTTTATGTACCAAAGCAAATCCATTACCTACTTACCCAAAACTTGCAACTCATTTAAGTGAAGCTAACAGACAGGTTTTCTTCCTTACGAATGAACAAAATTCCATATTTAACAAGACATTCACAGAAATACCTGTTGTTACAAAAGTTAATAAAGGCTGGTAAGTATTGCAGGTTTACAAGTATGTAAAAAATCTTTCTAATTCATTTCAGGAGTTCTGAAATGCAGTCTCTTGATCAAAACAGCATGCAGTTTTAGTGGAACAAGCTAACTGTTTAAAACCATAATTGTTCTGAAATGGTAGATAGCCATACAAAAAGCAAGATGACATTGACATTAAGTTGCATGGAAAAAACGAAGCCCATAAAATCAATATCACAAATTAAGTACCATAGAAAAAGATTAAAAAAAATAGGAAAAGAATTTATAGCAGTGAAAGGTGGAGAATACCCGAAAAAATTGATTAACTCCAATACCTGGTAATAAGTGTTTAGTGATTTTGCACAAGCAATTCCAGCACTGGACAACATTGCTGCTTCATCATTTTGGGAAATCTACTGGAGGCAGCAATCTCTTCAAAAGTATGAACATTTCTTTTGTTTCCATGTTTGACTTATATCGATGCCCAATCTATAGTTGGTCCTGAAGAAGTTTCTTGTTTCCAGTTCTTGTTTCTTCACTTATACTTAAAAGGATAAAATCTATTCATAGGCATGCTACAAAGCTATGCTATGAATTGCCTTTGAGTACCCACCAGGCCTGTAATCAACTATTTCAAAAGATTGATCACTCTTTTCACTGCAAAGCTTATTTCTGAGCACATGTAGTCATAGGTAATATACATAAGAAAATCTAGAAAAAGGATCTTTCCTGTTGTTCCTTTAACATATTCTGCATCTCCATGTATGTCATGGTATGCTCTATCCAATATTTTGTATGTTATTTCATCAAACTCAAAGTGAATCTGACTCAATTTCTGGCCCCACATCCAGGTCCTTTGAGGTAACCCTTGCTTGTGTAAATGAGACAACAATAAATTAGTGGTAGCAATATTTGGGACAAAACCCATCTTAAGCAATTTTCCTGTCAAAATCATTGCTCGCTCCAATATATCATTGCAAATACCATTCATTAGAGTGTTGTATGTCACTGTATTCGGAACTATTCCAGATGAAACAAGCTCATCTAATATAGTAACAGCTCGGTTCATTCTCCTGCTGCTACAAAAACCATGAATCCATATGTTGTAGGTTGTAATATCTGGGTCCCATCCACTGGCATGCATTTTGTTTACAAGATTGTCTACATTAACCATGTCAAATGGTATACCTTAGAATATCCACTGATGAGAGTATTATAAGTAACAATATCTGGGATTATCCCACTTCTGTGCATTGCCATGTAGGTATCAATTGCTGATTTCATCCTTCCCCGTTTACAAAACCCATTAATGATGATATTCGTAGTGAAGACATCTGGGAGAAGTCCCATTTGCCTCATCTCCTTTTCCAAGTTCAACGCTTCATCCACTTTCCCACAATTGCAAAAACCAGCAATTAAAGAATTATAAACGTAATTATTTGGCACAAGTCCTTTTCTTTTCATTTCTAGAAACCAATCATAGGCCTCTTCAACAAATTTGGCTTTAGAAAGTCCGTTGATGAAGGCAGAAAATGCAACAGCATCAGGAGCCATTCCTCTCCTTCCCATCTCTTCCCAGAGGCTTTGAGCTCCTATAATGTCTCCTTTCCTAATATGTCCATCCAGAAGTACTGTGAAAGCTACTTTGTTCACTGGAAAATCTTTCTCCATCATTTTATCCATAATGATATTGATTTTTTGCATTTTGAAGTCTCCCGATTTTTGATAGACCTATCAGCAGAGAAGTAGATGTGGAAGCAGAAGGAATAATGCCAAAATTGATCATTATGTTATACACTTCAAAAGCTTTCTCATGCAATCCTTCTCTGCTGTAAGCAGAAATGAGGGAATTGAAGGCAATAATGCTAACAGGTATGCCCATTTCGAGCACACTATTCAGGAAGTGCAAAGCCTCATCTAACATTCCAGCCAAACACAATCCTGAAATGGACATGTCTGATAATGAACAATCCGGGAACAATCCCGTAGTAGATAATTCCCTTAAGAACCTGTCACCATCCTCTTCCCTCCCATATCTGTAATTTCCTGCAACCAAAATGTTAAAAGTTATACCATCAGGAGCAACATTCATTTTCTCCATTTCTTCATAAAGTAGATTTGCCCGACCAATATCTCTTGCCTTTACATAGCCATCCATCAAAGTATTATATGTCACAGTGCCTGGTGAAACACCCCATCTCTTGCATCCCTTCAAAGATTTTCCTCGCTTCTACAATGTTTCCCTCTTTGCAGAATGCATTGATAATGGTACCAATGTAGCCGCGCTTGGTTTACATCCACATTCCACCATAAAATGCACCCAACTCAATGCATGAGAAGTCCAACCTCTCGTACAGTACGCACTTATCAGAATGTTAAATGCAAAAACATCAGGTTCACAACCATACTTCCTCATTGCAAACAACAAGCTCTCACCTGTTCTAACACACCCTTTTTTACAAAATCCAAGAATCATCACATTATACACAAAATTATTCGGGCAAGGTCCCCTTCGGACCATATCCCTCAGCAACTTCCATACACTACCATAATCACCAACTCTAATTAGCAAAGTAAACAAAATGCTAACGGCTGATAAACTTGGCCTGACTCCAACCTCCCTCATTCTATCCCAAACCTTTAATGCTTGAAAACTCATATCAGCATTGAGAAAAGCGCGCATTAAAGAATCAAGAGTACAGAGAAATCTGACTCATACTCATAATGTCCGCTCCACATAAACTCTGCCACCTCAACACTCCTACATTCCCCAATTCTACAAATAACCCAATAAAGCACGTCCTGTGCCATCAACCTCAATCCCTCAGCCGCCAAAATGTGCGCGACAACACAACACGGCCGGACTCTAACCTCAGAAGTATCACAAAAAACCAACTTGAAAAATGCGAAGGAAACTTGCCTGTTTTCGAATAATTTCAAGATTTCTACAAGTAAATAAGGGCAAAAACTACTGGAAAATCTCTTCAACACAGACCCTTTTTCCTGTTTAATCATTCTTGATAGCCCGATAACGATTCTACGCCTTTCATTCGAATTTATTAAAGTGATGCCTGAGGTGTTTGATAAGTGCCCCAGAGGGGAAAATTGTTCAAGAAAATCGAATTTCTGGTGAATAAAGATTGAATCTTTACTATCAAATGAGCTAGTAGAATAGGTCAAAGATAAATGTGTGAAATGTCTAAGGGATTAAGGTTTGTGAAGGGGAGGGAAATATAGTGAAGGAAATGGGAAGGCAAAGACTGAGAAGTTAAGGGAAAGAGAGAAAGTTGAGAAAAGGGACAGACCTTGAGAGCTTTGCGCACACAGAGCACAGTAGCAGACATCCGGAGCTTCACCGGAGGTGGGGGTTTTCCGGCGAACGGCGGTTGAGAAGGGCTTTGGGGGGTTTTAGGAGCTAGAGTACATTTTTTTGGAGCAACTCGGTATGTTTTTTAACTTTAGTATTTAACGAAGTCGCCCTTGCTTCTTTTGTATATTCAATTACGACCCCTTACATTTCTTTCTCTCTTTTTTTGTGAATAATAATTCAAACTTTTGAGCAATTAGGAGCGGACGCAGAATTTAAAGTTGAATAAGTGAGGTGTTTCTCTTCAGTTTTAGAGTGTGTGGTTCCACTTTTAACGTGGCAAAATTTAAATTTTAAAATGAATGTGAAATTCATTAACTCGTAGTCTAGATAGAAGATGAGTAACAATATTACACGAAAATTAATTGTCCATCGATTATTCATCTTTAAATTTCCTGTCCCATTTGAAATAGTTGTTTTGAAATTGGTTAGAATTAGTTTCTTACAAATGCCCAATATTAGATTTTGTAAGTATAATGATTGATTTAGTAGTACCAAAATTAGTTTAAAGTAGCTCTAAAAAGTAGTAATATTTTTTTATTCCATAAAATTGTCATCCCAAAATAAATGATTATTTTCTCATAAGCATGTGATTATTTCAGTTATTCGGTTAAATCAAATAACTCCTAATGTGTAAAAACCAACAAATTAAATAAGAAATGAGATAAAAATACTACTCTTATTATCATCTTATAAACAATGTAAGATTATATATGCACATCAACATATTATATACACGTTGCTATGAGTAGTAGTATAGGGAAATTCTACAGTTTCTTTTAGGGAATCATTCACTTGTATTTTAAGGGCTTGTACAGTACAACACTATGTGCTTTAAAAACTTGTACTATACAAGTTCTTAAAACCAAGGGCAGTTCATGGTTTCTAACGGGACTGTAGAACTCCCCAATAGTATAATCAGCTAAAATTTGATATTCTAGTCAAGAGAAATACTTAGGTAGACCGGTATTTGACCACACTTGTGATCCTGTGGTATAAATTAAATGTTACGGAATATATGACATCAGCTGATGTAAGAAATATTCTATAGAATATAATCTTGACCGCAAGGTTTACAGATGGAGTTAAAAATCAGAACAGTATGTAAGTATTTTCCTCTAGTCAATCGATGCAAGCATTTCATAAAAGCAGCTATGAATACTATGATGCACCCGTTTAAGGCTTAATGAACTCTACATTGATGGCAAATACTTAGATAGACTCAGTTTTTTACCTCACTTATAGACCGTGTAGTGGATGTAAGCAAGATTTTTTAAAATTTATTTTTTACCACAAAATCTACAAATGGGACCAAAAACTGAATCTACCTAAATATATTCCCTACATTGACTACTAGTACCACATGACATCAAATTATTTAAAGAACGCAATTCTAAAGCTCGCCCAAATTATTTTGGCGAACCTAGTATAATTGTAAAAAGATCAATGCAAGTACCATGTTGTTATGAAATTAATACATGGAAATTATCGACCCAAAAATTATTACCTGTGTTATTGGTTAAAGTTAGACATTTTTATGTTATGTTTAGATCGATGGATTTGAGTAAATATTTGAAATTCATTTATTTATTATTAAAATGGATAAATTTCAAATTCACTTAAATTATAAAGTTATTTGAAATTAGAACTAGCAATTTCTTACACGACCTAATAACACGACACGAAATTATCAAAGTTATGGCACGATACAAAATTTATCAAGTCATTATTAGGTTAATATATTTATGATACGAAATTAAACGGGTTTGGTTGGATTAACCTATATGTTGAGACGATAATTCGTTAAAGTTACTGAATGAATAGATTTCGTTGAAATATTTTCTCGATTATAATTTAATATAGCATATTTTAAATTTTTGAATAATCAATTTAATATAAGATTATATTTAATCAAACATAATAATTATTTTAAATATTATCTAAAGATTTTCAATAATTTTAATTATGTGTTCTAAATTACTATGAAAACAATGTTAGTATTAATAATTGTTTAAATTATTAAATAATTAAAATTTGATAATTTAATTCAAATAGTCGCAAGTTATTTAACTTGTCAAATAATCTAATGCATCTGTTAAGAGTAAACCAATCAGACAAGAACACGACATGAACATGAATGGATTAGATATGAATACGACACAATAAGAAATGGGCCCTACATAATACGACACAATAAAAAATATGTCATATTTGGCACAACACAATAATGACATAACCCGACCTATTGCCATTCCTATTTAAAATTTTTCATTTCATACTTTTTAGTTTAAATATATTTGAAGTTCATCAATTTCAATTTTACAAATTCCTTCAAAAAATAAATAAATTTCAAATTTTTCTTCAAATCTATTGATCCAAACATTACCATAGTGTTTGAAAAGTTGTTTGGGCATTTGATATGAAACTTTGCCATAAGCATATGTGTGAAACCCGAATTTTTAGGTTTTTATATTTATTTCTTGTTTAAATATAAAATAATTATAAGAGTCCTTCCCAAAAAAATAATTTACGATTAATAGTTTTATTTTATAACTATTGATTAGTAGTATATATCTTATAAGGAGTAGTATTTATCGTATAGGTAATAAGATTTAACATTTTATATAAATATATATCGGTGGTATCTGATGTATTTTTTCTCACGTTACACAAATTTTGGAAAAAGATCAGCTAGTCTACACACAAAAGGTTAGCCTCCATTATTCCAAGCTTTATTTATTAAATTTGTTTTATTATTTTAATTTAATTATATAGTTACTTATAATATGTTTTAATTTAATTAATGAATTCGATTTAATTGGAACATTAAATCATGATTAGATTGTATGATTTAGGTTCCAGTCTTATTGTAAAGAAGTTAAGAAAATATTTTTTTCTGTAATTCTTGGAAGAGTTTAATTATTTTTGTTAAAAAAAAAATGAAATATTGTTTTTGAAAAATATTTATTTTCTAATATAGAAAAAGTAAATAAATTTTTGAAAAGAATAAAAAAATAAAAAAAAATGGGTTGCCGGAGAAGTTGATCGAAGATGATGCAGGAGTTCGGGGAAAGAGAAAGGAGAATTAAAAGATTTTTTTCAAAATTACAGGATTAACCCCAAATTTTTAGGATATGTATAGTAAGGCCTAAAATATTTTAAATTAAAGTCGAATTAAGTCCTTTTCAACTTCTGGAAATTATAGATTACGCCTAATGATTTTATAAACACATTAGTAGTCCTTGATGGTTGCTGGAAATTACAGAATGAACCTTACAGTTTAGAGATATTTTACTAAGACCCATAAAAGTTTCAATAATTGACAAATTGACCCCTATAAATTTAATAAAGTTAACAAATGACATTCAAAAGTTTTGTAAGGTACACAAAGGTTTCCAAATGACTTTCTAAAGTTACCAAAGGTACCCCCGCATATTTTAAAAGCTATCTAAGAGCCCTTAATGGATTTTCAAAGTTACTAAAGTGCCCATGAATTATTTTCTAAGTTTACAGAAAAGGCCTTAATATTTTTTAAATTATTAGTAAAGTTCTAAAAAAAAAAGAAAAAAAAAGTTTTAAATGATTGTAATAATGACCCGAATTTTTTTTTTGCAAAGTTGTAATAAGGTACCATAAGTTTTGAAAACAAGTAATAAATGTATTTTTTGACTTGATATAAACTAATAAGCAAACATGATTTGATTATTTTGGATAAACCAACATATGAAAATATTATTTTTGAATTAGAACTCAAATGTTTTCTAAAAGTTACCAATTCTAATACAAAAATGATTTTAAGATATTAATAGTAAAATTCTTTGATCTCACATAAATAGTCACAATTATTGAACCTAAGAATGGATTAGAGTATTGTGTCTAGGATATTGAAAATAGGGTTTTATAAGAATTTGTTAAGGGGATAATTACTTAATCCGAATTATTAGTAATAAGATATTGTTATTTTATTTTTAAGGATTATCAACAAGGAACAAAGTCAAGTAAAGGCACAGTTAAGGACCATTTGAGGTAGGTGATGCTTGCTTCTATACTTTCGAAATTGTATTCCTAAATTATGTTTTTTAGAAATTATTTTATGGCTGTGCATAATTCCTAAAAATCGTTTGTGAAATGTGTTTTTGCTCAAGAAATATTTTGCTATGAAATTCTGGATCATGTACGGTTCTATGTGACTGTTTGGTTTAAAAGTGTATGGAAATGCATTATATGTATAGTTTTGACTACGCGTGACATGTATATGTTGTATGGGTAATAATAAGATATTATGGCTCTAAACGAACATGAAATAGTCGATAGGGGTTATAATCCTAAATTAGAGTCAAGAAAGACTTGACACCAGAGCCATAAGAGACTGGGCAACACAGAGTCAAGAAAGACTTGACAATGGAGCCAAGAAAGACTTGGCAATGCAAGAAGAAGGTCTAAAAAGAATTGCAGAACTTTTTGACAGCTTTTTCTAGTAAGGTTAATCACTAGACTGAGTATTCAGCATATAAGTTTTGAGCCATTTAACTGGATGCATGTTTTATGATATGAAATTACGTATGTTGCATGAAAGTACAAGTCATGAACAAATGTTACATGATATATGAAGAGTGCGACGAGTATGTGACTTTATTTCTTTATATATTTTACAAGAATGGTGTTGCATGTTTTACAAGAATAATTTGGATAAAAGCATGAGCATGTGATAGTATGATATATATGCATGAGCTGTATGTATATGTAACAACATGATCCAGCAGGAGTAAGTACGGTCTACTGAGCGACTTGTCGCTCATCCCATGTTTCTTATATTTTTGTATAGAAGACGAATACGAGTATGTATTAGTTGAAGATAAGGACTAAGTGCTCGAGAGCAAGGAAGGAACTTAAGATGGTCACTACCTTAGGGATTTGTTTATAAGTTTATTCTTGTAAGTTAAGCCTACTGTTAGTGCTCTTAATGATTATTCATGTTTAACGATTGTACAATTGTTTATGATTTGGTAAAAGTCGCACTATTTCAAATTAATATATTTTTTAGAGAATTGCTTCTGCTATTATAGTTAGATGTTTAAAGTAAATAATAATACTATGATACATTGTATTCTTGGGATTTGTTCTTGAGGATACGGCGAATAACACGTGCCTGACAAGTACTGGTCAAGGGCGTGACAATATGTCATTTTGATTTGCTACGACTTTTCTTTTTGGTATCATAAATTGGTTTTCAATGTCAACGTAGAATTTTTTGCTTTTCTTCCTATGAGTTTCTTTCTTCAAGTTATTCTAGATGGGACGCACCATCCTAGTGTATTAATTTTGTTTAGGGTTAAATACAATAAATTTCCTTATAATTTGGGATATTTTGTACAAAATTTCTTAACGATATTTTTTTTGCACTTTACCCCTTTGATTAATAGTCAAATGTAATCCGTCATTAATCTTTTTAAAAAGACTAAGTTAAATATGGTAAAACCCTTAAGATTTAAGCAAGATTTTATTTTAATCCCTCATGTAAATTTTGTATCATTTAATACTTTGGAATAAAAATAAAAAGCCACAATGCTGTTAATATTATTAAAAATATAATTATATTCCAAATTAGTTAATATTCTAATTCTCGAATTATACTTTCTTCAAAATTTAAATATTAAAAATACAATGAAATAATTAATTTCTAGATTTTTTTATGAATTATTAAAGCTATTTAATCTAAATTATTTTAGTGGAGTTTTAGTTTATATGTATAAAGTTAGTCATATAATCTATGTGATAGTTGAATTATATTAACAAGGCAAAAAAGTAAAAAGAAAATTATTTTAAATAAACGCAAAGAAAAGCAACAAAAAAAAAAAAAAAAAGAGTTGATGGAACTTTAATAGATAATTATGGGTTTCGTATATTTAAAAATTTTACTTTTACATGAAAATAAAATATGATGAAAAGACTAAAAAAATACAGATTTTAGTGAATAGAGAATTTTTGTATTTAGATTTCTTCACAACACAAGTATTTAAAAAAAAAAAACTAGTGCTAGTGGACATCATTATATTTTTAGTTAATCTGATAATATTTCAGGAAAAAAAATGAAATCCAGCAACACACGCTACATGGACATTAGAGCAGTCCTCTCCACTATAATGATGCGTGAAATGGTAAGAAAGACTCGAACTAAATTAAATTTGTATTTATCTTTTAGAAGAAATATATTAATACAATCTTGGTCTTATTTGAAAGTATGTGACAAAAATTGACTTGTACAAGTAGAATTTTAGTTTTGTGCTTTATTATCCAGGTGAGCAATGAGTATATTACTGTCTCTGATCGGTGTCCAATGACCTAAAGCAAAAAGTGTGTATAACTAAGAGAATTGAACAAAAAGCTCCTGTTGATGTATACATGCCCTGATGGCGAATTTCGACATAATTCTCCAAGATAGTAGAAAAGGAAGTCATTCACCAGATGCTTAATCTTTAAGTGCCTGGTATGGAATATAACAGCAGAGACTTCATCTTTATTCAACACCAAGAGGAACAAGACCTCTGGCTAAAAGTCAGAAATCAATACAATATCTAGATAATCCCATTGGAGAGTAACTTCCTTCTGCGCCATCATTGTGAAGAAATATGACAATATTTTGACCAAATTTGTCAACAGCATTTTAATATAGGATAATACTACACATCAACCTTCCTATGTTTACTAGGAAATAGAGAGAATAAAAAGTAGGAATGAAAAAAATAAACAAGTTGAGCTGAAGACAATTAATTAATGATTGATTAGCCACATAATAGAGATAGAAGTTCATTACAGCTGAAATATAACAAATAAACAAAAGAAACAGAATAATAGGCAAAGTCCTATCAAATCACATTCAAAATGGTACAAATGGCTTCAGATATATTGGAAGACAAACTCTCATCTCCAGTGCTAACTTTAGTACGTGCTACACTGACTTCAATCAAGGCATGTTTAGGCTGACTTATGACAGACTGTATCAAAACATGCACAAGATAAGTCTTGTCAGAACCATCAGTAGTTGTTACATCTTCAACTCTGGTAGTGATTCCCTTCTTTTGCAAGGTTGTCAGAAGATTCTGCAAGTTCACTCCACCCAGGCACAGAAATGGCCTAGTTTGAGAGGAACCACTATGCTCATTTCCATTAAGCAATCGGTTTTTTCCTTGTTCTACAAAGAGCTCTCCCTTCATTCTAGCAACACTCACGTTTTCCTTTCCCAATTTTGTATGAGACAGTTGACAAGCCAAGTCTATAGCAATGTCTACTTCTGAACAATCCTTCAGCTTAGGTATTCCAAAGGTTTCATTTTCAGAATAG
The DNA here is from genome assembly GCA_025175665.1 of Cinchona pubescens. NCBI lineage: Eukaryota > Viridiplantae > Streptophyta > Magnoliopsida > Gentianales > Rubiaceae > Cinchona > Cinchona pubescens. The sequence continues at coordinate 429,806 of JANKKI010000383.1, read as the reverse complement.
TAAATGCATGAAAATGACCTCAGACAACTTTCAATCTGCTTTAATTTCTCAGGGAACTGTCTCCACCAGGAAAAAGACAGCATTAATCATATTAAAAAGAAACTTTATTTGGATTGGATCCAAGAATAGTAATATATGAATTATAACACAACAGGAAGGAACAAATGAGGTCTGAGATTACCAGGACATATTTTGGCTTCAACAATTTCATTAAAGATTCAGCTTTTTGCAACCTGTAAGGCAAAGAAAAATGTGAATGATGTAAAAATTTGTTGCCAGAGAAGCAAACCATAACGAGGCTCTTAAAAAGATAAGTTTTTAACTCAAATTATCATGACCTAAAATAATGTATAACTAATTGATAATACTCTTTGTTCTAGGGAAAATATAATCTTCTGAAGCCACAGGAAGATTATATTAAAAAATCTCCTATTTTTTATTTTAAAAAAATTCCTACATCATATTGAAAAGGTCTCCTATTCATCAAAAAACACTACACTCATCTATTCTCCGGCTAAAGAACAAACCTGAAAATTTTAACATATCAATGGAAAAAACCTAAAGCAAAAAAGATAGCTTGTAATTTATTCATGCAAAACAATGAAAAAAGAATTCCCTACTTCATTCCAGAAAGAAACGAACACTGGAGGACTTTTATAGCCATTAGCTTGAAAAGGTAAGAAAGTTATATTTGCATCTAATCCTTCCTGCAAGTTGCACAAATAAAAAAAAAAATCAGACAAAATGATATCATATTCGACAACTTTATTAACAGAATATCAGATATGAAAAAATGTTCCAAGACATTGGAGTTTCTACTGGCACCTCCATCACAAGTAATGAATTTTCATCAGCACACCAACGTTGAAGCAAATGAACAGCAGGTCCAATGCGTAGACTCCAATGAGGACAAAATACTATACATGGTTCTTGCCAAATTGATCTTTTACCCACAAAAAAAAAAAAAAAAAAAAATTATGCATTAAATGAATTATCGCAGAATATGATATGGTAAGTCAAATAAAATCCAAAGTGCTTCAGTTAAACCACAGAACCTCACAATTTCCACTGTAGGTAATCCTTTATACATCTCAAGGATAAGTATCTTACAGTAACTTGGGGGAATGAATTGCAGGGAATAAAAAGAGCCTCTTCTCATTTAAGAGATCCATGAAATATCAAATAATGGTTGACCAGAATAGAGCTGCACAGATAGTTTACAGGAGGGGGGGGGGGAAGGATAACAGTCAGCTTATTGTTCTTCAATTCCATAAATATGAACTGTCTGCACAACAAATATTTAGCAAAAATACCTTGTCTTGCCGCTGCTTGCATAACCATTCAGGTATGACATTTAAAAGAGCAAGTAACTCTTCGGCAACAGAAGAAATAATAAATATGGGAACCTGAATTTAAAGAAATGGATTAAATTCTGTAAGAAAGATGTCCACAATACAAGAATTCCACAAACAAATTTTTGTTTTGCTTTTTCTTATTGCAGCTTGGTCCTAATAACAGAACCTCGATAACTGTTTTGCGTGCGCAATTAATTTTAACAGTAATAACCACCAAAATTGCCTTAAGATTCTACTATTGCTCCTTGCCATACAAGGCTATGAAAAACATTTCTTTTATACCACAACAGAAAGTCTGGTCAAATGAAACATGCACTAAACTATCTTGCGAATGAAATAATTCTTTTTCAAATACTCATTTGCAATGCCAGGCATACTACTTTAATAACGGTAAACCAGAAAACACAACTACTTTAATTAGGAAAATATTTATCTAACTTGCATCATAGAATGCAATGCTATGAACCTTTACAAAAACATTATTGGCATGTTGTTTCTCTAAAAGCAAATTGTTGTAAAATAAATGCGAAGTGAAATACTTTCAAGTTGGATGACTGTAGAGAAAATGTAATATGTTCCAATAGCTGCAAAACAGTTCCAAGTCGTGCAATGGGAATCAGAACTGAGCCTCCAGCCTTAACAGAGTCCAAAGTACACGAGCATAGAAAAGCTAATTTATCCGATTCCTCTGCAAGCTCATCAGTGTTTAGCAAGAATTCCGTAATACTTTCCCTGTCATCATCTTCTCCACTGCAAATGGAAATTGTTAATTTTGATAATTTTTCCATATGTAAACCCATGGTTTTAATTGCGGTAAAGTGCAGTGTTGTACAATATGATCCGGTAACCGAACAAGCACGCCGAACCTGAATTACCTCAGTTTTGAAACCCCTGGACTGAAACCATTATAGTCATCCTTCTTGTCAATGACATTAGATGCTGAAAAATCTGAGAATATTATTACATCACTTCCATGGAGAGCATTGTAATCAAATTTTGTTGCTGTTGCTGATGCAAAAGTGGAGCTTGAAAGATATGTAATATTTTGTTTTGGACTAATGATACTCCAGAAACAAGTGCCGATGTCTAAACCAGAGCTGAATGCCTTTATTGACAAAGTGCCATTATAGCAGGCTTCTTCTGCATATTTAAGGGATTGAACCTTTCGCATGCACTCACTCACATCAGCTGCACTGGGGAGCATCAATAATTATGACTCACATGCCAATATCGACCATACAATTACGAGGGAATAGCTTACAGTGACATGTCTAACTTAAAATGTCAAATATACATTAGAACATGCTCGCTAAAAAAGTGGCATATGATTATCCATTTGTAAATTTGCTGTTGGCAATTAAGCTCAAAGTAAAATTCCACTTAATAGATTAAGGGGTGTTTGTTAATGCTGAATACTGAATTCTGAAGTCTGAATTGTAACTTCTGAAAGTATTAATTGCTGAATTAATAAATTTATTTCTGTTTGATAATCAACTGAATTCAATCTCTGAATTAAATATGTCACTTCATACATGTATTAATTTATTATAAATATATTGTCATATATGCGTAGAAAAGAAAATGAATAATTAAGGATGGTATAAATATATATGAGAGAGAATGTGTGTGATAGGGTATGTATGTGTGTGAGAGAGAATTTGTGTGATAGAGTGTGTGTGTATGTGAGTGAGAGAGAATATGTATGTGTGTGAGTGCGAATATAAAAAAGTAAAAGAGATAATGTGTGTGAGAGACTAAGTGTGTATGTGTGTGAGAGAGAGATAATGTATATATGTGAGGAAGTGTGTGTTTTTGTGTGTGAGAGAGTATATGTTTGTGTGAGAGTGTGTGTGCAAGTGAGAGAAAGTGTGTGTGAATATGTGTGAGAGAGAGTATGTGTGTGTTAGACTATGTGTTTGTACATTTATTTAAAATTCAGCAGATTAAGTGAAAATGTTTTCACTTAAAATTTTGAATACAAATTAAGCAGTGCTTAATGTATTAAGTGATAAGAGAATTCTGTTATCAAACATGCTGAATTCAAAAAAGAATGTGTGTTAAAATTAATAAGTGTATTTAAAAGTAATAATAAATAATTTTCATGTAGAAGATTTGCACCAAAGATGAGAATTAAGACTTCACTATTAAAGCAGCATAGCATTATTCACCTTAGCAGAAAAATCTTTATTTCTGGTCAGGAATGGTAATCCTAGCATGCCCATCGGACTTGAGATGAATACAACATCAATGAAAGAAATATTCCAGAGTCTCAAGCTCTTTACAGTTTTGTACCAAGGTTCAGCATGTATTAAACTGCTAGCGTCAAGAAGTTTCTCAACTTTCTGCTTCTTTTTCCTGCCACACTCTGAATCCAAAGAAGTCTCACATGTACAAACACTAGTGCACTGATCAGGTACACTAGACAAATTTATAGGAAGAGGAGAGAATACTGATAGAGCAGAAAGATCCAACGGGCAATCAAATAATAGCTGAAAACCACAAAGGTTTAGTATGTGGCAGGGAGGGAAATGATAACCCTTACCCTCACTCAAACACGTCTGCCGGGAATGAAATCATTCATGTCAGAAGCATATAAACAAGTATATACAGGAAAGCATATCCAACAGATCATCCACATTACAAGAGTAGGGAGAGCATTAACTCACAAATTTCATCAGGGTGAACAAGGAAAAATCTTCAACTTTGAGCAGGATTGACCTAAAAAAAATTCAAGGTGGTAAATTTCACTCCACTACATAAAATAGAAAATCTAAGAGGTAAAAACTGCAAAACCAAATATCAAACAAGACAAGGATTAAGAGTTGAATTGATGTCTCTAAGGAGGCAATTCTTTGTCTAATTTTTTGAATTAAGCTGAAAAAGTAACAACTATATTGTGACATAGAACTCTTTAATTTTTTCAGGCATTTTATCAAACACCTAATGGAGTTGAAATATCAACATTATAATTGCTTTCCACCATTAATCACCTATAGTACCTTGATAATTTTAGCTTCTCTAATCAATAGACATTCCAAACAAATGACAGTCAATCCAAAACTTAAATCTTTGACAATCAGCAATTCAAAACAAAAAAGAAAAGGAAAGGTAAAAAAACCTAGTATTTATTTGTTTATTATTCTGCGTTTCAATCCTATCCAATTCCAGAAACTTTATAAAGCGAAACATGAAATAACAACTAAATTGACAATGAAGTGTAGCCCATAGACTACATGTTCCTGTAGATTTTTTAAAACCAAAAAAGGAGATGTTACCGATTGTGCTGTAGATGAGTAAGGGAGACTTCAAGCCAGAAGGTTGAAGGATACAGAAGGAGTGAAGTCAGTGAACGGAAGGAGTTGACCACTGACATTGAAATTTCTCAACCGGATTAGAGTGGAGAGGAAAGGGAGGAAAGAGACATGGTGTTGGTGGTGGCGACAGAACGGGAGGAGAGCAGGAAGAGAATGGTGACATGGTGGTTGTAACAGAGGAGGAAGGGAGGAGCGAGAGGAGAAGAGATATGGTGGTTGTGTAGTGGTGGCGCACGTGGAGGAGGTGAGATGATGGCGGTGGCTGTGGTGGGAGGAGGTGAGATGATGGCGGTGGCTGTGGTGGGTTAGAAAAGGATCACTTTTCATGAATCGATGCCCATTCAAAAAGATATATTTGTTAAATGGTAACCAAATACAATTTATTAATAAGATTACTTGTCAAAAATTTTAAGGGAAAATCGCCAAAATAGTCCCTCAGATTTTGCACTTTAGCCAGAATAGTCCCTCAACTTTTTTTTAACCAGAATAGTCCTTCAACTTTTATTTTTTAGCCAGAATGGTCCTTCAACTTTTTTTTTTTTAAATTTCACATGAAAGGACTATCTTGGCTAAAAAAAAAAAAAGTTGAAGGACCATTCTGGCTAAAAAAAAAGTTGAGGGACTATTTTGGCTAAAGTGCAAAAGTTGAAGGACTATTTCAGCGATTTTCCCAAATTTTAATACACATAAATAAAAAATTAAAAAAGTATTTTACATCCTAGTAATCTTTTAATAATATTTTCTTTTTATTTTTTGTGAAGAGTTTGAATTCTGTTATTTGAATTCTTATTTAGTTTTGTTTATTCTTAGAGAAATATTCTTTCATATAATACCCAATAAGTAACATAGTAAGGGTAATAATTTTTTAATGAAAGTATCCTATTGATTCAAAGTCATTTGTTTTATTGAATTAATACTCTTGATATAACAATTTTATAGAATTATTGATTATCATAGAGGGAACTAGCATCAATCCTCCAAGTTTAGAGACAACAATCAATAAGATATTTAATCCAGATCTCTTATTTAATCCAAATGTAATTAAATTAGAAAGGCTTGATGGCACAAATTTTATGCTTTAGAAGGAAAAATTTCTATTCCTACTTACCGAATTATGAATGACCTATATTTTGGTTGAAAAGTTAATGCCAATACCATATTTTTCTAAGGGTTAATGACATTTACCTCCCTTGAGGAGTGACCAAATTACAAAACCAACTCTGAAGTTTGGTAAAATCATAGTCAACCCCCTTAAATGTTCAAACGTTTAACAAATTATACACTCAATAATGATGATATCAATAAAAATTCAATGTATGATACCAGAAATCTGCCCTTCTAAAATGTAGACTAACCTTTTTACTCCAAAAATACCCTTCCCCACCAAATCAATCTCCTCCATCTCCAACCACCACCCATGCCAACAAGAGCAAATCCACAAATGCAGAAACACTTTCGAGTATGCAAATTCACATGCCACTCGGATTCAACACCAACAAGAACAATTCTGAGCAAAAAAATCCAACATATAAATATCAATCCACCAAGAAGCTATTAACAACATAAGAACCTGAAAGATCAACTATATATGTAAAATATATGAAAACCAAATCTGTTCGTTATTTCCTTAGTACGAGAAAAACCAAATTTTTTTACCCAAAAAAAGAAAGAAAAACCAAAATTTTACATTTTTTTTTTCTGAAACTAAATGAACTCAATCAAGAAGAAAAGTCAATTCATAAAAAGTTAAAAAGGAAAACATCTTAGAACCAAGACAACCATATCAAAGGTCTTTTCTTCGATCATATCATCAAAAGTAAGCACTATTAATTAAAGTTCCTTTCTTCATTTCCAATATTTCAACTATAATTGAAACTACAAAAACTAAGATTAAGATGATTGTTTGATGGGTATTTACTGAAAATAAAATTAAGTACTCTTTTAGATGGCTAAAAAAAAAGTACTCTTTTGGATGAACCACAACTCAGTTAGAATATGGGCATCATCAAAGGATGCAAGAACCAGCAAAATAAACTTCAAATTTTTTCTGGGTTCTAACTTGAAATAATAAATTGGAGTCTAATTCTTTTTTCTTTTTTTTTCCAATTACTTTTGGATATGGGATACTACTAGTGTGTATACTTTTTGGGCAAAATGTTGATAGATTGAATTCCCATGAACTAGATAGCATATCTTTCTCTATGTAGGTCAATCTGATTTGACTGGGAGGGAGAGAGGGAGTGTTAGTAGCCTAGTGGGTTCATAGTCTAGAAATTTTGGGATGGGCTGGGGTTTGCGGTAGCTTGAGGTAGTAGAAGAGACTGAGGGTTATGCTGGTGGAGGAAGATGAGAAGGGATGGATATACACAGTGACTTTCTTGCTTTGATATTGGCAGAGGGCTTGGAGGTAAACAAGATGACGTTAGGGTGGTTTTGTGGATAATTTGGTCAAGCTAATACGAATTAAGGGGCAATTTTGCATTTTCACTCCTTCTGTTAAATGGGTTTAACGGATCTAACATTTAAGGAGGTATTTGTTATTTTATCAAACCTCAGGGTTGGTTTCGTAGTTTGGTCAAATCTCAGAGGAGGTAAATATAATTAACCTTTTTTTTAATGATGATACTGATGGATTAAGTGTTTCAAGTAAGAAACGTGAGGATGATGAAGTGCATTGTAGAGGTTTCATTTTGAACTCATCGGCTTTACGACTTGTTCTGATAATCAAATTACCACAAGAAATCTTGAAGGTTTTAGAGAAAAAATACACTTTAGTAAAACAAGATACAAATAGATTTCTTAGTATGAAATTTTTATAAATTTCAGATGATTGATAATAAATCGATAATGGATCAAGTTGATAAATTGTTGGTTTTATAGTGTCTAGAATGAAAGACATGAAAGTTGAAATGTCTGAGCATCTTCAAGTAGCAGCGATGATTGCAAAATTACCCTCCTCTTAGAATGAATATAGAAAGAAATTGTTACACACTTCAGAAGAGTTTACTATAAACCAACCTCTAAAGCATGTACGAATTGAAAAGGAAACTCAATTTCAAGAAAATAAATTTGCTTTAGAAAATGGTACTAAAGTGAATAATATTGAATCTAGCACCAACAAAATTAGAAAAGGAAAAAATAAGAGAAAATTCACTGATGTATCTTCTACTTCTAAGTCTAATGTTGGTGGCAAGAAAAACAAGTCATGTCTCTTTTATGGAAAAAAGAGGACATTTCAAAAAAGAGTTTAAATTTTATAAAAAATAAAAAATGGAAGAATCTGCATTAGTATGGTAACAGAGATTGCTCATTAGAAATAGTTGTAATGATTGCTTATCTCAATATTAGTATAGTAACGAAGAGCAATATTGCAGCAATTGCAAACAATCTGAAGATTGATGGTATGGCTCAGGAGCAACAATCCATATACGCAACAAGAACAATTTCTTCAAGACATATGAAGATACTAAATTTGAAGAAAATGTTTTCATGGGAAATCATGATACCGCAAAAGTTCTTGGTAAAGGGACTGTAGAGTTACTGCTCATATCAAATAAGAAATTAATATTAGCTAATATTTTTTATGTACTTGATGTGAGAAAAAGTTTAATTTCTTCCAACTTATTGTGTAAGAAGGGCTTGAAGGCTATGATTGAAGTCGACAAAGTGATTTTCTCTAAAAATGGAATATTTATAGGACAAGATTATGCTTTTGATGGAATGCACAACTAGACATAATAAACTTGATATTTTTACTTATTTGCTTGAGTCTTCTTCTGAATTATGGCATGTTCGTTTATCACATGTGAATTATAAATCACTAAAATATATGTCCAAAAATGGTTTAATTACTTGTGAAAATAAAAATGTTAGAAAGTGTAAAACTTGAATTAACTAGCAAAAAATGACAAAAAAACCTTTTCTAAAGAATGAAAGGACAACTAATTTACTGGAAGTAGACATTCCAACATTTGTGAATTTAATAATAATTTAACAAGACGTGGTAATAGATATTTTATTATTTTTGGAGATGATCATTCTAGATGTACTTATGTATATTTGATGAAAACAAAAGAGCAAGCATTTGATCTATTTAAATGCTATAAAGTTTTGGTTAAAAATCAATTGGAAAAGAAGATTAAAATTCTTCGAAGAGATCAAGGAGGTGAATATTTTTCATCTGAATTTTCTATTTTTTTTTTGAAAAAATAGACTGATTTCTTCAAATTTTAGTTTATAAACCAGAATAAACATGGTTCACTTAAAAGAAAAAATGAAACTTTGATAAACATGGTTAATACTATGTTGATACATTCAAAATTACCAAACAAATAATTTATGAGGTGAATTCTTGTTGACTGCTTGTCATATACACAATACAATACTCTCAAAGAAGACTAAGGGCAACTTCTCCATATGAAATATGGAAAGAAAGAAAATCAAATTTAAGTTATTTGATGGTATGGGATTGTGTGGCATACTACAGAATTCCTAATCCTAAAAGGGTTAAATTAGGACAAAAAAGTCTTAAAGTATATTTGTAAGATATACTGAAAATTCTAAAGTACATAGATAGTTAGATATAGAGTCTAATCTAATTGTAAAATCTAGAGAGTTTGACTTCTTAGAAACTAATTTTCTAAAGAATTTAAACATTAATTCAAAAGTGACATAAAATGTAACTCCAGTATTACAAGGATACATAATGAGTAGAATTTCTATTAATTCATTAAATGACAAGAGACAAGAAATTTCTACTCTAATTGAACTAAGGAGGAGTTAGAAAATAAAAGAATCCAGATTCTGATTTTATTTCTTTACAAGCAATAGCCTTTTAGTTGAAGGAAGTAAAGAATAAATACTAAATAAAATTCCTATAATACTAAATTTAGAAGAGGATCCAAAAACATATTTAAAGAGTGAAGTAATAGTTTCAAAAGATTGTACTTTTTGGAAAGAAACAGTTAATGATGAAATGGATTCTCTTATATCAAATGGTATATAGGAATTGATTGATTTACCTCCTAATGCTAAGCTTATTAGTTATATGCAAGTTGTTAGGAGAAAATATAATACCCATGGATCTTACAAACCTTCAAAACAAGACTAGTTGCAAAAGGTTTTAAACAAAGAGCAAAAGTTGATTATTTTAATACATATACTCCTGTAGCAAGGATCATTTCAATAAGGATTTTATTTGCATTATCATCCATTTATAAACTATATGTGCATCAAATGGATGTTAAAATTGCTTTTTGGAATGGTGAACTTGATGAGGAAGTATATATGGAACAACGTAAGGGGTTTGTACTTCTTAGAAATGAAAAGAAAGTTTGCAAATTAGTAAAATCTTTCTACAGGTTAAAACAGGACCCTAAACAGTGGCATGAAAAGTTTGATAGTGTGATATTATCACATGGCTTAAGGTTTCAAACATAATGGAGTGGATAAATGCATATATTCTAAGTTCACTAAATTATAAGGAGTGATAGTATGTCTAAATGTTGATGATATGTTAATAATAGGAACTAATATACACGGTATAAATGATACTAAGAAATATTTATCTACTCAAGTCAAAATGAAAGATATGGGAGTAAGTTTGTATTATCTTAGGCATTAAAATTAAGAAATATAGTGGAAGTTTTGTTTTATGTCAATCTTATTATATTGATAAGGTACTTACCAAGTTTAGTCACTTGAATGTTAATGAGTACAATACTTCACTAGATGTTTATAATAAGTTGATTGAAAACTCGGGAAGATCTATAAGTTAAATGGAATATATTAGTGTAACTGGTAGTTTAATGTATGCCATGCATTGTATTAGACCAGATATTGCTTACATTGTATGCAAACTTTCTAAATTTACACATAATCCTAGTGTGATTATTGAAAAGCTACTGGAAGAGTACTTGATTATCTTAAAATTAGGATAAAATCTTTTACCTTGTACTACAATTAATTTCCTTTAGTACCGGAAGAATTTAGTAATGCTAGTTGGATAACAAGTGTCAATGACTAATAAATCAACGTCTGTCTAGATATTCACTTTGGCAGGAAGTGTGATATCATAGGCATATAAAAAGTAGACGTGTATAACTCACTCAACTATGGAGTCTAAATTTATTGCTTTGGCAGCAGTAGAGAAAATAACTGAATAGTTAAGAAATATGTTATTAGATATAGAGTTGTGGCCACAACCAACACCAGCAATTTCTATCTATTGTGATAGTGAAGCAACCATGCCAAGAGTTTTTAACAAAATTTATAATGGAAAGTCTATACGTATAACTCTAAAACATGAGTATATTAGAAAACTAATTTTTGATGGCATAATTATAGTTGTCTATGTAAGGTCTAAGAATAATCTTGCTGATCCACTAACAGAAGGATTCGTAAGAGATATGGTGAAAATTACCACTCCACAATGTGTCTTAGAAAGACCAGTATGAATATGCTATTTATAGTAGAAACCTTACCTTTCTTGTTTCCAAGCAACTCTAAAGATTTAATAGGTAATAACAAGTTGTTAGTAACAACAAGTAAGTGTGTGGAAGATGTACTTAAGAAAAGGAGGTTGTGTATATAATACACTTAATGAAGATAATTTTCTTCACCTATATAAATACATGATGTGGTGCCGTTTCAATCGAAGTGTGGATTAAAGTTTTGTAAGTGTTTATAAATCCAAGAAGTAGCACAAGGCCATTATAGGGTGCTAAAACACACAGTAACCAAGTAGAGAAATAAGTAAGATTTATGTTGGTGGTATTTCACATTTTGTCATAAAGAATTATGGTTTAATATTCATATAGCCATTAATTCTAACAAAGTACTGAAATATTTACTCTAGTAGTAGGTTTAAGTTGAAAAACACCTATTAAATATATAAGTCTAAATATTGATTGGTTGCAGATTATCACTAATTAGGTGGGGATTGTTGGAATAGATAGTAGTTTAAGTATATAGGGATATGAATTCAACCTAAAGGTTACATCTATTAAATTGATATTTATTCATAAATTGATACATATTCATGAATGGATGCCTATTCATGAAGTGATGTAAAATTCAAACAAATAGTTGCATTCGTCAAATGGGAAGTCTCTTCATGAATTGGTGCCTATTCAAACGAGATGTGTTTATTGAATGTTGACCAAATGTAATCTATAAATAAGACTTCTTGTCAAAAATTCAAGCACTCAAAAACACTACAAAAGTATTTTACATCCTAGTTTACATAACAATCTTCTAATAATATTTTCATCTTATTCTTTGTGAAGAGTTTGGATTTTGCTGTTCAATTTCTTGTTTGACTTTATTTATTCTTGGAGGGATATTGTCACATAATACCCAATAAGCAACATAGTGGGGGAAATAATTCCCTGAAGAAAGTGTGCTACATGATTCAAAGCCACTTGTTTTATTGAATTAATATTCTTGATATAACAACTACATTGCTATAGACTTGGCTTGTAAGCTATCTTATATAAAATTGGAAAAGGAAAACATGAGTGTTTCTAGAACGAAGGGAGAGCTCTTTGTAGAACAAGGTAAAAACTGATTGTTTAGTGGAAGTGAGCATAGTGGTTCCTCTCAAGCTAGGGCATTACAGTACCTAGGTAGAGTGAACTTGAAGAATTTTCTAACAACCTTTAAAAGAATGGAATCAGTACCAAAGTTGAAGAAGTAATGACTATGGATGGTTCTAACAAGACCTATATTGTGCTTGTTTTGGAGCCTAAACATGCCTTAATTGAAGTCAAATCAACATGTACTAAAGTTAGCACTGGTAATGAGAGTTTGTCTTTTGGTATATCTAAAACCATTTGTACTATTTTGGAATATGATTTAATAGGACTTGGCATATTATTCTGTTTCTTTTGTTTATTTGTTATATTTTAGTTGTAATGTGATAGCTCTATAATAGAGTTATTTTTATGGTCTAATTGTACTAGATAATTTGTCTGATTCTAGTGCCGGTTTTCAATGTTATGTGTTAGTTAATTAGTGTGTTAATTATTCGTAAGTTTTTATTGTGTTATTAGTTTAGTTGGTGTGTTAAATATAGAAGAATAGCTATTTATTGTGTTTTGCTTTTGTGTGCAGGTCACGAATGGGTAAAATGATCATTTCGTGTCCAAAGGTTGAAGTTTGGATCAAGCATAAATGAAGGAATGCTGGCATCAGGCAAGGTATGAAAGCATGTGAAGCTCCTCGCCTAACAGAAGGTTGCTTGCTTGAGACAAGTTGCCTGGACCAAGAAGCTCGCTTTGAGCGAGCTAAGGCAATAAAGAGGGCAGGCAAGGAGCTTGCCTCTAGAGAGCTTAATATATGGATTTTAACCGCATAAAGAGCATGCTAGAAGCAATTGAAGTCTACTAGGACTTAATTGTTGATGTACTAGAGCCAATAGGCTATTAAGCACATTTTGTTAATCAATCTCCAACTTTTAACTGGGAATTGATGTAGCTGTGCATAATTTTTTTTTATTTTCTTAGACTTTAGAAACTCTTTTATATTATTATTTTTTCACACAACAAACAACTAGTCTTCGATGTTCAATTAAAAATTAGGTTTCGATTCAAGATTGAGCAATTATTTCTTAAGAAGAATCCAACATTACAAGTTACAGTTTTAGTTATTTCAACTAATTTCGTTCCTCTTTATTATTATTTATTTTAAGTTATATTGTTGTTCAAATTTTCTTGTACTATTAGTTTTAGTCACAACCTTAGTTATATTTTGATCATGAGTTTTTGTGATTTAATTAATTTGCATGATTATTTCAACTATGAAGCACTAAATCAATTAGAATTGGGTACGGGCAATACAATTTTCTATGGATTAACTCGCGGAACCATTAATTGGTCAAATTGTATCCATAGATAATAATTAACATAAATCGACAATTCAAGAACGTAGCTAACTGTCGTTTTGGCTAGGTAGATGTGAGGTGACACAGAAGCCGATCCCCCATCATAGACCTGTATTAGTTATCATATTATGTTAATTCGAGATTGTAACTGTGAAAATTACTTGGTTAGTTCATTATAAATTTCATACAGATAAAACTCAATTTAATTGAATTAGGGAAAAAAGGAATCTACCCCTAGATTAATTAATTTGATAGGACACAATTGCACGAGCAATCGGGATTGGATTGATAATTGAAACATTAATCTTTCATTTAGTATAATTGGATTGATTGATTGGTAATTTGAGTGATAGCCTAGTATCTAACCTATCTTTTAAAAACATTTGAAAACACTCATTTTTAGTTTAGCATTATTTAATTGCATTCATTTAATTCCTATTTTAGTTATAGTTTTAGTTTATTTTAAAAATCCAAAAACACTTATTGCGATCGTCTAAATAGAAATTGTCGAAGATTTTTAGTATTTGTCTACACAGTATTTCGTGAGAACGATCCCTATTCATCCTACTATACCGATATCATGCACTTGTAGAGATTAGTAGGCAGTTGTGAATAGGTCAAGCAATTTATCTTTCCTACATCAAGTTTTTTGCGTCGTTGGCAGGACTATTTTTTTTAAGCAATATTAAAAGTCAAGACGATTCCTAGTTTAGACTTTTTCTTTTCTTTTTTCTTTTTGAATTTATTATTATTTTCTATGTGATTTTGTTTTAGTTTTCTTCTCTATTTACTCAATCTATCGTGGTATATTTATTGGTGTGCGTGATCTCGCATTCCTTGTGTTGCTCTATAGTTTATGAGCTCTAATAGAACTCTAAGTGATTTAGATCCGAAGATCGAAAGAACTTTGAGAAATATTAGAAAATATAAACGACAGCAACAAGAAGAGTCAGAATCAAGTATGGCTAACGAGAGGAATCCAAGACAATCGATAAATTTTGAAAATATGGACGATGTGGGAAACAACGACAACAATAGGAATAACGGCGAATTCGGGGATAATGGTCATGATGTATTTATTCGCAAAAATTGGTCCCTAGGCGATTATACTTTACCAACTTTTGGTGCGGGTCTAATTCCAGTATTGTTCCACTACCATTCAAGCCAATAATTTCGAGATCAAGTCTGGTCTTATATCTATATTATAGCAGTATGCTATGTTTGGAGGTCTCCCAAGTGAACATCCAAACCACCACTTAATGAATTTCAAGGAAGTTTGTGACACCTTCCAAAAGAATGGTGTCAGTACGGATGTATTCAAGTTGCGGTTATTTCTTTTTTCATTGCGAGACAAAGCAAAATTGTGGTTACAAGGATATAAGCAGGGTACATTTACCACTTGGAACAGACTAGCCCACGTCTTTTTGATATAGTACTTCTCACCTTCTAAGACTGCCAACCCTAGAAATGACATTACTTTCTTCAAGTCAGCAATATAGAGAGAACCTAGGTGAGGTTTGGGTGTGTTACAATGATTAAAGTAAATGTTCACAACATGGATTACCACTTTGTTTACGAATTTAGACCTTTTATAATGGGTTGTCCTCAGAATCCCATGAAGCCATTGATTATTACTTCAGTGAATGGATCTTGGTCACTAAATAAGACACCAAAGAAAGCTCAAAGGTTAATGGACAAGATGTCTAATAATTACTTTCAATCTTTTACATCTCAAGCAAGGAAACAAAGGAAAATAGTCCTCGAGTTGAGTACCATGGTTGCAATAATGGCCCAAAATAAACTAATAGCAAATCAACTAGAGCAGCTATCAAAAAAGATGGATGGATGACAACAAAGGCCGTGGCTACTTCACGGCCACTTGTTTGTGATTTCTGTTCAGGTAATCATCCTAATGATCAATGCAGTATACTGATTTATTCTTCTTCTTTGTTTTCAAGTCATGAGCTAATTGAATTGCATGAAGAATCAAAATCAGAACGAATTTAGATCCCATAACAACTCGTATAGAAATACTTACAATCCAAGGTAGAGATATCATTCAAACTTTTCTTGGGGGAACCAATAGAATTAGTCTCATGCATAGCCACAGGGTTCAAATCATAGATCATTTTTCTAGCAATTTATTAGCCACAACAACATTAGATGGAAGCATCCCCACTCCATCCAGAGAAAGAGAGTAAATTAGAGAGGGCTCTTATTCAGTTCATTCAGTTTAGCACTGGAAAGATGAAAAATCAAGATGAAAGGATGAAGGGTACAAACGCTGCAGTTAAAAATCTAGAGAATCAGGTAGGTCAAATAACGTGAAGTTTGGCTAAATGGCCATTTGGAGCATTACCAGGTGATACTATTCCTAACCAAAAAGGGCATGCAAAAGTCGTTACCTTGATGAGCAAAAGGTATTAGAGCCTAAACCGATTAAGAGGAAAGAGAGGACAGAATTGAGGGTGAGAAGAAGGATGAAAAGGAAGTGAAAATAGATAGCGAAGGTGATATTAAGAGCATAGAAAAGGGTAAAGGAAAGGTATAACAACTAGAGAAATACAAAATCCCAGCTAGGAAGATGATAGAAATTCAACCTACAGAGCCGACGGTTAGATTTCCATTTCCTAATTGGCTCAAGGACTTGGATTAGAAGAGTAAGTTCAAGAGATTTTTGGAGATTTTCAAGAAAGTAGAAATCAACATACTTTTCATAGAAACTCTTGAGAATATGCCCAATTACACAAAATTCATGAAGCAAGTGCTTACAAGTAAGAGAAAATTACTGGGAGATGAGATTCTATACTTAACTGAAGGGTGCAGTGCCATCATCCACAAAAAGTTGCCTCCAAAGTTGAAAGACCTCGGTTCGTTTTCCATCCCATTCATAGTTGGGGCATGGAATTCAAAATACACATCTATGTGACTGGACAGCTATCTACCTGATTAAATTATCTATCTATAAGAAGTTGAATGAGGAAAACTTAAGAAGACAAACATTTCTCTTCAGTTGACCGACAGAAGCATTAAGTACCCCGGGAGTATTGTTAAAAATAATGAGGTAAAAGTGGTGAGTGTTATCTGCATGTAGATTTTGTCATACTGGACATGGAGGAGGACAATAATATGCCATTGATCCTTGGAAGGCCGTTCGTAGCGACTGGTAGCACTAATAGATGTGCAAGAAAGAAGTTACAATTCAGAGTCAACGATCAGACTGTCAATTTTTCTACTTTTAATTCTCTCAAACTTCCCTCTATAGATGATCAATTGATGGCAATTGATATTGTTGATGAACTTAATGATATTTTTTACAAGTACGAAATCCCATTGTACAAAGCCCATACACATACAAGAGAAGTTTAGAAGCATGATGAAGCAACAAGGACATGCTTAAAAATAGAAGTCATTCTGCTAGTTAAGGAACAAGTAATTCTACTGGTTAAGGAACAAGTACCTATACACAAGGAGTTAGGGATACACACCACAGGTGAGACCAAAATCCCACCCAAGAAAAATATGAACAACACCAATCTAAAGATAATTGTCAGAACTCATCGTTCATGCATGAGAAAAGTTCAAGCAGAGTCTAAAGGTTTAGATGGTAGTGATAATAGTGATGAGAACTCCTCAAATATTAATGATAAGGATGTACAGCAGCTCTAAAACCCAACAAAGGAAGGGCTCACCAGCACCACCGCTGGATGTACGTCCAAATTATGTTTTTTTCTTATCGGATGAAGAGGATGCATGTAGAGAGTAGATCTCGCTATATAAAGTCAAAGTTTACAAGTGTTACATCAAAGATGGATATCATTGCTTGGAGGATGAATCAAGTTAATTCTTTTGACATGACTCATTGGCCTAAATAACCAGCTGCACAAGAGTGACGTTATGATCCACCGGACGAAGTTGAGATATAGGGCCTAAGGACAAGGAAGGGAGGAGATAGAGCTGGTCCATCTGGGACTGCAGACGATTGATATTTTTCTACATCTGCACAATTTGTCAGTGGAGTTCTATGTGTTTTTTAAAGTACTCCTTTGTATTAGTTTGTTATGTTTTTGTATGGACTACTTGCCTTAGTCTTGTGTTCTATTGGCGATTAGTATTTAGTGAAGTTTGTCCATGTTTAGGTATTTTATTGTGATTGTGTTAGTGTTTGTAAACAAATATAATGTCAACTTAGTTAGGATGGTATATTATTAGTAATGTAATTTTAATTGCTAATGATATGACAACCTAGCATTTTGAACTGCATGATTCATGTGCACGTTTTTGTGTTAAAAAGATAGGGGAAAGAATTTATAACAAATATTGCTTTCTTGAATATGAATTTTTGAATTCATTATTATTATAGAGGAGTCGTGTGATTTGTTGTGATTGTCTACACCTTGTTGGAAGTTGCTAGAATTGTTCTTTGTAATTATTGATTGGGTTGAAATTAATATGACGTGGGCATTTGTGTTCTCATTTGTGTGTTTATGCATGGCAAGGTTCTATTATGATTGTTTGACTTTTTTACGTTGATATAACTCGTTTTTCCATGACTAGTTTCTTAAGTGTTATTTGTGCTCTAATGAGTTTAAAAAAAAGAGAAAAAATGGCTTGCTTTACGTAAAATACATAAGTATGGTAAGAAGAAAGAAATTCAAAGGCAACTTGCGTGAAAATGTGACACATCTTGCTAAGCCTATATAAAAAAAGAGAGCCGAATAAAAAAGTGGTCAAATAGGAATTACAAAATGTTATATTTCAGTTTTTTGGGTTAAACGGTTTTAATGGTTCTATAATACTTTGCCTTAGGTGTCATTTGTGTGCTTTTCATGATAAGGTTCCACTGATCTTCTTTTATATTTTTTATGTATATGAGATTTCATTTTTATATAACTTTTGATTTGGTTGTGAAGTATCATGATTTCTTACATGAGGTAGCCATATTGATATATTTAGGTTCTTGAATTTATGTTCGAGAGAGTTTATTTAATATTTATTCATGTAGAGTATTTGGTGTGCATACTCATGTTATATGGTTCATATGATTGGTTGGTTTTGAGAGCCATTTATGAGTCAATTAAGTCAATCCAGTTTTAATATTGTCACTCCTACAATATCGTGTGTGAGTTTTGTTTTGGTTTGTTGTTAGTTTAATTTTGCTCGAGATTAGCAAAACACTATGTGGAGGTAAGTTGATAGCTCTATAATAGAGTTATTTTTATGCTCTACTTGTGCTTAGTTTGTCTGATTCTAATCCCAATTTTCGGTGTTTTGTGTTAGTTAATTAGTATGTTAATAACTCATAAGTTTATATTGTATTGTTAGTATAGTTGGCATGTTAAATATAAAATAATAGCTGTTTATTGTGTTTTGTTTTTGTGTGCAGGCTACAAATGGGTAAAATGGTCATTTCGCATTCAAAGGTTGAAGTTTGGATCAAATTTAAGTGGAAGAGTACTCACCTAAGGCGAGTTATGAGAGCATGTGAAGCTCGCCTTAGATGAGCATAAACAAAAGGCTGCTTGCTTGAGGCGAATTGCATGGACCAAGAAGCTTGCTTTGAAGGAGCAAAGGCTGTAAAGAGCTCACTTTGAGGGAGTTTAGGCAGGCAAGGAGCCCGCATCTAGTGACCTCAATATATGGAGTTTAACGGCATAAAGAGCATGCTAGAAGCAATAGAAGTCCAAGTCCACTAGGTCTACTCAATTGTTAATGTACCTGAGCCAATAGGCTATGAAGCATATTTTATTATTCAATCTCCAACTTCCAGCCGGGAGTAGATAATTTTTTTTTTTTTAGGCTTTAGAAACTCTTTTTGTATTATTATTTTTTTGCACAACAAATAACTAGTCTTTGATCTTCAATTCAAGAATTGGTTTCGATTCAAGATTTCACAATTAGTTTTTGGGGAGAATTCAACGTTGCAATTTACAGTTTCAGTTATTTCAAAAATATTTTAGGTAATTCGTTCCCCTTTATTATTTTTTATTTTAAGTTATATTCTTGTTCAAATTTTCTTGGAATATTAATTTTAGTCATAACCCAATTTATATTTTGACCATGAGTTTTTGCAATTTAATTAATTCTTGCATGTTTATTTCAATTGTGATGAACTAAATCAATTAGGGTTAGATACGGGCAATGCAATTTTCTATAGATTAACTCGGAGAACCATTAATTGGTCAAATTATATCCATGGGTAATAATCTTATTTGTAACATAAATCAACAATTCAAGAACGTAGCTAACTCTTGTTTTGGTTAGGTTGGTTGAGGTGACACGGAAGTCGATCCCCCGTCATAGACATGTGATACTTATTAGACTAAGTTAATTCGAGAACGTGATTGTAAGAATTACTTGGTTAGTAGATTAAATTCTATACAAAGAAATATCCATTTAATTAAATAAGGACAAAGAGGAATCTACCTCTAAATTAAGTAATTTGATAAGATCCAATTGCATGAAGAATCAGAATTGGGTTAATAATTAGGGATTGAACTTTCATTTAGCGATTGATTGGTAATTTGAGTGATCATGAGAAATTACTAGCCTAGTACCTAACCAGTCTTTTAAAAATATTTAAAAACACTCCTTTTTAGTTTAGCATTATTTAATTATATTAATTTAATTCATGTTTTAATTATAGTTTTTGTTTATTTTAAAAATTCAAAAACACTTATTGTGATCGTCTAAATAGAATTTGTCGAAAAAGTTTCATGTCGTAAAAACGATCTTTATTCATCATATTATACTGATATCGTGCACCAACAAAAATTAATAAAAAGTTGTAAATAAGTTAATTTAATTTTTCCTACACCATAATGAACTTCTATCTCTATTATGTGTCTAATCATTCATTAATCAAATGTCTTTAGCTAAACTTCTTTACTTTTTCGTTCCTACTTTTTACTTTCGCTCATTTCCTAGTAACATAGGATGGTTGATGTGTAGTATTCTCCAATGAGATGAAGTTCTCAACCCATTTCGTGGGATTGCATAAAGGTGAACGATAGCTGTTAGTTTGTCTTTTAGAGAATGAGATAAAATATTCTCCTTTTGTTGTAAAATTAAGTCAAGATTATTAACCTTGGCTACAAAATTAACTAAAGTAGGAAATTTATAAGGGTAGATGAGAGAATAGTAGGCGGAGAAATAGTAGGAATTATGCAATATTCTATATTATAAACTTTTCAAAACCCTTTCACAATCTTTACAAAAGGCCCACGGTTACAAAAGACTTACAAAAACTTACAAATGAGGTACCAAAACATGAATCATGAATCACGGGAACCAATAAACCTTCACGGGAATCAATAAGTCTTTACAAAATTCAAAGGGATAAATATCACATTAACCAATGTGTTTAGGAAGAAGAATGGACATCCACCCTTTATAGATTTCATAACACTCCCCCTTAGATGTCCATAAGTCAAAGAATACGCGAAAAATTATTGTCTCGTTAAAAACCTTTATTAGGAAAAATCCAATGGGAAAAATCATGGTAGAGGAAAAAAGAGTACAGTGCGTATTCAATGTTTATAATACACTTTTGTATGCTGCCTCATTAAAAACTTTGCCAGGAAAATCCATTGGGACAAAACCATGGCCAAGGAAAAAAGAGTACAGCGTGTACTTATTCTCCCCCTCATAAAACTATCACTTGATATCTTTGAGACGATGCATCCCAATTTTACAAACTGACTTCTCAAATATTGTTGCTGGTATCACATTTAGGATAAATCCGCTAGATCATCACATGAGCGAATTTTGTTGGATATCAATTTCATCATTCTTCTGAAGATCACGAAAGAAGAAAATTTTCAGAGAAATATAGCCTCCCTTTAACTAAGCAACGTATTCAAGCAATGTCTTTATATAATGTCATTAGAAGTCTCACTTCTAATGTTAAACACATATCTTCTGGATATGTTGGGTCAATGACTGTAGCCAAACATATTCACTACTTTCTTCATATATTGCGATTATTTCAACAATGATTGCAAGAAGTAGTGACCAAAATTTTGATCGCCATGATATCAATTTCTTCATAACTTATTTGAAATTGAACTTTGTGTTAGATTAAATGAATATCCAACGTGTGCATCACCAACTAATTTTGATTTAGATTTGTCTGAGTAAAATAGACTCATATCAATAATGTCTCAGAGAAATTGAAGTACATGCTTGATGTCATTCCAATATCTTCGTATCGAAAAAGAACTAGATCGTGCTAACGAATTAACAGTATATGTTAGTACTAGGAGATATGGTACTTCTGGACCACTAAGTTCTTGGCCATTCTCACGAGGACGAGAAATTATTATTCTTGAAATCAATCAATCTCACAACCATTGGGATATTAATGGAATTGTTCTAATACCTTTTTGGTATAAGTTCATTGATGAACAAAAATTGCGTTCAATAAGTACTCGAACTATAGATCTTTACCAAGATCAATTTATTATCTTTTGAATCTCTTCAAGAGTTCTAATGAAACTCTTCAGGAGTTCTAATGAATTTCTTTAGGAATTCAAAACATATTTATATCATTAACATATATAGCAGTTATCACAAATACTGATTTTGTGCCTTTTTCCTGAAAACGTATAGGCAAATTAAGTCATTTTTATAATTCTTACTCAAGAGATACTCATTAAGGCGATTATATCATATTCGCCTAAATTGCTTTGAACTAATCCATACAAGGATTTTGCAATCTCATTGAACAATGTTCCCGAAAATTTTTACATGCTTCCGGCATGTTAAATCCTTCAGAGATTTTCATATAGATATCGATATTAAATGAGCCATACAAAATATGTTCAATATCCATTAGACGCATTTTAATTTTTATGAACTGCCACACAAATTCGATATCTAAAGGTGATTACATCCACCACAAGAAATCTAAATCACTTTATCATAATGACGGATTTTTGCAAAAATTTTACTCAAAAAGATGTGCTTTATATGGCACAATTTTATTTTTCTCATTTTGTTCTCGCACAAATGTATTTGTACCCAACCGGCTCTACACCTTTAAGAATTTGGACTGTAGGTCCAAAATCTTCACGTTTTGAACGTGATTTTCTTATATTACGTCTTTCAATCATTTCTATGTCGATATTCTTCGACAAATTTACATTCAAGATCCTCACTTTCCATTCAAAATATTAGCTAATATTATAAACAATAATATGTTGTCGATAACAATATCTTTTCGGCTCAATTTCTTTTAGTAGTGATGCATAACTTATCAAATTGATCTTTATTTTCATTAGATTCAGGTACCTGATCCACTTCTGAGATTTTTTGATCAGTTATGTCTAGGGACTCTTCAGGAGCACCCGTCTCCATTTTATGACCATCTTTAACATTTGCTTCTTTCCTCTGACGAGGATTCTTTTTATTTGGAATCGATTGGTCAACCATAATTTATGCGTGGCTAGCTATAATTTATATTGATGGCTGTCCTGCTCCTTTACACCAATTATTGAGAATTTTTCATTCTCGTATATGATTGATTTCACTCATCTATAAATAGGTCATTCTTTATGAATCTGGCAGTTGATTCATAACATTTTGTAAATGAATTATCTGGTGAACTTCAAGTTCACATCCTTTGTACGATGATCAAAATATGATAATTCATTTCGTTCAATTTTCTATCGAACTGCTTATCTTCTCCCCCTGATGTTGGGAAACATTTTCATTTCAATCGACAAATTATGTCGTATATGAGTGCACTATAATATTTCAAAATATTTAATCATAAAAGCGGGTAACTCATATCATATATATATTCCCAATTTTCTTTTATGACCCATCTTTGTGCGTTGCGGTGGAGTAATTAGAACATATATCGCACAATCAAAAATCCATAGTTGGGAAAATTAGGCTCCTGACCAAAAGTCGATTATAATTGGGAGAATTTAAAATATTTTGTTAGCCTGATGCGTATAAATGTTGTTGCAAGCAACATAACATGTTCTCATATGTAATTGTCTTAATATTTTGGAGGCATTTTATAAGTAATTTTATTAGACCATTTCGTGTATGAACACGTGCTTCAATTCATACAAATATCATCAAATGTTTCAAATATAAATTCACCAATATTATCATAAATTTTTCTTGATTTTATAATCTGGAAATTGTACTCTTAATCAAATTATTTAAGCTAGTAATCACACAAACTCCAGGTTAATAATTAATAATAAGCACACATGTAACCATTTAGTATATGCATTTATCAAAATCATAAAATATCTAAATGGTACACATTCGCTGAAGAGTGAGTGGGCCCATACATCTCACCCTTGTTTTATTCCAAAAATGTTAGAGATTCAATCCGTGTTTTAACTAGTGATGATCTAATAATTAATTTCTTTGAGAACAAGCAACACAAGAAAATTCATTGAATTGAAGAATTTTCTGGTTCTCCAATAGATATCTATGTGAATTTTCAATAATTTTTACACATTATAATTGATCCGGGATGGTCCAACCGGTCATTGCCAAACAATAAAAGTGTTTGAATCACTAAATTTTAGGTTTACTATAACATGTGCTTCAATTGTATAGTACAAACCAAAAAGAAAGATATGCAACTTTTCTATTGACCATTTCATTTCTAATGTTACATAGACACTCAATAATTTTCTCATTTATAGTCTCAAAATGATATCCTTTCAGTGGATATCTTTAATAAATTTCTTCAAGATTTAGTAGAGAAAGTGCATTATTGATAACTAATTTTGTTCTTTCAGAGAGACATATATTTGCTCGTACCGGAGCTTTTAATTAATTTTTGCAATAACACTTATAGTATTAACATTTATTTCCCCCAACTTCAGGTAGAAACATATTTCTCACTTTTGAGTATCATACGTATTATATTCTCATACCTTTAATACATTTAAATGTATATCCATACATTTCTCATTAAACAAAATAAATATAACAGCAAAATAATATAAATTAATATAAAACAACAAGACATGTAGAATTCTAAAATTGTAATGAAGACATATTAAATAAAATATCAAGCCATTTTCTTTCTTAGTTATTTTTATCGTCAACCAAACGGTCAATACTTCTTTCAGGGAAGAAACCAATAGCACAATAACAATGGTTAGAATCAATATAGAGAAAACTTGTTTTTATGATTTTCTCTTTATCTTTCGATGATTCTTAGGAAAATTCAAGAAAACTATTTAACATACAACAGGTACATGATTGATGGTATTTTATAGCATAACGATAACATTTATTTTTCATATCATTCTTAATAGGTATGACTGATATCTTTCTCTTTTACCTTTTCACTAATCTACCACTTCTGGTGGTGAGATGTAGTACTATAATCAGAGTAGTGCTTGCTGATAACCATTATGAATATATTAGTTTTGACCGTCACTACGTCCATAAGTACTATTTAAACTTTTGTTCCATTCACTTCGGGGAAT
Organism: Cinchona pubescens; assembly: GCA_025175665.1. Classification (NCBI taxonomy): domain Eukaryota; kingdom Viridiplantae; phylum Streptophyta; class Magnoliopsida; order Gentianales; family Rubiaceae; genus Cinchona; species Cinchona pubescens. The sequence continues at coordinate 404,788 of JANKKI010000383.1, read as the reverse complement.
GGAGCATAATTAATTGGATGAGATTTATTTGAGTAATAACTCATTATTTTATTTAGTCATAAGAAGATATGAAAGTTAAAATATTTTCTGAACTCTTTGCCGGTATTGCTTCTTCAAGAGCATATTTTAGGCAAGAAAGTAGAGAATATTTTTCTAATATGTATTCATAAATGATCTGTATAATTTTTTCATAGATCTGCTAGATCTTTTAAATAAAAAAATTTTAAATCCTTCAGGGATATAATGAAAAAATCATAGATTTTGTTTAACTTTATTTGGACATAGTATTTTGCCTTTTCTGATCGTGTCTTCAGGACACATGGAATTCAAATGGATTTCAACATCCAAAATCTAATATGGATTGTTTATTATAGCAAGGACCATATATTCAAGTTTGGTATAATTTGACATGATTAAAACTAATCAAAATAAATTCTAATAATATTATGTTGATACAACTGAAAGTATAAAAACAAAATAGGGTAATAGAAAGTACCCAAAAATTTTAAATCGTACCTTGGCTGTGATAATTAAAGTTCCATGTATCTTCGTCGTATTGAAAGTTCTTCACATCTTTCTTGTGTTGATTTAAAATTCTATTTCAATTGGTCAGAGTCTCGTGCTGATAACGTGTTGTAAAATGAAGTCAAGATTATTGACCTTGACTACAAAACTAACTAAAGTAGGAAATTTATAAGTGTGGATGAGAGAATAGTAGGCAGAGAAATAGTAGAAAATTCTTCAATATTCTATATTATAAACTTTTCAAAACCCTTTCACAAGCTTTACAAAAGGCTTACAAATGAGGTACCAAGACCCCCTATTTATAGAGTTACAAGATAGGGGATTATGCATAAATATGACACATGAATCACGGAAATCAATAAGTTTTCACGGGAATCAATAAGTCTTTACAAAATTCAAGAGGATAAATATCACATTAACCAATGTGTTTAGAAAGACGAATGGACATCCACCTTTATAGAATTCATAACACTATTTTCTTTTTGTTTCATTTGTCTAATAAATATGTTGCCAGAAATTGAGGGCCAAAATAACCACCGACATATATAATTGGAGGAAGAAAAAATGTAAAGCTTAGGTTAGCAGTAATTTTTTTTTTTAAGCCCTACAAAATCTTAAATACACAATGTCCATGTAAAATCATGGATTTACTAACGAGGTGTTTAGTTTATGGGTATGAGGGAAATGAATGATAATCAAAATTAATGATACCCATATATATTATTTGATTAATCACTATAGGAATCATTCTATGGAAATGAACGTACTAGAAAATGCTCACTTTTATTTTCCATTTGTGACATGGGTTTTAAATTTGTTAATTTATTAATATGAGAATGAAATCCATTCGTAATTCAAACCAAACAAGTAAAGGGGAATGACATAAACTCATACCGATAGTGAGTTTATGATTCCGATTCTGATTCTGATTCCCAAATGCGAACCAAACACCTCCTAAATCTATAACCCCAATAAATTTTAGCGAAAGCATACCATCATATCTTTAAAAAAGGGGATAATTTTATAAACCTCCCTTGAGGTTTAGCCTAATATCATTTAGCACCTCTAAACTTTCAGAAATCTTACTTGCCTTCCTTCTCTTGTAAGTGGGACCTAAATTATCATGAAATGACAATTGTACCATTTGTTCTTTAGTGAAATAACGAAAAATTAGTTTCAAAAACTTCCCTTAAGATTTCTAATAATTTCACTTGGCACCCTTTAGTCTTTTAACAAATTTTTGCCAACTTATTGTGCTTATTTGTATTTGTTTGAATTTTTTTTAAATACGCATAAACACACAATATTTTATAAAATTAGTATTTTGTATGGTTAATCACAAATGAGAAGCTCATAAAATAAAAAATTTAAAATATAATTCTTTGATAAATAATTTTTTTGTCAACTTATTTAAAAAAATTAAGAGCATGTTATAAATATATTTTGTGTGTTAGGTTCAATAAATAAATAAAAAAGAACACTTAAAAATAAGCCATATATTATAATAAAAATCTAGTTTGTAATTGTTTAGAAAATCACAAACTTGTAAAGCAGAACAAATTAAAATGTATTCTCTTATTTAAATTTTTTGTGAACTTGTTATGAAAATATATACACATTAATGTGTTTGTTTTTGTTCAACTGAATAAAAATTTAAAATATGTAGAAACAAATTATGTATTATAATAAAATAAATATAATAGTTTTTTTGGGCAAAATCACAAGCACATAAACTAAAAAGGTAACATTTTTTTATAGTATTAACTGAGGAAGAACATGAAAAATTGCATCCCAATGTTATTTGCTAACAATCTCATTTAAATATTCTAAATTTCTTTTTCTTTTTTCCAATGTTATTGAATAAATTGAATTTTCTTACTCGGGGTAAAGATGAAATCAAAATTGCTTCTCTTTCTCCTAAAATGATATTTTAATCCATTGGGCTGAATCGTTACAACATATATAAAGTTAGGGGAGGTTTGAAATTTTTAAAAGTTCAAAAATACTAAGTGATATTAGCATAAATTTTAGAAAAGATTTATGAAATTATACTCCCAAAAAAAAAAAAAAAAAATAGGAGAAAGGATACCTTGAAATTAAATGAAAAACATTGTAGTGTAGTAGGCCATGTTTCAATTTCTCTTCCTTTATTTATAGTGGATAATGGGCTGACTTTATTGTCTAACTATAGAATTTTTTTACATGGATCAAGTATATAGTGTCATGGATCTCTTAATCCAGAAAGACACACATTAAAAGTTAGAGTGAGGTGATAAATGTAAGTTAATGTGAAACTGTCTGAACCAATTAATCTATGATACTAAGCCATATATTCAATCCATACAAGAATTTTTGTCTAACTTATTATCAGCTATCTATACCATTTATAAAGTATGAGTAGGGTTTAGTGTGATGTCATTATTTGTTTTGCCAAATTTACCCTTATTTATATAATTAATTTCAATTGATACCGTTATGTTATACTAATTATCCACTAACCACTTTTAACTCCCTTATTTCCTCTACTTATGTTTATATATATACATATACTAGATGTGTATATATATATATATATATATATATATATATAAATTGCACACCCATAAGTTGTGCCTTTTCTACTAGTCTTACTATTAATAAAGTACAAAGGCAACTTGATGGCGTGTCATGTTAAACTTAATATTTTTTCTAAAATGCCCATATTTGTTTTTTCTAAATATCTTTATACAACTTCTTTTCTCAACTACCATACATTATCTAAGTATTAATTTTTATTTTTATAAGTTAAAATTAAAAAAACCTCATATAATTTCATTTTTTAACTACCCAACTAATTTATTTTTTAATAAATTAAATCTAAAAATACTACTTATCATTTCTAGAATGTGCAAAATAATTTTCTAATAACAATTTAATTAAGATGCACACACGTAGAGTGTGCCAAAATTATTAGTTAATATAATGGTAGAACAAGTTGGATTAAATTTCTGGGCACTACTAGATATAGTAAAAAGCTAGCCAGTCCACGGCCGGTCTAATTTTCTACTATAAGAAAGCTTATATGTCTATAAACTGGTTCATGTTTCACTTGATAGCTTATAATTCAGTCTCGCAGTTTCTCTTCATCGATGATTAGCAATGGTCAAGAATATGAGTCAGTTTATTATTATTATTTTTTAAATCCCCAAACATATTGAAAATTAAATTGTAGACAGTGATCAATGTCGACAAGCACAAAGGTGATCCATTAATTTATACAAACTTGAAAATATGTCATTCTTGCTATTAAGGTTTAATATTTAACCAATGCAATGTTTACCAAACCAAATGGATTAACAAGTTTTTTCATGTCTTAGTTGCAAATACATTTTAATCAAATAAGGTATTATTAGTTTCGGAAGGTGTGACAAGGGGGTGTTTGATAACCAAAATTCTCTTACATCTGACTGCATTAAGTGCCACTTAATTTCTATACAAAATTTTAAGTGAAAAGTGTATTTTTTTTTTAATTTGCTAAATTTTTACTAGTATAGCAAAAGTTACCCAAATTTTCTTTATTTCACATTCTCACACTATTTACACATATTACACACATTATATTCATTCTCACACATATAAATACACACTTGCACACACTATATTCATTTTCTCACACACATAAACACATATTTGCACACACTATATTCCTTCTCTCACACACATAAACACACACTTGAACACACTATATTCTTTCTCTCATACATAAACACACATTTACACATTATATTCCTTATTTGTCACACATAAATATACAATTACAATTTGCACACATTATATTCATTCTCTCACATGTAGGAGCACATTTGTATTAAAATATTCCTTCTTTTTCTCACACATATACACTTAAACGTACTATAATATTTTTTCTCTCACATACATAAACACACACACTATATTCATTATCTCTCATACATAAACACATACTTGCACATATTATATTCTTTTTTTTCACATAAACACACACTTACACACGCTATATTCCTTTTCACATATAAAAGTGCACACTTGCACTTATTATATTCATTCGCTCTCACATATAAACACACACTTATGCATAATATCTCTGTCTCACACACACACATACACCCTTCTCATACACACATACTCTATATTAAAAAATTATTTATTTGTATTAAAAATATAATAATTAAAATAATCTACTATAAAAAATATAATATTATCATCAAAATATATAATATATACAAAGTAAAATATTTTAATTGAGTATTTAGATTCAACTGATTATCAAACAGATGCAACTTTATAATTCTCAAAAATTAAGATTTCAGCACTTAATTTTTAGTGTTCAGAATTCAGATTTCAAATTTCAATTTTATCAAACGCACCCAAACTAAAAAGTTTCTCCGACGCTTTTGCTAATCGGGATTAAAACTCCGAAAATTAAACAGACTAAATAGAAATAAGACTTAACATTATTAGAAATGTCCAAAAAAATGTCATATTCCTAAAGCAGAGACACTACGTGTTGTTGCTTCGTTGAATTTGCTTCACTAATAGGATTTTAACTTTTAAGGCATCTATGGTTGAGACTATGATGTTATATGATCATCCATCCTCAAATTTCATTCTTGATTATTGAATTGATATCAAGATTTTCATACTAACTAATTTACAAGTCCAGTAAAAAGAAAAGGCTGATCGTTATTATGTAGAAACATGGTAATTACCATGATTTCTTTCCAATAGATAAGAGAGGAAAATAAACTTCATTATAAAGATTACACGTCTCACGCCATCCCAGTTAAGGTTGCTGGTATTGTTGTATACTTATTGAACAAAGATTTTCAAAGCAAAAAAACAAATAACCAAAATTTGTTGATGGGCATCTCTCTCTTCATTCTTTCTCCTATAACCATCAATACTTCACAAGATGATCAAACTCAAGCCCTCAATCAGGAAATCCCTCCATTATTTTCTTATTTTCTTTTTCAGCATAATTAAGAGGTTTCTTAAATTACTAATAGGTTTAGCTGATGGTCATCAGATCCATAATCTCCGCAATCATCAGATCCACAATAATACTCCTTTCATCCCATAATTTTCATCGTTTTTCGGGAATTAAATAGTAGTAATTGATTAGGCCACTGCAACTGCATCTGTCCTCACAGCTTTACTAGTAGATTCTTTCCTAGATTCAGCTGTTTTTCTACTCGTATTTGATGATCTATTCTGTCTTCTCTCGTTGGCCTCATCAATCTCAATCTGCTCTTGCCTGCACTCTTGGCTACAAAATGGTGTATTCCCTCTGCAATATTATAAAAGATTCACATGATGATCAGATTTCAAAAAGACCAATAAAACAGTTGCAACTTTGATCCTGAATTTCTTCATCTTAACTAGTAATTATTCTGTCAAAGTGATTGAAAATTATCACAATTTGACTTTTGTGGCCGATATAAGTTTTTATAATTTAATTTTATATAGATTTGTTTAATTTTTTTTTTTGAAATTTTAAATTTACACGGGTTATTATTTGATATAAAAAAGTTTACTAAAATCTCGTAAATCTACATATAAATTTTTATTACAGAATTGATCTGTTTGACTTTATTTAAACATTAATAAAATATATATTATGTATTGGCTAAAATTTAGCTAATTACCTGTACATGAAGATGTCAGTGTTATGAGGCAGTGGTCTTTGGCAAAGAAAACAAGAATCAAGAAAATGAGGTTGGTATTGGTGCTCTTCACAACCAGCAAAGTATAATTCAGCTGCTGACTTCATTGTTTAAAAGGATATGAAAAAACAGGTGACTTTTCTGAGCTTTGTGGTGGTTAAAATAATAATGTAAAGAGAGGAGTAGTACTAATAGAGAATGCTGGAGGAGAAAGCAAGAAGGGAATTGGGGGTTATAAACTATACTAGTTGAAGAGGTTGGGAAAAGTAGTTTTTTTTTTTCTTTCCCTTTTTTGTGTGTAAAAGGGCAATGATTGAGTGATTTGTGGAGTATAGGAAATTGGTGGAGTTAGTGTAATATTGAGATTTAAATGTGTCAAATGTCTAATTAGTTGTTTTTGGGGTTAGTACCAGAGGGAATTGCTTTGGACCACTAGAGAATGACTTTGGGTGTGTGCTGTGGCAGTTTTCCAGAATCCAAGGGGCTGAATCTAGTGGCAGAAGTACAATATACCCAATTGGCCACCAGTTGCTCAAAAATTCACTTTTGCCAATGAGAAAAATAAACATTGGTGATGCTTTTAACAGTTTGCTCCCTCATATTTTAGGGGAATCTTTTTGGGTGCATGAATTTCAGCATTTTCTAGATTGTGATTAATATAAGAAAATTTTACTGTTTTTTTTAGAAAATTATTCTCTTGTACTTTAAATATTTGTACAGTATAATATCATGTGTTTTAAATACTTGTATAAGTACAATACTATGTGTTTTAAATGCTTGTGTTGTACAAACTTTTAAAACTAAAGAAATGATTCCCTAAAAGAGATAGTAGAATTCCCTGATTAATATATAGTAGTACTTTTAAAAAATTTGCTAACTTGGCAATATATTTAGTATTAGAGAACAAATTTGAGTATTGTTCTTAATTAATCACTACTTTTGCCTCAAACAAACTAAGTGAACACATGAAGAGCAAACTACTTAATATTTGGGATACCATTCAAGTATAGATTCGTTTTTTCAGTTAGAATGTTGAATCATAAATCAAATAAGACTATTTCAAAAAATCTCTTGAAATCTTCAAAATTAACATATAAAGAATAATATTTGATAATTGTAACCAGGAAAAATTGGACACCGTAAATTTTGTGAAAATTTTGTCAATTTTATCTGGATATCATAACTTGTTCTATAAAAGAAGACTTCTTAGAGATACAATAGCTATTTTTCAGAATTATTTTTATATATGTTTTACCTTGAAATTATTCTATAAATCTATATGAAAATTTTTGATATAAACGGGTTGACTCAACTCAATCTGTTTAATTTCGTATCATAAACGGGTTGATTTAATAATAATTCGATAAATTTTGAGTCATGTCATAATCTGTTAATTTCGTGTCATATTATCGAGTCGTATCAGAAATTACGTATAAAGCTTCATATATATAGAATTAAAAGCATAATTCATATTTGAAATGTAATATAATGATAGAATAAACACTCTCACAACAAATGCTAAAAAGATTTAGTCTATGCACGTCACAAAAAAACTTAAGATATTTTTGAAATAGTACTATAATGATTTTTTTTAATATCTGACATAGGCTAGATAACGAATATATTGAAATGTTGACAGAAATTTTGAAAATAATTAGAGAATAGTTTAGTCCAAACGAAGTGATCAACGTCTCAATAAAATATATAATGCCTAGTATATATTTATAATAAGGAAAATACTAACATACATTTGATTTTAGGTCAATCACTTATAAATTTATTGTCAGAATTAAATCTTATAAAATATTAATTATATTAATTGATGTAATAAATTTTATAACTTTAATTTACACTACAAAATATATAAATATAATTCAAAATTAAATTTACCTAAATATTTCCCTTATATCAAATTAAGAATTTTTGTGGTAAAAACTGTATTTCATATACAATGGTGGACTGAAATGCCAAAGGAAACCTAAAATTTAAACCAATTTTCTTTCTCATCATTGCTCCATTGCACACTGGTTTTTGTGTAGTCCCCACCTCATTTGTCTTTTTGTCAAATCCCACATCGGAGCTGCGTAGGCCGGGCCCACATCCCACTTTTGGATCCAACTTCCCACATAAAAAAAACACCAGTGAAATCATAAAACCTTGGGCCCACATGAGACCAGTTGTGCATTGGGCTCAATTTTCAGGTCATTGTCTGCTCTGACCGTAACTTACGGGCAGCTATATTCCAACGTCACTTTTTTAATAATTGCCGCCCCCACACGTGTGTCCTCGTCAAGTGCCCAGCGAAGCACCCAAAAAATTCCACAGGATTCGTGGCAGTTAATAAATAAACGGCCATGCTTTCTCGTTGGACGATCTTGGAGGGTTTCGGTATTCTGGAGGTCAGTGGAACTGACGGAGGAGATCTCACCGGTGTATCATATATTCTACATGAATCAATTATTGGTTACACATCATTGGTCTCTTTCAACACACGTAAGTTGTTACTACGAAAAGATTATTATGGAAAATAAGAAATTTTATATAAACTAATATTATATTTTGCATAACGAAATAAAAAGAATTTATGAAATAAACATATATACTTTAATAATATTTAAATCACTTACAATTAAATAAATTAAAAGGAGAGACAACGAAATCAAGTGGTACTCTTCTTTTCATAAATAGTTGGAATATAATAATCTAAAATACAATAATTTGCATAAAAATTTCAAACACAAACTAGATGACATGACACGTTTGCACGAATTAAAAAAGTAGCCATTTTGTTTGAACATATATTATTTAAAATAATATTATAATAATATTTTTTTAAAAAGAAGAAGATCGGAGTATATATTTTCTCGAATGATTGATGCAGAGCCTAAATTATAACTTTTTAAATATTTTTTTGTCATCTTTAGAATATAAATTTTTTTTTTTTACCAATAATCGAAATGAAAAAGTCTTTTATTATATAAAATATGGCGAGCACATGAATATAGCTCGTGTGAAGCTTAAAAGTCAGAAAGTAATATGTTTTACGTTTTGTTTATATGATTTGGTTTAGATTAAAGTCAATGATGTTTCCACTTTATTAAACATATGTTTAATTCTAGTCTTTTGGAGCAAATATTATGTTTGGAAAATTGGCTAGTTGTTAAAGGTGTACTACGTCAAGATGCGAATTAAAATATCTGGAGCTGAGTCACAACCATGTTATCGTGTGGCCATTTGGCAACTTAAAACTCAAAATTAAAGTAGATTGTGACATTAAACAAAACATTAGATTATTTATTGAGTAATAATCGTTTTCTTAATATGTGAAAAAAAAGTTAAAAGCATGTTGTAAATGTGGCTTCATATGGGTGGACCTCCCTTTCCTCTTATGTTTTTTTTTTTTTTTTTTTAACCTAAACAAGGATCATAGGGTGGAGATAGGGTGCCCCAACTAAAATTACAAAAGTATATTAGAATTTTAAAAAATTTAAATTTTATCCCTACTAATTTGAATAAATTACAACATGCAATGTTATTTTTTAGTCATTGAAATTTAAGTACTACGTTGTAACTATCAAATATAATTAATTTCTAATGTTTATTTTAGTGTTGAGATTTGCAATTAAATATAACTATCAATAACACCAAATACAAGTGTAAAAGAATTATGACGTAAGAGTTATTTTTAATATTTTTTTTACCCATTTACTAATATTCTGTATTTTCCTATCTTTGATTTTAGTTTTGATTCTAATACACAAGACTCAAGTAATCTAATTTTCATTTATTTTTACAAGTTATGAATGAAGAAAATAAAATGAGCACTCATTTTGTAGTTTTAGTTTGTATAATTTTCAATTAATAAAATGAAATTGGTAAATTATTTTTATTTTTTATTTTGTTTTAATTAATTTGTGTGTGCTAAGAGAATATATTCTTAATTGAAATATAACATATGAATTATAGTCTGTATTTTGATTAGTTTATTGAAATTTCAATTTAACATATTTATTTTTAGTTTATTTAGGTATTTTTATCATTCATAAATTTCTAATTTGTTTATCTACTTGTTATAAAATTTTGAAAAGTTATAATTATTTGTTTTGAAAAGACATTTCCGGTAATGGATTATAATTGAAAATTACAAATAAAGAGTTATTTAATACCTAAGATGTAAAAGATTAAAATAATTAGAGTAAATAAATCGACAAAAATTATAGCAAAGAAAACATGACTCAAATAATGATTCTTATGGTATAATTTTATAAACTTTATTATCTAGTAATAAGTATACTACACTTATTTTAAAAATATAAATATAAAATTTTTACGCTACTTTAAGATAAAATTAATATCTAAACTATATGATGTTTGCTAGCGTTAAGTAGAACATTTCTGACTACGCCTGGTCCTAGATAGTATACATCTGATGGGAAGTTTTCATTGTCCTGGTAATTTCATACAGATAATAATTAGATTTTCGTTATGTTGTCCTTGAATATTAAAGAAAAACAAAAAGGAAGAGGATTATTTGATCCATAATACAAATGAAAGAAGTGGCTGAAATTTGAGCACATGTTATGTATAATTCATGCATTCATGGAAATTTGGGGGTCCGTTGGATTGCAAATAATTGGGTATTATTTGGAGAATAATATTTGACTTTTGATTTTAGGAGTTTTTGCAAATAATGTTAACTTTTGAAATAATGGAATAGTTGTTCAAATACAAAATAATTTTTTGAAATAGCTATTGAGATTAGAAATAATGAATACCTATTATTTAATAGATCCATTTAGAAGTAGTCCTGTAAAAGGATCGAATTTATATCTGAATTCATTTATTTGGGTTTGGCTCAATATGTAAATTCAATTACTCGGATCCAATTTGGATCCATTTATTAGGCTTAATTACAATTTGTCTCCTGTGTCTCCTGTAATTAAGGGAAAGTAGCAAATTACTCCCTATGTTTGTTTTATTTACAAATTACCCCCAAAATTAAATGAAATTAAAAATTTCATCTAAAGGGAGTAGTGAAATGTCATAATTGTTCTCAATATTTTAATTACCTTAACCGACATAAAATTAAGGTGAATTGCATTTTAGTATATGATTTTATTTATAAGCAATTTGTCATTCAAAAGTAACGATGTTTTTTCACAACATTATTAAAAAAAAAAAAATTACCCTTCAGTATTAATTGTATGAATTAGTTTACTATTTTAATGTTTTTTTCTTTGCATCCATTTTTTAGCATGTCATCACGTACTTGTTCCGTCAACATTATTTTTATATCTAGATTAAAATATTTTATTTATTCAATCACATTACTTTAGTTTTATTAATTTTTATTTTATTTTCTCTATTATCAATAATTAATTCATCACTTTGTATTTAAAAAATCACATTATTTTAGAAAATATACTAGTTTGAGATATAATCAATATATATTTTAAATAAATTTAGAATAATAAATTCAATTTATTAGTCATTAAGATAAGAACTTTAGTAAAAAACTCACAAAGTGTAACTAAAAATATTAAAGGCAATTATGACATTTCACTACTCTCTTTAGATGAAAATTTTAATTTCATTTAATTTTTAGGGGTAATTTGTAGATAAAACAAATATAGAGGTAATTTGCAACTGCCCCTAATTACAGGGGCAAATAGTAATTAAACCCATTTATTATAATAAACAAATTGTATATGGATCTATTTGTTCTAATCCGATTAGAATCCGAATCCGATTAAAATATTAATATACAATAAAATTATATATATTAGTGTGTATTTATTTATTTGTTTCCAATACTCATAATTTATGGGAAATTCTAGAGTTCTTTTTAGAAACTATTCCCTTGGTTTTAAATGCTTGTACAATACAAGTTTTTTAAGCACATGGTGTTGTACTATACAAGCATTTAAAGTACAAGGGAATGGTTCTCGAAAAGAACTGTAGAATTTTTCTATAACTTATACTCTAATGTAAAATACATACATAAATATTAATATGAATTATTTTTTTTACAATTTCCAAAAAAAAAATTTATAAAATTTGAAGTTTTTATACATAAATTTTCAAACTTATAAAATAAAATCAAGACCGACCGAATCCAGATTTGATAAGGTCTAAAGAATCCATATATGGATTTCCTTTTATAGACCCGAAAGATATTCGGATTCAAATTCGAATTGAATAATATTAAACGGATCCTAGTTTGAATATGCAAGATCTGACCCAAATCCGACATGCCTAATTGAAGGCTCCACTCTAGTTATTAGCGAAAAAGTTTACAAAATAACAATACAAATTGAAAAGTTGTAATTGTGAAGATTCTACGCTTAACCTCATTATACTGCATTTGATGAAGACATGTTGGCCAAAATCATTTACGTAATTCTCAATTGTATATTTTTTAAAATATAAATAATGAATGGAATATACTTAGGCGGATCTAGTTTTCGGCCCTTCACCTATAGATTTTATGGTCAAGATTTAATATTATGAAATCTTAGTTATATCAGTTGATATTATATATTCCATAAAATTTAATTCACACCACAAGGTGTACAATTAGACTCAAAGATCAAATCTACTTAAGTATTTGCCATAATAAATAAGACATAAATAGTGCAGATAATGGATTATATTAATAATGAATAAAACAAAATATGAATAGTGTGAAATATTATTACCAAACAAAATAAAATGCTGAACAAATAATATTTAGCAAATAATGCTCATTATTTGCAATCCAAACGGAGCTGTATTTTTCTAGTATCATTTTCTAGCATTTCGTCTTTGTTTGAAAGTACCTCTATCATTTACCTAGAAAAAACATAAGCTCGGTCCAAAGCGAAGATTGTTATTTTTTCTTGGGTTTAGGACCACGTCATCTAATACATTTTCTTCACTCTCTTCTAAGAGATTTCAATTTCTTCTACTTTTATTTTATGTTTTTTTCGTTTTCGAGAATTTTGCTCCTTTCCACGTGGTGAATGGTATGTTTCTACAACTTGAGTTGAGGCAAGACTTTAAATAAGATATGGGTTAATTACAAAATACTCCCTCGAAAAAAAAAAAAAAAAAAAAACCTCTTTCTCACCTGGCTGTCAAATGTTAAATTGGATCAATCACAACCTCTAGATTTAAATATTTTTCCAATATTATACAATCGAGCTAGGAACTAGGAAGCCAAACAAAAGAAGCCTAAAATTGTACACATGCTAAAACAAAAGTAATTTTCCGATGAATCCCTTCACGAGAACATTGTTAGCCTGGTTTTCAGAATTCTCGGTTTTAATAACTTATCAATGCAAGTCTAATGTATGTATCGTTCACAAAAATAAAATAAAATAAATAAATAAAGCTAAATAAAAAGTCCCAACACTCCTCATGTCACTCATTCTTTTCATGAAGGAATGATTGCTTCTGCAGCAATTCGTACAACTCACTTGATAATTTTCAAACTTAATTTGATCTTTCATGACTTGATTGTATCACATGGGCAAAATATTGAAGTTTAGGAAGTAGATTGATCCAATTAAACATTGAGGGGCAAAGAGACAAAGAGGTACTTATTGAGGGGGCACATTGTAATTAACGCTATAGATATTAATGCATTCTTTAATCTTGATTAACCAATGTACGTCCGCACGAGAAAAATAGAGCTCACGGCCTGTCAATACTGGGAAACTGCAAAACTATCCAGTTCACAGTAGAGCACACAAAGCACATTAGATCCAAGTGCATAATCACTAAAGGAGTCGTGAATTTCAGCTACAATTATGTAATACTTCGCTCAAAGCCTGAATTACTAGAGAGCATTGCAGAATTAAACAAGTGAGGAACCATATGATGATCTAAGCTTTCAAAAGAAGACGTACCCTTTTCATTTAGTCAAAAGCTTAAAAATGATTTCTGCCAATAATTGATCTAATTGGTTCATGTATGTCAACAAGCATAAATATGAGTTACTACTCGGTTGAGGAGAAATAAATCTCCATACGACTAGCTTACCCCGAGAGAGCAGAATTGAGAGCACTGTACACATCAACCCCAATTTGGGCTTCAGCTCTCTCCAGATCAGTAGAGCCTGAACTCAGCTTCTGGGTGAATTCAGCAAGACCCTTTTGTGCCGAGGCTGAGTCAAGTTGGTCGATTGGCACTGCCTCGACAGCAATGATGTCTGCAAAAGAGTTTGCATGAATGTAAGCAAACCCACCACTAACAAAATATTTTTTAACACCATTTTCCTCGTGGACTGACAGAAGACCAGGTTTCAGCTCTGCAATGGTAGATACATGTCCCGGAAGAATACCCATCTGACCAGTTGTTGTTATTATCAGGTATAATAACCATGTCAACCTGTGAACGCACAATAATGAAAGTGTGAGTGGAGAGCTCAAAGCTTTGGAATGTCCCTATTACAATCAGATGTGTATTCTAGAAACCGAGACTGCATGGTCGAGCTGATAGGAAAATGTTTTCGTAGTAGCATGGGTCAAAGCAAGTAAATGAACATCAAGATTCAAGATGATGACTGAAAAATTCAAGAATGAGGGTGGCGGGGTGTTAAAGCTGTTAAAAGATGCAGGAGCCTATCTTATGAACTTGTAAATCGGGACACGAAAGGCAGATAACATTTCAGAGGAAATGCATGAAAATTACTGGATTCCACTTTCCCTTGAGAGACTTTACTACCAGTCAATCAGTAACTATGTTAGCTATCCACATTGTTTAGATAATCGAATGACAGAAAACTCGTGACAAGTAAGAGATAAGGAATTATTCAAGCTACAAGCTGTACAGTAGAAGGACTTTATGATTTGGTCCTTGTTTTTTATCTTTTCTAAAATTCAGATGAGGATTTTGAATAAGCTCGAAGACAATTAAGTGTCCTGACAAAGACAAGCAGTAAGTTTTTGTAATTTCCTAGCTATGACACATGCCACAGTCCTTTCCAGAGAAAATCTAATCTGAACATATGAATTGGAAATAAAATGTACATGAGCCTAAAAAGGCAGGCAAAGGTTCACAGTGAACTGCCAATCAAAAGTTTGTCACATGTGCCAATTCAAAAATAAGAAATTCGGACAAAGCTTTGAGGAACAGCACTGAGAGTAAAAATATGAATGGATAAACAGCATTTTTCAATTTCAAAGGAATCTGACATCTGGATTGTAAACAAACATTCCAAAAAATGCTGGCTTTCCAAGTTTTTCTGTTCATTTCTTTACAACGCATGTTTCTCCTGCATTCAATCATGGAGTAACTGTATACAGATTCTCAAACCTTATAGGAAAAAGAAGCATTAAAGTCTAAGGTATGCCTAAGCAGCCCAAAATATCCAAATTCAATTCTCAAAAGTTCATAACAAACCAACAGCAGAAGCACAAAGCAAAAGTCATGTGACACAGTAACTCAGTGTAGATTATGACACAACTTGAGTGAGAACTCCTCCAGTAACTTTGGAGCTGAATAATTCAGAAACCCTTTCTCCGAATATGCTTATTGAACTTTCTGTTAACTGCATCTTTTATTCCCATTTACAGACATCTATGCATAATTTTGTTTGGCAGCCAATGGAGGAGTCAAGATACTTCAATACCTGTTATTACTGATTATGTGAATCTAAGAACTATGGTACATCTCTTTGCCTTTCCCCCCTTCTATCTAGCTAGCTGGTGAAGATATTTAGCAGAAAATTCATAATTAGTCAAATAAATTTATGTGAACATGTCTTGAATGCCATGAAAAAAATCATCTAACCAAGACTCCTAGGTATAATGTCAAAACCGAACTCCTTTTCTCTCCTATAGAAAGCTTTAGTTAAAGAGCCTCAAAGTGAGTGTCATAAACAGGAAATCTTTAATAAACTATTCACGTGCAGAGACATGAGCACATTCTAGGTACAAAAAAGTAGCAGATAGAAAAGAAAGAAATTATCTCATGAACAGCACAGAACCTTCTCCATTTCTTACAACCGACAATCAATATAATTCTCCTAACCTCTTAATAAGGCCTCAAACACAAGATATCCACAGAACGGAAAACTGAAATACAGAACCAGCAGCAACAAATATATGATTTTGCTCATTATCATCATCATCATTCGTTGCAGACAGAAAAAGAACAGCAGTGAAAACATTGAGAACCATAATAACACAAAAAATAAAGCCTCAAATCAAGGACCAGTTCTAAAAGTTTCTCACCTTTTTTTGACCAAAAGTTCCTGACTTTTACTTGTAGAAAAGTTCATATTTGCTCCACATAATTTGCAGTCTATCAGGAGGAAAATAATACTACGTCCAAAGATAATTTAGATCAGATGCATATATAGAGAACTCCAGATGTATATATACACTTAACAACATGTGTATGTAACTTAATCAAGGAACAAATAAACGGACTATGCAGAGGAACAGCGCTTCAGAATTGTTATATTAACAAACAAAAAGAGACAAAAAGCTAGAGATCTGAGCTGATCTAACCCCCACATGTAGACAAAAGCCACCATTTGCTCGGCATTGTAGCAACAAAAGGCTAATCAGTCTAGACTTAAAACATGAAGCAAGTCATTTCATATCTTGCAAGCAAGGTGTAACCCCAAGATTGTTGAATTCGTTTCCTTAATAAATGGAAATGTTTTCTCCAAAATAGCTGATAGAAGAACAACAGCTTAAACAGTACAAATATAATTAAAACATCACACAACCAAATTCATTTGGCATGCCATTGCATTTTCCATGTTCATTAACCCTTTGATTATCTCTAGTACTTTTATGGGAGTCAAAAAAATTAAAACAAGAATTCCGTGAAGAATATGCTTGCATTATACAGCCTACAAGCCACACGATTTCCAGTGCGATAGATTTTGCCTTTTGATACTAAGGGTTTTACCACGCACTCACTGTTAAGACATTCCATGATAATTTTAACGCAAGAAGCCATGTTGCCACGTGAAGTCTAACCTTGAGATATTATTGGAAAATGCACTTAGAAAATGCTATTAATCCAGTCAAATTAGAGCCAGATTTGTCGTCACCCAAAAGTAACAAGACTATATTGGCTGACTCGCGAGACCTCCATCCGTGCAGGTTTCTCCAACAAAACAAAAGAAACAGGAAACCAGAGCTTTACAAAAGATTTATAATATAGTTGGACTTCCAATGCACAACTCAAATTGTGTGAGAAAGGAAATATTGTGAGAGTAACAACCGAAAACATTCTCTAAGATAACATATATATTATAAATGTCACACGATACTAACAGAGAAAGTTACACATCAAAGATGATGCTTTTTGATTGCTTAACCTAAAATAAAAAATAAAAAAGTCCTTTTTTCCCTATGATAATAAGTTTAGATGTAACATCTTATTATCACAATGAATGCTACACAACTGTAATATACCATCATTTCAACAGAATTTCTGCAATTCAGCTCGTCAAATAACACAAATCAGAAGAACAAGAGACCTAACAAACATATTTTACGAATACCAAATCTTCCCAGGTTGGAAAAGCACAAAAAAAAAAATTAAGAAAAAAAAAAAAAAAGAAGAGCCCACACTAAATTTTCACCTAATACAAGCAAAATCAACCAAATTAAAACTAATAGTAAAACCAGAAAAACATAAAGTAAACAAAAAAAAACAAAAAAAAACATTTCAGAAAATAAATAATAATTCAATTAAAAAAAAAGAAAAAGATATCGACCTCTTTGTTGGAGAATTCGGAAGCGTAAGGAAGGACGAGATTGAGAGTGAGCTTAGTCGGTAAAGTTGAAGTAGTCGTCGGAGGCCGAGGCTGCATGAAGGAAAGAGGGGTTTTGGGAGGTTCCAAATTAGGGATCGTACTTCTCCAGGCCTTGACAAAGGTCGATCGTCATCGGCGGCAACTTCAGTGGAGAACGGCCGGAGTTTGGTGGATCGGGAGAGGAGGCGTGTAGTGACGTGGCGAAACATTTTTGGAAGACTACGGGGGGTTCGCTCGGTTTGCAAGTCGGAGAGGGCAGGGGAGAAGGGAGTGGGGGGAAAGTCGAGAAAGGGAGTGAAGTGAGAGTCTGGTGTTGTTTGGTCTTATGGCTTAATTGAGTTCATTTCATATATGACACAACTCCACTTGGTATGCAAAGAATAGTACCAGCACAAGTGTTGGATGGCTTGGGTGGGGAAATTCTGAGCCCCCAAGTATAGTGATTTGGACCATTTCATTATCAACGAGTCATATCATAAAGAATTTCAAAAACTATATTTTGGATTGAGTTTAAACAAGAATGCCATAGGTAGGAGGGGTTGGAGGTTACAATTTTTGGATCATGATTATATACTTTGGCAAATACGAGTCTGTTCTCGCAAATTTCGAGTATGAAAACGATATTGAAGACCATTAAGAACAAACAATTAAAAAGATCAATTCTATTGATTTAATCAAAAAATGACCACATAATTCTTATTTTTATTTTCTTTTACAGGAAAATACTCCATTGATTCTTACTTCTCTAAATTGTCAGGATAAGAATGATAGATCTTCTTATAGTGATTTAATGACTGGAACGAGATTTGTCAAAAATTTGAGTGGAAAACTTGAGTAGATATTGAGAAAAGATGTCTCTTGATCTACAAAAATGTTGAAAATTTCACACTTTATCATCCATTGACAATTTGAAACAAAGATCTTGTAGGATTTCAAGAACTTGATGGTCGAAAAACACATCGAGCTTTAAGGACTTGGAAGACTTGATGTATATCGTAAATCCTTAATGTAGTGTCTTATCTAAAGGGAAGCACCCTTATTTATAAGTAAAAATAGATTTTCCTACCCTAATAGGTTATTTGTGAACTAAGTCGCCCATGAATGAAGACAAAATATTGTGCGGCACGTGAAATAGTTCAAAACACTTTAATGAACTCTAGACAATTTAATTTAATTTACTTAATCAAAGAAAATCTACTTGTCACATCTTTTGAATCATTTTGCTTTGACTTGAACTTTCCACTTAAATTAATTAATTAAAATACTTATTTAGTTATTGTCTTAACTGATAATAATCTAAAATTTTGTTATCTTCAAATACCTCTACTTCTTCTATGAAGAACTTGCTTGTCAAAGATTGAAACCGAGACTTAAGTAGTTGAATTTCAACATAAAACAAACAATCTATTATTTAGGCATTTGAGGAACCAATTTAGTGCAACCCATCATGAGTTTGGAATGAATAACCCAAATTATGGGCCAATTTTTCAAGCCCATAACTGCAGCCTATACTTCAATATTAAAATAGCATATGGTCTTTGTGAGGTGCATGCATAGGATCTTTCCCACTTAAATTCTTAAGGGTTAATTACATTTACCTCCCCTAAGGTTTGGCCATATTACCAAACAAACCTTGTGGTTTGACAAAATTATAGATTCCCCCCTTCTCACTAACTGCCGTTAACGAAACTTTTAAAAGACTAAATTACCCTTATCATGTATTGCTTAATTAGTCCCTCAATTTTTCTTAAAATCAAGAATAGTCCTCAAACTATTTTTTATATATCAATTTAGTACACAACTCATTCCTCCACCACAAACCACCATTACCTCCACCTCTATTCCACTACACCGGTTCCAATCCATAATACAAATTAGCAAAAAGATTCATAGAGACAAAAAAAACTCAAAAAAAAAAAAAAACCATGAAACTTGGTTTAGGTCTGTAAAATTATAAAATGACATTTATTCCCAAAATTTGAGAAAATAAGAAAAATAATTAAGAATGAAGAAGGGTATTTTGGAATTAAAGAAATTATTTTTTTGCTGATGTCAGCATTTTATTAACGGTAGTTAACGGTAGGGTGGTACTTGTTAAAAGTTTGGGCGTTCAAGGGGTTGACAGTAATTTTGTCAAACCACAGGGTCTCTATTGTTTAGTAATATGGTCAAACCTCAAAGGAGGTAAATGTAATTAACCCAATTCTTAAAGGCACAATTGGTTCTAGCACTTAGAACACAAACTTGCAGGTCCCTTCAAACTTCAACGAACAGCAATTCCAACTTTTTAAGGTAATGAACAAACAACCAGCTTAAAGTAACTTCAAGATGCAATGAACGAATAGCCAGCTTATGGTAAGCAATTCCAACTTCTTTCAAATCTTGCAAGAAATTTGCCACAACCTAGATCTTTCCAAATTCTTGCAATGCAGAACAATTGACTAACAATGGTGATGTTAACTCTTACTCTGTATGGCTTGTTTGCTAAAAATTTTGGACTTCCCAATATTCAAATATTGTAGGAATCTTGTAGTGTTTCCCCTCTACTGTTCGTCAAATGTACTGAGAGAGTTCATCACTCAAAGGAGTCTATCGTCACTTCTAGTTGATTTAAAGTGGGTACAACAATCTACAATATTTTGTTAAGAGCTCCAGCCACCAACTGAATATTCAAGTAGAAGACCAGCTGCGATTTTCGATTGTTTTGACAACTTGAGACGCCAACATCCATAAGAAATCTAAGCTCCAATTATCGACAACTACAATTTCCCCTGTAATTCTCCTCTCTTCTAATATCTCGGTAACAATTTGCTAAATCACCTTTCCAAGAGAATTGGAGGATTCCTTAAGTTGTTGGCAATCCTGACATACAATGAGCCAAGGCTCAATGGTTACCATGCTCTACACTGAACTAGCTAGATCAATTGCTAAAATTACACCCAATGCATGGCTTCATAGTTGATCACATGTATTTGGCTTAGTTTACTTCAACTAACTACAGAATCTTTAGCAAACATGTTGATCAAGGATAGCGAAATTCCAGAACAATGCCTCTAACGTCTCAATGACAAACGAGGCTCGAGTACTCATGACTTGTCCCTTCACATACTACAACCTACCATAGGTGACTTTGCATTTAAGATTGATCCTCTAGATACGGCATCTTGTATCTTCTAAAGTGATCGGCAAAATCTACGAAGATAGTGATCGGCACTTCTTCATCTCTGCAATATAAGTGCACATGTTGCTATCTCATGACTATGGTGGAAAATAAAGTGCCAACAAGTTTCTGCTTCCTTTCACTCGCATCAATTAAGACAAGACTGCTTGGGACGTTCCATCTTCTAATTTTGAAGAATTTCTTACCGGAAGTGGGTCGAAGATATTTTCTCAAGACAAAAGAAGGTGCTACTAGAGGCCAAGATTTATGACGCTGTTGTCCCAAAAACAACCTAAGACGGGGGGTGAAGTAGGTTATCTTTAAAAACAAACCTTTTGATGTGCTTAATGAAAATGTAAACTATATGCACCAAATAAAAACTTAAACACAAATAATCACAAGATTCAAAAATTGAATCTTAAAAAAAAATAAAAAGATTGGGATTAAAAATGTAAACTAAACTCCCAAACTTCTCAAGTTTGGAGTACATCCACTAGTAGTGCCTCTTCAAATAATTGGTAAGGTAATAATTTCTTGTACACAAAGTAGGATCAAATTTTGCACCAACTAAATTCCTCTAGTTGAGCCAAAGGGTTTTATACCACAATCTCACTTTTGTATACTTGTTATCCCTCTACTCTTACACTTGAAGATCACTCACAGTCTACTCCTGCTCACACTAATTTCCTCTAGTTGAGCCAAGAGATCTACACTACCAAACCAATACAACCCACAATATTTTAGCCTATTTCTCTTCAAATAACACTCACAAGTGTTGGTATTGAATGTAGTAGTTATTCACATCATTTGGATGTCCTTGGGCTATTTATAAATGAAAAATGTGTTGAAATTGAAGCTTTAACGATAAAAAAACTAGCTATTAAAAACTAGCCTTTAGGAGTTCGGATGGTAGTTCAAACGTCCGATCATGCATCGTACAGTTTTATGAATAGTGTTTCGTATGGTCATATGCGCCCTACAACTTGACAAAAACTTCTTCATTTTGAATTCTTTTCTTCGGATACTAGACAGTTGATAGTCAGCATCCGATCTTTTTGGTTTCAGATTTCCTGTCTCAGACAGTCATATGCGTCATGCAGCTTCTTAACGGTCATATGCGTCTTATTCTACGGCTTCTGGTTCGGTTGGTCATGTGCATCCTATAGCTACTGGTTCAGACGATCATATGTATCCTATCCAACAACTTCTGTTACGTAGAAAAATCTATACATTTGTTCTTAAATCATTAGTATGATTTGGTCATCATCAAAACATGATTGGGGTTCAACAATCTCCCCCTTTTGATGATGACAAATCAATTGGACAACTTAAACAAAAGTGAGAACAACAATCACAAGAAGTCTGATATTTCTTCCCCTTTTGGTATCATCAGAACATTATTGTACAAAATAATTTATTCACAAAAGTTCTAAGAGCTACACAAAGAAAAACACATACAAGCTCCCCCTTAATTAAGTCAATATTTCTTTATTAAATATCTTGCCCTTAAACTATGCATTTAATTCAAGTGAGCCATGAGAAAAGTATCAAGTAGAAAACATTTCTTCTCTAAGGAATACATGCATAGGATTAACATCAAGGCATTTGAATGCTCTCCATTTTTTTTTTGCAAGAAGTGACTTAATTTAGACAAAATTGGGAGGTGCTCAAAATCAAAAAAAATATGAAGATAAATAGTTCCTATCACATAATTGATTAGCAGGCAAGAGGTTACATTTCAAATAGGCAATTAAAAATACACTCTTGACAAGAATTTTAAATGTTCCCCATTTATGTCATCTTAACTCATATGCTTTCAAAACCCTCCATTGATGTTCCGTCTTGAATCCTTTGGAGCTCTCCAAGCATACCTATATACAAAGTTAGGCAACAACTTTTAGTACCCGAACTTTCTTGGGTCCACTTGAATTAGTGAATTCACTTAATATACACATAGATTTCATTCCCAATTTTTTATTTCTTTTAATATAACAATCTTTCTTCACATGACCATGTTGATGGCAATAATAGCACATAATATTCTTATTGCCAAGCGATATAAAGAAGATTTAGATTTAACAAAATACAAATCATCCTTTCTAAATGTGATAAAATTCTTATTGATAAGCATGTTTCTAGCGCTTTTCGTTTTAGCAACATTTTGTTTTTCTTTTTGCAAGAAAGAGCCAAGATCATCTATTTTTTTGTCAATAATAATTGCTCTTCCTTAATTTTTTTATAAAACTGTTCATCCATCTTTCTTTTCAAATCAAATCCATTTTTCTTCAAAGCACTATTTTCTTTTGTCAACATATTATTTTCATGTACAAGTTTTGAGTTAGCACTAACAATAAAGCATTGATCTTGATTTTTAGCTCCTTGTTCCTGGAATGTGATTCTTTTAAACATTCATGCATTTTTAAAATAAATGATTCAACATCATCATCACA
The DNA here is from genome assembly GCA_025175665.1 of Cinchona pubescens. Taxonomy (NCBI): domain Eukaryota; kingdom Viridiplantae; phylum Streptophyta; class Magnoliopsida; order Gentianales; family Rubiaceae; genus Cinchona; species Cinchona pubescens. The sequence continues at coordinate 381,211 of JANKKI010000383.1, read as the reverse complement.
AGAATCATCACAAGAATCATTACAAGAATCATAACTAGAGGATACCTCATTATCTCCAAAGGCCATGAAAGCCATTTGGATCACTTCATGCTCTTTTTCATCTTCATCCATCCGAATTGCAATCATCCCGTGTGATTTGGAAGTTATTAAAAAGAGATTTTCTTGAGTCTTGTTTGGCCTATGCTTTGATATTGTTGGAGTTTCTTACACCTCCCTTTCTCATCCTTATTTTGCTTATGTAGTGCTACAAGAATCCCTTGATGATGAGTGCAAGTTTACCTTCATCAAACTCTTCATCCTCTGAGTTGAGGGAGACATTTTCATCTTTATCTTAAGAAGCCTTCAAGGCTATGCTTCTCTTGATCCTTGCATCTTCATCATCTTGGACCTTGAATTTATGTTTCAACTCATAAAAAGTGAGAGAGTTAATCAAGGATTCAATGGGTATAGAATTCAAATTTTTTGCTTCCTTTATAGTAATAGATTTAGCTTCCCATTCTTTCGGCAAGGCATTTAATATTTTTCTATTCTTTTCAACCAAAGAATACTCTTTACCTAAGCCTTCCAAATCCTTGATAATATCATTGAATCTATAATACATCTTATCAATACTATTCTCATGAGGTTCCATTTTAAAAGATTCATATTTGGCCACAAGCAAATACCTCTTTTGCTCTCTCACATCATTGCTACCTTTATAGATTTCTTTCAATTTATTCCAAACTTTCTTTATAAGAATTTGCAATCTTTTACTCTTGTAGACTCATTAGCATCTAAGGCATTATACAATATATTCATAGCTATAGCATTCAAAGTTAAATTTACTCTAGTTTGTGCATTTAACTCATATCTAGTCTTAGGCCTTAACCTATATATATTTGCATCGAGAATATTAGCCTCAAAAATACCTTCATCAACAATGTATCACAAATCATTATCAATAGATTGTAAAAAGATTTTCATTCTTTCTTTCCAACTAATAAAATTAATTCTATTAACCATGGAAGGTTTAGTAATAGAATACCCCTCTAAAAATGATGCATTATTGGTTGCTATAAAGATATTTTTTCAAAAGCTAGTTAAGTTCAATAGAAGAGATCAAGTTCTGATACCAATATGATGTTGGTCTCAAAGCAACTTGAGAGGGAAGTGAATTAGGTTATCTTTAAAAATAAATCTTTTGATGTGCTTAATAAAAATGTAAATTATATGCACCAAATAAACACTTAAAAACAAATAGTCACAAGAAAAGATTTAACAATTGAATCTTAAAAAACAAATAAAAAGATTGAGATTAAAAATGCAAATCAAACTTCCAAACTTCTCAAATTTGGAGTACATCCACTAATAGTGCATTTTTAAAGAAAGTGAGGTAATAACCTTCTTGTACACAAAGTAGAATCACCATTTTCACCAAGTAAGTCTCTCTAGTTAAGTCAAAGGGTTTTACACCACTACCTTACTTTTGTACACTTGTTATCTCTCCACTCTTACACTTGAAGATCACTAACTAGTATACTCTTACTTACATTAATTCCCTCTAGTTGAGCCAAGATATGTACACTACCCAAACCAATACAATCCACGTAATTCTCTCCAAATAGCTCTCACAAATGTTTGATATTGAATGTAGTAGTTATTCATATCATTTGGATGTTCTTGGGCTATTTATAGATGAAAAATATGCTGAAATTTAAGCTTTAACGGTAAAAAAACTAACTGTTAAGAGTTCGGAAGATGGTTCAGCTGCCCGATCATACATTCTACAGCTTTATGAATAGTGTTTTGGATGGTCATATGCGTCCTGCAACTTGACACAAACTTCGTCATTTTGTAATCTTTTCTTCGGACGGTTTTCAGCGTCCAATCCTTTCGGCTTCGGATTCCTTGTCTCAAATGGTCATATGCCTCCTACAGCTTCTGGTTTGGATGGTCATGTGTGTCCTATAGCTTCACATTCGGATAGTTATATGCATCCTATATCTTCTGGCTCGAACGGTCGTGACGTAATATAGTTTCTGGTTCGGACGGTCATATGCCTCCTACAGTTTCTGGTTTGGATGGTCATGTACGTCCTATAGCTTCCGGTTCGGATAGTTATATGCATCCTATCCTACAGCTTCTGGCTCGAACGGTCGTGTGCGTCCTATAGTAATTCTGGCTCGAACGGTCGTGTGCGTCCTATAGTTTCTGGTTCGGACGGTCATATGCGTCCTATCCTACAACTTCTATTATGCAGAAAAATCTACACACTTGTTCTTAAGTCATTAATATGATTTGATTATTATCAAAACATGATTAGGTTTCAACAAACGCCAGTCAATGACAAATTAATTCTTAACTATTCAATGACAAGTCCTATAAAGTTTTTACGGTTATTCTTTCTCCTCAATTAGGTTTCTTCTTCTTTCCTGTAGTCTCCTGAACTCTTTATACAGTAGTAGCTTTCTGGAGTTAACTCACTATTAACATCCAAAGTTAGCTTGACAATGAGGGTTGTGTCTGCTTATTTGTGTAGTTAAAATCATATATGATCAATCAAAGTCTCAATTTAAGTTATAGCTCAAACTTGGCCATGAGTCAGGAATCAGTGCCATATTCCAAATTTTTGGCCTAGTAAAAAATTAGTCAAATATGGTCCAAATTGGCCTAAAAATATGTGAAAAATAGGAAATCAGACAAAAAGTTGGATTTGAATTTCTCATATTTCGGAAAAGTGTAATAATTCCCTTACAATTTCACAAAGATTAAAAGAAGGAAATTGGGCATTAGACAAGGCCATTGCCAAAAGTTGTGGTCTATTTATGTTTACTTGTTTATATATATATATATATATATATATATATATATAGTTAGTGACTATAAGATACTCTTAAAATTGAGTTTCATGTTTGTTTGCTTGGTAAGAGGCTTTGCAATTCAAGCATTGAAATATACATATCATGAGATTGATCACACGATTTAGAATTTGCCTAACCCAAAAAAAAAAAAAAAAAAAGGAAAAAGGTAGAACCAAATGTTTAAGTGATGTATTTGAGTACTAATTAAATTTTTTTTAAAAAAAAAAAACCCAACAGAATTTGTACGAAACATGTGTGGATTTCTAATTTTGTACTACTAGCACTTAAGTACTCATGCCCTTTGAGTAATAACGTTTTCAAAACCAGCTAATGGAATGTATGATTTACAAACATGAAAAATTGCTTTAATTGCAAATTCATTTAAAAAGGAAATGTGAATGTTTTTCATGCTATTGTCTTTTGCTTTTGTTACCAGTTATTTTATGCCTAATTCTTCTCAAAAGAAAAATATAAATATCTTAGAAATTTTAATCTTCTTCTCATGGGACATGAAAAACCTTACAACGAATGGTTCCAAATTCACCTAAATGTTGGAAGAAATTTTGTAATTTAACTTCACTAATTTAGTATTTTCCTTAAACAATTCACTCTTTTAAGATACTTAACTAAAAAAAAAAATAGATAGTATATATCCATAAATTACTTATATTCTCATACGCGTATAGGGGTCACATCCACTGACAACTCAACATGTCACTCAAAACTTTCACTACTACACACCTGTTCTTAAGTCATTAACCTACTTTTATACAAAGAGAAAAAGAAAAAGAATCTGGAATTTTAAATCTTGATATATTATTAGTTTCAATGATAATCGTAAGTTATTGAATCATTATTTAACCATTTTTCTTTATATTTGTCATTTATTCATGCATACTAATTAAAACTTTTTGTGTTTCTAAATTTTTATAAGCAAAAACAAACCAAACAAAAAGAATATTTATTTTTTATCCGAAATTTTACTAGTATTATAATAAACATAATTAAACAAAATTTTTACCCACATATTATGCTTGTAAGGATATTTTTTGGCAATCTTATGAAAATCTTAAATAAAATCTGTATACTTTATTTTGAACCAAACATTAGAATATGAATCCTTATAATTTTTTTTGACAACATTCTATGAGATTCCAAACATAATAAAATAATTTTTTTTACGAAATTACAATTTGATTAATAAAATTTTTGATTAACTTTACTTTCCTGCCAACCAAATGAGGCCAAAAAGAAAAAAGAAAATAGAGAGACGGAAGGGTCACATGAGCTAAGAAATGGTTGATGAGTAGGGTAGAGCCAAGACCCGTGGTTAGGAGCAAATATATTTTTAGTATATAGTAAGAATAAAAATTATATTAATGATTAATATATATATATACATGATTAAATAAATTTGATAATTTAAGACTTGGTTAAAATTATGGTAAATAAATTAGAATAAATATTTAATTATACTAATTATGTATTATTAATAATTTTTAATGATCAAATAGTATCTTTTGTTTGTTTAATATATAAATGTTTTGTGATAAAAGAGGGCAATTTTGAGCTAGATTTGTTATCTAAGTGAAAAATCTAGTCCATGCACATAAATTTCTTACCAATCGGGCGTTGGAATTTGCGGTGGCTGGCGGCCCCTTCTTCTTCTTTCTTTGCCCATGAATGATCATTGTTATAAAGAGGACGGTGGTGCTGTTTTCCCGGGGAGATACTACAAAGGCAAAGGGGAAATTTAGAAAATTCTTATATGGATCTGATCCATGGGTAAGTGATATAGAATCGTTGATCCAAATTCACTCACGTCATCCATAAAGATGATTATTTTAAATTAAGAGCAAAGTGATGTGGATGAGTTTAGATCAAAAAATCCATGTCACTTATTATGAATTGGATCTATCTAACAAATTTTCAGAAGAACAAAGGGACGAATTGTGGTGTGGGTTCAACAAAACCAGTGAGAATCATGAGGGCTAATTTTGTCATCTAATAAATATATGCTAAGGCAATAAGATATTTTCTGCACAATATCATTGGGCTTGTTTGATAGCGAATAATAGGTATTATTTGTCAAATAATATTTGATCAACAATAATTTCTGTTTGGTTAGCAAAGCATTTTTTCCAAATAATATTTTGCACTATTCATATTTTGTCTTATTCATTATTCACTCAATCCATTATTTGCACTATTCAAATCATATTCATTATTTCTATTTTAAAAAAATATTCAATTAATAATTATATAAATAATTTTAAGCAATGTGTCTTCGTCAAATGCAGTGTTGTGAGGCTAAGTGAAGAACATTTACAATTGTCACTTTTCTATTTACATTGCTATAGGCATGTAAATGGGTCAAATTCGGGTCAGATCTAACATATCCATACCCAGATTTGATTAATATAATTGGAATTCTGATCCCAATCTCAGACAGGTCTACAAAAAGTAGATCATACCCTGATTCGTCGGGTCTTATCGGATCGGGGTCTTAATATATCATTTTTAACTTTTAAAATTATATATAGAACTATTATAATTTATTGAATTTTTTTTTTTTAATTATAAAAAAGTATTTAGTTCATAATTAATATTTATGCATATATTCTACATTAAATACAAATTATATGAGCAATTTACACAATATACATATAAAATAATACTAATATATAATAGTTTTATTATATATTAAATATTTTAATTAGATCTGGACATTAATCAGGTAGTAACACTAAGATCCATATCTGACTCAATTTATTATAATAACTAAACGAGTCCGGATCGGATTTAGGTAATAGGAATTTGTCATAAAGTCAGACCCAGATAAACGTGTCTGAATCAGTTCTGGGTCTAAACCCGACCCAATTGACAGGCCTATTGCATTGTTGTTTTTAAACTTTTTGGTAATAATTGAAGTGGAGCTCCAATTAGACATGTAAACGGGTGGGATCCAAGCCAAATCTTACATATCCATAGCTAAATCCGTTTAATATTATCGGATTCGGATATGAATTTAGATTTTTTTAAGACTATAAAAGGAGATCCATATCCAAATTCGTCGGACCTTATTGGATCAAAATCTTGATATTATTTTATAAATTTGAAAATTTATATATAAAAACTTCAAATTTTTATAGAATTTTTTTTTAATTGTAAAAAAAGAAGATTTAATTCATATTCATATTCATACATGTATTTTACATTAGAGCAAAAATTATATTGGAAATAAATAAATATATATATAATCGGATCAAAATAATCGGATCCATATCCGATTGATTTATTATACAATAACTAAACGAATCCAAATCGAATCCGGATTATCAGATTTACACATTGATCTCAATCCAAATAAATGATTTATGAAACAGGTCGAATCAGATGCGATTTATTTACAGGCCTATCTCTAATTGCTCACAAATTATAATGCTATATTTTGTAGGCTTAAATTTAATTTAAAAATGTCAAACAATGTCATTTTTTTGGAATATGTTTTAAAGATTGACACTCCGTTTTCAAGTATAGTTTAATATTAAAATAATAGACAAATTGAATAGATGAATGAAAGCGTTTGACAATCATGATTCGAAATATTAACTTGTTTAGCAAGTCGAATTACTCAAAATCTAGTAAAAATAAAAACTCAACCACCGTAAATAGGGAAATCAATAAGGGAATTAAACAAAAAACCATCCATAGTTATTTAATTAGTTGTGCAATTATTTTATTTTTAAATGGATCCAGCAAATAATAGGTATTTTTTATTTCCAATCCAAATGGTTATTTTAAAATATTATTTTGTATCCAAACAATTATTCTATTTTTACAAAAGTTACATTATTTTTAAAAATCACTAAAGTTAAAAGACAAATATTATTCAATATTCCAAATAATACTCCATTATTGACTATCCAAATAGTACTATTGCCCTTTTATATGTTTTGTCGATTACATTTCCCATTTTCCACTTGCTTAAAGGCGTTCAAACGAGTAAAATGCCACTACCTTATTTTATATTAAACAATTATGTGATGTACGTGGCTGTACAAGCCGTAACATAAAGCCTTAAGATTGGAAATGTTAAACAAAACTATAAGATTGTTAGTTCTTGAAAAAAAATTGAAAAACTCATTACAATTTGTCTTACTGGGATTTAATTATGCTTTGCCCCCTATAACATAAATAAGGTTAATTGTAAATTATCTCTAATATTTACTTTTTCACCAAAGTTTTTTTCCATATGAGATTGTGATAAAGTGTCATAATTACATTAACTTTTTTTAATAACATCTTGTCACCCCGACATTAGGAGTGGTACCTAAATATGTTTTATAATCAATTTTCCCTCCAAAACTAACCAATAATTTTTCGTCTAAAAGTATGAACAAAAATGTTATACTTTTTAGTATTTTAGTATTAAGAGAAGTGGACTGATTAGGCTAGTGGCAGAGCAAAAAATTAAAAAGAAAAAAGAAGAAGAAGAAGAAGTAGATGCATGGTGAAGATCTAATATAGGTTGGTTGATCAATCGACGACGAGGGCGGATTGGAATCGATCTACTTGGGTGAGGGAGAGGGAGAGGGATGAACAATGAATGGGGAGGGAAAGTTGATGGAATGAGAAGGGAAATGGTCAGAGGAAAGGAACAGAAGGATGTGAAGAAGAAATGGAATAACTTAACAAAATTTCCTCTTTTATTTTTTTATTTTTTTATCTTTAATTATTTAATGTGGATTATCCAATGAGGATTTTGTAAAATCCCGAAATTGTTCGGATATTGAAAAATTCTAGTTTCAATGAATGATTCCAAAAAAAAAAAAAAAAAAAAAAAACTCGTTCCCATTGTATTAACCTAAAGCAACATATGCAAAATGGAAAAAAAAAATTTATTACTTACTCTGTTCCATTAATATTACAAATTGTTAGATAATTAAAAAGTAGGAAATTTTATTATTATTTTTTAGTTATTTTAATGATTGTCATACTCACTGTATTACAGAATAAGTAATCAAAACTTACCATATAAAATGAGGTTGATTATGATTCTTGATTCTGATATCCAACCAAACACCCCTGAGAATTTTTGTGTTCCTTGGCTTTGAGTTTGTAAACCTGTATTTGCTGGAAACAAAGGCAACATCGTTAGATCTTCCCACTTTATATCTAGTACAAATTAATTGATGTGATGATATATTAATGGGGAATTCTATAATTTTCTTTAGGAAATTATTTTTTTATTTTTAAAAGTTTGTATAGAACAATTTTTAAAGCACATGGTGTTGTACTGTATAAATATTTAAAGCATAAAAAAATAATTTTCTAAAAAAAACTTATAGAATTTTTCTATATTAATACCTGTATATATTAAAAAAATTTTATTTTGTTTGTATAGCAACTTGTTGGACTAATGGGAGACTCTATCTCGATCCCCCATTTAAAACCTACGGTTTTTTAAAATAATAGCCCTTTTCCACTAAGAAAGAAAAGTCTCCCACTGGTGCAAATGCTAAATAAATTTTAGGGATGACTTCATAAACCTCTCTTAAAGTTTATACTAATGTCACTAAGCATTCTTGAACTTTAAAAAATATCACAAACTTCCCCTAACTTTATATTTCTTATAACATGTCAATCCATTTCAAAAAGAAATTATTAAACAATTCATTTTAGAATTAAAAAAACTAATGATATTTCCATTTTACCCCTTTATGGACCTGCTATTTAATTTAGTACCAAAATTTAAATAATTAGAATGGTTGGAAAAAATAAATGCTACGCTAATTAATTTATTAAAAAATTAATTATTTTGTATCAAATTTTAATTTTATATTTTTCTTTATTTACAAGACTCTGCAAATTCAAAGGAATATATTAATTCAATGACAATAGTGCCTGAAACTAAAATATTCTCATATTTACTGTTAATGGATTTTTAATTAATTAAAAGATTTTAGTCCAATAACTTAGTTTATAAACAAATTACATAATTGTATAAAAAGACTTGGAATGCTAAATATGTAGTCAAATCCTCCAAAAATTGAATTTGCAAAGCATGGTAAAATAACAAAATATTGAATTATAATTTATACAAAATTAATTAATTACTATTTTTTAACATATTAAATTAGCATAGCAGACCTTTTTTTCCAACCATTCTAAACAATTATGTTTTGATACTAGGTTAACTAATGGGTCAATAAAAGGATAAATTTGGAATCAACTAGGTTCTTTATTCTAAAATGAATTGTTTAATAATTTATTTTTGAATTGGGTTGACATGTTACAAGAAATAGGGAGTTATGGGAGATTTGTAAGATTTTATAAAGTTCAGAGATGCTAAATGAAAGTAACATAAACCTTAGGGGTGGTTTCCAAAATTATCCTTAAATTTTATTATTAATAAAGCACAAAGTTTGAAATATCAAATTTAATATGTTATTTTTAATATGCATTTAATAAACTATTATGTAACTTACTTTATTTCTCACTACTCTCAACAATTGTCCAACTTCTCCACTTTATTCATCGTTTAAATTTTAATAAATATTTTCTTTAGAATATAAAAAAAAAGAAGAAAAAATTCACAAAATTTTTTTAAATAAAAAAATTCACAAATTTTTTATAAATAAATTAACAATTTATTATGCTATATTTTATGAGATCTTTTTTTTTTTTTTTTTCATGATGCATCTTTATATATTTTCAATTACACTACTATAAGTGTGTCGAAATCACAAGTAATTAATTATATTAAGCAACATCTCATCGTCAAAGGAGCTGTTTTAATAACTCTTTAGTATTTTGGTGTAATTTTAATTTTTTTATTTAAAAAAAAATAAGAGTGCCAATCGCCCATTTTACACACTAACATCATTATCATGTAACTTCCTATCATTCTACCAATACTTTTACATTAATAAGACTACTCTTTTGATGTACAGGTTGTATGTTATTCCTATTAATACCCTTCATTAAGTAATTTTAGAACTTCTTCCTCCCTTTTATTTTTCATGCATGATTAGTTTCTTTAAAAATTTTTGTACATTCTCTTGATAATATAATTATATTTTATATTAAAAATATATAATATAACAAAAATATGTTTATTGTAAAATGCACTGGTTTGCAGTAATCACCAGGAAATGAAAATTGCACACATATATAATTTTCTTTTATTTAGGGAGTAAAAGAAGTGGGTCTCCACATATTTTCTTCGTAACTCGAACTTATGACCTAAATTATAGGGGAAATATAGTTTCATCATTTCAATTAGTAGCAAATAACCCCTTATCTCCTTTATATAACTATAGAATAACTCTTGAGAATGTTTATGGTGGTTATTGAATAATTAGTGACATCTTAGTAGTTGTTCAATGACTAATGAGAGGAATCCAATTGAATTGCGTGATCCATTTTACTAAAAATAGGGGATCATGTTTTGTCCAAATACCAACACAATTTGAAATACATAAAAATTTTCATTAGTTCTTGAGTAACTATTAAAATGCGTAATAGTTGCTGAATGACCAAAATAAATTTTGTCCTAACTCAATATCTCCTTCCTTATTCCCACCACCTATATTTTCTTTTTTATATAATTTGTCTATAGAATTTTACAAAATTCCATCTGCCTTTTCCATTGATTATTACTTTACTACTTTTAATAAGGCAAAAGCAAATCAGTTTTCGTGTTAATACATTTTCATTTTCTTCTAATGCCCTCATATATAACTTCCCACAATTTCACATTAACTAGTAATAAATATTTGTCCCCTTAAATTCCATACTTCTAATTTTTCTTTTATTTGCACACATGTAAAGTCTATCATTTTTGCTAGTACTACTTTACTTAACTCCTCAGCATTTACCCACGTTTGGTACGCGTTGATGGTTTGGAATGGAAAAGTCATTTCAGGCAGAATGTGTTTTCACCCAAAATATGTAAGAATATTTATTCCCATCACATGTCTGGTGACTATCAAGGCAGAATGGAATGAGTATTTTTTTATTAATATTTGGTATAACCAATTTTAGAAGTCAGAATGAAAAGAATTAAGTTGGCTTAAATATCCCTGATTCTTTTAAGAAAATATTACAAATTTTTATTTTGTTTTTTTGTTTTTGTTCATGTTATTTATATTTTTATGGCTGTGAAAAAGTTTAAAATTTTTTTACTAAGGATAAAAATATTAAAAAGTTACGTATTATTTTTTGATTCAAATACATATTAGATAACTTAGTTTACTATTTTATAACACTATATATGTTTTTTTTTTTAAAAAAAATTTGATATTCATTTTGATAAAATCGCTATGCAAATAAAATAAAAATATAATTGACCATTTATGGTATCTAAATTGTGTTTTCTATTTTTATATTTAAATATTTTACATGTAATTATATTTTCCTAGAGAAATTATATATTTGGATTTTAAATTTTAACCGTGTTGTTACATTTTTTCTTTAAAAAAGAAAAGAAGTGTTAAAATCCCCCTGGAAGTGGATATTAAAATTATTGTACAAATTTCACATAACTCAAATAATTAAATTATACAACTTATCTAATTATGTACTACCATATTTATTTTGAAAAAAAAAATGAGTATATTTGCAAAGGGATTACAACTGTGCAAAGAAAAAAATTTGAATACAATTTGAATAAATATGTAATCTCATAATATTCTCTTTCCAAAATAAAGTTGGAAAGAGTTTTCCTTAACTTTTTGTGAGGAATGGGGATTTCAAGATCTAGTAGGATTGGTTTTTCCTGATGGAATGATCTTTTCAACTTAAAACTCCCATACCAAACGTTTAATGGAATGGAGAAGTTGGAAAGTTCTTTCCATTCTAGGCTATTCTTGCATACCAAATGTGGGATTAGTGTAATTTTGGTGCCATTTATTAATTTATAATTAATTTAATAGATTTTTTGTTATTTTCTCTCATACCTTTTCTTGACTTGGCACAAAATAACTTCGTCGGATCCACTATCAAATACTGTTTCTTAACTTCTCTGCCTTCTTCTTAACTACCTTTTTTTTATGGGTGTCAGTCATGTTGTGTCGCGAGTTATCGTATCTTGTTATAATCGTGTTCGAGTCATAAAATCTCAACTTTAACTCTACCCAATTAATAAAAGTCGTGTCGTATATGACTTGTTTATTTCTATGTTGTGTCGTGTCATGTCGAAACTAGTTTAACTTATTTACTATTGATAGTACTAAATTAATCCAACAAAAAATTTTATGATATGTAACAATGATTCTCTCAAGATTTTATACAAGTAAAAATAATTTTTTTCTTTAAAATTGTAAAGTCATAGTGATCTTAAATACTTAGAATTTTATATAATTTCACATAAAAATATAATATTACATTTATAATGTACATTTTTTACTCTGAGTCAACCTTAAAAGTCTTCTATAAAGATTTGAATGTAAATAAATAATAGAAAGCAAATTATATATGAAGGTTAAAAAAGTTATATATGAAGGTTAAAAAAGTTATAATATAATTTCCTTAGAAATATCGTAACATATTTTCATATATATAATTGCATATAATGCACTAAACATGTCAATCGTGTCGACCCGTTTACTTTCATATAGATCCATTTATTCTTTTGTTGTAAACGTGTCATGTCATAATTGTGTTCATGTTATGAAACCCCAATCCTAAACTATTAAATATCTTAAATTTCGTATTGTGTTATAGTGTCGTATAAAAAATTAATACCCCTATTTTTTCCTTTTGATTTAATTTACTATTATTATTATTTGGATAAAATTGCACACGCATAGTGTGCTTTTATGACTAGTATGTTATAAAATTTTGTAGATTTCAATTTATGCGTGATACATATAACAAGTAATACTCCTTCTTATCTTATTTATATTGTCATACCTTACTATTTTTGATGTCCTATAATTCCAAATAATCATTACTTTACTAAACCATATTCCGATTCCACCTTACTAACTATTCAAATTATAATTTATTTGAATTGAAACATACACAGCAATAAAATTGATTTTTTTTTTTTAAATGTATCCATCCCATGGTTGACAATAAAATTATAATGCAGGGAGTAATAATTTTGGAAAATAATACAATCCCATAATGAAATCATTTTGTTGTACTTTAAAGGCTTATATAGTTTTCAATACCTATCTTCTCCTCGGAAAATAATACAATCACATAAAATTGAATTTTTTTTTTTTAAATGTATCATTCACAGATTTGATCATCATCAAGCTTGAGGGTAAAGTTTTCAATACCTATCTTCTCCTCGTGGTATCTCTTCACAATGCCGTTCACATATCCGCAGAAATTTTTATATTTTTCTGTTTTAATTTTTTTTTTTGATCCCACATCCAATGAGATGAGCCGTTGAATCTGTTATTGAAAAATAGTTCATCGCTGAATTTCAAAGTGGGGTTGGCGCGCGATGCGCTCAAAAATGCCTTGGACAATATACTTGTTCTGATGGCTTCTTTTATTGGGAGGAAAGAGAGTATGCGATGAAGTATTTATTTAAAATCGGTTCTGGCAATCCTGTTATCTCTCCCGTGATGACTTCTTGAATCTCTGCCATCATGGATTGAAAAATCTGGAATCGCTATGGATTTAGAAAAAAAAAAAAAGAATCGGACTTATTGAGGAAAAACAAGTGATCGAAATAAGGAAATTAGATAGATATATATAATATAGGGAAATTCTATAATTTTTTTTAGAGAATTATTCCTTTGTACTTTAAATACTTGTACAGTACAACATTATGTGCTTTAAAAGCTTGTACTTTAAATACTTGTACAGTACAACATTATGTGCTTTAAAAGCTTGTATTGTACAAACTTTTAAAGTCAAGGTAATGATTTCCTAAAAGAAACGGTAGAATTTCCATATAATATATGAGAAGGTATAGTCAATGAGTTTTCTAATTGTTTTAGGTAAGTTTGTTGGTTGAGTCCAAATAGTATTCTACTCCCTAGTTGTAATTGTTTTGTGAATTGAGTCAATTTACTTTTTGTTTTAATTAAACATATTGGTATATAGATTGTAATATATTTCCTATACAAATATGGATGTCTGTCTATATATTTTTTTTTAAAAAAATAAAAAACCAAATTTTATTCAATGAGGTGAGGAATACTCCAATTGAAAAAAGAAAATTCCTAGCTTCTTTAGCTAAAATATGAGTTATATTATACCCAGTTCAAGCCAATATCAATTAAATTGTCCAACAAAAATATAATCTCATCTAACAATTGACCAAACTTAGACATCCTCATAAAGCAGCCAAATCATATAAAACTTTAGTTCCCTAATTAAAGAGAATCTTCTGTTGGGTATGCCTTGTATCTTTTGTTTTGTCCCACATTAGTTTAGGAAGAATATTTTTCTCCTACCCAATGTTAATAATTAAGGCCCTTAATTTATAACATTGGGTAAAATATTGTTGAAAGACAAACTATTGCCATTTGCCAAATATTGCTGCAGAAAGACCATCCAAGAAGAATAGAGATAGATTTGAGCTAAGTTAGGTGACATATGGTTATTACTGAACTTTCGCAAGGTTGATTTGTTGCTGAAGCCTATGTTGATACCTCTTACAACTGCCATATGTAGAGCTATTTAACTGGTGATTGGCACCTGCAAATAGAAACCACCACCACTATTTTACCATTTTAATGCCTTAAAAATGTGTACCAGGAACTTCTTATCCATTTTTTTAGCATATAAATAAATCATGCGTACAATCATTTTATTGCACCCCAACTTTGTTTAGATATATATTCAGCTATTACTAAAAGCTAATGAAACTAGGATTGGTTGTTAATTTCTTTCAAAATTTTATATTTTAAAGAAAAATAGTGGGCATTGACCGTGCTACGCACGGTCAGGTTCAACTAGTATTGTAGGTACATATGTATGTTATTGATTTTTGAAATATCAAGTATTATTCGCTCTCGAAACTTTTGAAAATTATTGTGAATTGCTTATATTCTTTAATTATGTATTAGTAGTTATGAATTTGATTTATTATTATAAAAATTTGTAATGTTTGATTTAATTTCTAATTTTTAATGTCATATTTTTAGATGTGAAATGATGTTCTAAAATTTTGAAGTATAGTTAATAGACTGAAAAATTATATTAGATATGGGATATGTATTATATTCGACTTGATCAAATAAGTCAAATTTAAATGATTCTACTTTATTGACGTTGGACATTAACTTTAAGATTGTAAGTTAAAAGTTAAATAAGTGAAGAAAAATAAATTGAGAATCTGTAAAAGAAGTCTATGGGATCATATGGATGCTGGTCCCTACTTTGTCCCTAAGACACTGCTTGTTAGTAAAATAGAGACTAGCGGGTAAACTAAACTTACCTAACTCATACTTAGGATAAGACCATGTATGGGACTGACGCCTGTATCAGTGCCGGAAGGTCAAGGAAATTGGTGATCTAACGTTGAATAAGAGACAGATATTCGCATTAATTCTGTAACACATAACCTTTTGGACTGATGCTTTCTTCAGTTTCGTGAAATGTTATAAAAGACATAGTGGAACAATTAATTGCATAATTTTGCAATAGATTCTTAAAGCTAGTTTATTTAAACTTTTCAAATTTCAACTTGAATTCATATTTAAAAAGTCATTCAGGTGTTATATTGAGGTATTGTTAAATAACAAGAATTTTGAATAAATTTTGGTATAAATTTCGAAGTGTTTTGGTGAAGTTAGACCAAAAAAAAAAAAATCCTAATAAATACTGCACAAATTTTGAATAATTTAAGATGCATTTTGGAATTTGAAACTTATAAATAAATTTTGCATTGAAAATGAATTTTTATGGCATATTTCATTTAAGATTAATTTTAGAGAATTTGGAGGTTATAAATAATTTTTGCAGTGAAAATGAATTTTTCAATTGGTGGTTAATATTGTCTTTTTCAAATTTTTAGTGGTCATTGGTAAAGATTAACAAAAGGGCAAAGTGACTGAAGAACAATTACAGTCAGGGACTTTAAACAATAAAACAAAATACAATTAAAACTCCCTGTATCAATAAAATTCTAAAAGTAGTCTTAGTCTAATATGCCAAAAAACACTTGTTCATTTGGTAATCATTCCAACTTAATTTGCTGTTAACTTGTAGAAGTCAAAAAAATACCCACGGATAAAAATTTGACTAATAATTGATAAGCCAATAAACCAAAAAGGACTTAATTGCAAATGTCAATTTGCAAACCAATGAAAAGTAAATTGACCACCGAAGTTGTGGTCTATTGATTTATCGAAGATCACAATGAAATCAAGGTTCAATCCATCACAATGAAATTAACAATAAGAAAGGTGGACGGAGAATTTGGGAGGAGAAAATATAATAATAATAAATTTTAAATAACAATTTTCTCAACTAAACAATGAATAATTAACACTTTTATATAAGTATCAGTTAATTTAAATTCTTACCGGATTTGACTATCATAATTGAGCTATAATCCCATATAAAATTAACTTCTATTCTAACAACGACACTAATTAGTTGTGGAATAATTAGATCCCTTACAAACTTAATTACTAAAATTTAATTAAACTAAAACTCCTAAGGCTTTTTTTAATACATCAGCATAATTAGTAGTAGTGCTCCATTCCAAACTGAAGTAGAGTGTCTTATTCCACAAAGCATCCCAGTGAAAAAATTTCGACGGCCCCTCTTCAACGAACTCAACTTTCTTCCATGAGGCTTGACGATCAATCACCACAAATTCTAGTCGCTTTAAGTTCTGCTGCCAAAGCCTGATTTCCTTTGAATAATTTCTTCTAAACATGAGCGTTTTATACAGTAATATCGCGAACTTCCGGTCCGAATAACAGTAAGTCACACATTTAGGACGACAAATAAAAGTAAAAAAACCATCCAGAGCCGAAACTAATGATGATAAAGGTAACTTGGAATGAATGTCTAGAGATAATTCTTGCACCTTTTGAGGTTTATGATGGATTGTAGTATTAATTAGATGATAATACTTTCGAATTTTATTGACATCAAAGGCTATACCTCCCTGATATTTGAATAGCAACTATAATTTTTTCAGAATCAACAAATTTAGCCAACAATTCCTTCAATTTCAGCAACCATACATAGTCCGCAATTCCTCCGCAATGTATCTTTATCCTAGAGTACCATGTTCTTGAGGTTGTTTAAAAAAATTTTGGTTTGATTTTGAAATCGCTTTCATAATAAAAAACAACCAAGCTAGGAACATCAAATTCTGTTTTTTCGATTTTATTGTTATCCTTCAATAGTATTCTTCTGAGTGACTTACTTGATATTTTGACTATTAGCAAGTTGTCGCAATGCATGATCTCCAATTCTTTAATGTGTGGGAATTTGTTATCCAAATTCATTAAAAAAATTTCACTTGTACTCCCAATACTACGTAGCGATAAAATCTTGAGATTTGGATATTCGGATGCAATTAGAGTTATCCCACAAGGTATCCATTCCCGGTCCGACTTCGTTGTTTTGTGCCAACAAATTAACGATTCAAGACTTGGTACTAATTAGAACCTTCAACTTTAGGACTATTAAGTAAGGCAAGAGTACACTTTTTGAGATTATCAATTTTGGTTGTGACGTTAACATTCTTGAGGTCATTACAATTCCAAATCTCCACTACTTCAATCAACTGGCAGCTTTTCAATATTTTATGCAACATCTCATTGTCTAAACATACAGATCGAAGATGTAACTATTTGATACGATCACACATTATTTTATGATCATGTCGTGTCATAATCATGTTACACATTCTAATCCTTAAATCTAGGAGTGATTTAGCTCCTAGAAAGAATTGAGGCACGGTAAATTTCCTAATAGAGAGACCGTTTCCTACAGCAACTTTTATGCATCTCTCCACAAATTGAGAATCCCATTCATAGATTTGATCATCATCAAACTTGAGGGTAAAAGAGAATACCTATCTTCTCCTCGTGGTATCTCTTCACAATGCCGTTCACATATCCGCAGAAGTTTTCATATTTTTCTTATTTGATTTTTTTGATCCCACATCCAATGAGATGAGCCGTTGAATCTATTATTAAAAAAAAGTACATCGCTGAATTCCAAAGTGGGATTGGCGCGCGATGCGCTAAAAAATGCCTTGGACAATATACTTGTTCTGATGGCTTCTTTTATTGCGAGGAAAGAGAGTATGCGATGTAAAATCGGTTCTGGAAATCCTGTTATCTCTCCCGTGATGACTTCTTGAATCTCTGCCATCATGGATTGAAAAATCTGGAATCGCTATGGAATTAGAAAAAAAAAAAAAGAATCGGACTTATTGAGGAAAAACAAGTGATCGAAATAAGGAAATTAGATAGGTATATATATAATATAGGGGAATTCTATAGTTTCTTTTAGGGAATTGTTCATTTGTACTTTAAATACTTGTACAGTACAACATTATGTCCTTTAAAAGCTTGTACTGTACAAACTTTTAAAGTCAAGGTAATGATTTCCTAAAAGAAACGGTAGAATTTTCATATAATATATGAGAAGGTATAGTCAATGAGTAGAAACTATTTCTAATTATTTTAGGTAAGTTTGTTGGTTGAGTTCAAATAGGATTATACTCCCTAGTTGTAATTATTTTGTAAATTGAGTCCATTTATTTTTTGTTTTAATTAATTAGTATATAGATTGTAATATATTTCCTCCTACTTTATGGATGTCTGTCTATACATTTTTTTTAAAAAAAATAAAAAAATTGAATTTTATTCAACGAGGTGAGGAATACTCAAATTGAAAAAAGAAAATTCCTAGGTTCTTTAGCTAAAATATGGGCAATATTAGACCCAGTTCAAGCCAATATCATTCAAATTGTCCAACAGAAATCTAATCTCATCTAACAATTGACCAAACTTAGACATTCTCATACTGCAGCCGAATCATATAAAACTTTAGTTCCTTAATTAAAGAGAATCTTCTGTTGGGTATACCTTGTATCTTTTGTTTTGTCCCACATTAGTTTGGGAAGAGTATTATTTTCCTACCCAATGTTATTAATCTAAGACCCTTAATTTATAACATTGTCCTGGACCCAATGTTATTAATTAAGACCCTTAATTTATAACATTGGGTTGGAGAAAAATACTCTTCCCAAACTAATGTGGGACAAAACAAAAGATACAAGAAATACCCAACAAATCTCCACATTGACTTGTATCGCATAATAAATCCTCATAAAATGACAAATTTTCACAAAATGAAATTCTCTACATTCTCCACAAAAATTTTAATAGTCCAGATTCTCGATTCACAAATGGATCGGCACAATTCCACCTTCTCCAACAAAGTCCCAAATTTGTACTCAATGCAAGCCCACTTTTCATCCACAAAATAGGCTGAATAAAACTCTTCACAAATACCAAACGGACGACTCAAAAGCTCAAACGTCCAATACACAAAGAAGAAGAGTGTAACAAAACGGCCAATACCAAGAAGAAATTACTTACCAACGAGTAACCCATGATTCAAAATTTCATAACCCAAAACTTCGTTACCATCAAATTGGCTTAACTTGGGTCCCTGGCTCTGATACCAATACCAATTTGTTAGGATCGAAACCCTGGATATTTACGAAAATTACTTAATAAGCAGGATTGAAACCCCGGATATCTATGAAAATTACTTAATAAGCTCTTGAAAATAATAACGAATCTAAATAAAGAGAAATATAACAATAAAAAGAACACAAAGATTTATGTGTTTTGGTCAAATCGACCTACGCCTCCGGGGAAGGGGAAAAATCCACTAATTTAATAGGATTACAAATCTGGAGAAACCTCCACAAAATGGGCTATAGGCACCATTATAACAAAAGCACAAGAGAGCCCAAATAAGTCAAAAGGCTGGATGGTCATAAAGGCCTTGAAAGTCCACTAAAGCTCTCTTGGCTTGGTGCACTGAAAACCTTAATTATGGCCCTTGATTTATAACATTAGGTGGAACAGAAATACTCTTCCCAAACCAATGTGGGACAAAACAAAAGATACAAGATGTCTCTCATTGGTATCTACATTGACTTGTATCGCATAACGAATCCTTGTAAAATAGTAAATTTTCCCACAAAACGAAATTCTGCACATTCTCCACAAAATTCAATAGCCCAAATTCTCGATTCACAAATGGATCGACACAACTCCACCTTCTCCAACAAAGTCCCAAATTTGTACTCAATGCAAGCCCACTCTTCATCCATAAAATAGGCCCAACAAAACTCTTCACAAATGCCAAACGGACGACTCGGAAGCTCAAACGTCCAATACACAAAGAAGAGTAACAAAATGGCCATTACCAAGAAAAAGTTACTTGCCAACGAGTAACCCATGATTCAAAATTTTTCAATCCAAAACTTAATTTATAACATTGGGTAGGAGAAAAATACTCTTCCCAAACTAATATTGGACAAAACAAAAGATACAAAGGTATACCCAACCGAAGATTCTCTTTAATTAGGGAACTAAAGTTTTATATGATTCCGCTGCTTTATGAGGATGTCTAAGTTTGGTCAATTGTTAGATGATATTAGATTTCTGTTGGACAATTTCAATGATATTGGCTTGAACATGGATCTAATATTGCCCATATTTTAGCTAAAGAAGCTAGGAATTTTCTTTTTTCAATTGGAGTATTCCTCACCTCCTTGAATAAAATTTGATTTTTTATTTTTTTTAAAAAAATGTATAGACAGACATCCATAAAGTAGAAGGAAATATATTACAATCTATATACCAATTAATTAAAACAAAAAGTAAATGGACTCAATTCACAAAACAATTACAACTAGGGAGTAGAATCCTATTTGGACTCGACCAAAAAAAATGTATAGACAGACATCCATAAAGTAGGAGGAAATATATTAAAATCTATATACCAATTAATTAAAACAAAAAGTAAATGGACTCAATTCACAAAACAATTACAACTAGGGAGTAGAATACTATTTGGACTCAACCAACAAACTTACCTAAAACAATTAGAAAACTCATTGACTAAACCTTCTCATATATTATATGAAAATTCTACCGTTTCTTTTAGAAAATCATTACCTTGACTTTAAAAGTTTGTACAGTACGTAAGCTTTTAAAGCACATAATGTTGTACTGTACAAGTATTTAAAGTACAAAGCAATAATTCCCTAAAAGAAACTATAGAATTCCCCTATATTATATATACCTATCTAATTTTGATATTTCGATCACTTGTTTTTCCTCAATAAGTCTGATTCTTTTCTCTTTTTTTTTTCTAAATCCATAGCAATTCCAGATTTTTCAATCCATGATGGCACAGATTCAAGAAGTCATCACGGGAGAGATAACAGGATTGCCAAAATTGATTTTACATCGCATACTTTCTTTTCTCCCAATAAAAGAAGCCATCAGAACAAGTATATTGTCCAAGGCATTTTTGAGCGCATCGCGCGCCAACCCCTCTTTGAAATTCAGCGATGAACTATTTTTTAATAACAGATTCAACGGCTCATCTCATTGGATGTGGATCAAAAAACTAAAAATCAAAAAACCAAAATAGAAAAATATGAAAACTTCTGCGGATATGTGAACGGCATTGTGAAGAGATACCACGAGGAGAAGATAGGTATTGAAAGCTTTACCCTCAAGTTTGATGATGATCAAATCTGTGAATGGGATTCTCAATTTGTGGAGAGATGCGTAAAAGTTGCTGTAGGAAACGGTGTGAGATGCCTTGATCTCTCTATTGAGAAATTTACCGTGCCTCAATTCTTTCTAGGAGCTCAATTTGTGGAGAGATGCATAAAAATTGCTGTATAAAACGGTGTAAGATGCCTTGATCTTTCTATTGGGAAATTTACCGTGCCTCAATTCTTTCTAGGAGCTAAATCACTCCTAGATTTAAGGATTAGAATGTGTAACATGATTATGACACGACATGATCAGAAAATAATGTGTGATCGTCTCAAACGATTACATCTTCGATATGTATGTTTAGACGATGAGATGTTGTATTAAATATTGAAAAGCTGCCAGTTGATTGAAGTAGTTGAGATTTGGAATTGTAATGGCATCAAGAATGTTAACGTCACAACCAAAATTGATAATCTCAAAAGTAGTGTACTCTTGCCTTACTTAATAGTCCTAAAGTTGAAGGTTCTTTAGTACCAAGTCTTGAATCGTTAATTTGTTGGCACAATACAACGAAGTCGGACCGGGAATGGATACCTTGTGGGATAAATCTAACTGCATCCGAATATCCAAATCTCAAGATTTTATCGCTACGTAGTATTGGGAGTACAAGTGAAATTTTTTTAATGAATTTGGATAACAAATTCCCACACATTAAAGAATTGGAGATCATGCATTGCGACAACTTGCGAATAGTCAAAATATCAAGTAAGTCACTCAGAAGAATACTATTGAAGGATAACAATAAAATCGAAAAAACAGAATTTGATGTTCCTAGCTTGGTTGTTTTTTATTATGAAAGCGATTTCAAAATCAAACCAAAATTTTGTTTTAAAGCAACCTCAAGAACATGGTACTCTAGGATAAAGATACATTGCGGAGGAATTGCGGACTATGTATGGTTGCTGAAATTGAAGGAATTGTTGGCTGATAAATTTGTTGATTCTGAAAAAATTATAGTTGCTATTCAAATATCAGGAGGTATAGCCTTTGATGTCAATAAAATTCGAAAGTATTATCATCTAATTAATACTACAATCCATCATAAACCTCAAAAGGTGCAAGAATTATCTCTAGACATTCATTCCAAGTTACCTTTATCATCATTAGTTTCGGCTCTGGATGGTTTTTTTACTTTTAAAGCAGTCGTCACTAAATGTGTGACTTACTGTTATTCGGACCGGAAGTTCGCGATATTACTGTATAAAATCTCATGTTTAGAAGAAATTATTCAAAGGAAATCAGGCTTTGGCAGAGAACTTAAAGCGACTAGAATTTGTGGTGATTGATCGTGAACCCTCATTAGAAGAACAACTTCGAATGACAATTTACTTCTCTTATACACAATTTACATTTGTATAAAATCCTTTTTCGTTTATTGGCTTATCAATTATTAGTCAAATTTTTATCCGTGGATATTTTTTTGACTTCTACAAGGAAGTTAACAGCAAATTAAGTTGGAATGATTACCAAATGAACAAGTATTTTTTGGCATATTAGACTAAGACTACTTTTAGAATTTTATTGATACAAAGTTTTAATTGTATTGTGTTTTATTGTTTAAAGTCCCTAACTTTAATTGTTCTTCACTCACTTTGCCCTTTTGTTAATCTTTAACAATTTGACCACTAAAAATTTGAAAAAGACAATATTAACCACCAATTGAAAAATTCCTTTTCACTGCAAAAATTATTTATAACCTCAAAATTCTCTAAAATTAATCTTAAATGAAATATGCCATAAAAATTCATTTTCAATGCAAAATTTATTTATAAGTTTCAAATTCCAAAATGCATCTTAAATTATTCAAAATTTGTGCAGTATTTATTAGGATTTTTTTTTTTTTTTTTTTTGGTCCAACTTCACCAAAACACTTCGGAATTTATACCAAAACTTATTCAAAATTCATGTTATTTAACAATATCTCAATATAACACCTGAATGACTTATTATAAATATGAATTCAAGTTGAAATTCGAAAAGCTTAAATAAACTAGCTTTAAGAATCTATTGCAAAATTATGCAATTAATTGTTCCACTATGTTTTTATAACATTTCACGAAACTGAAGAAAGCATCAGTCCAAAAGGTTATGTGTTACAGAATTAATGCGAGTAGGGGCATCCATTCAACGTTAGGTCACCAATTTCCTTGACCTTCCGGCACTGGGCAGGCGTCAGTCCCATACATGGTCTTATCCTAAGTATGAGTTAGGTAAGTTTAGTTTACCCGCTAGTCTCTATTTTACTAACAAGCAGTGTCTTAGGGACAAAGTACAAGAGTCAAAGTAGGGACCATCATCCATATGATCCCATAGACTTCTTTTAAGGATTCTCAATTTATTTGTCTTCACTTATTTAACTTTTAACTTACAATCTTAAAGTTAATGTCCAACGTCAATAAAGTAGAATAATTTAAATTTGACTTATTTGATCAAGTCGAATATAATACTTTATCCCATATCTAATATAATTTTTCAGTCTATTAACTATACTTCAAAATTTTAGAACATCATTTCACATCTAAAAATATGACATTAAAAATTAGAAATTAAATCAAACATTACAAATTTATAATAATAAACCAAATTCATAACTACTAATACATAATTAAATAATATAAGCAATTAACAATTCACAATAATTTTCAAAAGTTTCGAGAGCGAATAATGCTTGATATTTCAAAAATCAATAACATACATATGTACCTACAATACTAGTTGAACCTGACCGTGCGTAGCACGGTCAATGCCCACTATTTTTCTTTAAAATTTAAAACATAAAATTTTGAAAGAAATTAACAACCAATCCTAGTTTCATTTGCTTTTAGTAATAGCTGAATATATATCTATACAAAGCTGGGTGCAATAAAATGATTGTACGCATGATTGATTTATATGCTAAAAAAATGGATAGGAAGTTCCTGGTACACATTTTTAAGGCATTAAAATGGTTTTAAAATAGTGGTGGTGCTTTCTATTTGCAGGTGCCAATCACCAGTTAAATAGCTCTACATATGGCAGTTGTAAGAGGTATCAACATAGGCTTCAACAATTCAGCAACAAATCAACCTTGCGAAAGTTCAGTAATAACCATATGCACCTAACTTAGCTCAAGTCTATCTCTATTCTTCTTGGATGGTTTTTCTGCAGCAATATTTGGCAAACAACAATAGTTTGTCTTTCAACAATATTACATGCACAAAGAGAAGCAAAAACATAAATCTTATTTGATCACTAATGAAACATTGTAAAGTCAAGAAATGTATACTCACATGAATAAGGGAAAAGTTGCAAATTTTGTAAAACTAAAAAACAACAAATTTTAGTTCAGCCAAATTAATTTTCATGAACCCACCATTACCAAATTAGTAGTATTGAGAAACTTATATCTCAGTAAAAGATTAGTTATTGTAGTTGTTGTAGCAATGTTTATTGACATAGCTATGGAAACAAACTACACAAGTGGGAACATCAAGTGGTGGATGATATCTAATGACCCCATAGCAAATAAGGAAATAGTAAAATATTTACAATTGGAGACCCTTTGACATTTGTGTGTGAACCAAGCCATAATGTGCTTGAAGTTTCAAAGTCAGACTATGGTGCCTGCTTGACAAATAACTCAATCTAATCCTACTCTGGAGGAAACACTGTCATATCTCTTGCGTCCCCAGGAAAGAAATACTTCATCAGTGAAACACCTGAACATTGCAACAAAGGAATGAAAGTGGTAAACAGTAAACTTGCTGAATCTACACCACCACCAACCACTACTCGATTCCTCTGGCAACCACTCCATCCTCCCCGACACCAGCAACTCCATATCAGCAACTCCTTTGGGTTCTGCAAATGTCAGTCCCATCAGTTCCCCTGTTCCATCTCCACCCAAAATTGCAGATCCAACGTACTCTCCTAAATTGTCCCTCTACATATCACCTTACAAGTCACCTATAAGCAGTCTTAATGATCATCCAAGTTACCAGCTATTAGTCTTGCATCATCACCTAGCACTCCTGCTGTTGAATTCCCCGCGACTCCTCCATTTTCCCGTTGCTACTTCACCATTTACCACACCCTCATCAGCTAACAAAATTCATGTGATCACTGCTTTTACAGTGGGAGTGGGGTTTATCATTGTGATGTTAATGACACTGTGAAGTTTTTAACAGATTTGCTTGTCGAATGTTTGTTACTGGCTAATTTTCTCCCATCTAATCCCTCAATTCTCCTTGTATCAATCATTCTTTGAATTTTCATCTATTGGGTGCATTCAAAAGATTTAGTTTCTAGCTTATAGTTTTGATCCATATTCAAAAAATAAAAATATTGAAGTTACAAAGTGTTTAAATGAGGAAAAAAGGCATCTACTAATCAGCAGCCCATTTCAAATTCTAAAAATCTGGTTATTAAAAAATTCTTTCTAGCAAATCAAATATGTGCTTCAGTACAGCAAATTTTACTAAACTTCGCATTATTATAAAAAAAATTTACCCCAACCTTTAAAACCAATGCAAAACAAAGAGTCAAATAATAAAATGGATCAAAATAAACCATATAAGATCATGAACAAAAGAACACAGACACAAATCTAGATAATAAAAGGAAGAAGATGTAAACAAAATAAGAAATAAAACTTGTTATGACAAACTTGGGGATACCATAAGGTAGAACGGCAACCCAAATCCGTGCAATCCACAAAAGAGAAACCTGCAAAATCCACAAAGAAGTAAACAAAATTCCATTACTCAAGCTGTTGATGGAATTCAAGAACACAAAATGAAACGGAAAAAATAAATAAAACTTACCCCAAGAAGAGCAAGAAAGAACAAAAGCCTTCAATTTGATGGGTTGTTTGTGATTAAAAAAATTACTTGCTGATTTTTGGAAAAATTGATACCAAATCCAATTCAGGCAATGCAAAAATAAGAAAAACCCACCAATATTTTCGACAGGAGAACTTGGACATCCATTTACAACATTGAATTCATGTAAGAATTCTCCAGAAGGGTCCGTTTGGACTTCAATGGCTGTAAATAAACAGGAAAAATTAGAACTGGAGGGGGGAAAATATCTTTTATCGTCATACAAAAAAAAAAAAAAACTGCATATTTATCTGGTTTAGCAAAAAAAAAAGCTCACAAACAAATAGATTTACTCCATACTTCAAACTCCCGAAAATAAAAAGATCATCACAATCAATCAAACAGATTTCTTAAATGTTTATTTTTAATAAATAAATAATAATAAATAAAAAAAAGATGAAGAAGAAAGCCTCACCAAAAAGCAAGAAGCACAAATCAGCAAATGAATCTATAATTTTTCTTTCATTTGATGAATGGAAGGCTTTTATGGGGTGTAAAATCGGATAATGCAATCGCATGATTTGTGGATAGTTTTGGTAGAAATGAGGGGTAAAGAGTAGGTTGTAGTAGATATTCTTTCTATAGTATGGAGATTTCTGACAAAAATATACAGAAATTGAGAAGAGAGTAAAATGGAACGAGAGAAAGAGGAGAAAAATCTGGAAGACTCAAACAGAGAGGTTCTGGTGGATATGGTGTTTAGTCTTCTAAACATAGATTAATTAAGAACTAAAATAATCTAGTGGGTTATCTGGAATTAAATTAATCACCAAATCCCCATATTTTGATAGGAGGGCTACTCTATTATAGTCAAACTTTAGTTGAATTTTTTAGGCAGTATATTTTTAGTCTTTTCGGTTATAGATTCTGTATAATTTTACAAAAATACCACCAAATCTGCATGTAACTCTTTCATCTAAAGGATATTATGGTAATTTCACGGTAAAGCAGCAAAGCATTAGTACTTGCAGTAAGAAAAAATGCTGCAAACTTCCTGCCACATCAGCGCCATATCAGTAAAAATTGTCCACTTGACAGGTCCAGAAACTGCTACAGTAATGAGACTATCTTTTTATATAGTTCTAAGATATACAAGTATCAAAGGTGAAAGGTATCTTGTATCTTGTGCTTATTTGATATTTGTATGTGATTGTTGAGGACATTGTAGAAATTAATTGTAATGAAGTGGCTGATGACAGTTGGTTGGTTGTCTGGTGGTCGGTGCCTTGTTTTGGTGTTAAGTTTGAATTACCGTGATCGACTGTATTGCCCTCCTAATGCAATAGAAATGTTGTTGCTGGATTGTGGCAATTATAACCTTTAGAAGCTTTTTGTGGTTGTACCAACATTGCTCTATTAAGGAAAATATTTAGGTAGATCTGGTTTTTGGTTCTACCTGTTAACCCTGTGATTAAATCTTAAATAATCTTACTTATATCAGATGATATTATAGATTCTCTAAGGTTTAATCAGTTGGGTTAGTTCTCAGCTAAAATGAAATCATACCCAAGTCATATTTCCAACACCCACTTTGTATTAAACGATGTAGTTTCGACATCAAATCCCTAATCTCTCTTATTGCTTTTCCTAACTAATGTACTTTAGTTTAACTTGAACTTTCGATTATTTGTATTAAAGTCCCTGCTCATCTCAAACTAGAAATCCATTACAAATATCTATATTTTCACTCCCTAAAATTAAAAATATTAATTTTTTATTATATTTTATTTTTCCTAAATCTTGTATAACTATCGAACATCAAAATTAAATACATGAAAAATTAAAATATAAAATTAAGAGTATTTCAATCATTTAACTAGTTTTCTTAATATTTTAAAATTTTTAAAGGATGAATAATGTGAATTAGGGGTAAAAAAGGTGTTCATTTGACTAGTCGACTGGAAAATTTTAAATTAAAATTAATTCATATAAATCCAAAGTAAATTAAAGTCTAGTTATTTAAATTCGACTTATTCTATGGGTAAGCTGAACAAGTCAAGTGAATATAAATCTTCTTCTATTCCATAATCCAATTTCCACATTATCATCCTTATATATTGTGTTTACAAAAACATAATGTATTATATATACAAGTTTCAAATAAATTATATATATATATATATATATATATATATAAGTTACAAATCTTAATATATGAATTTAGACAGATATTAGTGTGTGTGTGTATATATATATATATATTAAAAATGATTTACAAAATAAAAAATTCAGAACCACTTACTAAAACTCATATAGAAAAATTTTATTAAATCACCAATCCTGTTAAGTTATATCCTATAAGTATGTGTGTGTGATTACCTAACTCTATCTATACTAGTAGTAAATTAATAATGCATTTAATATACTTGTTAATAGTAAAAATGTTATACTAATAAGTTATGTAATATAATTATTTAAATTAGGCATTATGTAAAATATATTTTTATTACAATTATAATTTATACAGATAGTAGTATATGAACATAAGAACATATACGTATAGATATATTATACATAGATATTTCAATAAATACTTAAATATATATAATTACTTAACTCTAGTATCTATATGTATTAAAAAGAAATTAGTAATTCATTTAATTAGTTATTGAAATAAAAGTATTACATTAATAAGTTGTACACTTATATTAATGTATAAGTACATAAATCTTGCAGTTATACAAAAAAAAGATATTTAAGTATTAAGGAAAAAATAATATTATCAGTTATTAACATATTTAATTATTAAGAATTAAGAATATTATGACTAAAATATTATATACATAGATACATTAATATATTATTATAATTGTAAATCCTTATGTGTGTGTATGTATGTATGTATATATATTAGTCGACTTATTTGACTGGTATTTGACTGACAAAGTTGAATGACTTGTTAGACTGATAAACTAGTCATATCAGTCAATCTATAGATCAGTATTCAACCGGTAATTTGACTTGAAAGTTGAAATTAAAATCAAGTCGAGTAGTCGTTCAGTTAATTTGACTTCCAGCCAAATTTGAGTCGAAAAGTCAAAAAAGTCAAGTCAACTTTTTTTCGACTTGACTCAACTCAGTAATGCGACTTGATTGGCTTTTGAACACTCCCAGGCAAAGTGTATATATTTTTTAGTTTAGGGGAGAAAGTGTCATTACCTACATAGTTCAGGGGACAAAGGTGAAAAACAGTTTAACCCTTTAATATACTTGTTACAATAAAGGGGAATTCTACAGTTCCTTTTATGGAACCATTTCCTTAGTTTTAAAAACTTGTACAGTACAAATTTTTTAAACATATGGTGTTGTACTGTACAAGCATTCAAAGCATAAGGGAATGGTTTCCTAAAAGGGATCATAGAATTTCCCTACAATAAAAATGTTATATTTACAAATTGCAGGGGAATTCTACAGTTCAAATAAAGGAACCATCTTGTTAGTTTTAAAGGCTTGTGCAATACAAGTTTTTAGAACATATGATATTGTATTATACAAGCCTTAAAATACAACAAGATGATTCCATTACGAGACCTTAAAATTTTTCTAAATTGCAATTTAGAAGTGTATAAATCAAACCTTATTTAACACATATTTTTATTACTTGTGTAAGTTATATGTGTGTACCAAAAGGAAATTAATAATCCATTTAGCTAGTTATTAGTAATTGAAACATAAGTGTTACATTGTTAAGTTGTACAGACAGTGTACTATTGTATAAGCACATAAATTATACATTAATAACACAAAAATTATACAAAAAATATTTAAATAAGAATCAAGAATATTAATCATACTAATTACAGCTAAAATATTGTGTATATGTGGTAAAAATATTTTAAAAAAAATTTGTTTGATTTATTATATTGATAAATTTACTTGAAAGTTAAAATCAAAGTTGAGTCGAAAAATAAATTACTTAATTGGCTTCCAATCATAGTTGAGTTGAAAGTCGAACAAGTCAAGTCAATATTTTTTTTCCAATTCAATAATTTGACTTGACTGACTTTTGAATGCCCGTAATCACAAGGGACAAAAGTGAAAATATTTCATTTTAGCTTTATAAATGATTCGAACCCTTGATTTAGGTCACTGAGGTAGTGTAACCATTTATTTAACTGGCTATTCGATATAAAACACCACTTTACATTGGAAATTAACTTTTTATGTCTAAATTTCAAGGTGGGTTGAGTTTGTTAGGGTTAATAACATTTTGCCTTGAAGTATGGGGTAATTACATTTGACCCTGTTAAACTAAAAATTCATATTTTGTCCTCCATTTATACTATCTATCTTTGAGCATTTCTAGCACTGTCAAAAAAAGTTAGTTACATGGCTGAAATACCCTTGTCACTATTTTTTTTTTATTTTTCAAGCATTTTTATTTTTGATAATGATTTGATAATTATTGAAAATTAGGAAAAATGAAATATAAATAAATAGATATCTTTGTCTTAGAGAGTGAAAATTATGAGAAAAATTTGACTCAAATTATATTCAATGTTGTAATTTGCACACATTTAACTCCAAATATAAAATATATAATACCGAGATACAATGAAAAATTATAGAACTTTTATAAATAAAAAAAAAAAAATCTGTTACCACACAAACTCTTAAAAAAAAAATTTCAAATAGAAAATGTTACCGAGAACTTACTTTGAGAAGCGTGCTATTACTATAGAAAACACTACAATTCAAAATTATATAAAATGAACTCTAAACGAAATTGCTATTAAAAAAGACTCCATAAATTACAAGATTTTGACAAATATATACAATTATCACATCATTATTAAAAGTTGAAAACATAAGAAATAAAAAATAATAATGATAAAAGAAATTTTAGTCCTTTAATTGGTAAAGTGTAATTGTTTTAGTTTAGGGGCTGAAGTGTGACAAAGTGTTATTAACCCAATTTGTTATTCAAAACCCTAAAATAGTTGGAAGAGAAAAGAGTAATTTTTAAACTGTAGGGGAGCAATTGCAATTAGCCCAAATCTGAGGGATGGAATGTGAAAATATAATTTCATATAAAACCAACCATTTTCCATTCTATTTCCCACCATAACCGTTTTTTCTTTTTCACCACCAAAACTCTGTCTGCTTATCAAAAATGGCTACGCCAAAACAAATCGAGGAAGGTCTTGAATTAGAAGCTGCATTTCAACGTGTTCGAGATACTTTATTCAAGACTCGAACCGAAATGTCAGAAATAGAACGTCTACAGGGCTTTATTCTACAGCAGCCATAGAAGTTCGGTCCAAGAACTCATCAAAGAATTCAACTCTGCATTCGAATCTTCTCGCATCTACTACATTTGCCAATTCATCGCAAGAAAACTCTCTGTACATTTTTCTTTCTCAATTCTCTGTAAATTCTTGTTCTTTTTATTTTTATTTATTTAAAAATTTTTTTTATATAACAAAATGAAATTTTTTTATATTCTTTATTTTGTAAAGCAACATTGAATGTGCAGTAAAATTAGGGCTAATATCTTTTTATTTGCGTTAAACTGGTGGATAGTGAGATATTTTTTTTGATAATTTCTTTTTTCTTGTAGTTTCTTTTAGTTTACGATTAGTTATGGTTAATTGTGATATCAATTCTTTTATTTCTTTTAAGAAAAGAAATTAGGTTTTCTGAAAGAAACTTGGAATTTAGTAGAATTAGGGTTATAGTTGTGAAAATAATGTCTTTTTTCCTATGTATTGTTAAAAAGAGAGATAATTTCATCACTAATTAGGTTTTACTCGTGTTTTTTATATTGTCCGATAGATCTTTTTTAGTTTTTATGTCAGAATCTATATATATATATATATATATGTGTGTGTATGTGTGTGCACTGTCTAATTTATTCTGTACATTTAACCATTTTATAGCTGTTTGTTTGACTTTGTGCCTTTGGATATTGTATATAATAAATATATGTTTTGTTGATGGGTTTTATTCTGTATTTGGTGGATAATTATGAATCTTGTTGCTGGTTTAGGCTTATTTTGATGGTTTTAGATAATGAAATATCTTTTTCATTTTAGTAGCTATCATAAAGGAAAAAATAGGTGGTTGCATTAGCAGTTTAAAATTCGGAGGAATGGAAGTTGAATTCGAAAAATAGTGCGAAAGATAATATGTCTTCTAGATATTTCTTTTATGAACATTTCTATTGTTTATATAAGCAAGTGCTTGGATGTAAAGAAATGAAGGCAAATTAGAAGAATAAAACGATTGGTTTTTGTTGCTTTTCCGGTTTTTCTTTTCTTTTTCTATTTTTTAATGCAAAAAGAAAAGAATAATGTTTTCGTAGCCATTTTTAATGTCTTAATCATTAGTAATTGATATTGTATTATTGCAGCGTAATGATCTCAATCCCGCACAACGTCTGCTTGGATTTACAATTCTGCACCAAGCATATCCTTCGCAGCTGCCTTGTTCCCACCCATTCCTATCTTTCCTTGAGAATGTAAGCATGTCTTCACTCCCAACCATACAAAATTTTTTGATGAACTAATTAGAGCTAATCTTCTGAACTAGGCCTGTGTTGGACTTCCATCATTGTGCATTTCTGACACCTAAAAATGACTTCTCAGTTATTGGCCTGTGACACCTCATCTTCCATTTTCTTTTTGTATCTAGAATTATTTGACATCATACTTTTGTTTTGTCCAAAATAATGCTTATTGGTTTAATTCACCAGATTGTCCTAGGGTGAAACAATTCCTAGGGAGTTTTATAGAGACCAAGTTACTACGCATACAAAGGTGGAAAGACAATGATTCCCAACTTTGGTGTGCACTCTTTGAGTCACAGTGAAGTCCAATGCATGCATGCATATACTCGTCTTTTGAATTCCACTTTTATGGACTGTGATGAACATTGAAAAGGTATTATAATCCACAGCTTTCTCAGATTTACCTACTCTGAAAAAAAAAAGAAGCAATGGAACTGAAAATTGCCTCAAAGTGATGCTTAGATTTCATTCTTTCTTTGAAAATTCTCATCTATTAGACAATTTGTTGACCGTATGATGCACTTGAACTTTTCATTGGAATGGTTGTTCTGTCTCCAATTAGTTATTTGTAATGATTGACTATTCCTCCAACTATTGTACATTTACAGGCAGCATCTGATGAAAAAGCTTTGTATTTTGAAAGATGCTTTCTTCTTCAATTGTTAGGCTTCACCAACTCTACAATTAAAGCAGAGGTATTGGTGGATATTCGATTTACACGCCTGTTTTTCTGGGCTGAAGAAATTTTGTTGCTTAGATTTTGTCAGATTCTAGTCAAGTATATTGCTCAAGCTAGTTTACAGAGGTAATTGCTAATATGTGTATATTAGTTCACTATGTGTATATTCTCTTGCTTAAACTTGGTTCTCTAGGAAAGTTTATTGTAAGAAAACTTTCCTAAATAAGTATTTTTGTTTTCTGCTAAGTTGCATAAGCACATTTATCATTGTTGGCTAAATAGAAGCTAAGGA
Organism: Cinchona pubescens; assembly: GCA_025175665.1. Taxonomy (NCBI): domain Eukaryota; kingdom Viridiplantae; phylum Streptophyta; class Magnoliopsida; order Gentianales; family Rubiaceae; genus Cinchona; species Cinchona pubescens. The sequence goes on along the minus strand of JANKKI010000383.1, from coordinate 347,275 downwards.
ATTTCCTAAAGTAACACAGATAGCTAATTCTCCCGTTTTAACCGAGATTTTTTAGTGGAGGTGGTAACTGAACATGGTATTAGCAGATAAAGGTTGCCTCATATTTCCAAGTAGTCCTCGCTCATCATTGATTTTGTTTAAATGTTTGGTGTTTGGAAATATTTTAGCATACAAGTGCAGGGGCTGTAAGAGTCTGTGTATAATAACTTGCACTCCTGTTTGACAGCTTAAGCTTTTTGATGAAGTCATAAACAGGAAAAGTTGAATCAAGGATCAGATTATGTTGGATAGGATTTAATGTTTCACTGTATTTGTACTTAAATTTTGTAGCTTCTTCCATTTTGTATTTAATCAATTGATTTGCTTCTGTAATTTCTGCAAAACTTATGCTATCAAGTCTGTCATATATACTTGTAGTCTTTGTGATGTTTGGGATGTTTGCGAAGGGGACTTGCTAAAGTTTTAGTTAAACTATAATTTCACTGCGAGACAAACTTTACTTATCCTTATTTTTCTTTTTTAACAAAGAAGTTTTTTCCCTTTTCTCTCTAAATAGTTCAAAAGACATTGACTTTTATTTAGCTGGCCAAAATTAATGAATATTCTGTTGCGTACTTTTTCGACACTTAGGATGGAAATAATTAGTCGAGTAAATAGCTTAGAGAATTTATCTAGGATGGTTACGTACTAGCACAGAAGAATTTATGTCTATAAGTCAATCATAAACAAGTGATACTCTAACCTGTGAAGATATGCAAGGTTACACCTTCTATAAATAAAATTTGTTGAGGAGCTTATGGCTTAATCCTTATTTGAGTTTTGTTAACTAGACCATCTAATTCTGTAAATTAGGAACACTTTATCTATTTTTTCTTTAAGTTGACTTGATGTATCCAAGTTAACAAATTTTTTAAGGCTAATTGTTTAGGGAGATAGATTTAAGTATACCTTTATCAGAATTATGATAAAATTGACTTCTAAAGTATCTTAAGGTGCAGCCTCATATTAAATAGTCAGTTACCTGGTACATGTATAAAATTGTTTCTGCAACACCCAACAGAAAGAAAACTTTGGGTTGTGCAAAGCTAAGTTAGAAGCTGATAGCTTCTGGTGTATCAACAAATGAATTATTCACTCCAAAGAGTTCAAGCACATTAATTAACAATTTTATAGAATTTCCTCCTCAGAATGCTTTTCTTTAGAACAGATTCCAAAGCAGAAATATATGTTCTGGAGTACAATTTATCCTAAGAAATTTACTTTTCCTTATTTTTTTCTTCTGTTTTTAATTTTTTTTTTTTTAAAAAAAAAATTAAAAATCTTCCCTCTATTCAGAATGTTATTGTATTAATTATGAACCTTGAGAATATCTGTTTGTGAAAAATCCTCCTCTTCTGGTAATCCATAGATAGGTTTTCTAGAAATTTTGTTACAGATTAAAATAAAGAGGGGTAAGTTCGTTGAACTGCAAAAAAAGATTACTCCAAACTGCAATTTGGTTGTTTTATCTATTGCTCAAACATTCTTCTATTTCTCTGTGAAAAACCAAAATTGCCCGAGGGGCTTGTCCTAGAGTCCTCTATTCTCATGATGGACTGGTTCCTTTTCAGCAGATAAACCTTGATATTTGCTGAACTACTGAAAACACTCTTACTGGTACATGTAACATGCATCACATTATATGGTCACTTAAAGTTAATCAGCAACTAATTTTTTAAACCCTGGCCACTCTCCTGCATCTGTTTCTGTGGAATATTATGATTCTTGAGCTGCCAATTCTTAGAAACAAGCTATTATACAGCAATTTTACTGATCTCCTCTATATGTTCTCACACTATGTTCTTCTCTGCATGCAATTCACCAAAGAGCAGAATTTTGAGTACCTATCTTCCTATTTATAATTCTTTAAGTTCCTCCCGAGTGTTGATTTATCCAGGCCTAGCAATTTCTTTGTTTATAGAATCAGCTACTTTCCTATATTACTTCCAATTTTCCATCCATTCTCCTGAATAATTGTTAATAAAACTTTTATGAGAAGATATAAATGTGTACCTCAGATACGTGCCTACTTACAGCTGATTATTTAAGGTTCTTGAGCCTCTTCCCATCAGACAAGCGACATTAGACATGGTTTATCCATTTAATTTTACTATGATGATTCAAAGCTTTGATTAATTCTGAATGAACTTATCAGACTTGTATTCAGTGTTTCCTTTTCTTCGTGCTGTAACTAGTTCTTTCCATATGTAGGTCCTCAAACTGTCTGCTGAAGAATACATAAGAAAGTTTGATCCTTCATCATTTTACATGTGAGTCATATACTTTTTCATATCCGGCAAATCTAATCATATATCCTTGAATAATATGTGCAATTGTGAATCCATCAGACATTTCCACTACCTGAAGAGCAGCAGCAGCATTCTGGGGAAGTTCATCCAGAACCATGCAGTAGCAGAGCAGCAGCAGTTAGGCATTTGATTGCAAAGGCTTTGAAGGAGCCACTTGCGCCTGCTCAGCAAGAGGTGTTTATATCTATATCTTCCCTTATGTGGTGTTTAAAATTTGAACTTATTCATTGATGTTAAAAGTGAATGCTCAATTTCTTATCCATATCATTATCCAGCAAGTCTTATTGGAATTAACAAATGACCCGAACCTGCTTTCTCACTGGGAGCTGACGCCAAACGAGCTGCCAGTATGTTGTTTTATATGCATATGGATGAGTTCTATGTGGTATTTCCCCACATGTCAGAGTTCTTATAGTATTTTATTATCAGGAACTGTTGAAGAATAATCCTCTCATGATATGACTTGAAGTTCTCACAAAGCTTGCAAATTCAACTGAAGTGAAAGAGTATGTCAGGGTTTTCATTGCAAAAGCTTTGGAAGATCAACCAGCACAAGATCAACCGGCACGTGGTCTAGAAGAGGTATTTATACTTTTGTCTCCTCTTTATCTAGTGTTTAAAATAATTGCTGTCAGAAGTGAATGCTGAAGTTTATTCTTCCTGTTATCCAGCTAGTCTTCTATTTGTTGGAAAATGATCCTAAGCTTTCAAGTTCACCTGAAATTAAGGAGTACGTTAAGGGGTTGATTGAGAATGCTTTGAAGAAGCCTCTTCCATCAGCTCTGGCAAAGGTGTTCATACTTTTATCTTCTCTTTATGTGGTGTTTAAATTTGAAACTTAATAGCTGATGTCAAAAAATGATTTTGATGTGATTATTGTCGTCTCGTTGTCCAGCTAGTCTTGTGTTTGTGGGAAATTCGTCCGGAGCTTGTAGAAGGCTGGGGGCTGAAAGTATGTTATTAATTTATAGGCCTATTTAATGAGAGAAAAGTATTTTTGTTTATGGCCTATCATTGAGTTCCATGTGGTGTTTACCTGACTGTTAACTGTCTTCTATTATCAGCAACTTCACTACAAGAAGTCTAAAATTGTAAGTGGAATAGTTGCAGCTCTCGTTAAGCTTGCAAGGGCATCCGACATTAATGAGTATGTTCTTGCTTCAAGCTTATATGTTATACTTTTGTCTTAATTCATGCTGAATTGCAATTTGTTTTTGAATGCAGCAACTTCTCTATCCTTGCTGGTGTTGATATGAGCTTTCAGATAAAAATGTTTGACAGCCTTATCGAAGGTGTTGAACTTACAACCGAGTTCATAAAGTTGTTCATTCAAAATTCTCTGTCTTCCTGCAAGAACTTCGAGGTTGAGGTCTATTTTTCAATTTTCCCTGTTGAAGATAAATTTTTTATACTACCTCATAATATCTGTTGTTTCATTTTTGATGCAATCGAGTTCATTATATATTTACAGGTTATATACATTGTAACATTTTTTTTTTGATCTATTTTTTTTTTTTTTTTTTTCAGGAAATGAGAAGTCGTATGGCTCTTGTATGTGCCTTCCTCCATAGCCTCATCAGGAATAAAATAATTACAGGTGAGTTTACTAATCATCTATAAGTGGACAGTAATAGGGAGAATAATGGGGTTACCTAGTATTTTGCAGCATACAGCTGATGAGCCTTTGAGAAAATCAGAGGGGAGCTGAGTGATACTATATACCTATCCCATGCAAAAGTAGTAGTAGAATTTATCCACCCGATTGAATTCGTCAATAAAAGTATAAGCTGATTTAATTGAAAATTTCCTGTTGGTGTTGAAATTCCAAACAAGCACCTTACTGACCAACTTCCAACTTGAACACCTTGTTATTACCAACTTCCAAGCTTAACCAGGCTTCATAGAAAGACCTTTCCCCTGCCATTACTGTCAAAGCAAAGTCTAGCTTCCTTGCCAGAGTTGATGATCTATGACTTGTTTCATACCTTTGACCAAATCCTAGTACAGATTATGTTTTTTCTCTTTTGTCATAAATTATGTGTAAATGTATGGTAAATTTTTTCACCAAATGATGGAAATTTAAGGTAACTTAAAAATGCAATTCAAGTATCATCAAAATACTTGTTTTTAAGTTACTTGAAATTTCATATGCTTCTCTATTTTCAGGTAAGTTCCCAAGAAATTGTATGCAACACTTGGGATTGGAGTTGAAGATCTTTTTATTCAAGTCCAGGCCTTCTGTATAGAGTTTTCGAGGATAACGGGAGCAGGCGGAGATTTTTAGGCTCCTTAGATTGATAGTGATAGTTCAATATATTGTAAACTTTGTTTTTTCCCTTCGCAGCAATATTGTTATTTGATTTTCTCAGTCTTTATTTTATGTAAGCGCCCTACTATTACGGTTAATTGTAATTGTGGTTTATTAATTTTCTTATGTGGTCGTACAACCAGGGGAGGAGGCCAAAAGATTCAAGAAAGGAAACAGAAAGGACACATCTCTTGTTCGAAGAATTAGAGCTCTGGATTGAAAAATTGCTAGGCTTCCAGTTGGAGCGAGTGAAACAACATACTTGATTGTCTGACTTATAGACTTGGATATAAACAAAGTTTCATAGCATGTAGTGTACGGTAGTACATAAATAAATTCTGTGCCATCTGAAGCGGTTTGAATTCAAAAGGACATCATAAAGTTGCATTTTTTTTTTTTTAATGTAAAACTTAAAAGAAAAAATTTTCTTAATTGTTTCTTCCTTGTGGGTGTTTTTTCCTTACGTTGTATTTGGATAGATGGATTTGAGGAATGATTTAAAATTTACCTATTGTGTGGAGGGATTTGTCAAGTTGAAGTGGATGAATTTCAAATAAATCCAAATTAAAAAATGTGAAATGAAAAATTTAAAATTATTTTTTAATTTAGGTGGATTTAAAATTAATCCATTTTGGATTTATAAATTCCTCTAACAAATGGATGGATTTTAAATTCTTCTCTAAATTCAGTCGATTCAATCACAACATTAAATTATTATTATTAATTAGCCTTATTCTATTTTCTAATTTCTATCAATGAATTAGTAATTTAATTTTATTAATAAACGTAATACTGTTTATAATTGCATTGTGAGCTTGCTCTTGCATAAATTGGTTTAGATGATAGGGTCCACACGGAATCGTATCCACGTGGAGCATCGTTTGGAATTTTCCTTATATTAGTTTTCCCCTATTTAACGGCTAAGTTGCCGGTTGGTGTGGAAGGGAAATAATACAGAAGTTGATTAAAGACGTCATGTTTCAAAAGTTTGAGAATAATTTTCTTTATTTATATGCTAACTATCTATATATCTGCGTTGAATGTAAGTATACTTGTGCGAGAAAGTAATTCTTTAGTGCATAGAAGTATATATACTTGAGAGAAAAATAGAAGTGATTAATAAAAATAAGACTGCCTATTTTTTTTAGAATGCTATCACCAATTTTTTTAGTTTTACAAGACGAAAAAAGTATAGCACGAGTGTTATATATATATATATATATATATATATATATATATAACAAGATGCACAATAAGATACTAGAAATTTATAATTGTGAAAAAAAATGATTTATATTTGAACAAAAAATTAAAAAAAAAAGAATAATCTTCTATAATTACTTTTTTACTAGTATGTAATTTCAATTATTTCTCTCTTTGTTGTGATGTCTAAAATATTATGAGTTAAATAAAATAATACTGTATCTATAATACTCCTCACTTTTTCTAATAAGACTCCTTATTTTTTATAATACATTATTACCTATTTCTAATCTTACAATCCATTCCAAGATGAGCTACATTATCTTCTTTTTTTTATATCAATAATATCTTTGGGAAATTCTACAGTCCTACATTATCTTTTTTTCTCCCGTTGAGGGAACCATTCCTCTAGGTGTAAGGACTTGTACAGTGTAAATTTTTAAAACACATTGTATTGTACTGTACAAGCCCTTAAAGCATAAGGGAATGATTTTCTAAAAAGAATTACAAGAAATTTTCTAGTATTTTTAACTATAATATATATTTCAGCCTACTACATTAAAATTCGGTAATATTATATGAAAACTTGTTATAAATACATAATAAGAAGGTAGAATTTTTCAATTGCATAAAAGTAAATACCTAAGCAAAAATATAAAACAATACAATCTAGATTTGCAATTTTGTTATACTATTTCTTAGGAGGTGTTTGGTTCGCATTTGGAAATTAGAATCGGAATCGGAATGAAAATCAAGAACTCTACTATCGGTATGAATTTGTATCATTTCCCTTTACTTGTTTGGTTTGAATGAGGAATGAATTTCATTATGTTGATAAATTCATAAATTTGAAACTCATGTCACAAGTGGAGAAAGAAAGTGGGCATTTTCTAACATTTTCATTCCCATAAAATGATTCCCATAGTGATTAACCAAACAACACTTATGGAAGTGTTTGGTTCGCATTCGGGAATCGGAGGTATGGGTTTATGTTATTCTCTATTACTTGTTTAAGTAGGTTTAAATAATGAATGAGTTTCATTATATTGATAAATTCATAAATTTGAAAAATGAGATCATAATTGGGGAATGAAAATGGGTATTTTCTAACACTTTCATTCTCGTAGAATGATTACCATAGTGATTAACCAAACAATATTTATAGGTATCATTAATCTTGATTCTCATTCCTTCCCCTCATACCCATAAACCAAGCACTTCCTATAAATATCATTAATTTTGATTTTCATTTATTCCTTCCGTACTAATAAACTAAACAAATTCTTAAATTAGTATATAGAGATACACTGGCAACTACTTTTCCTTCACAAATGTGCTAGACCAAATAAAAGTTCCACATTAATGACATTTAAGGAAAAAAAAAAGAGGCTAAGTACATGTGCTACTTTAAAAGGCGAACCAAAAAAAAAATGAAACTAGGTTTTTCTTCTGATATATCATGAGTTTTGATGTTCTTTTTTGAAGACTACATTTTTAGATACAATAGAGTACACACAACCCTCTACATGTAAAAATATCATTAATAGAGTTAATAAAGTTAGCTGTATATATACTATTGGAAAATATCTATTATATATATATATATATATATGTATAAAGCAACAACTTTAATTTGGTGTGATGTCATTATATGTATTTCTTTTTTTACCCTTATTATATATGAGCAACTATCCATAGCTTCCTTCTTAATATTCACACTCCACTCTTTATGTTATTTTTTAAATTTTTTTGTATAATTTTTTGTTAATATTTTCACTACTTTTTTTTTTTTTTTGAAATTTTGTGTAATTTTTTTTAAAGTCACACCCATAAAGTGTGTCTTTCCCACTAGTAATAGATTATGAATGAACTTATACGTTATTGAGACTTAACTCACCAAACTTTTAATTCTACGGTAACCCTTAATTGTATCCTTATCTATGATAAAAAGCTAATTTTTAAACAGAGTCGTATGTGTTGCTCGTGTTACACTTTTAATTTGTTAAAAATTTAATTTAAAAATCAATTTGCTTACGTAAGTTGAGCATTTAAGCTATAATTCATTTCAGAGTTATAATTGATTAAACAATTTCTACAAATTAATCTATTTCAGAGTCATAATTAATTTGCAATTTATTCACATAAGTTGAGCAAATAAGTTTCATCGACTTGTCGAAATCCTCCTATAATTTTTTCGTTTATTATGTTGCATTTGAGTCATTGTGGATTCTGTGTACAAGCACTCTTAATTTGATTCATTTATTAAGCCTTACTTGGTTTATTGTAAGACTTAATTGAGTTATCAAGCCAGTTTAAGTCCACCTTATTGAGCATGAAACGAGGTTAGTGATTCTCGCAGGAGTTATCACATTTATTTGTTTATGTTAAATTTTGGATTCCCCTCCCATATTACTGGACTTCTATTTTTTTATTTACCGGGTTTGTCCTTCAATAGATAGACACCAATTGAAAAATTCTTGTATCTACCATTTACGTAGGGGTGTTTGATAATCGTCATTAAGTGTTTAAACTTAATTTATTTAGTGCTTTTTGTACTATGTGTGTTCGATAACAAAATTCTCTTACATTTGAATGAATTAAGTGTTACTTAATTTCTATACAAAACTTTAAGTGAAAAGTTTATCACTTAATTTGTTGAATTCTTTACTAGTATAACAAAACTCATCCAAATTTTCTTTATTTCACATTCACACTCTCACATATAAACACACTTGCACACACTATGTTCATTATCTCTCACACACAAATACATATTTGCACACATTACATTCCTACTCTCTCACATATAAACACACATTTGAATATACTATATTCTTTCTCTCTCACACATAAACATATATTTTTGTACATACTATACTCCTTCTCTATCACACATAAACACACAATTGTAATTTGCATACACTATATTCTTTTTCTCTCACACATAGATGCACACTTGCATAAAAAATATTCGTTCTCTCTCACACACACATTTAAACACACTATATTCTTTCTCTCTTCTCATACATAAACACATACACTATATTCATTATCTCTCACACATAAACACACACTTGCACACTACCTTCTCTCTCACACATAACACATAGTTACACATACTATATTCATTATTCCTCATGTGTAAAATCACACATATGCACACATTATATTCTTTTTTTCTAACACATAAGCACATACTTGCACATAATATATTCATTTTCACGTACAAAAATTCACTCTTACACTTACTATATTCATTATCTCTCACATATAAACACACACTTGTACATAATATCTCTCTCTCACAAACACACATACCTCTCTCTCACACACACATACTCTGTATTAATAAATTATTTATTTGTATTAAAATATAATAGTTAAAATAGTCTATTATAGAAAAAATATAATACTATCATCAAAATATATAATATATACGAGGTAAGATATTTTAATTCAGTACTCAAATTCAACTAATTATCAAATTGATACAACTTTATGAATTCAATAAATTAAGACTTCCGACACTTAATTTTCAAAGTTCAAAATTCAGATTTCATAATTTAATTTTATCAAACGCACATTCGTAGTCTTTACTTTACAAACTTGTCTTTCTCTTCCCTATCTATTTAAAAGAGTTGAGAGACTTACTACTTCAGCATCTCCAAATGTCGTCCACTAAATTTACATAGGTTATTACATACACAGTTAATATAGAAAATATTATGCAATATCGAGTATAGATACATGTCATATATGTAAAAATGTATATTTAAAATTTAAATAATACATACGTGACATGTATTCACATTCGGTGACATAAAATTTTTTCTACACATATAATGTATGAAAGATTATTCCAATTTGGAATAGTGTTGGGCTAGGTTTCCATGTACACATTCAGTTTTGTGTAAGAATTTTGTTAATACAATTGGTGTGCTGATCTAATTAAAATATTTAATATAAAGTAAAATTACATATTAGTTATTTCATAGATACATATATATTGTATAAATTAGCAATATAATTTAATTGTAATCTATTGTAGAAACAAATGCATGAATATTAATTATTATCTAAACATATTTTTGTAGTTAAAAATAATAATTATACAAAATACAAATTCTTATATTAAAATTTACTACTTGTAAAAAATCTTCAAAACTTGGATTCAAAATCAAATCCGACAAGGTTATACGAATTTAGATATGAATATACTTTTTCAAATATGTTGGGTAACCGAATCCGAATCTATTACCAATAATTCCAATCAGAATTAAGTTTGGATCTGCTTAGATCTAACCCAAATTCACTTAACAACCTCACATGTCATGTCGTTCTAGCAAGATGGACATGTCACACCCCATGACAAGGCAATGGTGTAGACTTGTCACCAATGTTTTTAAAATTGGATCAAATGTGACCGTTAAAGTTCCTTATCTCAATTTCTACTTACTCTTTATCTCACTACTTAATAAAAAGTCAAGATTCTTCCACTAAAAATTTTAATCATATTTAAAAGAAAATCTTGACAATTTTCATTTGATAATAAAATAGAGAATGAAATAAAAAGTGAGATAAAAGATCTTATGACAAATGCGACCTATTCAATTGATTGTTTCTCTTTTAATCTGTTCGATCGACCGATCATTTTTTTTGGGAGGATTATTGGAAAATATTAGAGAAGAATAGCAATCAAATTTTGGATGATTAATTAGTTCTTGAAGCCAAAGTTAAATTTTTAACTGTTGAAGGTAAGGGTGTTCATCGGTTGATTTTCGGTAATTTAGCTTTTGATTTTTCAGTTAGAGGTACAAGAAAATTAAAATTAAATCAAAACTAAACTTTTTTCGTTCGGGTGATCAACCAAACTTTTTTTGTTTTCAGTTTATCTAATTAATCAAAATTCACTAGATAATTGAAAAACTAAATATAAAATTAAATATAAAACTAATAAAATACAAAAATCTAAAACTAATAAAATTAATAACTAAAAAGTAACAAAGAAAAATAATATTAAAGTGTTGAACAAGTGAAAATATAGAATTGATTACTAAAAAATTAAGAACTAAACAAATAAAACTAAAAGTTTGATTATTGTTTTTCAAAAACTAAATTTAAACCATATAACCAATCTCTTATTTAGTTTATCTAAACACCGAAAATTAAACTAATTTAGTTCAGTCAGTTATTTAGTTAACTCCGCCTGTGTTGAATTTTTCTTAGCATAGTTGGTCCCAAACCCGGGTAAAGGAGGAGAGTTGCGTTAGGTCGAAAGCTATCATAAAACGTTGTTAATTTTATCAGATGAATCTACTACAATATTGCACTAATGTTAGGGCTTTCCCTATAAGTGACGCCTCCCATTGCCTAAGTGCGGCAATAGTAGGCAAGGGCCGCTATATCTCCAAGGGGTCCAGGTGTAGTGAAAAATATGCAAATGTACTCATATAATAGGGAGAGGGTAGTAGAGAAGAAAAAAGTTATGGAGAACAGGATTAGAATAGGAATTTGAAATATTGGAACTATTGCTAGTAAATCAATAGAGGTAGGTTAGATACAGAGAAGAATTAATATTTTGTATTTACAAGAGACAAAATGAATGGGAGAAAATGATAAACTATTAAATAATTCAAGATTTAAACTTTGGTATTCAAGAGTATACAGGACTAGAAATGGGATATGTATTATTATAGATGGGTCGATGAAGGACGATTTAGTGCAGGTGACTAAGAAATGAGATAGGATTATATCTCTCAAACTAATTTTAGGACGTGAAACTATTAATATTTTTAGTGTCTATGTGCCTCAAGTAAGTCTAGATGAATCCATTAAGGCTAAGTTTTGGGAGGATTTACATGAGATGACAAGTGGTGTCCCCCAAAGTGAGCAAATTTTTATAGGAGTGATCTAAATGGACATGTGGGAAAAGATAATAAGGATTATGAAGAAACACACGGTGGATATAGTTATGAGGGAAGAAATGAAGAAGGAAAATCAATCTTGGAGTTTGGAATGGTGTTCGACCTTTGCATTATTAATACTTTTCTCAAGAGGGAAGAGAGAGAAATATTTAGTTACCTTTAAAAGTGGTTCAACAAAGTCACAGATTGACTTTCTCTTCACAAGAAAGAGGAGATAGAAGAATTTGTAGAGATTGTAAAATCATACCTGGAGAAAGTTTAACCTCACAACATAAACTTTTGGTAGTGGTTAATAATTTGCTCCGTCTTACGAGAAGTAAATATATTTAAACAAAGATTCAAAGTCATATTTCTATTTGACTCCTCCAACAAGATAACAAATCATTAGGCGAATTGTCTAATATCATCATCTTTGTACTTCAATAAAAAACACATTGAAAAAATAATTTATATCACAAAAAACCAACATCAATATTTATTAGCTCACATATACTACATGATGAACTGGCTAGCTAACTCGTTTACCATTTCTACCTATTAAGTTGTACTATCAATTTATTAACCTCTATCTAATTAATACGAGAAAGAATAGTAAAGTAACATTGAAGCAACTTAATCAATTACCAATCAAAACACGTAAGTCCTATATTGAAATTAAAGATGGACAAGCAATTAAAGAAACAAGCGAAATTAAAAAAAAATGGAGAAGTCTCTAATCGGTACATGTACTGCTATATCACATAAGTTATTAGCATCACGTAGTTTACAGCTGTGAGACTCATGTGGAACCGCAATCCACATAAAAATTTTCCCTCTAATCGTCATCCTCTTCCTCACTGCTTTCCTTTTATAAAATGTGAGATAGATTTTTTTTTAGTGAGAATTGTTGTTTTTAAAATAGTAAGAATGTTTCCTTTTATAAAGATGGAAGTGCAGGGGAAACTATTAGAATACACCTCTTGAATCTATGGAACACACTCCTTGAATCAAAAGTTGCAACTCCCTCTATTTTTTCCCTTTTGTTTTCCAACAGTCAAAAGCACGCACACATGCGCTGCACAATTGCAATGCATGTGCACTAATAGTAATTTGATTCTGTCTGTAGCGCACATGTGCTACTTTTGTGTAGCGTATGTGCGCTGCAGCTCACAAAATATTTTTTTAAAATTACAATATTCACCCACTAACTTTTCAAAATTACTTTATATTTCAAATTAAATATTTTACATTCCCCCACTTAGTTTGTAATATAAACAACAACTCACTATCTATTTTTTAAGATCATTCATAAAGAAAAGTAACTATCGTCTTAAACTTTTCTTTAGTGTAAATAATTCACTAACTCTAATTTAAATCAAGGTGGCAAGATTACTTAAACCATGATTTAAAATTAGATTAGAACTATCACACACATGAACTAGCTAAACTTATACATATGTTCACCAAAATATTTTAGCACCATTACCAGCTATGTGTTCTATCCTAATTTATGATCATGTACAAAAGAGAACCCTAAACTTTTGTTAAAAGCGGCACTACTTCTAGTGATCATATAGGTGAAATCTCTTCAAACTTTTAAAATTAAAAGCACAATAAGATGATTTCATTAAAAGTATAAATATTTATATACTCAACCTTCCCACTTAAGGGTTAAGTTACCATTTTCACTAACAATATAGAATGTATACACATAATTTTAATGCTCACAACTACTTATTAACAACTTATTTTTTATCCTTTAAACCTTTTAATCTAGTGGTAGTACTAAAAGAAAGGTTGGGTTACCATTGCTAGTTGTTTTAAATAAAGGATTTCAATCCCATTCCGAATGACGTCGATTTTACCAAGTCTCTCGCAAGAGGTTTAGTTAACGGATCCGTTAAATTATTGTATATTCTTACATACAAAACAGTTACGATGCCATTATTTAACAACTGTTTAATATATGTATGCCTTAGAGTTATATGTCTAGATTTGTCATTGTATATTTTATTCAATGCTCCAGATATTGTGGCTTCACTATCACAGTTCAAGCAATGGCTGACATTGGTTGAGTCCACAACTTGATATCTAACAAGAAGTCTCTCAACCATTCTACTTCTTTAAAAGCTGAGGCCAAAGCTATGAATTTAACTTCTATTGTGGAATGAATAATCACATATTTGTTTATTTGAAATCCACAAAACTGCTCCTTCATCTAATATAAAAATCCACCTATTTGTAGAGTTTTTATCATTAATAATAGTAAACCAACTAGCATCAGAGTACTCTTCAAGTATAGCTGTAAAACTATTGTACAAAAGTCCTAAATTTTTAGTTCTTTTAAGACAACCAAAGACTCTCCTAATTGCTTTCCAATAATCACTACTAGGATTTTTAATATATCTAGATAATCTACACACAGCAAAAGAAATATTTGGTCTCGTGCAACTAATTGCATACATTAAACTCCCTATTACACTTGCATATTCAAGTTGAACAATAGGTTGCCAATATTTTCATTTAGTTTAAAGTTGGGGGTCAAAAGGAGTATTTGCTTCTTTCACATTTAAATATTGATATTTGTTTAAGATTTTCTTAACATAATGTGTTTGACACAAAGCATAACCCCCACTATGCCTTTTAACTTTAATCCCTAAGATAGTATCTACTTCATCAATATTCCTTCATTTTGAATTTTGAAGGTAGAAACTTCTTAGTTTCAAGTACAACCTTGTAAGAAGTACTAACAATTAGCATATCGTCTACGTATAGACAAATAATCACACCATTTTCTTCAATAAATTTAGAATAAATGCATTTATTAGCATTATTATATCTAAATATTAGAGAATAAAGTTGATTCAAACTTTTCATTTCATTTTTTCGGTGCTTGTTTTAAACTGTATAGAGATTTAACTAGTTTATAAACTTTATTTTCATTTCCTGGTAATACAAAACCTTCTGGTTGTTGCATATATACCTCTTCATCTAAGTCACCATTTAAAAAGGCTGTTTTAATATCCATTTGATGCACACACAGATTACAAATAGAAACTAATGAGAATAGCACCCTAATGGATATAATCCTAGCAACATGTGCATAAGAGTAAAAATAATCAATTCCTTCCTTTCATCTAAAACCTATAACTACAAGTCTTATTTTATATGTTGATATGGATCCATCAGTAGCATATATTTCCTCATAAACACCCATTTATAACCAATAGGATTAGAATAGGAGGTAAATAGACTAGAACCCAAGTATTATTTGATAATATTGAGTCCATCTCATCATTTACATCATCTCTCCAAAATATTGCATTTCTTGATGACATAGCTTCACTAAATGATGTAAGATCATCTTCTACATTTAATAAGATTGGTATCTTATTAAGTAAGTAATCTCTATTGCCTTCAACTAAAAAAATAATAGCTTGTGAAGATATAAAATTAGAAGACAAATATTTTTCTTTCCTTTGTCTTTGACTTCTTCTAAGGTCAGAAGGAGGATCAATTTCCTTCCTTTTATTATTAAAAGGATTAATATTGGACTTGGTTCTTGTACTTTAATTGGATCCACGAATACAGTTGAATCTTTAAGAAAATTTATTCTCCAAAAATTCAACATCTCTCGATTCAATAATGATATTAGAATCAATATCAAGTAGTCTATAGGCTTTAGAATTTTCAACATATAGTAGCTAACAAACACACTTTTAAGTGTTCTAGGTTTCAACTTTATCCTTTTGCTATTCGGAACTCTATAGTAGGCTATAAATCCCCAATCTTTAAAATAAGATAAGTTTGGTTTTCTCCTTTTCCATATTTCATATGGTGACACTTTAGTTTTGAGAGATGAAATTCGATTATGTAAATGGCAAGCAGCCAGCCAATAAAGTTTCTCTTTACAAATTATTTGGCAAACCAGAACTTAGATTATGGTGTTATATTGAGAATTTGGTAGAAAAATATTCACCACCTTTGTCACTCCTTAATATTTTAATTTTCTTGTCTAATTAATTTTTAACAAGAGATTTATAAGATTTAAACATATCAAATGTTTCATCTTTTGGTTTCATCAAATAAAATGCACATATCTAGAGCAATCATCAATGAAAATAATGAAATATCTATTACCACCTCTTTTTAGAATACCATTTAATTCACAAACATCCGAATGCACAAGTTCTAACATAATTGTGTATTTCTTTCAATTTTTAAGAAAAGGTAACTTAGTGATCTTTGCTTAAATACATGTTTCACATTTCTTCTCAAAATTGTCTTTGATAGAAATTAATTCATATTTAGAAATAAAATGAAGCACTTTATGATTAACATGTCTTGATATACCATGTCAAAAAGAATAAGAAGAATCCATAATATAAACAGAAATATTATCTTTATTGATATTTAATTTAAACATGCCATCACAAAAATAACCCTTTCCTACAAATACATTATTCTTGGACAAGATAACCTTGTTTGACTCTAGTACAACTTTCAATCCTTTCTTATTCAATATATCGGCTGATGCAAGAGTTTTCATAATTTCTGAAACATAAAGTACATTCATTAACACAAGCTTCTTGTCGAAAGTGAATTACAACTCCACACTTTTCTTGCCATGAACTTTGACTGAAGCATGTTTACTCATGAGCACTTCATAACCATCAATAAACATCTTCATAAGTCTTGAATTGTTGTGGACTGACTTATCATTGCAGATGTGTATAGTTGCATTAGAGTCATATCACCAATCATTTGATTTGTTTGAAATTGTACATTTAACTCAGAAATCATATCAATGTGACAATCAGTTACCACTGCAACAATTTTAGCATCTTTTTCAACAAGATTTACTTTAGAGGCATTATTTTTCTTTTGTTTCTTGTTGGATTTGTGATATTCTTATAATACCCTTACTTGCCGCAATTGTAACATATTCTATTCTTTTTGAACTTGTCCTTAGAATTAGCATTTTCAGAAAACTTTCTTTTAGAATTTTTGATTTGACTCTTATTCTCATCAACAAAATTCGCTTTTGAAACAATTTCTAAGTCCTTATGAAGATTTTTAGTATCTTCTTCAATTCTCATATATTTTGAAACTTTATCAATAGTCAAAATTTCAGTAGTATGCAGCATTTTTGTTTGATAATCATTCCAACTAGAAGTCAATTTTGCAATAATTACCCCCACTTGCAATGATTCATAAAATTTCAACACCAAAATCTTTTAACTTTGAAATAATAATTTAAAGGTCATGAACTTGATCTAAAATAGAAGAAGAGTCAACAATACGGAATTCAAAATATTTTTTAATAAGAAATTTGTCCGCTCCTTATTTTTGTGTAGCATATTTGTATTCCAAAACAACCAAAATTCTCTTAGTGACTTGACCATTGTAAAAAGATCACAAAGGCGATCAGAAAATATGTTGAGAATGTGACTTCTACAAATGATCTCATCCTCCTTCATTTTTTCGCATTGTGTCTTGAGTTCCTTCGAATCATCAATGGTTGGTATTTGAATTTCAGGCAATGTAGGGTCCAAGACATATGTAACTTTTAATGCAGTGAGGAAGAACATCATTTTGTCTTTCCACCAGTTGAAATTCTTTCCGGTACCATCAAGGCGATTCTAATAGATGAAATCTTGATTCATTATATTGAAGGCAGACTTACCATTTATTTCCATGGTTAACCACAATCAAAACTTAATTCCTTAAGATTGTTAAATAAAAGAGGTAGATGAAAACAAATAAATTGTATATAGGTTAATAAAGGGATAGTCAAAATTTTAGAATTTGAGACGTGTATAAAATTTTGATTGCCCCTACTATATTCAATAGTTTTCTCTTAGGTTAATAGCAATCTACTTCTATGATACAACAAATTCTTGAACACTTTCAATAGTAAAAACTAGAAATCTTTCTAAGAACAATGTATGTAGAGTGATATTTTTTTTTTAATAAGAATTGTTGTTTGTGGAATAGTAAGGTTGTCTCCTTTTATAAAAATGGAAGTATAGGAGAAATCATTAGAATACACCTCTTAAATCTATGGAACACACCTCTTGAATCAAAAGTTGTAACTCCCTTTATTTTTGTCAATTTTGTTTTCCAATAGTCAAGGGTGCATGCACATGCGCTACACAATTGTAATGTATGTGCGCTAATTGTATTTTGATTCTGTCTGTAGCGCACATGCGTTACTTTTGTATAGCGCAATGGCCTGTGCACTACACCAAAATATTTTTTTTAAATTACAACATTTATCTACTAATTTTTTAAAATTACTTTATATTACAAACTATATATTTTACACAACCATCTTATACCCGTATCGCACCAAAAATAAAAAGAAGAAAGATTAAATCCAACTCCTCACTTTCCACCTTCCTCCTTACCTCAAAGCACCACCAAAATTTGAAACCGCCGTAGCCCATCTCCCTCACTTCTGCCCTTAACCCCGGGAAACCCAACTCCATATCATCAACATTATATTTTGAGGATTTTGCTGGTTCATCTTGCAAATGCACATGACAAAAAGTTTTCTAAGCACACAAATCAAGGATTTAGCTGAACATGAACAAAAATTGTCTGCATTTAGGATTTTTATTTCTAGAGCCAAAGACTTTGGGGAAAAGAAGGAGAAGGCCGTATCCATGTGTTGTTGAAAAAAATACTAAATCAATAATTGAAATCAAACTCCAGAATCATTTGTTTTCTTCACCTATAGCAGATAGAAACATACAAAACATTGTGGATTCCAATATTTTGCATATAAAATCATTATTTTATTGCAAAAATGATAATGAATCCATGTTTGCAGTGGTTTTACTGGATTTGGGAATTGTTTTGGCAATGTTCGTAAAGCGGGATGGTGGATGAAGTGGTAAAGAATTTACTTTATTTTTATATCGAAAGTATAAAAAGGGTGTTTCGATAGCAGGTCTTCAGTAGGGGCCATATAGTCTTTTTACAACTCTTTTTTGTTGATGTCACCGATAATTCTAACATATGTTAACGGCAAGGAGCTTGGGTAATTGAGGGGTCATTTGTAATTTCACCAAACCTGAAAGTTTGATTGATAATTTGGTCAAACCTGAAAGGGAAGTAAATATAATTATTCCAAAGTTTTTCAATTTGTGGGGGAGAATATCGTTGACAACGTTATTCCCCCGTTTAAAAGCACAACAAAATCAAAATTTTAAAAGGCTTACTTACAGTTTACCCCTGTATTATATTGCGGATAGTTGCGAATTACCCTTATGTTTATTTTAAGCTTAGTTACAGTTTGTTCCGTGTAAATAAGGGACTGCTGGAAATTGCTTTCATATTTATTTTATTTACAAATTACCCCCAAAATTTAATGAAGTTAAAATTTTCATCTAAAGAGAGTAGTAAAATGTTATAGCTACACTTTGCGAATTTCTTTACTAAATTTTTTTTCTTAATTTGAAAATGATAATAAACTAAATTTATTATTCTAAATTTTTTTCTTCTTTTTTTTTTAAAGGTAGCATGAGGGAGTGAGTTAATTGATCAACTTAAATTTACTTAAAAAATATATTGACTAATATCTCAAAGTGATATATTTATTCAAATAATGTGATTTTTAAATACAAAATAATGAATTAATTATTGATAAGATAATAGAGAAAATAAAAATAATAAAACTAAAATAATATGATTAAATACATAAAATACTTTATTCTAGATCTAAAACAACATTGACGGAATAAGTACATATGTGATGACATGCTAAAAATGGATGTGGAAAAAAAAACATAAAATACTAAATTAATTCATACAATTAATATTGAAGTGGTAAATTTTTTTTTCAATAATGTTAGATGAAAAAATGTCGTTACTTTTGAATACAAATTGCTTATAAAAATAAATCAAATACCAATGTGCAAGTCACCATGGTTTTATGTTGGTTAAGGCAATTAAAAGATTGAGGGCAATTATGACATTTTCCTACTCCCTTTAGATGAAAATTTTAACATTATTTAACCTTTGAGGGCAATTTGTATATAAAATAAACATAGGGTGTAATTTGTAATTGTCCCTATTTACAGGGGCAAACTTCATGAAGTCTTTATTTTATCTATAAATTACCCCTAAGTTTTAATGAAGTTAAAATTTTCATCTAAATAAAATAGTAGTAGAATATCATAATTGGCTTCAATATTTTATGTTACACTTTGCGAATTTCTTTAATAAAATTCTTCTCTTAAACTTGAAAATGATAATGATAAACTAAATTTATTATTCTAAATTTTTTTTGGGTAGTTCGAGGGAGAGAGTTAGTTGATCAATTTAAATTTGTTTAATATATATATATATATGATTATATCTCAAAGTAGTATATTTACTCAAATAATGAGATTTTTTTAAATACAAAGTGATAAATTAATTATTGATAATAGAGAAAATAAAATAAAAATTACGAAACTCAAAATAATGTGATTAAATACATAAAATAATTTGTTCTAGATATAAAAAATATTAATGACGGAACTAGTATGTGATGGCATGCTAAAAATGAATGTGAAGAAGAAAAATGAAATAGCAAACTAATTCATGTAATTGATATTGAAGGGTAATTTTTTTCCAATAATGTTGGATGAAAACACGTCGTTAATTTTGAATGACAACTTATAAAATAAAATCAAATACTAAAGTGCAAGTCACCCTAATTTCTGTTGGTTAAGCCAATTAAAAGATTGAAAATAATTATGATATTTTACAACTTCTACTTTAGATGAAAATTATAATTTTATTAAATCTTATAAGACAATTTACAGATAAAATAAATATAAAATGCAATTTATAACTATTCTCTATTTATAGAGACAACTATAATTAAGCCATTCTTAAACTACATTTCCTTGACTAGCAAAGGAAGAGCAAAAGCATTATCCACTTTGCCATTTATAGAAGGGAGAACTAATATGGAATAAAACTGGATAAGGAAGTCAAACTTTTAATGATTGTCTTGCAAAATGAAAAACCCGGAAAGAGAGAAGAAAATAGAGAGACGGAGGGGTCGCATGAGCCAACAAATGGTTGACGAGTAGGGCGGAGACAAAGACTCTTCGTTAGGAGCAAATATTTTTAGTATATAGTAAGAATAAAAATTATAAATATTTAATTATACTAATTATGTATTATTAATAATTTTTAATGATCAAATAGTATCTTTTGTTTGTTTAATATATATAAATATTTTGTAATGAAAGAGGGCAATTTTGAGCCTAGCCAGATTTGTTATTTAAGTGAAAAAATTAGTCCATGCACATAATTTCTTATCAATCGGGCATTGGAATTTGCGGTGGCCGCCGGCCCCCTCTTTTTCTGTCTTTGCCCAGGAATGATCATTATTATAAAGAGGACGGTGGTGTTGTTCGCCTGGGAGAGATACCAAAAAGCAACGAGGAAATTTGAGAAATTTTATATGGATCTGATTTATAAGTAAATGATATTCTCTTATGACTTTAAATTCACAGTGTAATTTAAAGAAGATTATTTTAACAGAACATCTTATAAATCAGTGAATAAATTTAAATCAAAAAATTTATATCACTTATTATGAATCGGATCTATTTATTAAAACAAAGGAACGGATTGTGAAATAGGTTAACAAAACCAGTGAGAATCATTAGGGCTAATTTTGTCATCTAATAAATATGTGCTACGGCAATAAGATATTTTTTTGTGGCAATATCATTGCCCTTTTATATGTTTTGTTGATTACATTTCCCATCGTCACATCCCCTTGACTTGCTTAAAGGTGATCATACGAGTAAAATGCCACTACCTTATTTTATATTAAACAATTATGTGTCATAATTAGATTAACTTTTTTAAATAACATTTTGTCACCCCGACATTAGGAGTGGTACCTAAATTTGTTTTATAATCAAATTTTCCTTCAAAACTAACCAATAATTTTTCATCTAAAAATATGACAAAAAATACTTTTTACAATTTTAGTATTAAGTGCATAACTCCATTTTTATTCCTTGATCCAATTTGATACACATCTAAAATCAGCCCAAGTGGAAGTGGTCATAATCGTGGCCTTTTGAAAATGAAATATGGTGGTGCAATAGTAGGAAGGGAAGGATGGATTGAGATGGTGACAGTAGACCTGAGGTTGGTTGATCAATCGACGAGGAGGGCAGATTGGAATCCCCAAATTGTTCGGATATTGAACAAAATTTTAACAAAATTTCCTTCTTTTTTTTTAACAGTAGATCTGAGGAATATTTTAACCAAATTTTCCCCTTTCTTTTTTTTTTTTTTTGTATCTTTAATTTTTTAATGTGGACATCATATGAGGATTTTGTGAAATCCCCAAATTGTTCGGATATTGAAAAATCCTAGTTTCAATGAATGATTCCAAAAAAACTCGTTCCCATTGTATTAACCCAAAGAAACATATGCAAAATGGAAAAAAATTTTAGGGAATTCTACAATCTATTTTAGGGAATCATTTCCGTGGCTTTAAAATTTTGTACAGTACAAACTTTTTAAACACATGGTGTTATATTGTACAATCACTTAAAGCTAAGGGAATGATTCCCTAAAAAGGACGGTAGAATTCTCCAAAAAATTTTGTTTCTCACTCTATATTAAAATTTTTGTTACTCATTCCGTATTATTATTACAAATTATTAAATAACTGAAAAGCAAGATGTCTCACTATTCTTTCAGATATTTTAACTATTGTTATGCCCACTTTGTATTGTGGAATAAATAATTAAAACTTACTCTATAAATGAGGATGGTTATGATTCTTGATTCTGGATATCCAACCAAACACCCTTAAGATTTTTTTGTTCCTTGGTTCTCGTAGATATTGGAAAATTTTATTTTGTTTGTATAGCAACTTGTTGGACTAATGGGAACTCTATCTCGAGCCCACCATATAAAACCTACGATTTTTTTTAAATAATAGCCCTTTATCTATAAGAAAGAAAAGTCTCCCATTAGTCTATCTGCAAATGCTAAATAAATTTTATTTTATTATTATTAATAAAGCATAAACTTCGATATGTCGAATTTAATGTTATTTCTAATATGCATTTAATAAACTATTATGTAACTAACTTCTTTTTTCACTATTTCCAACAATTGTCCAACTTTTCCACCTTATTCATTGTTTCAATTTCAACAAATATTTTCTTAAGAATAAAAAAAAAGAAAAAGAAAAAATTCACGAAGTTTTTTTTTTTTTTTTAAATAAAAAAATTCAAGAAGTTATACAATTTAAATGTTATATTTTCATCATGATTTTTTTTTTTCACGGTGCATCTTTATAAAAATCTTTTTAATTAGACTACTATAAGTGCCGAAATCGCCAGTAATTAATTACATTCTGCAACATCTCATCGTCTGAGGAGATGTTTTAATAACTCTTTAATATTTTGGTGTAATTTTAATTTTATTATTTAAAAAAAAAGAGTGCCCAATCGCACATTTTACACACCTACACCATTATCATATAACTTCCTATCAGTCCACTAATACTTTTACATTAATAAGAGTACTCTTTTGATGTGATATAATTTGATGTTTTTCCTATTAATATCCTTCATTAAGTAATTTTAGTTCTTCTTCATCCCTTCTATTTTCCCTGCATGATTAGTTTCTTTAAAATTTTTCATACATTCTCTTGATAATATAATTATATTTTATATTAAAAATATATAGTATAATAAAAATATGTTTATTGTAAAATGCATTGGTTTGCGGTAATCACCAGGAAATGAAAATTGCACACATATGGAATTTGCTTTTATCTAGGGAGTAAAAGAAGTGGATCTTAAAGACTTTCACATATTTTTTTGGTAACTTGAACTTATGACCTAAGTTATAGGAGAAACGTAGTTTTATCATTTCAACTGGTGGCAAATAACCGCTTATCTCCTTCATATAACTATACACTAACTCCTTGAGAAGGTTTATGGTAGTCATTAATCAACTAATGGCATCCTAATAGTTGTTCAACGAATAATAGGAGGAGTCTAATTGAATTGGACGTTCCACTTTACTATAAATAGGGAGCCATATTTTGTTCAAATTGAAAATTTCATTAATTCTTGAGTAACTACTAGAATGTCTAATAGTTATTCAATGACCAAAATAAATGGTCTTAACTCCATATCTCCTTCCTCATTCCCCACCTATATTTTCTTTTTTTATATAATTTGTCTATAGAATTTTACAAAATTGCATCTTATAGTATGTGCCTTTTCCATTGATTATTACTTTACTACTTTTAATAATACAAGAACAAATCAGTTTTAGTGTTAATATATTTTCACTTTCTACTTATAAGATAATGCCCTTATATATAACTTCCCACAATTTGACATTAACTATTAATAAATATTTGTCCCCTTAAATTCCATACTTCTAATTTTTCTTTTATTTGCACACATGTAAAAAGTATCATTTTTGCTAGTACTGTTAGTGTATGCCCTAAAACCAATTAATTTTAGGGATAAATTACACTTTTATATTTATGTATATTTTGTAATATGGCATTTATCGAATAAAATATTTATATGTGAAATCATAAGGAGTTATGATGTAATTATATTTTATTCGTGTATATCCCTAATCGTAGTGTATGACACTAGTAGATTAGTACATAAGAGTATGTGGATGCTTATTAAGAATAAGTGCATCGGATTGACCCGCTAAGAGTATTCCACACGGATTATTATTTAAATGCCAGTGGATTAATCTCTTTGTGATAGTAGTGTAATGGTCCTTTGACTTGAGGTCATGAGTTTATCTTGACTGTGGATTATTATTCTTTGGCTCTATTAGTCGTTACTCTCTTAGTAAGTCGCACATACTGTAGAGTTCGGGTATAATACAATCATGAGTGGATAAGATATGACCAATAGAGGATTCACCATTCCTTATAATAGGAGAGTATATCCCAGTATGGCCACTTCTTGAAATACGATTCGAAAATCTTTACGCAAAGTGGAAATAGATTTAAGAGTGTCTTAAATTCTATTTCAAGTGAGTTGTATTTTGGAAAGAAGTAAAATTTGATTAATTCGATAAGAGTTGGCATTATATCTGTACTCTTGAATTAATCGAGATATAGGTTGGTGGAAGGATATTAATTACAGGAGAACTAGTCACGGATGGGTGATGTCGAACTACTTGACATATCTCAACACTTGGGTGGTCATGATGCTTTGCTAGAAGCCAATCTTGATCTATAAGTGTAAATTAATTAATTGGAGAATTAATGATAAATTAAAGGTGTTTAATTTATCTAATCCTATTTAATTTAGGATTATAATTTATACTTATTACCAACAGTGATTGGGAACCTAAAGGGTCACACATTTAAGGATAATTAATTCAGGATTAAAATGATTTGATAAGTATGAGATACTTATGGGTTAATTTATGAGATAAATTAACTTTTGGGTTTAATTATAATAAGTTATAAATATTAGGAGTTAATATGTAAGACATATTAATAGTTCTAATAGTTTTATAATTATTCATATACTCATGTCCCAAACTGATTAGAATTTGTAATTTCTTAAACCCAATTTGATTGAAATTCTAAATATATATATATATATATATATATATATTATAATATATGGTTAAAAGTAGTAGTATAAAGTAGTACTAGTACATTAACGGCTAGACTTATAAGGCTAGTACTAATATATATATATATATATATATATATATATAATATTATATTATAATATATATGGTTAAAAGTAGTAGTACTAAAGTAGTACTAGTACATTAACGGCTAGACTTATAAGGCTAGTACTAATATAAGATATAGTACTACATTAAGAGTTGCTTTGCATCAAAAAGCCGCAAGGAAAAAAAAGCCATCAAATTCCTTTTAAATCATGAGAGTCACGATTGAAAGGAAGGGAAAGTAATTTAGGAGCTAGCACTCCGTGGTTTGGGTCAATCAATTTTGTGAAGATTCCTGATTTAATTATTTGTGTGGATACCATAAGAGGCCTGGCACCTGTGCGGCTTGTGGATCGACGTCTTAATATATTGGAGATTTTACTGCAATTTTAAGGTATAATCTCTATATTTTTCTTATACTACGCATAAATTAATCAAGGTGATCCGTGATAGGAAAGTAAAATTTTAAATTTCGCTGCGTTTTCTGTTTATTTACTTTCTTACAAGTACTACTGTACTTAACTCGTCAGCACTTAGTGTAATTTTGGTGGCATTTATTAATTTATAATTAATTTAATAAATGACTTTTTGCTATTTTCTCTCATAACTTCTCTTGACTTACCACAAAATAACTTCGTCCGATCCACTATCAAATTATGTTCCTTAACATCCTTGCCTTCTTCTTAACTTCCTTTTTTCTATGGGTGTCAATCGTGTCGTATCGCGAGTTATCGTATCTTGTTATAGTCGTGTTCGGGTCATAAAATCTCAACTCTAATTCTACCCAAACAATAATCGTATTGTATCATGTATGACCTGTCTATTTTTGTGTCGTGTCGTGTCTAACATGTTTAACATATTTACTATTGATAGTACTAAATTAACCTAACAAAATTTTTTATAATATGTAACAATGACTCTCTCATGATTCTGTACAAGTAGAAATAATTTTTTTCTTTGAAATTGTAAAGTCATATTGATCTTAAATACCTAGAGTTTTACATAATTTTATATAAAAATATAGTATTACATTTATAATGTATATTTTTTACTCGGAAATCAACCTTAAAAGTCTTCCATAACGGAGGATTTAAATATAAATAAATAATAGAAAGAAAATTATACACGAAACTGAAAAAGTTACAATATAATTTTAGAAATATCGTAAATGTATTACTTCAAATATATAATTACATACAACATAGTAAACGTATCAATCGTGTCGACCTGTTTACTTTCATATCGACCCATTTATACTTGTGCTATAAACATGTCGTGTCATAATCGTATTCATGTCATGAAACCCCAACCCCAACCTACTAAATACCTAAATTTCGTGTCGTATTATAGTCTCATATCAAAAATTAATACCCCTATTTTTTCCTTTTGATTTAATTTATTATTATTATTATTATTATTTAGATAAAATTGCACACGCATACTTTGCTTTTATGCCTAGTATGTTATAAAATTGAAAAATTCTATAATTTTTTTTAGGGAACCATTCTCTTGTGCTTTAAGGGCTTGTACAGACAACACTATGTGCTTTAAAAATTTATACTAGACAAATTCTTAAAACCAAAAAAATGATTCCCTAAAAAAGATTGTAGAATTCTCCTATAAGATTTTGTAAATTTCAATTTATGCGTGATACATATAAAAAGTAGTATTCCATCTTGTCTTCATTTATATTGTCATATCTTACTATTTTTGATGTCCTATAATTCCAAATAATCATTACTTTACTAAACCATATTCCGATTCCACCTTACTAACTATTCAAATTATAATTTATTTGAATTGTAACATACACAGCATAACATTGATTTTTTGTTTTGTTTTGTTTTGTTTTTTTTTTTAAAATGTATCGACCCCATGATTGACAATAAAATTATAATGGAGGGAGTAATAATTTTGGAAAATTATACAATCCCATAATAAAATTATCATGTTGTACTTTAAAGAGTTTTATAGTACGATATCATGTATTTGAAAACTTTGTATTGTATAAGTTTTTAAATCAACGGAATAGTAGAATTCTCTAATAATTTCATGTATGTGTTGTGAATAAAATTTTATATGATTCCAAAATTGGTGGTGGAGCTGTTACCATGTCCAAGTATGAATTGTAAATTTATGTTGTTCTTTGTTTTCTTACATATATTATTGAATCTGAATCCAAATTCTTGATATTATTTTATAATTTTTAAAATTTTATATAAAATATTTTACAACATGTCAAATTTTCTTTTCTTATAAAAAACATTATAAAATATTGGGAAAATCGCCAAAATAGTCCCTCAACTTTTGCACTTTAGCCAGAATAGTCCCTCAACTTTCTTTTTAGCCAGAATATGGTGACTACAAATTAATAGAGAATTCTACTAATCCTAAATTAAAAAGGATTAATACAAATTAAAAATACTTTCTATTATACACATCTAAATTATTTTTTTATTAGATTTATATAATTTCAGATGAAAGGATTAATATTGGCTAAAAATAAAAGTTGGAGGACCATTCTGGCTACAAAAAAAGTTGAGGGACTATTTTGGCTAAAGTGCAAAAGTTGAGGGACTATTTCAGCGATTTTCCCTAAAATATTTTGTTCATAATTAATATTTAGTTATGCATGTATTTTATATTAAAATATAAATTATTTTCGCAATTTACATAATATATATGTATGTACATTTAGAATAATACTAAAAATATAATAATTTTATAATGTATTAAATATTTTAATTAGATCCGAATTTTAGTCGGGGTCGAAACAATAAGATCTGTTTATACTATATTTATTTATTATAATAATTAAATAAGAATAGATCGATTCCGGACAATCGGATTAGAGTTTCTCGTAAATTCATATTCGAATAAACAAATTTGGATGAAATTTAATTCGAATTTGACCAATTGACATTCCTACTTTGAATCGCTTCACATAAACTCAAAACTTGCAAAATCCGACCACAAGTTCATTAAATAGAACAGAAATATATATTGAAGATTCTCTTTAATTAGGGAACTAAAGTTTTATATGATTCAGCTGCTTTATGAGGATATCTAAGTTTGGCCAATTGTTAGATGAGATTAGATTTTCGTTGGACAATTCAAATGATATTTGGCAATTTTTGTTTTTTTAATTGGAGTATTCCTCACCTCGTTGAATGATTGGGTTTTTTATTTTTAAAAATGTATGGACAAACATCCATACAGATAGGAGGAAATATATTACAGTCAAAGGAAATTTTACAATTCTTTCTAGGAATTATTCTCTTGACTTTAAAAACTTGTACAAGAAAATAATTTTTTAAAAGAAATCGTAGAATTTTCCTACAATCTATATACCAATTAATTAAAACAAAAAGTCAATGGACTCGACCAACAAAACAATTACAACTAGGGAGTACAATCCTATTTGGACTTGACCAACAAATTTACCTAAAACAATTAGAAAACTCATTGACTATATATATATTAGGGGAATTTTACAATTTATTTTAAAAAATTATTCCCTTATACTTTAGTGCTTGTACAATATTATATATCCCCATCTAATTTCCTTATTTCGATCACTTGTTTTTCCTCAATAAGTCCGATTCTTTTTTCTTTTTTTTCTAAATCCATAGCGATTCTAGATTTTTCAATCCATGATGGCAGAGATTCAAGAAGTCATCACGGGAGAGATAACAGGATTGCCAGAACCGATTTTACATCGCACATACTCTCTTTCCTCCCAATAAAAGAAGCCATCAGAACAAGTATATTGTCCAAGGCATTTTTGAGCGCATCGCGCGCCAACCCCACTTTGGAATTCAGCGATGAACTCTTTTTCAATAACAGATTTAATAGATTCAACGGCTCATCTCATTGGATGTGGGATCAAAAAACTAAAAACGAAAAATATGAAAAATTCTGCGGAATATGTGAACAGCATTGTGAAGAGATACCACAAGGAGAAGATAGGTATTGAAAACTTTACCCTCAAGCTTGATGATGATCAAATCTGTGAATGGGATTCTCAATTTGTGGAGAGATGCATAAAAGTTGCTGTAGGAAACGGTGTGAGATGTCTTGATCTCTCTATTGGAAAATTTACCGTGCCTCAATTCGTTCTAGGAGCTAAATCACTAGTAGATTTAAGGATTAGAATGTGTAATATGATTATGACACGACATGATCAGAAAATAATGTGTGATCGTCTCAAACAGTTACATCTTCGATCTGGTTGGAGAGAAATATGTTTAGACGATGAGATGTTGTATAAAATATTAAAAAGCTGCCAGTTGATTGAAGTATTGGAGATTTGGAATTGTAATGGCCTCAAGAATGTCAGCGTCACAACCAAAATTGATAATCTCAAAAAGTGTACTCTTACCTTACTTAATAGTCCTAAAGTTGAAGTTTCTTTAGCACCAAGTCTTGAATCGTTAATTTGTTGGCACAATACAACGAAGCCGGACGGGGAATGGATACCTTGTGGGATAACTCTAACTGCATCCGAATATCCAAATCTCAAGGTTTTATCGCTATGTAGTATTGGGAGTACAAGTGAAATTTTTTAATGAATTTGGATAACAAATTCCCATACATTAAAGAATTGGAGATCATGCATTGCAACGACTTGCGAATAGTCAAAATATCAAGTAAGTCACTCAGAAGAATACTATTGAAGGATAACAATAAAATCGAAGAAGCAGAATTTGATGTTCCTAGCTTGGCTGTTTTTGATTATGAAAGCGAATGGATTTCAAAATCAAACCAAAATTTTGTTTTAAAGCAACCTCAAGAACATGGTACTCTAGGATAAAGATACATTGCGGAGGAATTGTATGTATGGTTGCTGAAATTGAAGGAATTGTTGGCTAAATTTGTTGATTCTGAAAAAATTATAGTTGCTATTGAAATATCAGGAGGTATAGCCTTTGATGTCGATAAAATTCGAAAATATTATCATCTAATTAATACTACAATCCATCATGAACCTTAAAAGGTGCAAGAATTATCTCTAGACATTCATTCCAAGTTACCTTTATCATCATTAGTTTCAGCTCTGGATGGTTTTTTTACTTTTATTTGTCGTCCTAAATGTGTGACTTATTGTTATTCAGACCGGGAGTTCGCAATATTACTGTATAAAACGCTCATGTTTAGAAGAAATTATTCAAAGGAAATCAGGTTTTGGCAGCGAAACTTAAAGCGACTGGAATTTGTGGTGATTGATCGTCAAGCCTCATGGAAGAAATCAGTTGAGTTCGTTGAAGAGGGGCCGCCGGAATTTTTTCACTGGGATGCTTTGTGGAATAAGACACTCTACTTCTGTTTGGAATGGAGCACTACTACTAGTTATGCTGATGTATTAAAAATAGCCTTAGCAGTTTTAGTTTAATTAAATTTTAGTGATTGAATTTGTGATAGATTTATTCCCTAATTAATTAATGTCGTTGTTAGAATAGAAGTTAATTTTATATGGAATTATAGCTCAATTATGATTGTCAAATCCGGTAAGGATTTAAATTAGTTGATACTTATATAAAAGTGTTAATAATTCATTGTTTAGTTGAAAAAATTGTTATTTAAAGTTTATTATTATTATATTTTCTCCTCCCAAATTCTCCGTCCACCGTTCTTATTGTTAATTTCATTGTATTTCATTGTGATGAATTGAGTCTGCTGCTTCAATAAATCAACAAACCACAACTTTGGTGGTCAATTTACTTTTCATTGGTTTGCAAATTGGCATTTGCAATTAAGTCCTTCTTGGTTTATTGGCTTATCAATTATTAGTTAAATATTTATCCGTGGGTATTTTTTTTTTGGCTTCTACAAGTTAACAACAAATTAAGTTGGAATGATTACCAAATGAACAAGTGTTTTTTGGCATATTAGACTAAGACTACTTTTAGAATTTTATTGATACAGTGTTTTAATTGTATTGTGTTTTATTGTTTAAAGTTCCTAACTTTAATTGTTCAAGAGACTTTGCCCTTTTGTTGCATCATTAGCAATTTGACCACTAAAAATTTGAAAAAGACAATATCTAACCACCGAACAAAAAATCCTCCTTTTCGACGCAAAAATTATTCATAACCTCCAAATTCTCTAAAATTAATCTTAAATGAAATATGCCATAAAAATTCATTTTCAATGCAAAATTTATTTATAAGTTTCAAATTCCAAATGCATCTTAAATTATTCAAAATTTACGGAGTATTTAATTAGGATTTTTTGTTTTGGTCTAACTTCACCAAAACGACTTCGAAATTTATACTAAAACTTATTCAAAATGCATGTCATTTAACAATACCTCAATATAACACGTGAATGACTTTATAAATATGAATTCAAGCTCAAATTCAAAAAGCTTAAATAAACTAACTTTAAGAATCTATTGCAAAATTATGCAATTAATTGTTCCACTATGTTTTTATAATATTTCACGAAACTGAAGAAAGCATCAGTCCAAGAGGTTATGTATTATAGAATTAATTCGAGTAGGGGTATCCATTCAACTTTAGGTCACCAACTTCCTTGACCTTCCAGCACTGGGCAGGCGTCAATCCCCATACATGGTCTTATCCTGAGTATGAGTTAGGTAAATTTAGTTTACCCGCTTGTCTCTATTTTACTAACAAGCAGTGTCTTAGGGACAAAGTACAAGAGTCAAAATAGGGACTATCATCCATATGATCCCATAGACTTCTTTTAAGGATTCTAAATTTATTTGTCTTCACTTATTTAACTTTTAACTTACAATCATTAAAAGATTAAAGTTAATGTCCAATGTCAATAAAGTAGAGTCATTTATTTGACTTATTTAATCAAGTCGAATATAATACTTATCCCATATCTAATATAATTTTTCAGTCTATTAACTATACTTCAAAATTTTAGAACATCATTTCACATATTAAAATATGACATTAAAAATTAGAAATTAAATCAAACATTACAAATTTATAATAATAAACCAAGCAATTAACAATTCACAATAATTTTCAAAAGTTTCGACAGCGAATAATATTTGATAGATCAAAAATCAATAACATACATATATACCTACAATACTAGTTGAACCTGACTATGCAACGCATGGTCAATGCCCACTATTTTTCTTTAAAATTTAAAACATAAAATTTTTGAAAGAAAATATCAACCAATCCTAGTTTCATTTGCTTTTAGTAATAGCTGAATATATATCTATACAAAGCAAGGTGCAATAAAATGATTGTATGCATGATTGATTTATATGCTAAAAAAATGGATAGTTGAAGTTCCTGGTACCCATTTTTAAGGCATTAAAATAGTAAAATGGTGGTGGTGGTGGTTTCTATTTGCAGGTGCCAATCACTAAGTTAAATAGCTCTACATATGGCAGTTGTAAGTGGTATCAACATAGGCTTCAACAATTCAGCAACAAATCAACCTTGCGAAAGTTCAGTAATAACCATATGCACCTAACTTAGTTCAAGTCTATCTCTGTTATTCTTGGATGGTTTTTTTGCAGCAATATTTGGCAAACAACAATAGTTTGTCTTTCAACAATATTACATGCACAAAGAGAAGCAAAAATATAAATCTTGTTTGATCACCAGTGAAACATTGCCAAGTCAAGAAATATATACTCACATGAATAGGGAAAAGTTGCTAATTTTGTAAAACTAAAAAACAACAAATTTTAGTTCAGCCAAATTAATTTGTCTGAATGTTCTTTATTACCATGTTAGTAGTATTGAGAAACTTATATCTCAGTAAAAGATTACTTATTGTAGTTGTTTGTAGCAATGTTTATTGACATGGCTATGGAAACAAACTACCAAGTGGGAACATCAAGTGGTGGATGATATCAAATGATCCCATAGCAAATAAGGAAATAGTAAAATATTTGCAATTGGAGACTTTTTGACATTTGTGTGTGTAGACACCTATTTTTGTCCCGTAAGTTCTCCCCTATTTTTCATTTAATTTGACTCTCAATTTTCTTTTTAATTTCCCTCTTAATTTCTTTTTAAACCTATTTTTTGATTTCCTCTTAATTTGTCCTTTAATTCTCTCTTAATTTGTCTTATGGTGTTTAATTATTATGTGTTTTATGTATTTTTGAAATACAAAGAATGAGTTTTAATATTATTTAAGTTTTTAGATTTTTCAAAAAAAAAAAAAAAAATTAATTAATTAAATTAATTAATTAAATAAATAAATATTAAAAAAAAAAAAGAATATGTCTCTTATCCATTTCTCAGCAAAAATTTCAGATGGCCATACTCTCCACATGACAAGGAATGGTCCTTGACCATTTTTACACTCAATCCCATTCGTTAAAAGCACAAAAAATCAGTCTAAAGAGGGAGAGAAAAATTTTCTGGAGCAAAAGAAATCTGCCAAAACAGCCCACTTTGAGCCAAAATTCCATGAGATCAGAGAGGAATTAGACTAAGCTCAAAGAACAAAAGTTGTATAGGGTCCCTAGAACTTCAATTTCTATTTTGAAACCCAAAGCAAAATCTTCCATTTCGAGGGCCAAAAACGTGGTAGAAAAAGCTGTTGGTCCAGAGAATTTTCCAGAAAATTTCTAAGTCTGGAAAATTTTCCAGACCACCAAATTTGAGCAAAGATTTCAAGCGATGGAAGAGGAACTGGATTAAACTCAAAGAATCAAAGTTGTAGACCGTTCCTCAACCTTCAACTTTTCTTTTCTACCCCGAAGCAAAATCGTTCATATTCTGGGTCAAAATGCGTGGTGGAAAAGGGCTTGTAGTCCACCAAAATCTGCAAAAAAAAGATTTTGCGTCGCTTCATTTTACTCCCCATATTTCAGTTTTCTTTTAGTTTAGCCCGAGAATATTTTTTTAAATTACATTTAGGCCCTTCTGATAGGGCCCACTTGGTGCCACGTCATCGATGACGTGGCACCCCAGATTGCGCCACGTCATCGATGACGTGGCTCAACCGGATTTCGCCACGTCATCTGTGACGTGGCTCAACCAGATTTCGCCACGTCATCTGTGACGTGGCTCAATCTGGTTGAGCCACGTCTCAGATGACGTGGCTCAACCAGATTTCGCCACGTCATCTGCGGCGTGGCTCAACCAGATTTTGCCACGTCATCTGCGGCGTGGCTCCACCTGAGTGCGCCACGTCATCTGAGACGTGGCTCCACCAGAGTGCGCCACGTCATCTGTGACGTGGCTCCACCAGAGTGCGCCACGTCATCGATGTCGTGGCTCCACCAGAGTGCGCCACGTCATCGATGACGTGACATTTTTTAATAAAAAAAATCCAAAATTTCAGAAAAATTTTATTTACTTTTGGCCCTCCAGATTTCGGATTTCGCATTTTTATCCCTCAAATAATTTCTTTTAAATTACATTTAGGCCCTTAAGGACTTTTCTTTAATATTACTTTTTTTTCTTCAAATTTCTTCCAAATTACATGTTTTATGTCAATAATCACCAAGTTTTTACTTTGATTTTTGTTTGGCATTTTAATACGTTTTAATTACCCTTGATTGTGAAATTCTTGTTTTATAAGAGACAGCTTTTTCAATAGGGCGTCATTGACAGTCGGTACAGATAAGCAATTAGGGAAAACTTAGTAGTTAAATTTTTTTAAGTAATATTAGTCACCAAAAATTGCCTTAATAATAGTTAAGCAAACATAGGTGGCTGTCTCTTTTACTCGTTGCCCTCAAATTTTGGATTAGTTGCACAACTAGACGTTAAGTATTTGAATCAAATTTGTATCATCAAGGCAAGACAATGTAAATTCGTTGAAAATATCGACTTTATGTACATACATGTAAAATGAGGTAAATTATCACAAAACCCGACTCTTATACTGTCTCTTATACACATCTAGATGTAATAATTAAACACCATAATTCATAGTCGCATTGAACTATGACGTTATGTCTAGTTATAGGTGATTCATTTGTGTGTAAGAGTAAGTAGGTAATTGAATGCAAAAATTGTAAGTAGGATTTTTGCACTTCAATTACCTATTTCACGAATACCACACGTGGCGGCGGTGCGGTACCACCGGTGCGGTCGACTCAGTCGGGCGCGACAGCGTGGCGACTCTACTGGGGACTTTGAGAATCCGGGCGCACGATTTTAACGCGTTTCTCTCAATTTTACCCCGTTCATTATAAACCGGCTAATTTTTACCCATTTTTGTGTGCTATGTTACCGGCTCTATACCTCGTTTTGCGTGCCATATGCTATATGTTACTTTATCTTCTTTTCAATTAATTTACACTTGGCACGCAAAACGAGGTATAGAGCCGGTAACATAGCACACAAAAATGGATTCTTAGCTAGCGGTTTATACATGACACATGCAATCTTACTTTCTTTGTTCTTTTCAAATTATTTTACACTTGTTTTACTGTATTTCACTATGTTTGCTGTCTTGAGTGCCAATTTGCTCGATTTAGGTCTCGTTTTACGTGCCATATCCTGTCTACTTATGGTGTGATTTGTTCTTACTTTATTGTACATGTTTTAATATATCTTGCTATTATACCTATTTGTGGTTAATTTGGGGGAAATTTTTGGGGTGTTGGGGTGCATCAAACCTTTAGAGCCAAACGCGCTAAAATGTGTGAATCTTACCGCCTCCAAGTGAACACAGCATAACACATGTCTCATTTATTGCATGTCCTATTTTGTGGGTGTCGTTCCCACATTCCTGTAGGAATTAAGATGATCTACCCAGATATGCGGGCGTGACACAATTTGCTCGTAACGGTATCTGTGGCGATCACCCAACCACCGACGATAAGGCCTATTGGAATTGACGGATTTTATTTTTGGGCAGAACTGTGTGGACCTTGTTTAAGACACTAGACACGAGGCGGTACAGACCCACCCATTTATCTGGCTTGTAATAGTAAATAGCCTTACAATTTTTGCTATGTAATAGTAATCTAGATGTGTATTCAATGAATTAAGATACAAATACACCATAATAGCAAGATATGGCACGTAAAACATACCTACAATCGAGCAAATTGCATAAGCAGCAAACAGGTGTGTATAAGAGACAGATACTGCTCCTGTATAAGAGACAGCTTATGTGCAGAGTAAATTCACCTAATTTAACAAATAAGATAATTATGTTTTAATATGAAGGTACTAAGTATCAAAATAGCTGCCCAACGCAGCCCTATTTATACCCGCTCACGTGCACATAGGGCTGCGTTGGGACAAGATGAGCACCGTATCAAAAGATGTGGAAGGGACCAGTGGGGATCAAAATCCAGAGATGGCAGAGTTGCGTAAACAGACAGAATCTATGATGGCTGCTATGGCCAGTATGAACCAAGAAATGCAATGGTACAGGCAAACTTATGGGCCTCACCCCGCCAATCAGGAGATGCTACCTCCTCATATTCCTAATCCCGGCATGGGGATGCCGCTACCACTACCACCACGAATCAACCTCCTCCAACTCCCGTGCCACCACTGACAGATCCAATTCCACAACCACCACCTCCTCTTGAGTTGGAGTACACCCAGGGAGAGGAAGCTGAATTAATGCCACCACCACCCCCTGTACCGACTGTCAATGACGCCCTTGTGAAAAAGATGGAGCGATTCGATAGTTTCATGAAGCAACCGTTCTGCAACTTGCTGGGGAATCCGACAAGTGACCCTCGGATAGCGATGAGGGTATTTGCCAGAAGCCTGGAGGGAGATGCGTTATCATGGTATTTAATGCTTGATCCCAAAAAACTGCAGGATTGGACGGACTTGGCAAATGCTTTTGTGAAACAGTACGAGTTTAACCGCGACCTAGAGCCAGACCGTTTTGATGTGTATAAGAGACAGA
Source organism: Cinchona pubescens (assembly GCA_025175665.1). Taxonomy (NCBI): domain Eukaryota; kingdom Viridiplantae; phylum Streptophyta; class Magnoliopsida; order Gentianales; family Rubiaceae; genus Cinchona; species Cinchona pubescens. Next base: position 309,968 of record JANKKI010000383.1, on the reverse strand, counting down.
AGCTCTCAGAGGAGTACCGTGAGTATGTGAAAAGATGGAATTCTTTTCAAGATTCATTTCCAAAACAGATGAATGAGATGTAGATGAATACAATACTGGCATGCACCTGCACAAGTACTTCCTTACTATGAAAAGTTGACAGGGTCTATTATTAAATCCTTTTCAGAAATCGTCCGGCAAGCAGGGCTGTTGAAAGGGGCTTGAAAAGCGAGAACATTGTTGTCACGACGGCATTCATCTGGGATAGAATCCATGCAGGGAAGCACGTCTGTAGCTAAGAAACCCCTGAGCAAGAAGCTTGTAACGTGACAAGAAGGAAGAGGAAGTGACTTTTATTTTTAACCAACCCAACCGCCAACCACCACGCAATTTCCATCAATACCAAAGACCTAACCCACAACCCTTTTATGCACCACCTCCACTACCACCTCAATACTATCCTCAACCCGTATACCAAACACAAGTACAAGTGCCCGTGCCTAATCCACAGCTCCCATATTATAATCCAAGACCACCACCCTCAAACAGTCAAAGACCCAATCAGCCAAATAACTTCTCTCCACCAAACCCCAACCAAGCCAGACCACATGACAGACCACCCCGCAATTTCACCAACTTGGGTATAAGATTGGGCACTTCGAGCGGATTAGTGTTTACTTCAGGAGCCCTTTGTTCCGGCCTCCTGAATGAACACTAATCCGCTGCCACGACATTGATCCTGTGTTGCACCTGTCTGTTATACAATACGGAGATCGAAGAGGAATAAGAGACAGGGAACCTTCATTGCTCTGAGTCATTGATCACTTCTTTCAAGCCTCTTCCTCTTGCGGCCGTATCATAGACGTGGATCCGTTTGAGGTAGATCCCCAAGATCCCGTTAGTGATATGAACTACCAACACAATTGCCAATTGAGAGCACACATGCCGTGGAATTACCAACCCTCAGCTGTGATAGTCGGTGGAAAGCCAGTTTCTGAGGAGGAAGTGTCTGTCACATATGCCTCAGTGGGAGCTGTCACGAGACGAATAAGATGCCCTCACAAATTTCTATGCTCAACTTATTGTTAACATCCGAGCTACACAGGGAGGCAGTATTGAAGATCTTGAGTGAGGCCCATGTGTCTCGTGACATTCCCACTGACAAACTTGCTGGGTTAGTGGGCAGTGTGCTGGCATCAAACCAAATTTGTTTTTCTGATGATGACTTAACTTCTGAAGGGAGCGACCACAACAAGGCTCTATTCATCTCGGTTAGATGTGAGGGGCGGCATTTGCCTAGGGTCATGGTTGATAATGGGTGTCTTTAAACACATGTCCTTTGAAGACATTGGATAAGCTCGGAATCTCTCATGACCTGGTCAAGAATTCATCCATTGGTGATGGGAGGTTTTGACGGGGCTCGAAGACAAGCCACCGGAGAGATAAACCTTGTTTTGGAAGTCGGTCCATCTCGCTCATCGATCACTTGCCGAGTTCTTCCAATTGTTGGGGTATATAATTTGTTGTTGGGACGCCCTGGATCCATTCTCTGGGCTATTCCGTCATCTTTGCATCAAAGGGTTAAATTCATTTACGAGCTTAAGCTGATTACTGTGTTTGGGAAGACGACCACGTCTCTGATGGTCTAGCGAGGACAATTGGAGAAAGTCCCTAGACAGGTGCCTTTGACTGAGCTTATGATGTAGTTTAGTCCGGATGTGGGTAAAAGGGGAAGAAAATAACAGGTAGAATTCTATAAGGCGAGCGTAATGATTGCAAAGGAAATGCTGCTGGAGGATATCGCATTGGCCAAGGTTTGGGGATGAATTTGCAAGGCATAACACACCCTATTGATCTACCAATGTGTATAAGAGACATTTGGGCTCGGTTTTCGCCCGAATGTGGCAGTTGATGCACCATTAAGGAGCTGAAGAGAGCTGAATAGGAAGGTCGAGCATTGCCTATTGCCATTCCACCTCTTAAGATTACTTTTCCACGTTCTGCCGCCATTCTGGCTCCTGATGCAGAGGAGGCTGAAAAGGAGGACCTTATCCAAGGGATAGCCGAATTGTTTACCGGGGTAATTATGCAAGAGCAGGCGGAGGAGGATGATCACTGCACCTCAAAAGACCCAGATCTGTCGTCCTTCACAATTGGACATCGATGATCTCCTATTCACAGGAGTTTCGTAAATTTGAAAGGATATTATTTTTAGTTTTGCTCCTTTTAATTTCATCGTTGTATGTATGTTTCGTATTTTTAAGCTGTTTTATTTATGCCATCTAGTCAAGGAATAGGTGCATGCATGATTGTATTCATGATTTGTGCGGCAATTGCAGGTCGGTAACCATAGACAGGGATCTTGGCAAATCGATGTTCTCCAAATTTATCTGTCCCCCTGTCTCTTATACATCTTATTCATCTTTTTGGAGATGAATTCTGAAGACAATTGATTTTTTTATATATAGGATGGCCAATGAATGTTTAGTTTATGTTCTCTAGGATCACTTGTAGAAATTTTTGATTAATGAGAACTTTACAAGCAAGATGTTTTAGCTCATTTTGTTTTCTTTCATTTCATACTTTATTTTCTCCCAGATGGCCCAGAATCAATGCTTTTGGTCCTTCGGATACTACCATTTATGAGACCGATGAGTGCAATTTCGATATCACACCTGACCCTATTTCTATGCAATCTGAGAGTGATGAGGACGAGTGTGATATTGAAAATAAATTCGGGCAACATGAGGAAAAACCAAAGCCTAACTTGGAAGAAACAGAAATGGTAAACATTGGGACAGACACGGACGTAAGAGAAGTTAAAATCAGCATACACTTGACTAGAGGGCAGAGAAAAGAGATGATAGAATTTTTGATTTTGTTCCAAGACGTCTTTGCCTGGTCTTATGATGATATGCCTGGCATTTCAACAGATGTAGTGGTTCACAAACTTCCCACCGATCCTAAATGCCTGCCTGTAAAGCAAAAGCCCAGAAAGTTTAAGCCGGAAATGAGTTTAAAGATCAAAGAACAAATTATCAAGCAGTTTAATGCCACAATCATCATTGTAAGAACAAAATCCCGGTATCCTGTTTGGCTTTCCAATATGGTGCCAGTACCGAAGAAGACTGGAGACATCAGAGTTGTGTCGATTATCGAGATTTAAATAAGGCCAGTCCCAAGGATGATTTTCCGCTGCCAAACATTCACATTCTTCTAGACAAGGTCGCCGCCATGAGATGGAGACTTTTGTCGATTGTTTTGTGGTATCACCAAATCCTAGTGGACGAGGAAGACAGGAAAAGCGTCAAACCTTACTCCTTGGGGACATTTTGCTATAGAGTTATGCCATTTGAACTTAAGAATGCTGGTGCAACATACCAACGCACTATGACCACCTTGTTTCATGACATGATACACGAAGAGATGGAGGTCTATGTCGATGATATCATCATCAAATCCAAGAAGGCAGAGGATCACTTGACCAATCTTAAGAAGGTATTTGAGAGAGTGAGGAAATACAATCTAAAGTTGAACCCGATCATTGTCGAAGCGGGGATTGAGATAGACCCAGAAAGATCGAAGCTATCCGTGATATGCCTGTGCCAAAGACTCAAGAACGTAAAAGTTTCTTGGGTAAAATAAATTTCATCGGTCACTTCATTGCTCAGCTGACAGATACTTGTGAACCTTTGTTCAAACTGTTGAGAAAAAATACACCGATATCTTGGAATGATGATTGTCGGCAAGCTTTTGACAAAATCAAAGATTATCTTTTGAACCCCCGTGTTGGTTCCCCAAAGCCGGGAGGCCATTAATCATGTATCTCGATTTTGGACGGATCCATGGGTTGTGTCTTGGGCGCATGACAATTCGGGCAGAAAGAAGCAGGCTACAACATGTTCGTTTTAGAAAAGAATAATTGGCTCCATGGAGCCAATTAAACTTTTCTAAAACGAACATGTTGTGCATTGGTTTGGATCTCGCAACGGCTAAGGCATTATCTACTGGGTCATACCATCTGATCTCATAAGTGCCCAGTGTGATCCCCTTCGCCTATCTGTTAGAGAAGCCTATGCCTACTGGACGTTTGGCTAGATGGCAGATGTTGTTAGCAGAATTCGATATCATCTTTACTACTCAAAAGGCTATCAAAGGACAAGTGATAGCGGATCATCTTGCTGAGAACCCAAGGGAGAATGATTATCAACCCTTGCACACATACTTCCCTGTCTGATGGACTGCCTTGGTTTCATGACATCAAGGAGTTTTTGGACAAAGGCAACTACCCTCCAAGGGCTAGTACTTCAGATAAGAAGTTCCTACGCCGAATGTCGATCAAGTTCTTTTTAAATGGCAATATACTTTATCGAAGGACGACAGATCTGGGTCTTTTGAGGTGCGTTGATAAGAAAGAGGCCGCTTACATTGTGGAGGATGTTCATGGAGGAGTCTGGTGACGCCAAATGCACGGGGATGAGATACACATCAAACCGAATTGCACAACATTACTACTCCATGGCCTTGTTCAATTTGGGACTGGACGTCATTGGATTGATCGAGCCGCCAGCTTCTAATGGTCATCGCTTCATTCTAGTAGCGATTGAATATTTCACTAAGTGGGTCGAGGCTGAATCCTACAAGCACGTCACAAAGAAAGTAGTGGCAGAGTTCATCCGAAAGAACATCATTTGCCGCTTTGGGATCCCTGATACGTTGGTTACCGACAATGCCAAGAATCTGAACAATGACATGGTAGATGGTCTTTGTGCCCAATTCAAGATTAAGCATCTTATGTCTGTTTCTCTCATGTACGGAATGGAAGCTGTTTTTGCCAGAAGTAGAGATCCCTTCTCTACGCATTCTTATGGAGGCTGAGTTAGAGGATGCAGAATGGGTAAGGCTCAGACATGAACAGCTTGCACTCATTGATGAAAGACGGCTAACAGCTGTGTGTCATGGTTTATCAACGGAGGATGGCCCGAGCTTACAACAAGAAAGTCAAGCCCAGACATTTTCAGGCTGGCGATCTAGTTTTGAAACGTATATTGCCAATGGCAAGACGTGTATAAGAGACAGCCGTTGGATCCTGTATCGCGTGGTCCATTCATTGTACACAAAGTATTATCGGGAGGAGCTCTTATCCTTACGGAGATGGATGGACAGTTTTTCCTCAACCGATAAATGCGGACATGGTCAAAAAGTTTTTCATCCGATTTGGCGATCGTAAACCTTTAAGTCATTGCGTAACGTAGGATAGAATTCTACCGTTATTTTCTTTCCTTTTACCCACAGAGATACTAAACCCTTTTCATATCTCTTTTCTTTATTTGCATCTATCTTTCGTTTCAATTGTGCTTTGTCCCTATCCTTGGCTGTAAAAACAAGTTGGAACTGAGCTCATTTGCAATGTTGGGGCAAATTGTTGTTTTGGGTGGCAAAAAAAAAAAAAAAAAAAAAAGTTTGAGAGGCTGACCAAAACAAATGCCCAACAAAACTCAGTTTGTTATAATAAAATTGGGGCAATTTTTTTCAAATCTATTTCCCCAATTCAATCAGTTGCCTTCAAGTAAGACTCTCAGCCCAAAACTGAGGTAATTCTTTAGATAAGGGACATAACCAGTTTTTCTTCATATCACAAACCCGAAAGTGTTGGATGCACCATCAAAGCTGTCTCTTATACACATCTAGATGTGTATAAGAGACAGTGCCTAGGCCGCCCAGTAGGGGTTTCAACCTAGCACTCTCTCTTTTTTTTTTTTTTTTTTTTTTTTTTTTTTCTGCATAGGCTTAAAGGGAGCAGTTTGTACGGTCTCAGCGCTCTTAGGCACTTTTCTGATGCATGCGAACTTTGAAAACTAAAGTTCGCATGCATTGGAAAAGGCGATTACTTAGCCAGACGTCTTCCGTTTACTCCCACACTTTGAGACTTGGACCTCCTAGGTGAAAACCTGGAAAGGGCACCTTTGTTTTAAAAAAAAAAAAAAAAAAAAAAAAAAAAAGCTCCTTAGAGAGGCTAGGTTGAAAACCCTACGGGGCGGCCTAGGCAAAAGGAGAGTGTGCGGAAAAATGTAAAAATAAAATAAAAGGGAGGGGAACCTTAGCGAAAACCTGAAAAGGCGCTGAGGAAAGGGCCAATCGAGCAAACGGTCAAAATCTGGTTGATGACTTCTCTGAGTCCACGTCTGGGAAAGTGTTCAATCGAAATTTGTTGACTGAAGTTAGGCTTATTGGTTGCCTCTATGTCAACCTCTAGGTTTAAGGGATCGGGTCCAAATAATTTAGAATGAAAGGCAAAGCGGTGTTAATACGGTGATGGCACGATTTTTACTAAGATTGCTCCCATGTGCTTGTATTATTTATTCATGTACTTCTATCTAACTCACACATTGCCATTTTGTTTGTCTGTAGTTGTTCTTTTTGTTGTTGATATGTGAAAATCATCTAGATGTGTATAAGAGACAGTGATATCACGCCAACCCCTAATGAAGCAATCAACCTCACAGGTAATCACCACTTGGGAGATGGTGCACTAATTCCTAGTCAAACCTCTCAGTTTAAATAATGTTGTCATTTACCGTTTACGGCTTAATGTCCCAGTTTACAATCTGGTCATGATTAAGGTTAATTACTAGTTGCCTTTTACACTTCATTTCATGGGTAAGCCCAATGGCATGGCTCCTTGTGCATGTCATTCTTAGTGGATTTTCACTCGATCATGAATTTCGGGTTCTCATTTCATTTCATCAACCTGATAAACGAATTTCAGGTTTGCATTTTTATACCCGATAAACGAATTTCGGGTTCTCATTTTCATCAACCTGATAAACGAATTTCAGGTTTGCATTTTCATACCCGATAAACGAATTTCGGGTTTTCATTTTTTGAATGAAATGAAATGAGATACCCGAAATTCGTTTATCGAGTGAAAATCCAATAAGAATGACATGCACCTGTCTCTTATGCACATCTAGATGTGTATAAGAGACATTTCGGGATTCTCATTTTCATCAACCTGATAAACGAATTTCAGGATTGCATTTTCATACCCGATAAACGAATTTCGGGTTTTCATTTTTCATTTTTCATCAACCTGATAAACGAATTTCAGGTTTGCATTTTCATACCCGAAAAACGTTTATCGGGTTTTCATTTTCATCAACCTGATAAACGTTTTTCAGGTTTGCATTTTTCTCCCGATAAACGAATTTCGGGTTCTCATTTTCATCAACCTGATAAACGAATTTCAGGTTTGCATTTTCATACCCGATAAACGAATTTCGGATTTTCATTTTTCATTTTTCATCAACTCGATAAACGAATTTCAGTTTGCATTTTCATACCCGATAAACGAATTTCGGTTTTCATTTTCATCAACCCGATAAACGAATTTCAGTTTGCATTTTTCTCCGATAAACGAATTTCGGTTCTCATTTTCATCAACCTGATAAACGAATTTCAGGTTTGCATTTTCATACCCGATAAACGAATTTCGGGTTCTCATTTTCATCAACCTGATAAACGAATTTCAGGATTGCATTTTCATCCCCGATAAACGAATTTCGGGTTTTCATTTTTCATTTTTCATCAACCTGATAAACGAATACACAGGTTAGATGTGTATAAGAGATAAACGTTTATCGGGTTTGAATTTTCATCAACCTGATATTCGAATTTCAGGTTTGCATTTTTCTCCCGATAAACGAATTTCGGGTTCTCATTTTCATCAACCTGATAAACGAATTTCAGGTTTGCATTTTCAGACCCGATAAACGAATTTCAGATTTTCATTTTCATCAACCTGATAAACGAATTTCGGTTTGCATTTTCATACCCGATAAACGAATTTCGGTTTTCATTTTCATCTCTTATACACATCTCTTCATATAAGAGTAGTTGATTTTTGAAACAGATTGACAGTTCCTCAATTTGCTTCTCAAACCGTGTCTCGGGAGATACACACATGCAATTTTTATCCCGATAAACGAATGATGAAAACTCATACCCATCAACCTGATATAAGAATTTCAGGTTTGCATTTTCATACCCGATAAACGAATTTCGGGTTTTCATTTTTCATTTTTCATTTTTCATCAACCTGATTATACACATCTAGATGTGTGTATTTTCAGACAGGAACAAAAAGACGCGCAGTGAATTGAACCATAAAAGACATAACTGAAACTTGGAAAGAAGAACGAAATCCCAATCTGGTGTTCATTGGGATCACAGAGACTTAGAACGAAACGCAGCCGGGTTCTCATGAAATGAAGTTTAACCTGGCAAACGAATTTCAGGTTTGCATTTTATCCGATAAACAATTTTTGTCTTTCATTTCAAGTTTACATTACCCGACAAACTCACCATTTGGGTTTTCATTTCACTCTTGTTACCTCGATGACACAAAGTCGGGTTTTCATTTTAATTTATATGTCTTTCCCCGATGACATAAAGTCGGGTTTTCATTCGTATTTACATACTCTTGCCTTGATGATACAAAGTCGAGCTTTTAATTCATATTGCTTGTTGAGTTTCATTACCAGTGTCGCTTGCATGTTATGTCAAGTTAGTTTTCTTTGTCATTCACAGCTACGTTTCATTCGAAATCCCTGTACTCCCGATAAACACCAGATCGGGATTTCAATCTTGTTTTCAAGTTTCATTTATGTCTCTTATGGTTCATTTCACTGGGAGTCTTTTTATTCATTTCTTTCCCCCAATAAGGACTTTTCCGCTCTGGATGAATAGATAGATCTAATCTCCCCAGTGTGTTTGTCAAGATGGTGAATTTTTCCTTCCATGACCTCATGAGCTTAGCAGGTTGACATGTGGCAAATTTTGTTGCACGATTGGAATCATCCAGTCATGCGGTGTAAGAGATCTTTGCCTAGAGTTTCTTCGATCCTACAGGACTCATACTCTCCACATGACAAGGAATGGTCCTTGACCATTTTTACACTCAATCCCATTCGTTAAAAGCACAAAAAATCAGTCTAAAGAGGGAGAGAAAATTAACCACAGAAAAATTTTCAAGCAAAAGAAATCTGCCAAAACAGTCCACTTTGAGCCAAAATTCCATGCGATCAGAGAGGAATTAGACTAAGCTCAAAGAACAAAAGTTGTATAGGGTCCCTAGAACTTCAATTTCTATTTTGAAACCCAAAGCAAAATCTTCCATTTCGAGGGCCAAAAACGTGGTAGAAAAAGCTGTTGGTCCAGAGAATTTTCCAGAAAATTTCTAAGTCTGGAAAATTTTCCAGACCACCAACTTTGAGCAAAGATTTCAAGCGATGGAAGAGGAACTGGATTAAACTCAAAGAATCAAAGTTGTAGACCGTTCCTCAACCTTCAACTTTTCTTTTCTACCCCGAAGCAAAATCGTTCATATTCTGGGTCAAAATCGTGGTGGAAAAGGAGCTGGTAGTCCACCAAAATCTGCAAAACAATCTGGTTGAGCCACGTCACAGATTACTCCCCATATTTCAGTTTTCTTTTAGTTTAGCCCGAGAATATTTTTTAAATTACATTTAGGCCCTTCTGATAGGGCCCACTTGGTGCCACGTCATCGATGACGTGGCACCCCCAGATTGCGCCACGTCATCCGTGACGTGGCACCACCGGATTGAGCCACGTCATCGATGACGTGGCTCAACCAGATTTCGCCACGTCATCTGTGACGTGGCTCAACCAGATTTCGCCACGTCATCTGTGACGTGGCTCAACCAGATTTCGCCACGTCATCTGTGACGTGGCTCAACCAGATTTTGCCACGTCATCTGTGACGTGGCTCAACCAGATTGCGCCACGTCATCTGTGACGTGGCTCAACCAGATTGCGCCACGTCATCTGTGACGTGGCTCAACCAGATTGCGCCACGTCATCTGCGACGTGGCTCAACCAGATTTCGCCACGTCATCTGCGACGTGGCTCCACCAGAGTGAGCCACGTCATCTGAAACGTGGCGCTTATCTGATTGAGCCACGTCATCGATGACGTGGCGCAATCTGGTTGCTGCCACTTATACACATCTAGATGTGTATCAGATATACACATCTAGATGCTGTATAAGATACAGATTATAACTCTGAAAGAAAAGTCCCTAAGATTTCTGATTTCTGCATTTTTATCCCTCAAATAATTTCTTTTTAAATTACATTTAGGCCCTTAAGGACTTTTCTTTAATATTACTGTTTTTTTTCTTCAAATTTCTTCCAAATTACATGTTTTATGTCAATAATCACCAAGTTTTTACTTTGATTTTTGTTTGGCATTTTAATACGTTTTAATTACCCTTGATTGTGAAATTACTGTTTTGCCCTTATGAGTCTTAAATTGTGAATAGACTTTGATCTTTGCACATAGTTTCGATTAATTGCTTTTGTGATGATTTGTGCTTTATTTTAATGTTCGTTGGTCTCAATATAATATTTACCCTGTGTCTTCTTCTGGTTAAACTATGTGAATTTACTCGTTGCCCTGAAATTTTGGATTTTTTTTATCATTTATACGTCTCTTTTGAATCTCTATTCAATCTTGTGGAGACTTAATAATTGTATGTCTCTTATACAAATTGGGCTAGTATAATAAACTCCGGCGTGCATGATAAATGACTATTTGCCCCTTGGGAGTTAAAAGGCACTACAAGCTCAATGTGTGCAACTTTTAATCCATACCTCTTACACTTGAAGATCACTCACTAGTTAATATTTACCACTTATTTTCGTTTCCTCATTAACATGTACATATTTTATTACTTTTAAACTATCTCAAAGCACACGTATGCTACAAAGCCGGCAATAATGAATACTAAAATTGAAAAGCGAAACGCGATAAAATCACGCAACCGGTCCAACGCCGGGTAAAGTGGGTGCCGAGGGAAATTCAAATCAATCCCAAACCTTCCCATTTTACAACAGGATTCCCGAACACATCTAGATGTGTTAAGAGACAGCCAGGAGTCAAGTTGTGAGATGGAGGCTTTTCCTTTTAAATTTTGATGTATTTTTGTGTCCTGCGCACCAACACACCGGTGGCGACTCCATCTTGTTTTTCAGGAGTCAGCCAAGTACCTATGTCTCTTTGGGCATTCAAGGCCCCGTTATGTAATAGACAGTAGGAGATACATTAGATTTAAATTTGCTTTTAGGAATATATCTGTCTCTTATACACATCTAGATGTGGATAAGAAATGAGGGTAAAAGAAGCGCAGTGACGTGTGGTGCTCGTGCAGTACCACCGGTGCGGTCGACTCAGTCGGGCGCGACAGTGTGTGAACCAAGCCATAATTTGCTTGAAGTTTCAAAGTCAGACTGTGATGCCTGCTTGACAAATAACTCAATCTAATCCTACTCTAGAGGAAATTTAATCCTACTCCACTATCGGTATGGGTTTATACCATTCTCCATTACTCGTTTAGTTTAAATAAGGAATGAGTTCATTATATTGATAAATTCATATTATAATTTGAAACCTATATCACAGGTGGGGAATGAAAGTAGATATTTTCTATCATTTTCGTTCCCATAGAATGATTCCCATAGTGATTAACCAAACAACATCTATGAGTATCATTAACCTTGATTCCCATTCATTCCTGTCATACCTATAAACCAAGCACCTCCTGTGAATATCTTTAATCTTGATTCTCATTCCTTCCTCTCATACCTATAAACCAAACACCTCCTTAAGTTAGTATAAAGTTGGGAAGGTTTTAGCAACTACTTTTCCTTGTCAAATGTGCTAGACCAAATAAAAGTTCCACATTAACGACATTTAAGGACATAAAAAAAAGGCTAAGTACAAGTGCTACATGAAAAGGCGAACCAAAAAAAAATATGAAGTAGGTTTTTCTTTTGATATTATCATGAGTTTTGATGTTCTTTTTAAAGACGTACATGTTTAGATACAAGTCAAATACTTAGGTAGATCCGATCTTTGGCCCCACTTGTAAACCCTATAGTGTGGATAAATAAACCTTAGAGAATCTATGACATCAGCTGATGTAAACAAGATTTTTTAAGGTTTAATCCTAACCACAGGGTTTATAAATGGGGTCAAAAATCGGGTCTTCCTAAATATTTTCCTTGATACAATGGAGTACACAGAACCATCATTAATAGAGTTAATAAAGTTAGTTGTATATATACTATTGAAAAATAATATCTAATATACATACATACATGCGCGCGCGCGCACACACACACACACACACACACACATATATATATATATATATATATATAAAGCAACAGCTTTAATTTAGTGTGATGTCATTATATGTATTTCCTTTTTTATCCTTATTATATGTGAGCAACTATCCATAGCTTCCTTCTTAATATTCACACTCCACTCTTCATGTTATTTTTTAAATTTTTTTGTATAATTTTTTGTTAATATTTTCACTACACTTTTTTTTTTTTTTGAAATTTTGTGTAATTTTTCTTTTTTAAAGTCACACCCATAAAGTGTGTCTTTCCCACTAGTAATAGATTCGGATGAATGAACTTATACATTATTGAGACTTAACTCACCAAATTTTTAATTCTCCAGTAACCCTTAATTGTATCCTTATCTAAGATGAAAAGCTAATTTCTAAAAAGAGTCATATGTGTTGCACGTGTTACAGTTTTAATTTGTTAAAAATTTTAATGTGCAATTTGCTTACGTAAGTTGAACATTTAAGTTATAATTCATTTCAGAGTTATAATTGATTAAATAGTTTCTACAAATTAATCCATTTCAGAGTCATCATTAATTTGCAATTTGTTCACAGAAGTTGAGCGAATAAGTTTGATCGACTTGTCCGAATCCTCCTATAATTTTTTCGTTTATTATGTTGTATTTCAGTCATTGTGGATTCTGTACACATTTGAATCATTTATCAAGCCTTAATTGATTTGTTGTTGGTTGGACCGTAGGTGTGATGATTTACTTCACGGGCGAGGTCTCTGGTTCAAGTCCAGGATGGCCTAATTGCGCCAGGGAAAAGAAGATTCTCCATGTTTAAAGTCTAATTTTAGGTGGAATGTGTTTCTTGCTTCTGATTTTTATATTTTATGAATCGATGGTCGGTAAGTATGATGGTCCTAATGATGATTCTTCATGTATTTCGTGTGTATCTAACTGGCAGAAGAAGGAGCTGGTGCAGAAAAACCTCTGTATAAGGTTCGAAATGGTGAATTGAGGTTGAGCGACAGCCCTTCCACATGGCACCGTCTGATCACTAAAGTCGACTTTCGTCACTTAATTGAGTTATCAAGCCAGTTTAAGTCCACCTTATTGAGCATGAAACGAGGTTAGTGATTCTCGCAGGAGTTATCACATTTATTTGTTTATGTTAAATTTTGGATTCCCCTCCTATATTACTGCACTTCTATTTTTTGATTTATCGGGTTTGTCCTTCAAACAAGATAGACACCAATTGAAAAATTCTTGTATCTACCATCTATGTAGGGGTGTTTGATAATCTCATTAAGTGCTTTTTGTATTAAGTGTGTTTGATAATAAATGTTATTCTCTTACCTCTGAATGTATTAAGTGTCACTTCATTTTTATACAAAATTTTAAGTGAAAAGTTTATCACTTAATTTGCTAAATTCTTTACTAGTATAAAAAACTCACCCAAATTTTCTTTATCTCACATTCATGCATTTGCACACATTATATTCATTCTCTCACACATAAACATACACTTGCACACATATATTCATATTCTCTCACACACAAATACATATTTGCACACACTCATTCATTCTCTCTCACATATAAACACACACTTGAACATACTATATTCCTTCTCTCTCACACGTATATTCCTTCTCTCTCATACATAAACACACAATTATAATATGCACACACTATATTCTTTCTCTCTCACACATAGATGCACACTTGCATAAAAAATATTCCTTCTCTCACACACTTACATTTGAATATACTATATTCCTTCTCTCTTAGACATAAACACACACGCTATATTCATTATCCCTCACACATAAACACACACTTGAACACTAAGAGACATATAGACGTTCTTCTCACACATAATGCATAGTTACACATACCATATTCTTTCTTCCTCACACAAAATTATACATTTGCACACATTATTTTCTTTTTTCTAGCACATAAGCACACACTTGCACACACTATATTCCTTTTCACATGCAAAAATTCACTATTGCATTTATTATATTCATTTTCTCTCACATGTAAACACACACTTGTACATAATATCTCTCTCTCTCACACACACATACCCCTGTCTCACACACACATATTCTATATTAATAAATTATTTGTTTATTAAAATATAATAATTAAAATAATCTATTATGAAAAAATATAATACTATCATCAAAATATATCATATAAACAAGGTAAAATATTTTAATTTAGTACTAAAATTCAACTGATTATCAAACAGATACAACTTTATGAATTCAAAAAATTAAGTTCAACACTTAATTTTCAGTGTTCAGAATTCAGATTTCATATTTCAATTTTATCAAACGCACCCATAGTCTTTACTTCAAACTTTTGATTCTGTCATGTTTACTAGAAGATCATTCTCTTCCCTATCTATTTCAAAGAGTTGAGAGACTTACTGCTTTAGCATCTCCAAATGTCTTCCACTAAATTTAGATAGGTTAATTTTACATACACCGTTAATATAGAAAATATTATACATCATCGGGTATGGTGCATATCATATACGTAAAATGATATTTAAAATTTAAATAATGCACAAGTGACATGTATTCACATTTGGTGGCACAAAAATTTTTCTACACCTATAATGTATGAAATATTATTCCAATTTGGAATAGTTTTGGGCTAGGTTTCCATGTACACATTTAGTTTTGTGTATGAATCTCGTTAATACAATTGGTGTACTGATCTAACTAAAATATTTAATATAAAGTAAAATTACATATTAGTTATTTCATATATACATATATGTTGTGTAAATTAACAATACAATTTACAATCTATTGTAGAAACAAACTCATGAGATATTAATTATTAACTAAACCATATTTTTGTACTTAAAAAAAATAATTATACAAAATACAAATTCTTATATTAAAATTTACTACTTGTAAAAAATCTTCAAAACTTGGATTCAGATTCAAATCTAACAAGGCCATACGTAGTCGGATATGAATATACTTTTACAAACATGTTGGGTAACCGAATCCAAATCTATAGCCAACAATTCCAACCAGAATTCGGTTTGGATCTGCTAGGATCTAGCCCAAATTCACTTAACAACCTCACATGGCATGTTATTCTAGCAAGATGGACATGTCACATAAGATGACAAGGCAATTGTGTAGACCTGTCACCAATGTTTTTAAAATCGGATCAAATGTGACCATTAAAGTTCTTTATCTCAATTTGTATCTTACTTTTTATCTCACTACTTAAAAAGTCAAGATTCTTCCACTAAAAATTTTAATCATATTTAAAAGAAAATCTTGACAATTCATTTGATAATAAAATAAGGAGTGGAATAAAAAGTGAGATAAAAGATCTTATGGATCTGAAATGTGACTCATTCAATTGATTGTTTCTCTTTTAATCTGTTCGACCGACTAGGTCATTTTTTTTTTAGAAGATTATTGGAAAATATTAGAGAAGAATAGCAATCAAATTTTGGATGATTAATTAGTTCATGAAGCCAAAGTTAAATTTTTGATTGTTAAAGGTAGGGGTGTTCATTGATTGGTTTTCGGTAATTTAGTTTTTGATTTTTCAGTTTGAGGTACAAGAAAATCAAAATTAAATAAAAAATAATCTTTTATTTCGTTCTAGTGATCAACCAAACTTTTTTAGTGTTCAGTTTATCTGATTAATCGAAATTCACTAGATAATTGAAAAACTAAGTTTAAAATTAAATATAAAACTAATAAAATTAATAACAAAATCTAAAACTAATAAAGATGTGTATACTAAAAAGTAACAATCCACACTAAGTAACATTAAAGTGTTGAACAAATGAAAATATAGAATTGGTAAAATTAAAAATTGAAACCAATAAAACTAAAAGTTTGATTATTGTTGTTTCAAAAACTAAATTTAAATCATATAATCAATCTCGTTATTTAGTTTATCTAAACACCGAAAATTAAACTAATTTAGTTCGGTCAGTTGTTTAGTTAACTCCACCTGTGTTGAGTTTTTTCGAGCATAATCGGTCCCAAACCCGGGTGAAGGAGGAAGGTCGCGTTAGGTAGAAAGCTAGCTTAAAACTTTGTCAATTTTATAAGATGAATCCATTACGATATTGCACTAATGTTAGGGCGTTCCCCATAAGTGACGCGTCGTATTGCCTGAGTGCACCAAATAGTAGGCAAGGACCACTACATCTCAAAGGGGTCAGGTGTAGTGAAAAATATGCAAGAGTCCTCATATAATAGGGGGAGGTTAGTGGGCAAGAAAAATATTCTAGAGAATAGGATTAGAATAGGAACTTAGAATATTGAAACTCTTACTGGTAAATCAATAGAAGTGGTAGATACAATAATTAGGAGAAAAATTAATATTTTGTATTTACAAGAGACAAAATATTGGATGCGAGAAAAGGATAAACTATTAGATAATTCAAGATTTAAACTTTGGTACTCAAGAGTATACAGGACTAGAAATGGGATAGGTATTATTGTAGATGAGTCGATGAAGGACGATTTAGTGCAGGTGACTAGGAAAGGAGATAGGATTATGTCCCTCAAACTAATTTTAGGACGTGAAATTATTATATCTTTAGTGTCTATGTGCTTCAAGTAAATCTAGATGAGTCTATTAAGGCTAAATTTTGGGAGGATTTACACGAGATGATAAGTTGTGTCCCCTAAAGTGAACAAATTTTTATAGGAGACGATCTAAATGAACATGTAGGAAGAGATACCGAGAATTATGAAGAAGTGCACGGTGGATATGGTTATGGGGGAAGAAATGAAGAAGGAAAATCAATATTAGAGTTTGGAATGGCATTCGACCTTTGCGTTATCAATACTTTTTTGAAGAAGAGGGAGGAATATTTAGTTACCTTTAAAGTGGTTCAACAAAGTCATAAGATTGACTTTTTTCTCACAAGAAAGAGAGATAAAAGGGTTTGTAAAGATTGTAAAATCACACCTGGAGAAAGTTAACCTCACAACATTGGCTTTTGGTGGTGGACTTGAGGTTTGACATCACACTAGGCGTAGGAACCTACCTAGATCACCTAGAATTAAGTGGAGGAATTTAAAGAAGGAAAATGAAGAAATTTTTAAGAAAGGTTTGTTAGGGCAAAGTATTTGGGACTTACAAGGAAAATCTAACACTTTATGGAATGACATGACAACTAGAGTGAAAACAGTGGCTAAGAAGATATTTGGAGAGGCAAGAGGTTATGCACCCAAGAACAAGGAATCTTGGTGGTGGAATAAAGGTGTACAAGATAAAATCAAAGTTAAGAAGGCTAACTATAAGGCTCTATATAGTTGTAGAAATGACGAAAACATTGAGAAATATAATCTTGCTAAAAAGTAGACAAAAAAGGTTGTAAGTGAAGCGAGGAATAGGATTTTTGAAAATTTTTATCAAAAATTAGAATCTAAGGAGGGGGAACGAGATATTTATAAAATTGTTAAAGTAAGGGCCCATAGGATGAAGGACTTAACGAAGTCAAGTGCATCAAGGATGAAAATTGCAGATGACATTGTTTTAGTAAATGAAACAAAAGATGATGTTAAGACTAAACTCGAGATTTGGAGAGAGACACTTGAGATAAATGGGTTTAGAATTAGTAGATAAAAAAAAGAATATATGGAACTTAACTTTAGCAAAGTTGCATGTAGGAATAGAATAGGGGTTAGTATCAGAGATACTCATAAGTGAAAATTTTAAATATTTAGGATCAGTTATTCAGAGTGGTGGTGGTATAGATCGAGATATTACACATCGGATACAAGCGGGTTGGACTAAATGTAGAATGACGTCGGGAATATTATACGATCGCAAAATTCCTTTACGACTTAAGGGTAAATTTTGTATGTCGGCAATTAGGCCGACGATGCTTTTATAGGTCTGAGTGTTGGGCATTCTGAATACACATATGAGCAAAAGATAAGAGTATAGAAATACAAATATTAAGATAGATGTGTGGGTACACTAAATGGATAAGATATACAATGAGCATATTCGTGAAAAAGTTGGAGTAGCATTTATTGATGAGAAGATGAGAGAAACACACTTAAGGTGGTTAGGTCATGTGTTAAGATGACCAGTAGAAGTGCCTGTCAGGCGAGTAGATTTTAGAAAGAGTAGTCAACATAACATGATAGGGAAAAATTGAAAAAGACTTGATGGGTAACTTGTAAGAAAAATATAGCCCATCTTGGAATTGGGGAAGATATGGTTTATGACGGAGTACAATGGCGTAGTTGGATTCATGCAGCCGATCCTACTTAGTGGGATTAAAATTTGTTTGTTTGTTTAGTTTAAATCAAATTGTGGACACTGCTAGCTGAAGGTATGACTTGAGTTCAAATCACAGTCCTAATATAATTTTTTGGGTTAATTATGCTTTACCTCTTAAACTTTAACGTTAATAATAGTTTATTGTTATCCCTAACGTTATCCATTGACCACCAAAGTCCCTAGACTGGTAGTAAACTCAACCGACATTTGAAATTTTGACTAAATAGACAAATATACCTATTAGTTATTTAACTTTGCCCTCTCAAACTTTAGTCTTACTATCACTTTAGTCCATATGTTATGTTTTGAGCACTTAAGCCCTTTTTGTTACGTCAACTTAGTATTTGGACCATTCTATTCCTAATTTATTTTATTTTATTTTTTACCTCTATTTGCTCTCTATCCCTTCAATCTACTACTACCATCACCTCAAAAAATAATGCACTTTGTTCTTTTTTCTTCTTTAAAAGATTTTCTTTTATTCTAATTGACCTAAATATTTTAAAATAAACTTAATTCAAAATTTCCAAAATCATGAATATATATTTCTATTCAACATAAATTTCAAGTTAAATAAATCATTCTAATCAATATACGTGAAATTATTATAACTTATCATAAATTATAAAGTTTTGTACTAAAAAAAATAATATCCTTGAAAGAATCTTTTTAATTACCAACTCAGGCTTAATTGTAGGTCAAAACAGAATTAATAATTCATCTAGGTGTCTAATGGTCATAAACTCTATATCGAATTCTACATGAATCAAGTCTAATCTTTATAAAAATTTGGTTCATTTGAAAAAATATATAAAAATTTGGTTCATTTGATAAAATACACAAAATTCAAAGATTAGAACAGAATAAGGGTAAAATGATCAAAAAATTGAGTTGGTACAGTAGAAAGATTTTTTTTAAGTGCTCAAACGATAATATTAATGACTAAAATATTAGTAACGTTAAAGTTTGAGGGGATAAAGTATAATTAACCTCCTTTTCATCTTTCAATTCTTATTAGGGTTAATTGTACTTTGTACCCTTGAACTATGATATTTTTGTACTTTATATTTTAAAGTATTAATTTTAACAATCAATTATTTTTAATTTTAAAATTTTTACACATTGTGCTAATTATTCAACGGTGAATTGATTGACCGTAAAATTGGGGAGACCCTTCTCGATCATACCCATCCAGCCATCCGCAACCTGTGATTGGTTTGGTAGATTCGTCACTGATTTGGAGGATTTAATGGCTGAAATTTGGGTGTTTTGTCAAAACCGGTTGTTACCATAGCCGCCGGTTTCCGTTCAAATGGTCGAAACATCCGGTCCGGTTCGAGTTTAAAACACTAATTAAACCGTCAAAACTCTTAAATACCCAAGCTAACCGCGGCACCGACCCACATAAGTGCTCCTGGCACCGCCCTTACCCCCGCCGTCTACAGCCATGAACCACCGCAAAAACCACCACACCTCCACCCAAAACCAAGCGATCCCAACCACTCCAATCCCAAAAACCACCGCAAATCACCACCACTACCACTTCCTCTGGTTCTCCCTGATCGCCACCAGCATCAAACTCCTCTTAATCCCAGCTTACCACAGCACAGATTTCGAGGTCCACCGGAACTGGCTCGCCCTCACCCGTTCTCTCCCACTCTCCGACTGGTAGCATTATCTCCGACGAAACCAGCCCGTGGACCCTCGACTACCCTCCATTCTTTGCTTACTTCGAATACTTCCTCTCCTTCTTCGCCTCCTTATTGGACCCCACCATCGTCCACCTCACCAACGGCCTCAACTACAAATCTCATCTCAACATCCTCTTCCAACGCCTCTCCGTCACCTTCTCCGACGCCGTTTTGTTCTACGGGGTTTACCGAATTACTCGAAAACTCGACCCGAAAGAGAAGTATCTCATCTGGGTTTTGGCCATTTGGGCTCCCGGGTTGTTGATCGTGGACCATTTGCATTTTCAGTATAATGGGTTTTTGTTAGGATTGCTTTTGATCTCGCTGGCCGCGTTGGAGAATGGGGAGGATTTGTTGGGTGGGCTTTTTTTCGCGGTTTTGCTCTGTTTTAAGCACTTGTTTGCCGTGGCAGCGCCCGTTTATTTTGTGTATTTGTTGAGGCATTATTGCAGGGGTGGATTGGTTAAGTGGTTCGGAAGATTAGTGTTCGATGGGGAGTGTTGTTGTGGCCGTTTTCGCGGCCGCTTATGGTCCTTTTTTGTACTATGGGCAGGTATTTTGTCTCTCCATGAGATCTAATTTGGCTTGAAATTTGCTTTTTCATTGTTGTTTTAGGAGTATTTGCTTCAAATATGGTTAAATGTTGCAATGTATTGAGAAACTAAGATGTTAGCAAGCAACGCTAAATTTATAGTTAAAGCATCGAGTGTTTTCAAGTAAGAAATGGCTTATTTGTTAGGAAAATCTGAGCCTAAATTTTACTTCTAGAGCATTTAAATCTCATAACTGAAAAATGATGGTTTAATTTGGTCTTAGGCTTTTAGCATAAGTTGATTAGTTACCAAGCTTCTTTTACTCATAATCAAAGCTAAAACTGTCCACATAGTTGATTGTCAGTAAATGCTAGCCATTTTCAAAGTAACATTTAGGGCTGATTAAGAATCTCTTTCAGATGATTTAAAAGGTTTTAAGTTAGTATGTTTGATCGCCATAGTTGGATAGTAAATGCTAACTTTAGTTAGTTAATCTAACATGTGGCTTGTTAGAGCACATTTACTTGTTAAGTGCAAGATTTCTATTGGCTTATGTTTACAATTAGATCAATACAGTGAGTAATTGTCATTGCAGATTCAACAAGTTTTGCGTCGTATGTTCCCTTTTGGTAGGGGACTCTGTCATGCGTATTGGGCTCCAAATTTCTGGGTATTCTACATCATGTTGGATAAGCTGCTCGCATTCATGCTCGTTAAGCTGGGGTTCCACGTCCAAACACCAACAGCATCATTCACTGGTGGGCTAGTGGGGGATTCATCACCTTTTGCAGTATTACCAATGGTAAATCTTTCAGACCTATAATATATGTAGTAAACCAAATGTCTTTCAGCTTCTCCTCCCTTTCAAGCCAATAAATTAACTAAGCTACAATGATCAAAGTTAGTAAGTATAATGATAACATCCTCCAATTTTCCATTATCCTGCAACTAGATACACAGACAGATTGTGTGAGAAATCAGAGGACCAACTTAGAGGATACTCAATTGACAAGTTCATGGTTATGCTTGTGCAAAATAAGTGGGCTGTCTATTCTTATTTTAGTTGATTTAGCATTCTATTTTACTGCCAAATTTTGGCTTTATGTAATGTATTTAAAACAATGAAATGCAGATCACCCCGTTGATTACCTTAATTATGGTTCTCCTTTCAATATCCCCTTGTCTTGTAAAGGCCTGGAGGGATCCCAAACCGAGGATGATTACTAGGTTGGTGGCATATGCTTATTGTTGTGGCTTTATGTTTGGGTGGCATGTTCATGAGAAAGCATCACTTCATTTTGTGATCCCTCTTGCTATCATTGCCGTGAAAATGCTGAGGATGCAAAGCATTACTTCTTTTTGTCTATAGGTATGTCTTTTCCCCTATTTAATTGGCATGTTTGGAAATCATCTTGGGTGTGCATAAAAACGGGCATAAAAAACGCACTCTGCTTTTCTTCATTTTACATCAAATTTTAGTTGAGAAATTTCATTTACATAACTAAAAAATAATATTGCTGTAAATAATTGGCAGCATAATACATGAAGTTTAACTTCAGAGATCCTAATTAAATCTGGAATAATATTTTATCGAATAAAATTCTTGAGATGCATGTCGCTGGATGTCAGTTAGTATTGTTGTTCATAGAACTTTGCTTGTCAAGCTTTGGGGGTTGGGATTTGGAAAGAAAAGAAGAGAAAGGAAGGGAAAGTGTGGTGTTTTCCTTTGCTTGGGAGTTTTGAGTAAGAAGAAAAGAAAGGATTTGGAGGGAAATGGAGGGATAAATAACTTAAAAAGTTTTCATTCCAAATACAGAGAGAAATGGAAGGAAAGTTAAATTTGTTCTTTATAACTTTTTGTAATGCCAATGTTACCCCCTAAATACATAACAAAATATTTAACTAAAAGGATAAACTTGTAAATTCATTCATTTTCCTCCCCAGACTCCCAAACAACGTGGAAGGAAATTACAATCCCTTCTCTTCTTTTTGTTTCTTAACTTAAACTTTCTCTTCCTTTCTTTTCCATCCCAAACTCCCAAACTCACTGTAAGTGAATGAATGTTCTTAAATTTCACCTTTCTCTTTCTTGCACTCCATTATATGTAAACAAATACTTGCAATGTTTGAGAAAATGTCTTGGATTGATGGTACAAGTTTATTAAGGAAATAATGAGAGAATGAAATAGGTGGGAAAGTAGAAAACCTATGGGGCGACTTTACCAGGTAATATACATTGCTGAGGAACTGGAGATTATTTTTGGCTAAAGACTGACTTGCAATATGGCTTACGTACTTCAATGCATTATCGATATACTCTTTTTTAAAAGTAGCCTCCACTTTTGAGTGTTGACTTTTAAAAAAATATGTCCTAATCGACATACTTGAAGTTTCGCAACACCTGTCTCTTATGGCCTTCAGAGATGTGAACCTGAGAAAGTTGAATAATGCACTTAAGCCAGACATAAGTACAATATTTTCTGAACTGAAAAATTTATGTGCAATACTTGTGGCATTGAGATTTCTGTGGGAAGAATGTGGCTATGGTTATCATCTTACAAGGAAAAAATCTCGGATCAAGCACTTGTTAAACAAACTGATAATAATTATACTACGAACAAGTATAATTGTAAGTGGTAGTGAAACTACTGTAACTACAAAGTAGATTCTGAAGCAGAAAGGAGAAAGAATGGTAGTGGTAGTAGCAATAGTATTAAGAATGACAGTTGTATGTGCCCTCCTCAAAAAAGAAGGGAAAAAGTCATAAGATTAGTCTCAATGTGATTTTCAGAAGCAGTTTGATAAATTTTCTTTTTGTGGCAATGTTTGTCATGTTATGCTTTTGGTGGTAATTCTAAGTGAGATGTTACCGGTTCATGCTCTGCCCCTTTTCTTGAATGGTAAAACAAGTCAGGGACTTTTTCCTTCTATTCTTTCTAATCGTGCAGTATGTTGATGGTACACTATGTTATTAAAAACCTGGAAATTTTGGTTCTCTCCCCCCCCCCAAAAAAAAAAAAAAAAAAAATTCAAGTCTTTGATAACTGTCTTGACTAGTAGGGTGCCTTTATTAAGTGCATGGTGTTTGGAAGTTTATGGTCTGAAACAGGATTTGGTTTTTCAGTTTAATCATATTACTTGGAAAAGTAGTTCTCGCAACTACATTAAGTTTTGATCAAAGAATGGACTTCGTAGAAGAGAGAGTAGAACCATGAATTTCAACCCTTTCAATTCTGTAACCAAATGAGTCTCTGCATAATTTTAGATCACTTGGTGATGGCTCATCCACCTGCGGTTATGGTAGGTAGATGAAGCAAACTGTTGATCCAGTCTGAAATGTAACATCTGATAACATGCAGGAAACATATGTTACTTTTGTTTCATTTGTTTTTGTTGTGATTTGGTTGGTTTGAAGTCTAATGTAGTACTCCTGCCTCATTTGCAGTATCTTGCTATTCATTGTTCCCTCTTCTATATGAAGCACAAGTTCAGACCAGTATCCTCTTAAAGTACTATTACTGCTTTTACATGCTGTGCTTATGTGGTTTGGATTTTCCTCATATTTCGGAGCAACGAGTGCATCTGAGCCCGGAGAAGGTGACAAATCTTCTAGTAGAGATGTTGTGAAGAATGCAGATTTCGTTATTGGATGCTTTGGAAAGTCTTATCTTCTAGGCCTTTTGGTGGTTGAGATATGGGGACAGTTTTTACATCCTGTAGTTCTTAGAGATAAACTTCCCTTCTTACCTCTTATGATGATCTCTATATACTGTGCATTTGGAATGATGTACTCTTGGATTTGGCAACTAAGGTGGATTATTAAGTCCATTTAATTTATTTCTATATTAGTCAAAGGTTACTTTCTGGAAATTTTGAGGAATTTCCAGATGCTTGGTTTCCAAGTCCAATTTATTTTTCTACATTATTAACTGGTTTCATTTCAAGTCTCTCTTCAATGTTCTCATCTACTTTTACTTTTCGAAAGCATCTTCATTTGTACTTGAAAAATGCGTTAATGACAGGTAGGGTCAGAGCTCAGAGTACCCTTTACCCCTTTTTACGTGTAATGATTTTACATCCATGATAATCTTCTTTGTTCTTATTTTTAGATTTCAGTTAATGATAACTAATTCAATCAGCCAAAGCGAAAGGAAGTTATGCTATCCCAGATCCCATTTTGTCGATTTTTTGAAGGTATAAACGTAAAGGTATATAATCCTTAATTCTTTATAACAAATTAAACAAGAATTGGATGCATACTCATCTATGTACTCAAATTGGCAAAGTTAGCTAGTATACCAAGAGTAAGGATTGAACATTTGAACTCGCGTCGTATTTGGACAGTTGGTAAAGCCAATTCTTTACCAACTGCATTAACAGTTATCAACACCAAATGGATGACATTGACATCTGCTGTTTAGCTGAAAGAACAAGAAGAATTAGATAACTTCCACAGGAAAGATAGTGTATGAGATGATAGCATCTTATGTCATTTCCCACACAAGAACAAAGGGTTACATTGTTCAAATACAGATAATCATTTACTCAAGCAGTTGAATTGATGATTACAAGTAGGATTCAGTGCCTTAAATTGCATATAGGCATGATTAAAAAAATAATAAGAAAAGAATGGGTACCTTGACTTTTACCGTGCTAGCTAATGTTCGGATGGAAGAGTCTACAATACAATTTGGCTTTAACAAAAGAGGTGTGGAAATTAAAAATTTATCAAAAATAAACAGATACACTGAAACCAAGATTTACGCATAAGCAGGTTTCCAAGTGAACTTTCAGTTGCAAATTTAAATGTAGGGGTGTAATTTAAAATTTTGAGAATTTGAAACCCATCTTTACCAAAAAGATGTGGGGCATCCCGGAGAGCTCGATAACTCAATTACACATACCTCTAAAAACACTCTCACCGGTGAAACAAAAAGATGTATCGTATGTAAAAACTAAAAAAAATAAATGAATACAAACACTAAAATTAATGAGGTTCAGAAACGCTTTTGCATAACCTGTAAGAGGAAAAGGACCAAAACTTGTATTTGTTTTCATACAAAGCAAAAAGACAAATGTTGACAAATCATATGGAAAAAGTATAATCTTGTATAGGGAATGCCAACCGGCAAGCGAAGCGAGCTACCAAACCCATTCTTGTGACCATGTGGATTACGAAGGATCCTCTTGAAACTTCCTCATCGTGTGGACTATACAAATAGTCGATTCCTAGAATCGCTTGCATTTCTTATCTAATACTAGCTTAGCTATTTATATTCTGTATAATCATACAGGTACATTATTATTTAAGTTTAAATAATTTTATTAGTTGCAAATGATTCAAAAAGACTTATAATTTACTAGTAGTAAGTATTACCATCTACAAAAATAGTGTATACATTATTAATACATAGTATGACTTAAGTGGTATTGACAACTTATAACTTACACAATTAAATATTGTTTGTACTTTTGATTGTATAACTTGATTGTAGTTCAGGTTCGTGCTTATATCTTACATAGTTATTACTATCAGAAGTATTATATGAAAATGAAGTAGGTACATTATTAATACTCATACAATGATACTTATGCTACTTAGATTATGTTTTCAGGGAATTTTACAGTCTCTTTTAGGGAATCATTCTCTTAGTTTTAAGAGTTTGTACAGTACAAGTTTTTTAAACACATGGTATTGTACTGTACAAGTATTCAAAGCGCAAGAAAATGGTTCCCTTAAAGGGACCATAGAATTTCCCTATGTTTTCACTTTTAATACTTAAAGCTACATAAATTATTATCTTATAACTTAAATGATACTTATTACATGATATTAATACTTATAGTATATATAATCAAATATTCCTGTTAGCTTAATTTAAATGATAGATTTGTTTATTATCTGGATTAATTTGTTTTAAAATGCCACCAAAGCCTATATTAGAAGCATCAGTTTCTATTATTTTTGTCCATTTAGGAATAGCTAATGTTAAACATGGTAAAATTTATGGTTACATTTGATTTAATATTTAGATAACTAAATTGGTTAATTTATTATTCCAAGTGCTTAAATTTTTCTTAAGTCTATCATATAATGGAGCTAAATCTTTTTGCTATTTTTATAATAAGGAGAAATATAATTTTGATTACTACTTATAGCTTACATAATAGTAATTATTGAGTATTACCATATATAAAGGTAATCGATGCATTATTAATACTTATAACTTAAATGATATTAATACTTATATTTATACAAATAATAATGTTATTACTTAAGCTATATTAATAATTATAGCAAAATATATTATAATAGTATAATTTAACGGTATTAAAACCTATAGATTACACAATATAATATTTCTTGTTATTGTTTGTTTTCAACCTTAATTAGTTATATTAGTAGTTATGCGAGTTATAAGTTTTTAATATTATTTATATTTTGAGTATTAATATGTATTGATTATATTTTATAATAATCATTAGTAACCAATTTGATACTGCTAATTACCAGCTGATAAATAATTGTTATAAGTAACTATCAATACCAATAAGAGAAATGAACTTAAACCATCACACATACAAGAGTTTGATAAAGTAAACAATATAACTTCACAGTATAATACATATTCCAATAGATTTTAATGTCATAAAATTTATTAGAATTAAGATTGTGGTCTTCATATTCATTTAAAAACAATATATATATAGTCTATTTGGAGCAAATAATGGAAGCAGATTTTTCTTTAGTCCGGATTCTCAATTAGATAGTCCTTTTGGTGCGAATGATGCAAGTAAAGTTTCCTTTAGTCCACATTCTCAATTGGATAATACTTCTAATACAGCCACTGCGAGTGGAATTCCCTTTAGCCTGGAGTATGGCGGACGGGGATAAGGGAGAAGAAGGGGCTAAGGATAGGATTGAGGTGTGTTAAGGGGGCAGGGGAAGAGATTAGTGGAGGGATTTGATAACTCTAGTAAATTAGAGTTATTTTCCTCTAAATTATAGCATTTTGATAGTTTAAATTCTAAAATTGGATAAGTAATTGAAGATTTCAGTTAATTTATTTCATGTGCATTTGTATTTTCGTTCTTGAATTAATTATGATAAATTTGTGTTAAATTTTTAGTTTAATTAAGTGTTTAATGGTGTTAATATTATGCAGATTAACAATTAAAGGTTAGAAGCTAGAAGGAACAAAGCTTAAGGGACCAAATTGCAAAATGGATGAAATGATGGATGCTGGAAAGAGAGTTGAGATCGCAGTCTCGACTGTTCTAGACCGCGATCTCGACTCGGAAATTGGTTTTATTGTTTTAGAGTTGAGATTGCGGTCTCAAATGTTCCAGACTGTGATCTCAACTCACTGAATGCTAAGTTGTAAGGGCAATTTTGTAAACTTCCAGTCCAAAAAACTCTAATTTTGCCTTGTGTAATGCTGCACTATTTAAGTTAAGTAGAATTAGTAAGTAGAGAAAAGTAGATAGTTTTAGTAGTTCTAGTTAGTTCTAGATAGTATTAGGATAGCTTGAACTACAAGTTACTTTTACTAATAGAATTTTCTCATAACTTTCATCTTAGATCTTCTTTAAATTTCTTGTCAAAATTATTAGATAATTGTAGTGGGTTAATCGCAAGCTTCACGTAGATATAATTTTTATTTTCTTACTTGTCCAATCTAGTAAGAATTTCTTTGCTTTCAAATTAGGGTTTTTAGGAAGATTAGGGTTCTTTTTAATTTCTTACTTTCTATTTAAGAATTTTCAATTTCTAGCATTAATTTCTAGTTAATTCTTAGTGGGCATTCTTAATTTCAATCGAAAATCCAAAAATATTTAGATTTCTAGTTTAACTCTTTCTAATTTATAGTTTAGAAATGAATGCTTTTAATATTCAAAGTTTCTCTTTTGTAGTATTTTTAGTTGAGTGATTTACTTGTTTTAAATTTTAGTCTTAATTTGATTAAATTAGGTTAGAATTAAAATTATAGTTTTCATTAGAATAGTTCTATCATTTACCCCAATTGATTTTGCTTAACTACACAAGCACCCTTAAACCTTGGTAATTGCAATCGACAATCCTTGTGGGAACGATCCTTACTTCCCTTTGCTACTAGTTGACAACCGTATACTTGCGGGATGCCATCTAGTTAGTAGTAGAATTTATGTGTTTCATTCAATTATAACTAGGTGTGTTAAAAAGGCATCAGGATTGAAGATGGTGGTGAGAAGGGATTGAATGGTTGGGAGAGGGGTTGAGGTGGGGAAGTGATGGCGGGATGGAATGAAGAAGAGGTTGGAGGTTAGATCCAAGAAGGGAAGATGGCTTATTGGTAGTGAATGAGGGGCTAGGTGGGGATGGGGTAGTAGGATGATGTAGGGGTGGATATGAGCGAATCTACTGCAAGAGGGGATTAGGGGTAGTAGTAAGGTGATGGCCATGGTTGGTAGGGAAAAGGAGGGATGTTATGGTTGAGGGGAAGAAAGATGACTTTTTTATTTTTGAATTTGACTCTATAGTTTCAATTATTTAATTTCATTTTATCCCTATAATAACTTCATATAATTCAATTGGAATTCATTTTAGGATAATTTACAAAGAGAGGGTGAAAGAAGTCAAAATTTTCAGAACCTAATCGACTCCTCTGTGCCTGACCTTCAACTTCCGCCATGAGTGATTTTTCATCCATTAGACACCTAAACTGAAAGTAGAAGGATTATTTGTATGTTTTTAAATCATGTGGAGGTGATGTGGAAAACGGTAACCACGAGAATGTAAGAGGAATTTGTCCCAAAAAAAAAAAAAAAAGCTACAAAGATTAGCTTCAAAGTAACTTTAAAAATTATAATCTTATAATTTAAATAATGTTAAAAGTTATAGCTACATAAGTCATAATGTTAAAACTTAAATATTACATCTATAACTTGCATAATTGAATATAGGAATGTTATTTTTTTCCTATAACTTAACTAGATGTGAATTTGTGCTTTGCATGAGATATGTAAAGATGTAAATTCAATTTAATAATTAAATCAGTATTAATTGAAATGATCTCTACTGAATAAATTCTCCAAGTTTTGAATATCAAATTTATAAATTAATGATAATTATAAGTCATTTATCTTTGGTAGCTTTTGAAAAATACAAATTTATATATTAGGATAAAATTTTCAATTGCTAAATCATCAAGGTTAGGGAAAATAAATAAATTAGATTCTTGAATAAGGGGAGTCCTTATTTAATTTGATTTGAATCCTAATATCTTATGGTAAAGTTTTTCAAAAATAAACTCAAGAAATAAAAAAATTAAATAAACTCAAGAAATAAAAAACTTAAGTGACACATGACATTTTATGGCATCTTCTTATGAAATGGGGTTTTGCTATATTATATAATTAGATTAGCTATGTTGACAGTATTAACACTGATTCCTACTTATAGTTTACATATTATTAATAATTAGGACTACTATGTATATAGGAAGTCGGTTCATATTAATACTTATAGCTATATAAATTATAATCTCAAAACTCATATGGTATAATATTTTTATACCTATAGCTACACAAATTATAACATCATAAATTAATAATATTGATAACTGAGCTTACAGCTTATAACTTTCTTATTGTATTTGGTTTGACAACTTAATTATTTACTATATCGGTAGTAACTAATACATATAGTAAGTATACATTAATTACTAATTCGTATCAGCATATACTCTTATAGGCCATAGATTATTAATATTTGTGATATAAATGTAATTAATACTTATAACTACATAAATCATAATTATTTAACAAATCTTGATTTTACTGTTTATAGGTGGTGCATAAATTTTACAGCTAAAAAGACGCTATTACCTATAACATACTAAAAAAATATTCTTATACTTTTGTTATTCAAACATATATAATAAATAGTATTTGGTAGTGATTAACCTATGTGTCTTTTTACTACTTAATAATTCCATATATAAAGGTAGTTGATACTTTTTTAATACTTATAGATTTAAATGATATTGATACTCATAAGGACATAGATTAGTTTAATAGGAAAACATACCCTAATCATTTTGACTGTCCATATTTAAATTTAGACACTATATTCTTATTTTTAAATAATAGTCAAAATGATAGTATTAACCCTAAATGCACGAGTAGAAAATCAATAATGTGTTCAATATATTTTTATATTATATTTTTAAAAATTGTATATATTTTTTTATATAATTGAATACTCTTGTTACTTTTGCTCGGTAACTTAATTAGAGATGAACTCGTGCTTTTTAGGAGATATATTTATGTAAATATAATTTAGTAATTAAATCATTTGATTGAAATTATCTCTATTGAATAAATTCTCCTAGTTTTAATATCAAAATTTATAAATTAATGATAATTATAAGTCATTTATCTTTGTAGGTTTTTGAAAAGTAAAAATTTATATATTAGGAGAAAATTTTCAATTGCTAAATCGTTGAGGTTAGGAAAATAAATAAAAGTAGATTCTTAAATTTGGGGAGCTGTATTTTGTTTGATTTGAATTCTAATCATATCTTGTGGTAAAGGCTTTCAAAAATAAACAATAAATAAATAAAATTAAGTGACACATGGCATTTTATGGTGTCTTCTCACGAAATAAGATTTTGCTATATTATATAGTATAGATTAATTATTTATATTGATATTGATTCCTACGTGCTTATACTTTACATAGTTATTATTAATTAGTACTGCTATGTATAAAGGAAGTCGGTTCATTATTAGTACTTATAGCTATATAAATTATAATCTCATAACTCAAATAATTTTAATACTTATAGCTATACAAGTTATAATGTCATAACAACTTAATTATTTACTATATTTTTAGTTATTAATACATGTAGTTTACA
Source organism: Cinchona pubescens (assembly GCA_025175665.1). Taxonomy (NCBI): domain Eukaryota; kingdom Viridiplantae; phylum Streptophyta; class Magnoliopsida; order Gentianales; family Rubiaceae; genus Cinchona; species Cinchona pubescens. The sequence goes on along the minus strand of JANKKI010000383.1, from coordinate 278,399 downwards.
CATTAATTACTAATTGGTATTATTATACACAAATATAGGTGACACATTAATTACTAATTGGTGTTATTATACACAAATATAGGTGACACATTATTAATATTGGCAATATAAATGACATTAATACTTATAACTATATAAATTATAATCATACAACTTTCGTATTGATTTTAATCCTTATTGGTGCACCAATTGTAATTTTAAAACTAAAAAGACACTATTACCAATAACATGCTAACAAAATATTAGTTACTTTTGGTATTTAGACATACATAATAGCATTGGTAGTAATTACGATGTACAACTAATATAGTCTTTTTACTAGTTAGTAGTTCTATATACACAAATAGTTGATACTTTTTTCAATATTTATAACTTATATGATATTGATACTCATAAGTACATAAGTATATAGATTATAATGTAGTACTTTAAAATATTTGAACATTTATAGCTACATAAAGTATAATCTTACAATTATACTAATAAATATACCTTACATAATCAAATGTTATTGTTACCTTTAGTTTACAAATTTAGTTAGTTATATTACTATAGTAATTACTAATTACTGAATTATTTAAACTTGCATAGGTATTACTAATATCTACGTATGCATAGCTATAGCTAATGTATATAGTTGTAGATAGTAATTAGTAAATTTCATTATTATTATTATTATTATTATTACTGGCAACACAAGATAGAATAATATACGGACATGGTTGGGCAATTGGTCGCAACAACCATCCATATGTAAATACAATGTCAAATGGATGTGGTTCTTGGTCATGTGAACGCACCTTTGTTCATATCGAGGAAGTTTGCGCAATTAAACACAACAATTGTCTATATAAGTAGGCTCATTAGATGAACGAGGTTAATTATCCATATTCAAGTAGACTCGTCAAATGAACAATGTCATTGGCCATGTAAATACATAGTACTCACAACTTTTTCACCATATGATTTTCTACCTTATCCCTAATTTATTTATAATTTAGTCCATCATGTGGTACCATGTCTTTAGCACAGACAGATGTGTTAAGAGACAGATACACGCCATGCTAGCGAAATCCTAATTAACATGATTTGCCAAGTACATATACCAGAGAAGCATCCATGTTTGGATATTATGTCAAATATATCTGATAATCATTATCAAGTTTAAGAGATAAGGTCTGATTCACATTCTTAAAGAAACTTGCTAGTTAGGTGTATTATCCAATCCGTGGTGACTTCTTTGTATGGTTAAATGCTTAGAGAAAGGAAAGAGATTCTTTGCAGTTGCATCATAGCTTTCTAGATATGTTTCTCACTTATGCAACTTAGTTTTGAGCCGCTTAATTGATAAATTCAAATTTCTTTTTTTCTTTCAAAATTAATTATACGTAAGAGAAATCGGGTCACGTGAGTCGCAACAAAATCTAAGCTGCTAATTGTCCTATACAGTGACTATGTGTTAAGATATCCAAGATTTCAAATTAGGATAATGTAGATGAGTCATACAATAGTATAATAATGTCCACATGGCGTTTATATATTTAACTAACATATTTGTATCATCATATACATTAACCTTAATATATGTACTTAATCCTCATGGCCTAACTGGCAGGGTTTGGACCTGGACATCCCTCATGATTATCTATAAATAAGGGGTTTTTGAGCCTTAATTGAAATTCATTATCACTTATTATTGTCTCAATACAATTCTCCAAATTCTCTCTCTCTAGGCATTCTCATACTTTCTCTCTCTATAGACTTCCTGTGAATTTAACTCACCGAGTGGCACCGATTGTTGTAATCAAACAAAAATCCATTGTTTCTCTTGGTTTTTGTTCAACCTTCTTGTTTTCCCGGTGAAATTCTATAGTTTCTAGCAGTTTAATCGGTGAAAATCTAAATTCCACTTGTTTTAATTGACCAAAATTTAGAAAAAATGAAAAATCGTGGTGCTGTGAGGCGTGCGAACAACAAGGAACCCGAACGAGATAATCAATATCTTCTTCTTGAGAATGCCGAAGAAGAGGATAGCCAGAACCTCATTAGAACTTCAACAACAGAACAACATTTTGAAGTATATATTTGAACATTTTGAATCTTCTCGAGCTTTTCAAGTTCAACTATGGAGCAACGAGAGAACTGAACACCTTATGGACAGCAAAATCAGTTGGACAAGCAAAGAGTCGAATAACAACAATGCCTAGTCACTGCCCTGGCAAGAAACTTATATTTACAATATGAGCAGCAAGGACTTGAGGCATAAATCATATGCTCATGATCGCTTAACCGACCTAAAGAGTCCCAAATAGCAACTAGTCGACCCAACAGGCGTTCTATTCATAAAAGAATTGGTCCATAGAGGTCTAAATCAGTGGAGCGAACAGGCCTCTCTCTCTAGCTGCTTCTAAGCAGTTCAAAGAGCAGTGCTTGGAAAAAAAATTCAAGAAATATTAAAAAAGAATAATCTAGATTTCACTTATCCAGCTCTCTTGTCAGAGGTTGATAGTGATATATTCACAATGTCAATCAAAATAGAACCCCTACCAACATAATTCAAACAGCCAGATTTGGACAAGTACAAAGGTGATTCAAATCCCTCCGTTTTTGCATGTTGTGGTTGTAACAAGCCTCTATGCTGGTATAGTGATGCTATTTGATGCAAATTATTTTCTACAACTCTTAGAGGACTAGTATAAAAGTGGTTTCAGGAGCTGCTGACGAACTCAATCGCTACTTTTCACGACTTGGTGAAGTCCTTCTTAAGTCATTTCAGGAGCAAGTCGATTATTCAGAAGAATACTTCACATATAATGAACATCAGACAAAGGCCTAATGAATCTTTACAATAAGTATGTGGATTGCTTTAATGACGAGGCAGTCTAAATAAAAAATGTTGATGAAAATTATGATTGTTGCTTTCTATAGTGGCGTCCGACCTGGAAACTTCAATGCAGAGTTGGCGAAGAGGATGCCTGCTATGTATTCTGAATTGAAAGAGCATGTCTCTGAGCACATACGAGGAGAAGAGTTATATAACCGAAGATCCTTGGTGGATCGAGTAGTTTTTTTAACAATAATGCTATTGATCAGCTACCAAGAACAAGAATTTTGTTGGACTTAGATTTCACTCCTTTGAACACCTCTAGTTGAGAGAAATACTTTATCAAGTACAACATCTGGGAATTATTGAACCACCTTTCCTGATGGAAACTGGTCCTGAGCAGAAGGATAAACAAAGTACTATGCCTTCCATGGCTAACATGGTCATGACACCGAGGTGTGTAATCACCTCAAGGTGGGAATTGAAAGAGCCATCCAAGATGGTCATCTCAAGTAGTTTATTCGACGAGCTCCTGCAAAATTCTTGTTCTATGGTAACAACAGGATAACCAAGCTCAATCCCGACAATATCCTTCTCGTTAACCAAATCAAAATAATTAAAACAAGAACAACAATTGCCTTCAGGAGGACCCTCAAACCAATATTGCTCAGGTCATTAACATGATAGCTAGGGGTCCGGCAATAGAAGACTCGAGCAATGCAAGGAAAAAATATGCCAGATGTAGCCCTGAGGGCGAGGGTAGAGAAAAAAGATTAAGGTCCTTTATGAACCTTGGATACACTTTTAAAGACCCCATCCTTAGCCGAATGCCACCGTATAATGGTCCTGTGCTAATTCATGTTTAGGTAGTCAGCTATGAGATGCACTGGGTCTTCGTAGATACTGGAAATTCAGCTGATATCATCTTTTGGGTTGCAAAGGAGAAAATACACATTGATTTATCCTTGATTCAACCATTCAAGACCTTTTTGGTTGAATTTATTGGTTACTCAATTATGCTAGGAGGGCAAATCATATTACCTTTGACCCTAGGAACTCTCCCAAAGCTTAGAGTTAAGATGACAAACTTTGTCATCATTAAAAGGGACAGTTCTTATAACATGATTTTGGCCGACCCATTTAGTATACATTCAGAATCTTACCTTTAATGGCCTACATTGGTATTAAATTCATGTCGAGGGATGGATTTGAAGGCACAGTATCAGAAATAAACAGGAGGCTCGGACTTGCTATATGATGTCAATGCGATCTAAATCTTAAACTATGACAACAGCTGATAAGGCCTACTTGGAAACATTTGATGCACCTTCCACTTCAGATGCACTTCAGCTGCCATTGTTACCCGATTCCGAAGGGAAAAGAGAAGGCAAAAATAGAGTCAGATGATGAGGTCCGGATTGAAGAGGTGACCTTTGATCTTAGCCACATCTAGATAGAAAAATAAAAATTTGTGCCATTCTGCCAGCTGAGCTGAAAGAACTCTTTATTAGGCTCATATGTGAGTATGAGAATATTTTCTCTTGAACCATGGAGAACATGCCATGGATTCCTTAAAAGATCACTGAACACAAGTTGGGTATTGACTCAACTCATAAATCGGTCAAGCAAAAGAAGTACCTCTTCAGACCGAAATAAAGTTTAGTAATTAAGGCAGAAGTAGACAAGCTTCTTAAAGCCAAAATTATTAGAGAATTACTATATCCAACTTGGTTGTGTAATCTTGTACTTGTAACAAAGCCTGATTCATCATGGCAATTGTGCCAAAATTTTACAGATTTTAATAAAGCCTATCCCATGGATAATTACTTTTTGCCTTAGATTGATATAGTAGTAGATTCTTCTTGTTGGTTTTTACATTTTGCACTTTTTAGATGCTTTCAAAGGATACTATCAAATATATATGGAAATGAAAGATGAAGAAAAGACCTACTTCATCACTGACCGAGGCAATTACTACTATATCACTATGTACTTCAGACTCAAGAATGCTTGAGCAATATATCAAAGGTTGGTCAATAAAATGTTCAAGTCTTAGATAGGTTGAATTATAGAAGTTTTTGTAGATGATATGGTTGTTAAGAAGACCTTTGAAGAGACGATTGAGGATCTAAGGGAAATGTTTGATACATTGAGATCAATACAAATGAGGCTGAACCCCAAGAAGTGCATATTCGTGGTCCTCTTGGGAAAGTTCTTACATTTCATAGTGTCATACCTAGGTATTGAAACAAATCCAGAAAAAGTTAAAGCAATCATTGATATGAAGCCTTCGACCTCAGTAAAAGAATTACAAGGATTAGCTGGAAGGATGGCAACTTGGAATCGATTCCTATTCAAATCTGCTAAAAAGGGCACACATGAGCAGCTCATAAAGAAGGTAGATGATTTTAGATGGACTGACGAAGTTTAAAAGGCCTTTGACGACCTTAAAGAATATTTGGGAAACATACAGAATCTCATTTCTCCACAAAAAGATGAACCTTTATATTTGTATATTTTTACACCCGAGCAAGCTGTTAGCTCGGTTCTCCTCAAAGAGACAGCAAAAGAAAGTCAGCTTGCAATATATTTTACAAGCAAGGGGCTTTATGGGCTAGAAAAAAATTACTCACTCATAGAAAAGGCAGTTTTTGCTTTGATTACTATGGCTCGAAAATGGAGACCCTATTTCATAGCTAAAAATTGTAGGTCTGAGAAGTTAGAATTAATAATGTCTGTGGAACCTCTTAAAGAAGTTGAATTAAGGGATGATCTGATTTCAGAATTGTATGTTGATGGAGCTTCTTGTGATCTAGTCAATTGCAGTATTATTATCCGATGATCCAAGGAAATCCTGTCTCAATTATAAGTTACACATCTATATGGCTTTTAAGATTTCAAACAATGAAGCATAATAAGAAGTGCTCATATGTGAAATGAAGTTGGTTAATAAAATAGGAGCTCTAACACTGAAAATTCATAGTGACTCTCAGCTCCTGGTAAATTAAAGCCTTGAAAATTATGAGGCTCGAGGAGTCATTTTAAAGAAACATCTGAACAAGTAAGAAAATGGGAATCAAAATTCAAGAAAGTGTGCCTCATAAAAATATCTTGGGCCAAGAACAGTCATGTAGATGCATTATCTATATTAGCTTCACATATATTCGTATCTTATAAAAGAAATTCTTGTGAAAGGTTCGAGAGAACTATAGACTCGGTGATGAAGGTCATGGATGTTGATCACAACCTCGGTTGGACGGGGCCTATAATGCAATACGTTGAAAACAACATTCTACCTGAAAATCCAGTTGAAGCAAGGAGTATCAAATACAGGGCAATCAAATGTGTGATAGTCAATAGAGTTATTTACAAAAAAAATCATAGTTGGCCTGTCCACTACTTAGATGCTTACAACCTGATGAATCTAAATATGTTCTAAGGAAAGTTATGAAGGAATTTGTGGAAGTCATGTGGGGCCAAGAAGTTTAGCTCAAAAGGTATTACTAGCAGGATATTATTGGCCGACCCTGCATTCTAACGCTGATGATCTTGTTCGGGCGTGTCATAAATTTCATATACATCTACCAATTCCATACAGGCTTGAATCAAATATGGTTCCAATATAAAGCCCTTGGCCGTTTGCATAGTGGGGGATTGATTTGCTTGGCCCTTTGCCTCAAGGGCCTAGAACAATGCAATTTTTGGTTGTAGTAGTTGACTACTTCACAAAATGGATAGAACTCGAACCATTAGGTTCCATTTCAGGAAAAGTAACAGAAAAGTTCCTTTGGAAAAATATTATTTGTTGGTTCATAATTCCCTCGATTCTTGTCTCAGATAACAGAAAATAGTTTGAAGGAGAACCTTTTGCAAGTTTCTGCGCTAGGCTTGGGATAAAAGACAACATTTCACTTTGGTGGCTCATCCTCAAGAAAATGGGCAAACTGAGGTATGTAATAAAACTCCCCTTGTGGGCCTTAAAACTCAACTAGAAAAGGCTAATGGCTCTTGGGTCGACGAGTTGCCAAGTGTTCTTTTGGCCTATAGAACTACATCTCGAACAACTAATGGGCACACGTCCTTTAGCCTTCTATATGGTTTCCGAGACTATAATTATAAAAGATAGATTATAAGCCTCGACTAGCCTGATAGGGATATTCTTAGTTCAGATCTAAATGATGAGGCCCTAATTTAGTCAATTAGGACCTATTATAAAATAAGATTGAATGCTTCTATACGGGAAGCAAAGTATAGGCAAGTAATGTCCAAGCATTACAATTCTAAGGTACAACATCGATATTTGAGGGTAAGGGACATAGTTCTTAGAAAGAATGAAGCTAGTAGAGTCAAAGGCAAGAAAAATTTAGATCTGAACTGAGAATATCCCTATCAGGTAGTCGAGGCTTATAGACATATCGGTCTATTATAAGCTCATACATATGAATGGAGACCCTATTCCCCGAATGTGGAACATTGTAAATTTGAAAAAAATATTATCCAAGACTATGATGATATTGATAATTGAAATAAGATAATTCTATTTTGGTAATTGTTCAAAAAAAAAGGGGAAGTCGAAGAGCTCAAAATAAAAAGCTACCCTAAGCCCGGTAATGTGCTTAAGTGACAAGGATCAAGCTCAAAGAAAGAAAAGAAATAACGATTGAGACTTATGTGGTCTCCCCTCAAAATGAAGAGCTATCTTACGCCTGTCGATGTGCTCAAGTTATAAGGATCAAACTCATAGTAAGAAAGATGTGTATAAGAGACAGACCTATCAGATCCATTCTCAATTTTGTTTCGTGCCGCCCTAAGTCTTAACAATGTGCTTAAGTGGTAAGGATCAAGTTCATCAAAGAAAGAATTGCAGGGTGAGACCTATGAGGTTCCCCCTCAAAATGAAGAGCCAACCTAAACCCGCCGATGTGCTCTTAGTGGCAAGGTCAAGCTCAAAAAAAGAGAAGAAATAAGGGCTGAGACCTATAAGTGATTACTTCGTTAGGTAGAATTCAACTTTGAAAGGACAAACAAGCAATAATTAACACACTAATTGACTATACTCAACCTAACTTCCGCAATTATACGGAATTGATAGTGGTATAGGATGAGTGGATTTCGTCCCACAAGGATTGTTTGAAGGCAATTACCAAGATTTATGGATATTTGTGTAGTTAAGCAAAATCAAACAATGGATGATGAATCTATTCTAATAAAAACCATAATTAAATGAAAGCAATGAAAACTTAATTTTAAGCTAGATTGACTAAAAAAGCAAGTAAGTGAAAATAACCAATTACAATATTAAGAAACTAGTTAATCTATTCTAGTAAAAGCAAGTAAAGGAAAGCACTTAATTCTAGACAGAGTTCACCAAATTAAGACTAAAATTAAAATCAAGCAAATTACCCAATTAAAAGGACTACAAATAAGAAACTCCATGCTTGAAAACTAAAAGCAACCATTTCTAAACTAGAAATTGGAAAGAGTTAAACTTGAAATCTGAGTATTTTTGGATTTTTGATAAAAATAGAGAAAGCCCACTAGGAATTAACTAGAAATTAATGCAAGTAATTGAGAATTCTTAAATAAAAAGCAAGAAATTGTCAAGAACCCTAATTTTCATAAGAAACCCTAGATTGCAAGCAAAGAAATTCTTACTAAATTAGACTAGAAATCAAGTAAAAATTATATCTACGCAAAACTTATGATTAACCCACTACGATTATCTAATCAAAATTTGAATTTGACAAGAAATTAAAAGAAGATCTAAGAGACAATTAAAGAGAAAATTCTATTAAAGAAGAAAACTTGGGGTTCAAGATATCCTAAACTATCCTAAAATCTACTAACTATCTAATAATAATTCTCCTTTTTTCACTTCCTATTTTTAATAGCTTAAATAGTGTACTGTTACACAAGGCAAAAATCAGGAGTAGTTGGCGTAAAAGTTTACAAAATTGTCCTTACAATTTAACCCTCGGCGAGTCAAGATCGCAATATGGAAAGTTTGAAATCTCGATCTTGACTCTAATGCATTTAAATCATTTTCCCGAGTCGAGATCGTGATATGGAAAGTTTGAGATCGCGATCTTGACTCTGTTCCCAACATTTTTCATTTCTTCCATTATTGCAATTTGGTCCTTTGAGCTTTGTTCATTCCAGCTTCCAACCTCTAATTTTTGACCTGCATAATATTAACACCATTAAGCAATTAATTAAGTTGGAATTAATAAAAAAACTTATCATATTTAATCAAGAATGGAAATTCAAACTCATATGAAAGAAATTAACTAAAATCTTCAATTACTTACCCAAAATTCGGGATTTAAACTATCAAAATGCTATAATTTAGAGTGAAATAACTCTAGTTCGCTAGAGTTATCACACCCCTAAACTTAGCATTTTGCTAGTCCCAAGCAAAACAAAATAAAAATAAAAATAAGTCTACCATAACATTCAAACATATAAATACCTCCAAAGTTGATATGACACTTGATGAATCATGGATGTACTTAGAACAATTAAGAAATGTCTCACGAAACATTCAATACTATATGATATGTGAAGTATCTGAGTGAATCAATCCAAAATTGAATTTTGTTCTTCATAGAAGCACACGTTCATTCACTACACAAGATTTCACATCACCAAGCATTACCATTCTCAAAACGAGTTACCAAAAGTTTTAGTTCTTTTCATATAAAACATCATTACTTCTCAAATCATAAATATTATGAAGTTAGTCAACTATCTCGACTAGGCATCATGAAAATAGAAGTTCAATTAGGAATCCACTTAAATGCAAATGTCACACATTTCGGGAATAAACCTCTAACAAGGAATAAGTAAAATGAGATTAATGATAAGTATTACAAACATTTACTCCTTAACTTATTGGTATATTAAAACGCAATTCATAATGGCTTAATTCAGAGAAACAACATGGGTATTAATCATGTCGGAATCCCGTACTTCCTTATTACTCGATCTAATGTGCCTATTTCGAAGAAACAACATGGGTACACGTCAGAATCCCATACTCGAACCTTATTCCTTACTTTCTCTTATCCACATCTAGATGGTATAAGAGAGTGATTGATTTTCAAATTTATCTCGATTACAATTATTCACAAGTTAGAAGAACATTCAATATGCATTACACACGAAATGTTCCAAAATTTCTTCTACTTCGTTTAACTCATTTCTTTCCAAAAGATAGTTCATCAACCAAATAATATAAGTGATTTGATTAGAAACAACATTTCAAATAAATTTTCCTAAAATTTCAGCACTTCTTTTCAAAAAATAGCAATTCCAAGTTTATGAATTCTTTATGTTGCAAACGAACTACTCACTCACACAAAAATTCTTGAAATGAATCAATCATATACTTCAATCACAAAGCATTGACTATCAAAATTTATCATTATTGAGTACGTAATTGATCAATTTTCCATCCATTAACACATTAAGTGGCAACAATATGTATAAATTAACCATTCCCTACACAAAGAAATAAACACCTCCAAACTTGTCTCTTTTATTCTAGTTCATGAATAAATCATCCTTCCACTCACCCAAAATTAAACATAAAGACATACCCAAAAATAACAAAAACTACTTGAATCATGATATAGCTATAAACTAAGAACTAAAATTGAGTAGAAATGCTAAGAATAGTAAACTATGCCATGCATCTCACCATTCAAGCTTCAAACAAAATCAACATTCAATTCAACTCATCAACTAATGCAGAGATGGCATCAGCTTAGGACCCTTAGCCATTCTACTTTTATTAAGCAATGACCAAACTTCACCAAGTGTCAAACATGAGATTCCCAAAGAGATTCAATCATGAAACATCAAAATATATATCAACTTGGTATCGGCTTAAGGCCATTACCCAAACTACTTAAAAAGGAAAACTAAAATACTTCAAATCTAAAGGCTAAAAATAAAGTGAAGACCAAAGTAATCCAAAGTAATCAAAAGTTATGGTGTTCCATCAATAAAAACAAAGAGAATTGTCATCATTCATCAAATCGATCCAGTGGTCAGGGTTGGTCTTTATCCATGCTCAAGAAAATGGTGGCATTCATCTCCTCATTCCATCTCTTCTTGACCCTCCTCAGCGTTACTAGGTTGGGCCTCTTCATGATCATCATCCATGTCCCCTCCAGTCGCAGCCATGTAGCTAGATCCTTCATGATGTGCTGCTGCAGCCGGTGGTGTGTAGTACTGTCCATGACGTGGACAAAAGTGCCATGCTGGAGGTGATGGTGGCTGGACCCATATGCCTAATGAGGTAGTCTTTAAAGCTTCTCCAATGTTTGGTCAAGTTGTTGTGCATCACCATTTGTTGTATTCGACTAGTACCAAGGTTGCAGATGAAGCATGTGGAGGAACCTTTATAAAGCTAGAAAGAAAGGACTTGTGCATGGAAAACCCGAAAATCAAGCGGTAGGGTGTTCCTCCCTGGTGGTGCTTTTTATATTCTCTCACCATTAATTCCATAGAAATATTCACTATTAATCCTTCCTCTAGGATGTGTCAATGGCTCCAAATGACCAATCGAGCAACCTACTATGGTGCAAAGATGGTGAATTAGACTAGGGTCTTATAAATATAGATCGCCTAGACCTTCCACTCTCCAAGAACCCCTGTCTAATAAGGTGAGCAATATTCACCGGCAACCCAGTCATGATGGCATAAACTAAGAGTACTTTGTCTATCTAGATAAAGCTCACAGCATTAGACCCCCAAATACGGCTACTGATAAAATGAAACCATAACTTAGCCACTAATGAAAGTCCTTGACGAGCAAATTTCAACTCAGTGGTAGATGAAGTACTCTTAATCCAATCAACCCTCCTATCACAAATGGCATCTTTAGTTGCATTCATATCCTTATCTTTATTATTCAAAAATGCCAAGTATTGATTAGAAGGTACAGGGGTATGTTAAAATTGATTATGCGTTGACCACATCGGCACTGAAATCTACTGGAACCCCCCGTATGCGCACCTTGCCATTCTGTAGTTCACATAAATTGCAATGAAACTCCTTGACCAATTGGGTAGCTCCAGTGTCAACTTGAGCATTAAAACCCTCCCAATGTCGTGACCTAATCTGTTTCTCTATAACTCTTCTTGCATGTTCATAAACCCCCCAATGTATTGATAGGTCGAAGTTTTGTTCTCTAATTACCTCATGTTTCTTGTTGTTTCTGTACAATTGTTTAGCGTATAACTCGAGAATTGAGGTTCAATCTGCTCACTACCTTCAAACGGTTGTTCCAAACCCCTTTCTCCACTAGTACCCTCTCTGGACTTCCTTTTGCTAGAACCGGTTCCTTTTCCTCTCATCCTAACCCTTCATTCTAGATGTGTATAAGAGTCATTTTGAATCAGCAAAAATCAATTAATAATTTAAGTATTCAACCCCCAATCAAGAATCACAACCACGAAATCACAATAAAAACTTTTCAACAAATTTTCAAATATTTCAACCCCAATTCAGCCTAAATCAAATATCAAGTCAATAATTCAAACAATTGGACAAATCAATAACAAAATTCTCCTAAAACAAATTCACACCATACATTATCCAAAATGTAAAAGAGACAATTGAATACCACTAATTTCACCACAAATTAATCCACAAAACCCCACAATTATCTTTAATGAATTATCAATTGTAAACTAAGAATCCAAGGACGGATATTACCCGTTTCTTTTTTGGATTGAAATTTCCCAAAAATGCTTGTGTATCAATCCCTTTTGAAGTCAAAATTTCTCCAAGAATCCTCCCAAAAAATGCTAGCTTTGATGTTCCTAGAGGAAAATAGAATGATATTAGTGATGGATGTGGAGTTAGAAGTGATTTTTAGTGAAGATGATGGAAGAATTTTGAGGGATTGGGGTTAGAGTTTTCGGTTGAGCGTAGAAGAATTGAAAATTTTATGAAAGAGAAGAAGAAGAACGTGGTATTTTGAAAACAAAACTGTCCTTTGAGATCACGATCAGGCCTGATCTCGAGATCGCAATCTCGGATTTAGTATTGCAATCTTGACTCGGTGCAAAAATAGCCTTTGCAGAAGTTTGGAGTTGAGATAGCGATCTCAACCAAATGACCATTTTGCCCTCCAGCAGTTTGAGTTTGAGATCGCGATCACGAGCTCAACTTTTGTAAAATGAATTTTTCACACTAGCCGAAATTGCTTCACTCTTGATCACTTTTCTTCATTTGCAAGGACAACCTACAAACAAAAAATTCACAAGTTAGGATGACAATTTTTACTCATTCTTTAGCACCATTTATTCAACTCAAAAACTCAACTTTTTTTTTTTTAAACAAAAATTCTAACCTAATTCAAACCAATTTACTCAAAATCAAGCCAATTAAAAATCACACCAAAAGAAAGCAATAACAACTAAATTAAAGACTTGGGTTGCCTCCCAAGAAGCGATGTGGATACAGTCACTAGCTTCGATGACTATGGCATGGACTTCATTCCAAGTAATTGAGGATGATTGACCCTCCTTTTCCTTTTGGTTTCCACGGAAAAAGTTTGATACCTTTTTCTTCATGATTAAAGCTTGATTTTCGGGTTTTCCATGCACAAGTCCTTTCTTTCTAGATTTAGCCATCGCTAGGGCCCCAATTAACATCTCCAATTGTTTTTCAAACCATTTTCTTTACTTTTTGTGCCTCTCAATTTCTTGACATCACCATTTTGCCGATCCTTAGCAAATAGCTCTTGATCCTTCGTCAACAAACATCCCTTATCGGGGGATTTTCCTTCAATTCATTTCTTGGATCTCGTTTTATTTCCAACACTTGATTGAGCAAATTGCCTTGGTTAACTTCATTTTGCTCTTCATTTGACCAAGCAAGGAAAGAAATAAGAAATTGGTTAGCACATTTTTCTTCAACAATGGGAATATTATCATTATATTCAAACACATCAAATTCAATTGATTCATTTTCAACTCGTGCAAGACCAACTTCCCTTTGTTCACATAAATTAATGCATGAGCGGTCTACAAGAAAGGCCTTCCTAGAATCAATGGAATCTCACTCTCTTCACCCTTATCTAGCACAAAGAAATCAACGGGAAATATCAACTTTTCAACTTGTACAAGCACATCCTCCAACAAGCCATATGATTTTCTCTCGGATAAATTCGCCAATTGGAATGTGATATTAGTTGGCTTGATATTGTTGATCCCTAATTTTTCATAGATGGCCTTTGGCATGATATTTATTCTTTCCCCCAAATCACAAAGTGATCGATGCCATGTTTTTTCCTCCAACATTCACCGGTATCATGAAGCTACGGGGATCCTTGAGTTTAGGGTGCAACCGCCTTTGAACAATGGCACTATCATTGGGCATCAAGGCATACTTTCTCATCATCATCCCACTTTCGCTTCCTTGTCAAAAGATCCTTCATGAAACGAGTATAGTTGGGCATCTTGGTGAGGACATCAATCAAAGGAATGTTGACATTAATCTTTTGAAACTTATTAATGGTCAAATTTCTGTCTTTTTCCTCCTTTCTTGGATCAATGAGTCGATGAGGGAATGAGACTTTTATTGATGGATCTATCTTTAAAGGTTCCTCCACATGCTTCTTCTTGGATACCTTGATCTCATTCTTTTGTTCCTTCTTTGCTTCATCATCAACCACTTACCTTTCATTCTCAACTACCTTGGACTTTTGATCCTTGCTTCCTTTCTCCACCTTTTTCTTCTCCTTAGATTCAACCAATTCTTTTTCACTCCTTAAGATTATGGCATTGTATTGCTCCTTGGGGTTTGGAATAGTATCACTTGGAAATGCCCCAATAGGTTTGTCATTATTCAACCTTGCCAATTGCCCAAATTGAATGTCCAAATTCCTTGTTGAAGCCTTCAAATTCTCATAATCTTTTTTATGCTCCTCATTTTTCCTATCCAACTCTCTTCTCAAGTACTCGGCCTCTCTTTTCCAACCTTCTTCACCCAAATTCTCTCTTGGAACATATTGATCACGATACATGGGCTGGGAAGAATTGACATAATGGAGATGAGGTTTTGTTGTTGGTTTTGAAATGAAGGGTTGGGGATCTCAGATTGATATGAGTTGGGTTGGAAATTTCTTTGATATGGCGGTTGATATGGTCTAGGTAAGGAACTTGAGGCTTGAGTGTGTTGGGCATTTTGAGGTGGGGGATTTGGTTGGTGAGAAGGATTGGATTGGTTGTTGGTATTAGTCCATGAGAAATTTAGGTGATTCCTCCAAGACACATCTCCATGTGTTCCCATAAGTTCCGAATTGGTTCCTTGGAAATGAGGGTTGATTAGCCACATAACAGATTTGCTCATTAGATCCATATGGTATCTCATAATTCCCATTGGCATGGCCGCCTCCACAAAAATCACATGTCATGCTTGGTTGAGTTGGAGAATGAGACATAGCATTTACACTACTAGGTTTCCCTAGGTTCTCCAAAGCCTTTGCCATGTTTCCATGTTCATCATACTCATGAACATGCTCTGTTATGCCAAGAGGGCATCTTGCATGTTTAGATTCAACGCTCCATTATTTGCATTGGCTTGATTTGCTTGGTGTTGAACCACCGGTGGAGTTATCGATCCATGATAGTAGTGGTTGTATGCCATCCTACTTATCAACTCTTGAGTTTCTTCCGGAAACTTATATGAGATAGAGCCATCGGCGGTGGCATCTACGATGGATTTCATCTCTTGAAGTAAACCATTATAAAAGGTTTGGATTTGAAGTCACAAGGGAATGGCGTGATGAGGACATTTTCTTAGCAACTCTTTGAATCTTTCCCAAGCTTCCCTAGGCTTTCACCAATATCTTGTTTGAACAATGTAATTTCATTCCTTAATTTAGCGGTTCTTGAGGGTGGAAAGTACTTCGCCAAGAACTCTTGAGCAAGTTGGTTTCAAGTGGTGAATATTCCTTGGGCATGGGATTGCAACCATGACTTTGCCCTATCACGAAGAGATTAAAAGGAAACACCTTCATCAGCACACAATCCGAGTGTACTCCATTAAACTTGAATGTGTCCAAGACTTCTTCAAAATTCAAGAGGAGTGTGTAAGGGTCTTCATTAGATATAGCCCCAAATATGGCATGGGCTTGGAGCATTTGAATTAGGGCGAGCATGATTTCAAAATTGTTAGCTTGCACAAGCATCCATGCAATGCTCGAATTCGCTCCATCAAAGTTGGGTAGAGCATACTCCCTCAATGGCTTTCCATTCCCATTCATGCCATTTTCATTCCCATAGCCACCTATCCCATTATTTCCAACAACCTCTTCTTCTTCGTTTTCCATGTTCACATTCCTTTGATGAGCATTAGCATTTGCCATCTCTATCCTTTCTTGCTCTTGTTGTGACCTTCTCAACCTTCGAATTTCTCTTAGCATTTTCTCCCGTTCCTTGTCTAAGCAAATGAATGGCTCTTGAACTCCTCTTACCATGCACTACACAAAACCAAAATAGTCAAGTCAATTGAAGTGCCAAGTCAATTCTGCAAGACAACCAATCAAACATAAAAATTCACAAAATTAACAACTAAACTAAAATAAACTAAAGTGTTTAATCTACACGACTCGTAAAGCGCCTGATATTGCCAAAAATCGAAGACAATCCCGGCAATGGCGCCAAAAACTTGATTGCTTCGTTAGGTAGAATTCAACTTTGAAAGGACAAGTAAGCAATAATTAACCACACTAATTCACTATACTCTAACTAACTTCCGCAAGTATATGGAGTTGATAGTGGTATAGGATGAGTGGATTTCGTCTCACTGGGATTGTTGGAAGGCAATTACCAAGATTTACGGATATTTGTGTAGTTAAGCAAAATCAAACAATGGATGATGAAACTATTCTAATAAAAACCATAATTAAATGAAAGCAATGTAAACTTAATTTTTATTATATTGATCAAAAATCAATTTGGGGGAAAGATTAAATATTAAGAAACTTTACAATCTTTCTAGTATTAGAATAAGTAAGTGAAACACTTAATTCTAACCTTAATTCACCAAATTAAGACTAAAATTAAAAGCAAGCAAATTACCCAATTAAAAGGACTACAAATAAGAAACCTTGAAGACTAAAAGCTACCATTTTAAAACTAGAAATTGGAAAGAGTTAAACTTGAAATCTAAGTATTTTTGGATTTTTGATAAAAATAGATAAAGCCCATAAGAGAATTAACTAGAAATTAATGCAAGAAATTGAGAATTCTTAAATAAAAAGCAAGAAACTATCAAGAACCCTAATTTTCCTAAGAAGCCCTAGATTGTAAGTAGAGAAATTTTTACTAAATTAGACTAGAAAGCAAGTAAAAATTATATCTACATGAAACTTGCGATTAACCCACTACGATTATCTAATCAAAATTCAAACTTGACAAGAAATTAAAAGAAGATCTAAGAGACAATTAAAGAGAAAATTCTATTAAAGAAGAAAACTTGGGGTTCAAGATATCCTAAACTATCCTAAAAGTCTACTAACTATCTAATAATAATTCTCCTTTTTTCACTTCCTATTTTTAATAGCTTAAATAGTGTACTGTTACACAAGGCAAAAATCAGGAATTGTTGGCTAAAAATTTACAAAATTGCCCTTACAACTTAACCTTTAGCGAGTCAAGATCGCGATATGGAAAGTTTGAGATCAAAATCTCGACTCTAATACATTTAAAGCATTTTCTCGAATCAAGATCACGATATGGAAAGTTTGAGATCGTGATCTCGACTCTAATACATTAAAGCATTTTCTCGAGTCGAGATCACGATATGGAAAGTTCGAGATCGCGATCTTGACTCTGTTCCCAGTATTCTTCATTTCTTCCATTATTGCAATTTGGTCCTTTGAGCTTTGTTCATTCCAGCTTCCAACCTCTAATTTTTGACCTGCATAATATTAACACCATTAAGCAGTTAATTAAGTTGGAAATTTAATAAAAACTTATCATATTTAATCAAGAACAGAAATTCAAACTCATAAGCTGAAAGAAATTAACTAAAATCTTCAATTACTTACCCATAGTTCGGGATTTAAACTATCAAAATACTATAATTTAGAGTGAAATAACTCTAGTTTACCCCCTAAATACGATGAGCCACCCTGGAACTGCCGATGTTCTAAAGAGGCCAAGATTAGGACTTAAGAAAAGGCAAAATAAAAATCAAAAGTTATGTCAACTAGGAGAGTCATCTGAATTCTTCTTCAACTAATATGGGTGAGAACTTAGGATTTGCAGAACCCTCAAAGGCTCTTAGCCATGGATAAGAGTCAATGCAAAAGTGTTTTACTCTTGTAACAGCATTTAGAAAAAATTTAGTGTGATTACAACACTTAGAATTTTTTAGGGAATGTTTAAGCCAAAGGAAGGCAATGATATACTATACAAAGACTATTTCTAGGTATGTTTTGTTTTTGTATAAATGAAGTGTGAGCTATAAGCATGAAGTGAAAGGAAGAACTTGTATTTATTACAACTACAAAGCTTGTCTCTTATCATACAAGGAGCCCTACAACTATTACAGCAAGAATGAAGTTAAGACTGAGAAGTGGTGGTAGGCTATTTTCCAGTAGCTAAGGCATTTAGAGATGGATCAGAATATAGACCAGCTTGAGGATGCTTAGATGAGGGGCTTGGTTTTTGAAGAGGCACTTATACACAGTCTAGATGTGTACCTGGACCCTCTGGCAGTGGCAGAGATGCTTTAAAGTCTACTTCCATCCTATTTTTCACCTCGTCTCCCACTGACTGATCATAGGGAAGCCTAGTATACAAGCTTTCATCCTTCGTCAAGTGATCACAAGCCATCGTGAAACCCATCACAAATGATTGCTTGGTGAACTTCTTCAACTTTTTATCACACTTCTCTGAGGCTAAGAACACATTTCTGCCTTGAATCCTCAGCTCAACCTCACGAGCTGCAAGCTTGACCTCAGCCAACTGGAGATCTTCTTATGTTTGGAAAACCTTCTTATCTCATCTAGCCACATCTATCAGTGAAGAGTTCTCTTGAAAGATTGTCTAGGATGACTGATTTTCTCCTTTAGCTCATCCATTTGAGCCTTCTATTCATCGAACCTCTAGCTGGCTTCGAGGTTGCACTTCATTTCTTTTTCATCTACAGCCTTTTTTATAGCTTTTTTTATTCTTCTGTTTGCCTCAGACTTAGCACGGGCAACTTCTTTTCTCATGTTAGCAATTTACATAGGCAAAAGCTGTCTCTTATCAGCTTGATTCTCTTATACAATCTAGATGTGTATAAGAATTGAAGATATTACAGTAAGACAAGCAAAAAGGGACTAAAAAGTTTCAAAAATTAAAGAGATGGGGGAGTTGCTTACATTAATCAAACTAATGTGCATATCATCAATCCTTTGTTGAGGAGTCAGACATTTGACATACTTCATGTCCCAAGGGAAGGTGATGATCTTAGCCAGCTCCTGAGCCACCCTAGCATGTTGGGATAGTTCATTTATGTCTAGGAAAGAGTAGGTTTGAAATTGGTACTCCTTGAGGATGGGGAATAAGGCACACTATATAGGGAACAATTTTTTGACCCCAAGGGAGGTCCTGAGAACCAATAGCCTTCCTTTTCTCTTTGGGGGTTGGCTTAACTAGGTCGCCATTCAATTATGTTAGGATTTTCTAGACAAACAAATGCAACTATTTGAGCCCAAGGATAGAGGTGCTCACCATAAAAAGTAATATATTGAAGAGTTGGGTTTCTAGAGCTTTGCCCTGAAACTCTCTTACAACACCAGAGATACTGAAGGATTAAAGGGCTATGGAGGCCGTGGTAATAATCCTTCTTTCTTCCTCGTCCTCCTCGGTGTTGCTAGATAACTCTATTGTAATAGTGGCTTGAGCATTTTTTCTCGAGAACGAGGAGGAGCGATAGCTACAGGAGTAGCCATGGCCACTGTGACGGCCGAGATGCTTGTGGTACAGTTGGAGATAATGGTCCCCACTGCAGCTAAGTCAATAAAAGTGGACTAGATGTGTGGCATCCACTATCAAAGTAGTAGTTTCACTAGAACCTGCAGATTGTAGGGGTCAGTTGAGCTGACGAGCTAGCCCCAACAGCCAAGGTAGTGGAGACGAGGCTCCTCAAGTATGCACTCAAGAGACAAAGTCAAAATTTATAATTTTAGTTCGACACAATTGCAAAATGATACAACTTTAAATACATAAATAAAGAAAGGAGTAATTTAACCTTTCATGTGGTCAAAGTCTTCTAGGATATTTCGACTATGGAAAAGGCCAGCCCAAGCTAAAGTGTCATGACTTAAGATGATAGGCTGACCTCAGAAGTCAACCCTAAGAGTGGCCTAAATTAATTTCTTGGCATAATTGTAATTTGGAGGTACGGCATTTCTAGCCAAAGTAGATTCCTTAACAAGGTTCTATATGCACTGAGGCATCACAAGTTCAAGGTGTCGGATGAAGAAAAAAAATTCTTTTTCCAGTCATGGATGGAAGAAGAGGTTCCCATAGTTAATTATTTTCCTGTAGCTCGGGGAGACATGTAGAAAAACCCATGGTTCAAGGTTAACTTTCAACATCAGCCTAAATCTTTCTAACCATGCACTACAATTATATGATTTACACATAATACAAAAGCCCACTATTATCATAATAAAATTAGGGGTTAGTTGGGATATGCTACTGTTATAACGGTTAGCCAATTAGAAGAGAAAAGGGGGCAGGGACAGTCTTAAGCGTACTTCTAGTTGCTTTTAGTAAATGGTCATGTAAGACCAAACACAGGGAGGTCTATACCTTGGTCTTCAGCTGAAGGTAATTTTATATGTACCTTTTTTGGGAGTCGGTATCGGTCCCTGAGGTGCCTAATGGCTTCTAGAGAAAAATATTTTGGGTATCTATAATTTGGAGCCTTGAGTACTCATTAACAAAGGGCTCGAAGGAAGAAGGTTGCCCTAGAAAATTCAAGAGAACTACAGCAAGGAGAGCCTCAATATGAGGGTTTAATAATTTATCAATGAGATCCCTAAGGGAATAGGGTTGTGGTGTGCTAATAAAAGAGAAGGTAGTGAATTAACAACGAATCAGACATTATTGAAGAATATTTTGGAAATTTGGAAAAAAGTTTGAAGAAGTTTTGAATTTTGAAAAAAACTACGAGTTCTTGCAAGACATTGCGGAAAGAGAAATGACTGGGAAAAGGTTAAAGGAAAAATTGGCGAAAAGTGGCATATATGAGTAAAGGGCTTAGGGAAATTGGTAGTAGCAGTAAAAAAACTTGGTAAATTAATTTGAAAATAGCAAGAAATGGAGGAATCTGGGAACTTTTTGCAGGGAATGAGAGTAATTAGTTGCAGATACAGCATCTAGGAATGTGGAAGCAAAAGTAATGAAAAATTCTAAGGTATGTATATATACTAAAATAATATGGCTGATAGGCCCATTGGGGTAAGAAAAAAAGAGATTTATTTATGGTTAATTGGGTTGAATCAGTGAGCAAATATAGATCCGATCCAGATTGGTAATTAAGGAAAAGAATAAGTTAGGGAATGTGGAAGTAAGTGTAGGTGCGAGAAACAAGGGATGTCTGGTAATAAATGTGCGTATGATAGTAAATATGGGTACAAGAAACAAGGCAATTTTGGGCATATTTTGAGGAAAGGTAATCATTGTGGGAATTTGAATGGATCAAATATAGCTAGCAGGAATATCAAGAGTTTGATTTTAAAAATGAATGGATAAATTGAAGAGGGAATTCAAATAAGACCTCGTGGAGCTGGAGCTTGGGCACTAAGGCTTGGGGTGAAGAGTTCTTAGCAAGAAAACTCAAATTTTGGAATTTGGGAGAATAGAATAAAAGAAGAAAAAAGTTCGAGGCTCAAAATCCATGCGAATATGGTCCCATTGGGGACTTCAATTTTGATGTTCATAACTCTAGTAAACTAGAGTTATTTTACTCTAAATTATGGTATTTTGATAGTTTAAATTCCGAACATTGGTTAATTAATTGAAGGTTTTAGTTAATTTCTTTCATATGTGTTTATATTTTTATTAATTGTCTAATTGGGTTAATATTATGCAGGTCTAAATAGAGGTTGGAAGATGAAATGAACAAAGTTCAAGGACCAAATGCAATTATAGAAGAATAGAATGCTTGGTGGGAAGAGAGTCTAGAAACCCAACTCGCAATCTAGACTTGAAAAAATGACTTAAGTGATTTAGTGTCTCATATCGCAATATGTACTCATACTGTAGTATTAAGAGACAAAATTAAGTAATATTGTAGCTAGAGAATTTCTGATTTTTTACTTGTGTAAAATTCCAGAATTTAAGTTGCTAATTGCTAATACCCTAAGTTATGGTAAATGTAAGAGGCAATTAGTTATTTTTATCCTACATGTAGTAGCTTAACTTTCTAGATGGGTTTTTCTAATGAAAAGTTCTCTTTAATCATCTTTTAGATGGGAGAGTTTAATTTCCTTCTAAGTTTAAATTTTGATTAGATAATTGTAGTGGGTTAATTATTAGCTTCAAGTAGATATAATTTTTACTTGCTTTTTAGGACTAGATCAGTTTAAATTAGTGAGAATCTCTTTGCTTTCATTCTAGGATTTCATAGAGAAATTAGGGTTCTTGTTGATTTGTTGCCTTTTAGTTAAGAATTTTCAATTCCTTGCATTAATTTCTAATTAATTTTTAGTGGGCTTTCTTTATTATTATCAAAAATCCAAAAATATTTAGATTTCAATTTTAACTCTTTCCAAATTCTAGTTTAGAAATGGTTGCTTCTAGCCTTCAAAACTTATTTTATGTAGTCTTTTTAATTGGGTTACTTACTTGCTTTTTAATTTTAGTCTTATTTTGGTCAATTTAAAGTAGAATTAAGTGCTTTTTTTTAAATTGCTTTGATTAGAATATAGTAGCTAGTTTCTCAATTTTGTAACTGCTTAGTTTCATTTATTTGCTTTAGTAGATAATTTAGCTTAATTTAGGTTTTAATTGCTTGAGTTTAATTATGGCTTTGAGTAGTGTAGTTTCATCTTCTATTGTTTGAATTTGCTTAACTATACAATAAGATCTGTAAATCTTGGTAATTGCTTGCCAAACAATCTTGGTGGAAACGATACCCACTCATCATGTACTACTATCAACTCCGTATACTTGTGGAAGTTAGGCAGAGTATAGTAATCTTGTGAGGTTAATCATTGCTTGTTTGTTTTTAAAGTTGAACTCTACCTAGAACAACCAATCAAATTTTTGGCGCCGTTGCTGGGGATTGTTCTAGGTATTTGGCAACATTAAGCACTTTACGGGTCACGTAGTCTCTAAGCACTTTATTTTAATTTAGTTGTTAATTTTGTTTATTCATTCAGGTTGGTTGTTTATCTTGTGGAATTGTCTTGGCTCTTGAATTGACTATTTGCTTTGGTTTTGTTGTAGTGCATGGTAAGAGGAGATAAAGGGCCGCTTATTTGCTTGGACAAGGAAAGAGAAAAAGAGTTAAGGGAAATCCGGAAGCTTAGAAGAGTACAACAAGAGCAAGAAAGAATTGAAATGGCAAATGCTAATGCTAATAATTTTGAAGGAATTTGAACTTGGAGAACGATGAAGAAGAGATTGTTAAAAATAATGGAATAGGTGGTTACGAAAATAGAAATGGCATGAATGGGAATGGAAGGCCATTGAGGGAATATGCCTTGCCAAATTTTGATGGAGCAAATTCTAGCATTGCACGGATGCCCGTGCAAGCTAACAATTTTGAAATTAAGCTCGCCTTGATACAAAAGCTCCAAGTTCATGCAATGTTTAGGGGTGGTCCTAATGAAGACCCCTATACACATGCTCCAAGCTCCAAGCTCCAAGCTCCAAGCTCTAACCTCCAAGCTCCACGCCCATGGAACGTTTATCACATGTAATCAACTGGCTCAAGAATTCCTGGCAAAGCATTTTCTACCCGCAAGAATTATTGAGAAATGAAATTACCACCTTTAAGCAAGATGTTGGTGAAAGTTTAGGAGAAGCTTGGGGGCGTTTCAAGGAATTGCTAAGGAAATGTCCTCACCATGCGATTCGTTTGTGGCTTTCAAATCCAAATTTCCTATAATGGTTTCACTCAAGAGACAAAATCCATAGTAGATGTCTCCGTCGATGGGTTCATATCTTACAAGACACTGGAAGAAGCTCAAGAGTTGCTCAATAGAATGGCATACAATCATTATTAGCATGGACCGATGCCAGTGGCTCAACACCAAACCAATCAAACTAATGCACAAGGTGGAGTGTTGAATTTGAACATGCAAGAAGCTTTTTTGGCACAACAAAATATGTTCATGAGTGTGCTGAACAACATTGCTAAGGCATTGGAGAACTTAGGAAAACCAAGTAGTGTAAATGCTACGTCTTCTTCTCCAACCCAACCAATCATGGTATGTGATTTTTGTAGAGGCGGTCATGCAAATAGACAATATGAAATGCCTTATGGGTCCAATGAGAAACTCAATTATATGTCTAATCAATCATCATTTCCAAGAAATCCATTTGGAGCTTATGGGAATACATATAATCTTTCTTGGAAGAATCATCTTCAAATTTTCGTGGAGCAACACCAACAATCAATCCAATCCTTCTTATCAACCGAATCCCTCACCTCAAAATGTCCAACACAATCAAGCTTCAAGCTTCTCACCTAGACCTTATCAACCAATCACATACTTGAGGTCAGGGATAGGCGGTACGCCAATGATATCAATCTTTTAATGTTTCATAACCAACAACCAAGATCACATCTTCCAATTGCATAATTCTTGCCAACCTATGTATCATGACCAATATACTCCATTAGAATGTGTGTGAAGATGGTTGGAAAAAAGAAGCCGAGTATTTGAAAATTGAGTTGGAAAGGAAAAAGGAAGAACATAAGAGAGTTTATGAGAATTTGAAGACTTTGACGATTAATTTGGAAATTCAATTGGGGCAATTGGCAAGGTTGAATAATGATAGATCTCTAGGGGCATTTCCAAGTGATACTATTCTAAATCTGAATCTTCAATGCTATGCCATAACCCTAAGGAGTGGAAAAGAGGTGGTAGACAGAACCCAAGGAGAAGAAAAAGATGTAAGAAGGAAGTAAGGAACAAAAGTCTAATGCAATTGAGAATGAAAAAGAATTTGTTACCATGAAGATAAGAAGGAACATCTAGATGTGTAGATCAAGGTATCTACACACCTAGATTGTATGTGATGAATCTTTGAAGATAGATCCATCATAAAAGTGCCATTTTTTTAAAGGCTCATTGATCCAAGGGAGGAAGAAAAAGAGAAGCAATTCACCCATTTCTTGGATATGTTGAAAAAGATTAATGTCAACATTCCTTTGATTGATATCCTCACCAAGATGCCCAACTATGCTCGTTTCATGAAGGATCTTTTTGGCAAGGAAGCGAAAGTGGGAGAAGATGATGTGAAAGTATGCTAAGAGATGCCCAATGTAGTACCATTGTTCAAAGGCGGTTGCCCCCTAAACTCAAGGATCCCAGTAGTCTCTTGATACTGGTGAATGTTGGAGGAAAAACATGGCATCGATCACTTTGTGATTTGGGGGCAAGCATATTCAAATGTCATGCCAAACGCCATCTATGACAGATTAGGGATCAACAATATCAAGCCAACTAATATCACACTCCAATTGGCGGATTTATCCGAGAGAAAACCATATGTCTTGTTGGAGGATGTTCTTGTACAAGTTGAAAAGTTGGTATTTCCCGTTGATTTCTTTGTGCTAGATAAGGGTGAAGAGAGTAAGATTCCATTGATTCTATGGAGGCCTTTCTTGTAGACCGCTCATGCATTAATTGATGTGAACAAAGGAAAGTTGGTCTTACGAGTTGATGAATCAATTGAATTTGATGTGTTTGAATATAATGATAATATTCCCATTGTTGAAGAAAAATGTGCTAACCAATTTCTTATTTCTTTCCTTGCTTGGTCAAATGAAGAGCAAAATAAAGTTGACCAAGGCAATTCGCTCAATCAAGTGTTGGAAATAAAACGAGATCCAAGAAATGAATTGAAGAAAAAATTCCCCCGATAAGGGATGTTTGTTGACGAAGGATCAAGAGCTATTTGCTAAGGATCGGTAAAATATGGATGTCAAGAAGTTGAAAAGTCACAAAGAGTAAAGAAAATGGTTTGAGAAACAATTGGAGATGTTAATTGGTGCACTTGAGATGGCTAACACTTGGAAGAAAGGACTTGTGCGTGGAAGAAACGAGAATCAAGCTTTAATCATGAAAAAAAAATGGGATTAAGCTTTTTCTGTGGAAACCAAAAGGAAAATGTGGCCAACCATTCTCAAGTACTTGGAATAAATGCCCATGTCGTAGTCAAGCTAGTGACTATAAAAGAGCGCTTCTTGGGAGGCAACCCAAGTCTTTAATTAAGTTGTTATTGTTTTCATTTGGTGTGATTTTTTAATTAGTTTGATTTTGAGTAATTTGGTTTGAATTAGGTTAGAATTTTAGTCTAAAAATATAAGTTTTTGACTTGAATAAATGGTGCTAAAAAAGGAGGGAAATTGTCATCTTAACTTGTTAATTTTGTGTTAGTAGGTTGTGCATGGAATAGATTGAGAAAAGTGATGAAGAGTGGACCAATTTTGGTTAAGTGTTGAAAATACACTTTGCAAAAGTTCAGCTCCAGATCGCGATCTCAAATTACAGATTGTGATATGGAGCTCAAACTTTTGGAGGGTATATTGGTCATTTGTTCCATATCGCGATCTCAAATTTGAGATCGCGATATGAAACTCAAACTTCTGCAAAGGCTATTTTTAATCCGAGTCGAGATCGTGATCTCAAATTCGATATCGCGATCTCAACTCCATCCAAATCATGAGATCCGTCTAGATCGTGATCTGTAAAATCGAGATCGCGATCTCGATAGGTAGACATCTACTTATGTAGCTTTTCTTCTTCTTTTCTCAAAAATTTCTAACCTTCTTCTCTTTCATCTGAAAAAAAAAAAACAAAAAAACTTTCCCAATCCTTAAAAAAAAAAAATTCCATTTTCTTCCATTCAAAATCACTTCAACCATCATAACTCACCACTAACATCTTTCTATTTCCTCCTAGGAGCCATCAAGGCAAGGATATTGAAGATGAACATTTTCTTTGTTTTTCATGATTTAGTACCTTGGCTTTTAATTACTCTTATTTTCAATATTTTTATTTGGAATATTTTAGTTTTTGACTAGATTGGCTAATGGCCTTAAGCTGACGTCAAGTAGATATCTTTTTGATGCTTCATAGATTAAATCTTTTTTAGAATTGCTTGTTGGATACTTGGTGTGGTTTTTGGTCATGTTATCGACTAATAAGAGTAGATTGGTTAAGGGCCTTAAACTGATGCCATGTTGCAATTGTTGATGATTTGAATTGGATGTTGATTTTTATGGAGCTTAATTGATGACATGCATGGCTTGGTTAAGTACCCTTAGTAATTACTTAGTTTCAAAATTAGTTTAAAATTGTGTCGTAGTTGTGAGTAGTACACATTAATGTGTATAAGAGACATGTCAAGGCCTGAGTGAGTTTATTTAATCATTTATTCATCAATTAGACATTATAAGAGACATATTTGGGGTCTCATACACATCTAGTTGTGAATGGTTATTTTGTGCATATTGATGTCACTTAATGTATTATGGATGAGAATTTTAGTGATCAAATAAGTACTCAATAATGATGAATCCTGACGTACAATACTATATAAATTGAATTATTATGATTGGGTCATGTCATGGATTTAATGTGAGTAAGTAGTTCTTTTACAACATAAAGATTTCAAAAACTTGGCATTACTATTTTTTCAAAAGAAGTACTGAAAATTTAGGAAATTTATTTGAAATATTGTTTTTGATCAAATCACTTATATTATTTTGTTAAACAATTTATCTTTTGGAAAAAAATGAGTTAAATCAAATAGAAGAAATTTTGGGACATTTTGTGTTTTTGCTTTGGGAATGTTCTTCTAATTTGTGAATAATTGGTATTTGAAATTAATTTTATGTGCATTTCATTCCTTGGTTTAGGGCTGTCTTTAATCATTAAAAAAAAAGAGTTTGCTTTTAGGAATAAGGCAAGTACGAGATTTCCGACATGTACCCATGTTATTTTTCCGAAATAAGCCATTAGAGTAGTAATAAGGTAAGTACGGGATTCCGACACAAATAACCATGGGTACATTTAGGGATCCCGTATAAGACATTAGAGTAGTAATAATACGACTGGGATTTTGACATATACCCATGTTATTTCTCCGAATTAAGCCATTAGGAATTGCATACCAATGAATTAAGGAGTAAATGTTTGAAATACTTATCATTGATCTCATATTACTTATTCCTTGTTAGAGGTCTATTCCCAAAATGTGTGACATTTGCATTGAAGTAGATTCCTAAATGAACTTCTTTTTTCATGAGGCGTAGTCGGGATAATTGATTAACTCCATAATATTTGTGATTTGAGAAGCAATGATGTTTTAAATGGATAGAACTAAAACGTTTACTAACTCTTTTTGAGAATAGTAATTCTTGGTGATTTAAAATCTCATGTAGTAATGAACGTGTGTACTTCTTAGTAGAAAAATTGCAATTTTGATTAATCTAACTCATTTAAACACTTTACTTATCATATAGTATTGAAAGTTTCTTAAGAGATTTCTTAATTGTTGTAAGTACATCCACAATTCATCAAATGTTTTGTCAATTTTGGTGGTTTTTATGTGTTTAAGTGTTAGTAGGCTTCTCTTAATTTTTCTTTTGCTCAGGACTAGCCAAACGCTAAGTTTGGAGGTGTGATAACTCTACTAAACTAGAGTTATTTTACTCTAATGGCATTTTGATAGTTTAAATTCTAAACTTTGGTTAATTAATTGAAGGTTTTTAGTTACTTTCTTTCATATGTATTTATGTTTTTGTTCTTGTTAAATATGATAAGTTTTTATTAAAATTTTAGCTAAATTAATTGCTTAATTGGGTTAATATTATGTAGGTCTAAATTAGGGGTTGCAAGTTAGAATGAACAAAGTTCAAGGAGTAGATAATTATAGAAGACATTGAATAATTGCTGGGATAGAAAGTCCAATCCAATATTTGGAATAGATGTGTGATCGCGATCTGGACTCGGGAAAATGACTTAAGTGATTTAGATCCATATCGCGATTCAAAATCCATATCGCGATACGGACTTGCTGGTAGTTTAAGTTATAAGGGCAATTTTGTAATATTCTAGCAACCAATTTCTGATTTTTGCCTTATGTAATACTCCACTATTTAAGCTACTTTAAAATTGTAATGGGCGTAAGTAGGAATAGAGTAAGTAAGTAGTTAGTAATTTTTAAGGTAGATTAGAATAGCTTAATTTTCAAGTTTCCTTTTTAATGAAAAAAGTTCTCTTTAATCATCTTTTAGATCTAGTTTTGATTTCCTTGCAAGTTTAAATTTTGATTAGATAAATGTAGTGGATTAATCATTAACTTCAAGTAGATATAATTTTTACTTGCTTTCTAGTTTAAATTAGTGAGAATCTCTTTGATTCATTCTAGGGTTTCTTATAGACATCTAGATGTGTTGTTGATTTATTGCTTTTTAGTTAAGAATTTTCAATTCATGCTTGCATTAATTTCTTGTTAATTTTTAGTGGGCTTTCTTTATTATTATCAAAAATCTAAAAATATTTAGATTTCAATTTTAACTCTTTCCAAATTCTAGTTTAGAAATGGTTGCTTCTACCCTTCAAAACTTATTTTATGTAGTCTTTTTAATTGGGTTACTTACTTGCTTTTTAATTTTAGTCTTATTTTGGTCAATTTAAAGTAGAATTGAGTGCTTCTTTTTTTTAATTGCTTTTATTAGAATATAGTAGCTAGTTTCTCAATTTTGTAATTGCTTAGTTTCATTTACTTGCTTTAGTAGATAATTTAGCTTAATTTAGGTTTTAATTGCTTGAGTTTAATTATGGATTTGAGTAGTGTAGTTTTATCTTCTATTGTTTGAATTTGCTTAACTATGCAAGGATCCATAAATCTTGATAATTGCTTGCCAAACAATCTGCGTGGGAACGATACCCGCTCATCCTATACTACTTTCAACTCCGTAAACCTGCGAAAGTTTGGTCATAGAGTATAGTGATCTTGTGAGGTTAGTCATTGCTTGTTTGTTTTTAAAGTTGAACTCTACTTAGAACAAGCAATTAGATGTAAAAAGTCAATGTATTCTCGTCTAGGTCAGATGCTAAAAATATTCGGGTTCAGTAGTTCAAATCAATGTAGCAAGGGATCTTTTGATAAAAATTTAAGCTTCTACTTCATAGGTTTCAACTTGGGGACTTCAGTTCAAGGTTAAAAAAAAAAAAAAAAAGAAAGAAGAGAAGAAAAAGAAAAATTAGGAGAAGGAAGAAGATAAGCCTCAACCTTGGTGCTTGCCTCGGATTCATATATTAGTTCGGCTCTTAAGCTAAATTTAGCACTGAACTAAGGAGACTAATAATGATACAATAGTTAGCTGTCCAGATGGTGCTTATATATTTATGAAACATGCTATGTAACAAGTTCATTAAGGGCATTTATGTCCTTAACCCTCATGCCCAGCTGAGAGGGTTAGGGCCCGGACATCCCTCATGATAATATATAAATAAAGGATACTTGAGCCTTAATTGGAACTCATTATCACTTATCATTGTCTTAATACAATTCCCCAAATTCTCTCTCTCTCTCTTCCGGTGAATTTAACTCGCATCAATGGATGAGGAATATTTGTTCCTTTTCGGCTTAGTTTGGTTTGGAAGGATTATAGTTATGGAAAGTATTCTTTATCCCTAAAATTAAATTCTTTTGTTTGGTCCATTTTTGAGTTGTTGCGAAAAATAAAAATTTTCCTAAAAACAAAGAAAGCGGTTACACAATACAACGAATCTAAATCCCCATATCCCATTGGTATTCTTATTACTTTCCTTGGGAATTTAATTTTAAAACATGCTCAAGACACTTTAAACCCTTTTCATTCTATCTCCTCTAACTTCCGTTGAAAACAAACCTACTTTGTTCTCATCCTTTTCTCATGTTTATTCGATTGCTACTACCTTAACAATCCATGTAGCCTTTTGATTTTCCTGCAACTTACAGACTGAGATTAATTATTTATATAAGCTATTTTGGTTTTTCTTCTTTTTTAAAAATAATAATAAAAAAAACTCATTTGATAAACCAATAGCATGTGTATAAGATTTTTTTTTTTAGATTTTAAAATTATGGGTTAATTGTAACATGCACCCCTGAACTATTATTGTTTTATACTTTGCATCCTAAACTATCAATTTTTGTATTTTAGTACCTTATACTATCAATTTTTAGCACATTACTCAAATTAGTTGAAATTTTGTGATTTTTTGCAACTATTTTTGGGTGAAAAGACTTTAAAACTATAATTTGTATTTGATTACTAAAATAATCTTATTTATATATTGGTATTAAAGTATTCTCACTACAAAAAATATCAAAATTCACTAATTATACAACTAATTTGAGCAATGTGCCAATAATTAATAGTATAAGGTACTAAAGTGCAAAAATTAATAATTTAGGGTGCAAGCAAAATAGTGATAGTTCAGGAATGTGTATTACAATTAAACCTAAAACTTGTTGAGATTACAATAAACCAATTGCAAATTAACTAAATTGTGTAGTTTTTTGTCGGTTATGTTTTTATGCATAATTTCATGGAGTTCACGCATCATAGAACTCTCCAGAAATAGCTTTTTTTATGCATGATTACACGATTATAAAGATAATACTATTATATAGGTGCTATTATTTTTATTTGTTATTTTTGGTAATTATCTGCAATTTGTAAAATCCTCCTACGTATTATGCACTAGATTTTGCTACTGTTACAACTTACCATGAAATTAAGAATGGTCATCTTCCTTTCTTGGGATCTAGTATCAAATATTATCAATTTTCCCTCTCTTTCTTACTCCAATTTCAGCACTTCATGTATCTAGTAATTGTTTCTTTATTTTCCCTTTTACATTTATTATTCTCTTGTTAGTTTTTCTTAAAAATACAGTCCTCTAATTTTACACATATTTAAGTCATTCGGTAATTCAAAGTGCTCATAATCCCTCTAAACTTCTATCGAGGCAATGCGGATAATCTTGAAACTGAGCTTTTTGGGAGGCATTATGGAGTAGATATACGACGTGGATTTGTGACGAAGTTGTTGAAAAATATTACGTTTTTTAATTTTTCAAATAATTCTTTAGTTTTTTTTTTCTTCAGGTAAATGTTTTATATTTTGTATGTAATTTTTTACTATGTATATTTATTGTTCATAATTATAATATAAAATGATTGAACAAAACATTTTTCACGGATGATACGAGTAGGGATATATTTGGTAATCTAGTAAAATGTAAAATACATTCTTTGTTATAGATATTGAACCAAACATTGAAACTAGAATCTATGTAATTTTCCTATCAAAATTTCTACAAGTATCCAAACATGATAAAGGAATATTCTTTTGTAAATTTACATTCTCTGAGTAACTAGATTTCTAGTTAATTTTATTTTCCTACCAACTAAACGAGGCCTTCTTTTATTCTTTTGTAGCACTTATATATGTTTCAACAACACCAACGTACAAGCTTGCATTATAGATAGCAGTGGGTCGGGCCAACCCGTCGGTCCTGCCAGCCCGGTCTAATTTTTAACCAGCTCATAAATTTCTATAGCAACCCGCCTTAACCCAAAATCGGGACATTGGGCCGGGCCGGGCTTGTGTATAAGAGAACCCGGGCCTGGCCGTATCTTTAACGGTAACTAGCCCGAAAACTGGATCCTCCCCAAGCCAACGACCTCAGACCACAGGTCAACCCATCGGGTCAACCGTTGGGGCCTACGGCCCACCCGTTAGAAATTATTTTTTTATTTTTTGGTCTTAAAAGGCTTTTAAAGACTGTTTTACCCCTCAAATAGCTATAAAATGGCTAGTTTTTTGGGATAATGTTGGAAAAAAATTTCTATAAGTACCACACAATTTTATCAACAAATCGCATAATAATTTCTCTCTACTTTCTCTTATTTCATCTTTCTACTTTCTCTTATTTCATCTTTCTACTTTCCAACTCCATCTCCAAGTGCTATTACAATTTCTTTCATAGGTACTACTTAAATTATAATGTATCCTATTTTAGAAATGTAAAATTACTCTTAAGTGGAGAGCTCAATTGAAGATTTGGAGATTTATCCAAAATTCAAGTGGTGAAGTGCTCGAGTGGAGTTCAAGTACCGAAGTGTATAAATTATAATTCAACGTTTCAATTCCTAGTTGTTTTTACTACCGACTCTTGGAAAGCAATCACAAATAAAAATTATTTTTGTATCAATGCACATTAGATAGATGTAGATTGGCATTTATAAAAATGAATTATTAGTTTTCAAATTTTTTAACACCCTCACAATACCCTCCAAATTAAAAGGTTGATTACTAATTGTGCCCGTGAATATGGTTTTTTTGAAAAAATTATATCTATTTCTTTTGATAGTGCCTCAAATAATGCCGCAAGTGTACCTATGTTAAAAGATGTTTTTAAACCTATTTTAGGTGGTGAATTATTTCATAATAGATGTGCATGTCATATAATTAATATTTGTATTCAAAATGGTTAAGGTAAAAATGGTTGAAGATATTATTAGTCTAATTAGAATCACTATTTATTTTATCCATTCATTTGCCACTTGTTAACAAGATTTTAAACGACTTTGTTTGGAAAATGGCATGAAACCTAAACATTTTTCAATAGATGTACCCACTAGATAGAATTCTACTTGTCAAATGTTATCAAGTACTTTTGGTTATGAAAAATTACTTTCTGCATTTTATAACGAGCATATTGGTTCAATTAATGCAACTTATTTGGACGAGAAAGGTTTTAATCTAGCAAAAATAATGGTAGAAATTTTAAAACAATTTGAATATACAACAAACTTGTTCTCTGCTATTTATAGACCTCCCTCTCATGTTGTTTTACCTGAACTAAGTGTTATTAAAATTATTTTTTTCGATCATAAAAAGGATGTGTTTTTTTTTTATATAGTTGGCGCAATGGAAAAAAAAATTGACAAGTATTATTAAAATATTCCATTATTGTATTATTTGGCATGCATTATTGATTCACGTAATATAAACTTTATAAGTTAAATGCTTTTATTAAATTTTTTAGTAATCATACTACCATAAATATTATAGACAAAGAGTCACTTGTAGAAACTACTACAAAATCAATAATCATGAATTATATGACATTTACAAAGAAAACCATGTAAAAAGGTGCATCTTCTAGTTCATCCATATAAGATTCACAATATTTTATACCTCATATAAATGTTAGAACACATTTTGATCCTCATCAACTACTCTTTGTTTTGAAAAGATTGAGAATTGAAAATACTAATGAATTTACTCAATATTTAAGTGATCCACTACATACGGAAGACGACGAGTGCAATTCCAATTTTGATATTCTTTCTTGGTGGCAAATCATAAACATCAATACCTTTTTGTATCTCAAATTGCTCATAATTTGCTAACAATTCCAATTTCTACAGTTGCATTGGAAAATGCTTTTAGTGTAGGTGAAAGAGTTTTAGATGACAGAATGGCTCTTGAATGACACCTATAACTTTGGAAATGTTGGTGTGCTTATAAGATTAGTTAAACGCTGAAAAAAGAAAATAATGATTAATGGTGCAAGATTTCGAGAAAGATGAAGGTAGTTGTAGTTCATCAAATTAATATATAGTATACACAGGATTTTAATGTTTAATAATTTTTTGTTTAGAGGTGAGATTCTATGTCCCCCTCCTTGTCTACGTAGTAAATACTTTATTAATTTTATTTAAATTTTTAGATAAGTTTTATAACTTGTAATGATTTAGAGGTAAGGTTCAATGCCCCTCCTTGTACATTTTTTTATAATATTAATATACATTGTAGGGGTCTATGGCAAATATTCATACATTCTCAAGGTACATGTTTTTTTCCTAATTAAATATTTTTACTATATGATAAACATTTAATAAGTTATTATAATAAGTATTAACTTATACTGCCAAGTAATAACTTAGTCAAATAAGTACTAATTTAGAATAATAAAGTACTAATAACTAATTTCTAACTTTGGCCCTTGAATATTAACTTAAGAACTTTATTTTCGAATAATAAGTATTAGTTTAGACTTTGAACTCTAATTATTAATAACTTGTTCTAATATATAAGAACCAATTTGGATTAATAAAACACTATTAACTAGTAAGTAGTAACTCGAAGAATTGCTAAGTCAAATTAATGAATTTCTAATGAATAGTAAGTAAAAAATTTTAAATTAATAAGTTATTAATTTTAAAATAACAATTAATAAGTAATAATTATATAGATTATTAACAAGTAAAAATTTAAGTTTCTCGAAGAAATAACTTAAAAAATTTAAGTAAGAACTTAAATTTGAGGCCAGCTTAAGAGCCAGAACGTAAGCTAGCCTGCTCGGCACGCCTTGTCTAATTAGGGGCCTAGACCAGTGGCCGATTACAAGCCATCCCCTTCCATCTTTGACCCAGCTCGACCCTGCCATCTAGATCGGCCTAGCCCGCTTCATGACAAGCTATCATGTGCCTAAACCGATGGTTTCTCAGGCCAACCGGCCCACCTTCCACCTCTGGCTCTCATCTTTCCTCCTCCGCGATTCCTCCTCCGCGATTCCTCCTCTTGTTAGTCACCCCTTGAGGTACTTTATCAACATATATTTAAAGAAAAAAGCACCAAATTTCTTTCATATATCTGCACATAATTTTTAGGTGTTCTGTGTGTTAAGAAAATCGGTTTTGTTTGTGAGTTAGGATGATGTTTTCTATGATTGGTTTGGTTTCATCATTGTTTAGTACTATTTTTCTGTTGATCACCCAAGGGCCTATTTGACAAATAGTAAACCTTATTCATCAATGAAATGGTTTGTGTGTGTGAAGAAGTCGTGCCCTGGTGGATTACTCATGTGCTATGTCTCGAGGGTTTTGTGTGTTTCTTGAACTTTATATACTACTGTTGAATCTAGAAATTGATGATTGAGCTTTTTCTATGGTTAATTTCACTTTACCCCCTTAACGTTTAGGATCACTATTACTTTAGTTTCTAACGTTAGTTTGTAGGTACTTACGTCCCGGACTAACAGTCAAAACTAACGGTATTAAATTTTCACTCTAAATTGATATTTTTACCCTCAAATTAGATGTGTGGACAAATTATGAAAGTTTTGTCAAAAAGATAATGAAAGTTGAGTTGGATTTAATGGAAAGACTTAAGTGCCTAAAGAATAACATTAAGGACTAAAATGATAGTGATCCTAAACGTTAAGAAGGTAAAGTGAAATTAACCCTTTTTCTATTGCAAAAAGTTAATGATTATTTTCCCTTTTATCTTATACCTATAATTAATTAGAGACCTTCTAGTTGAACTCTGTGTAACTCATTGGAATCAATAACTTCTATGCCAACATTCTCTAAACATTTGAGTATGTACTGGTTCTACTTCTCTTCTTTGAGATTTGGAATTCAAGAAAACTATTGCATGAATTAAAGAAATTACAGTTGGCACTAAGAAGTGATAGTATGATTAAACTTTTTTTTTTTTTTGATCTCATCACTATTCGAAATGTCTATTTGTCCATAGAGCTCATATGGTTGTTTAGTGGAAATAAGCTGCTGAAGTTAGGCATACAGCAAATTTCTTATCTAACTGTTCGCAATTTTGCCGAGTTATAACAGAAAAGATTTTGGTGATTTTTAAAGAAGAAGTTTGTACTAATCAAAACAAGTAGAAACCAAACAAACAGTTTACATGGTCCATTTGGATTCATAATTTTCTTTGCTTCTTTTTCATTTTGGAACTTTTTCTGATACAACTACCCTAGATTTTGTTCTACCCAACATGATGTCGAAGAAAGTTTGGTAGTCATTAGTTGATATATTGATGCATTACTTGGACAAATATCTTTCACGGGAAAATGAATTCAAGTGCATCTCTAGTTAACAATGTTAATGATAGAAATCCTGTTGAATAGAGTTGAATTGTAGTTACGTCTCTCCCTTGTGTACAGCATGCTTTTTGGTGATACAAGTGTTTGGTTATAGTGTCTGGTTTTCATGATAGATTTTATGTGACAGAGCTTATGGAAGTGATCAAACATTTAAATGAGAAGATTCTGTTTTTCTTATTTCTTGTTGCTACATCAATTTTTTCCTACAAATCTGGTTTTTTTTAAATAGTTTGAAACTGCATGTTCCAAAATCCTCTAACGTTATCCTTTCATTTTATCCCAATAATTTTGATTTATTTAGTCGCTGGAAACTTGGTGAAATAATGGAAATAATTCCCCTTAGTAAAAGCTCCTAGAATTTACTTGGAAAAAGGTTTACAAGCGATTCAGTCTTTTTAGCCGCCAATTTTTTTTGCCATTCTTTTTCTTTACGGGAAAGTAACTTGATAATTAGCATATTAAGTTACCATTCTATGAATTTTTTTCCTTTTTGACAGAATTTTAATGCTCTATGGATGCTACATTTGTTTGACGGAGTACAAGGGGACAAATTAAGGGATACAATAGTAAATGGATACACATACACAAACATAAATGTAAAATGCGGTAGCTAACAATCTGAATTATATTATTTAAGGCTTTGAATATTTGTACTATTATGTGAAATGAATGAATTAATTTCATGGGCTGTAATTGTTGTATGGCTTTTGGACTAAATGTTAGAAACATCTTCCTGGTTTAGCTTGATTGCGACTAGGTTCTGAATAAGATAATGGAAGGAATTATAGAGCCGCAGTGCAAAGGCAGAGATTGTGGTATTGTCATACTGTATTACGCTTTTTTGTAATTGTAGCGACTTATTACAAAATATTTTATTTAACAGAGTTTAGAAAGAAAGTACTTAATAAGTACTTAATTGTATTGTTTGATAGTAAACTTGAACAGGTATTTTTTTATATTTTATATTTGATAATGTTTAATTTGAATGTTTAAAAAAAAATTTTATTCTTATTTAGTTTTAAATTGATGATAAATAATTAAATTTTATCTTTAATTGTTTTAAAAAGAAAATCCATTCTAAAAGTACTAATTTTGAACTTATGATAAAAGTGCTTTTAAAACTAAAAGCTCTTTTTCTTGAATTTAGTAGAAGTACAACTACTAAACACTCTAAAAGTGCTTATATTATCCAAAATTACTTTTTTTTGGAGAAACACCACAACCCCAAACAGGGTCATATACAAGTTGGTTTAAACAAGCAAAGATTTTCTTTTTGATTGTTTTTGGATGGGTGAATTTGAATTATAAAATGGATTTGGAATGAATGATTTTGAATTTGGTGGACTTGAAATTAAATAAAATTTGGGTAAATTTAAAATTTATTTAGTTAATCACTAAATCACATGTACTTGTTGGTGGATTTAAATCTCCAACTAAATCTTTAACTTGTTTAGATAACTTATGCGGGATCAAGATCCCTCTATTCAAACACAATATTTCATTTTTGGTAAAACTAATCTGTACTTAGTTACAACTACATGAGTTGATACTTATTTGTAACCATTTCGTTATATTTTAAAAGTTTGTACGATATAATATCATGTATTTTTAAAACTTGTAAAAGAATTAGAGAGGTGGAAAATTTTTGCATAAAACATGTCTATAATATAATTTTATGGATCTTTTAGTCTAAAACTCTCCACATCAATTAGTGATGTGATGTGAGTTGATGTGGAAAGTTTTGAATCAAAAAATTTATGAATCATACCATGAATCTTATCTTTGTAAAAATTTCTCCAAAGAGGACATAAGAGATTGTCATCTCTGATCTCACCGTGAAGGCACAATTTCAATTCATTAGTAAACTAATGCAAAAATATCCTACTTTCGAGGCTAGAAACGGGCTTAGTTTAGTTATCCCGAGTTGAGTTATTATATTACGTCTAAAGTTAAAGCTGTGTCAATTTTGGAGCTGTCAAACAGTTCGAGTTCTAACAAACCCGGCATTCTTGGAAGTTCTTATTGCATTTGCCACTAAATTCAGAAAGTCAGAATGGAAAACTGGGATTTATTAATTTTAGCTTAGGTGGCCACAGGGACTCTTTGCCAGCCGAGGCTGGTCAGCTCACTCAAGTTTGAAATCTCTAAGTTCTGTCATTAAAAGTAAAACTCGAGGCCAATTTTAAGGAATGCTTGGTCCATTGATCATTTCAAAAAAACAAAAAAGGTCTAAGTTTTTGGGAAATTTTATAATTTTTTTTAGAAATTATTATTTTGATTTTAAGAATTTTCACAATATAAATTTTTTAAACATATAATATTATATTATATAAATATTTAAAGTACCAAAAAATAATTCCTTCAAATTTTTCAAATTTTTATACGAATGTCACATATCTTGTGTCTTTGTAGTGTATTATACTGAATTTAGTTAATACAAGCTACCTGTCTCTTATACACATCTAGATGTGTAAAAGAGACAGTCATGCATTATTATATTACACAAAAATTTATATAATACTAAATAATACAATTATTTAGGCAAATTATTACTGCATTTTTGATCTTTACGCCGCAGCAATTATTGTTTAAATGACAATAAAACCCTCAAAAAGTCCAAACTAACCAACTTCGTATCCTTCGTACCTAATTTTCTCTAACCTACCCATATATTTTTTTATTTTTTTTTTTGGAAAACTAAATAGCCTAAAAAAACCAAGATTTTCTTGAAAAAATTGAACCCAAAAAATCAAGAGAAAATGGAAAAGTGTTCAAACCCAAAATCCAGAAATATATAAATCCGAAAAAACAAAAGAAAGAAAACTTGAGGGAAAAATAAAAAAATTAAAGAAAAATTTAATGCGGATGATGAAAAAAATTTTGGGAAAATTAATTTGATTTTTCTGGGGAAAAAATAGGAATGTTAAGAACGGAAAAAATGAGCTTTGCATATGGTAGCTCATGGAAAAATGGTGGCAAGGATAAAGAAACGGGTTGGCTCAGGCTGCTTAGTGGATGAGCATGGGGCGGGATGGGATGGCGCGTGATGCACTGGGAGGAGGGCAATGAGTTGACAAATTAGTTGGAAGAAAAAATGGGCAAAAGGGCCCGTGCAAATTTGGCTGGTGTGTTTTTTAGGGTATTATTGACATTATTGTAAATATTGCAGTGGCAATATCTATTGTTGATTACATATAGTGGATTAATCTTTCTTAAATTTTTTTTGTAAAATTTTTTTTTATATTATATTACGTAATTATTGTTTAAATTTTAAATATTACGTACTTGTTGGTATAAAATTTTGTCTGCATCGACCGCACAGAAAAGATTAATCCTTATATAATCATAGGAAAAAAAAATACAATTTTAATCCTTAAAATTTAGGTCGTGATCAATTTTGGTTCTCAAATTTTCAGACAAAACACATTTAGTTCTCATAATTTCTAATTTTAACAAATATAGGACAAATTTAAAAATTTCATCAATTATGAGACGGAAAAAGTCACATGCAATATCTAATTGATGACATTAAACATAAAATCTCAAACATGTGTAAAATTTCTCTTATACACATTCAAAATTTAGGTAAGAGACAGTTTAGTCATGAAAGTTCAAAATATAATGCATTTAATGCTCAAACTTTTTAATTTTTACCAATTTATAACAAATTTGAAAATATTGTCAATTACGGAAAAAGTCATGTGCATTGCACGTAAATGTTAAATCTATCCTAAA
The DNA here is from genome assembly GCA_025175665.1 of Cinchona pubescens. Lineage (NCBI taxonomy): Eukaryota > Viridiplantae > Streptophyta > Magnoliopsida > Gentianales > Rubiaceae > Cinchona > Cinchona pubescens. The sequence continues at coordinate 237,660 of JANKKI010000383.1, read as the reverse complement.
ATATAAAACTTCCTAATGGTTAATTATATTTTCACTTTTCCCTCTGACTGTCAATGCCTAACCATTCACCATTTTTCTCTACATTATAATACTTCTTATGCACGTGATTGTTAAATCTAACTTGAATTAGAACACCTTCAAACCGATTGCAACCCATTTAATTTAGTGTTGAAAAAGTTATATCCAAAGAAAAGATAATAATAACGAAATAATAAATCACTAATAAATTAAACAATAATTTAATTTAAGATTAATCTTGAGGTATAATAAAACAATAATTATTCACGTTTTACAGTATAATGACTCTCATTTATTGAGGTTAATCTTTGAAATATTTGTTGAATTTGGTATAATAAATGAAACCTCAATATTTAATTTCAAATGTAGGAAAGATTAAATGATAATATATTAGTTTAAAGTTGTACTTTAAGTGCTCATAAGCAGGGGCGGACGTAGGAATTGTGTACCTTGAAAGGGTAAGACTTAATAGCCACATATTTATTAAGGTTAATTTATATTCTCTCAAAAACTTAGTGGGGCGAAATATAAATTTTATAAAGACATAAATTAAATTTTCAAAATTTTTATAGGTAAAATTTATAATTTCTAAAATCTGCCGCCCCCTAAATCCGCCCCTGCTCATAAACAACCTCTTTTATAATATTTTTAATTTAGCGATTGAATTTTCCCTCGTTAATATTTCTTAAATATTTTAAAATATTAATTACTGACGGATTTATCTGTTGCATCTGTTATTCTTAGCAACGAAATTTTCGGTTGCTAAATTTAACAAAAAAAAAAAAATCAGTGTTATCTAAGGTTTCCACTAGTCTCAAAACCAAAATTTCTCTGATACACATCTAGATGTGTTAAGAAATTCCTTCGATTAAACTATTGCTGTATTTTACCAAAGAGACATTTTTCCGACGGATGGATATTGTCGGCAAATCCGTCATTAAATTGTTTAGCAATAACTGGATTTGTAGCAAAAATCCGTCATTAAATTCGTTGGTAAATGGGTTGAAATCAATTAGGAAGTGTTATAAAATACACAAGAATAATGAATGGTTAGATGTTCCTAGTCAGAGGGAAAAGTAAAAATATGGTTAAATAGGATGAAATCAGTCGAAAAGTATTATATCCCAAGTAGGAGTGTCAATTGGGCCTTGTGAGCCAGGTTTTACAAAGCCCAAGCTCGGCTAACAAATTAATTTGGATTTTGGGCATTAATTGGGCCAGACCAATCTCACAAATGTGAAGCTCATACTCAGCTCACAAATTATTCGGGTTTCGAGCTTTAATCGGACTAGCCCAAACTCACATTATCCAATAAAAGTTTTTATAGTTTTTTTGTTAAAATTTTGTTTTTTGCACCCAGTCAATACAATATGGAATAATATGTACTACTTATGTCACTAAACAACTATTAACTATATCATTGCACCACAATATTTTAACTAAATTAACTAATGATGTTAGGTTAGAAGATTATTTTCAATTACCCGAGTTTAGCTAAATTAATAGAATACTAGAGTTATTAACCACTATCCACATAAAATTAAGTAGTACTATTTAATGTAGGATGAAATTAGTATTATATATATATGTATGTATGTATGTATATGGGCCGGATTTTAATTGGGCCGAGCCTAATAAAGCCCAAACTCGGCTCACAATTTAATCAAGCCTAATATTTAGTCCCAAACTCAGCACAACTCACTTTAACATAGGCTCAGCCCAATATTTCCCGAGCTCGGCCCAACCCAATTGACAGTCCTAATCCCAAGATAGATTTAATAGTATTGCACGTTACTTTTTTTATTTGTAATTGACAAAATTTTTAAAATTGTCCTAAATTGATAGGAATTAAAAAGTTTGAGAATTAAATATATTTTGTTTAGGACTTTGGGGACAAAAATAGACCATGATCTAAATTTTGACAGATAAAATTACTTTTTTTTTCACGTTTGGAATTTGAGATTTAACAATCACGTTCATTTGTAACCCATGACGTAATTTTCAAATTTATCCTAAATTAGTAGAAATTGAAAAATTTGAGAACTAAATATATTTTATATGAAACTTTAGGAATCAAAGTGGATCATAACTTAAACTTTAAGGGCTAAAATTGTATTTTTCTCTATAATCATATCCCGAGTAACACGTAAATGCAGGTTCTTTTTTGGGCTTCGTACCACCTGGGCTTGTTGCTAATTCTTTGAACAGACAATTGCACTCCTTCATCAGTTTGAGAGAACATATATCTGCATGCCAAGACCCAAACCACAAAGAGTACCAACAAAGCAACCTGATTATGATGATGTGTTTCTGCGCCAACTCTCGCATGCGGCTTATTTCTGCTATGTTTTGCATGGGGGAATGTGGATAACCCTAAAGCCTAGATGAAAACAACCATTAATATAATATTTACTCACAACACACGAGATGAGAAACGACCATTGACTATTAAGAATGATAAATATAGTTGTGAATTAATGATTCTATTATTTATAAAGCAATGTATAAGAAGATAGTTAAATTATGAATTAATGATTCTTCATATTATAAATAAATGAGTGAGATTCTATTACTAAGATAGTTAATTATGAATTAATGATTCGATTATTATAAAGCAACAAGAATGACAACTGTGTTAGTTTATTATTGCTATAATGTCATAACATTGAGACAATGCAGAAGTGGAAATGGTTGTACTAACATATAATTTTTAGGCCGCTGTTTTTGGGTCTACAACATTTTTTTACTGTATTGCATGAGGTCCTCATTCTATTGAAAGCGCTAAGGATCTTAGTCAACTTCAAACTTACATTTCCACCAGAAAACTTAATTTACACTTATTTAATGCAACAACGTGGAATGACTAATTAATTTTCAGACAATAAACAATCTACTACTACTATCCCTAGCTTAGTTTTCAGAAATCGCGGGTCAGATAATAGTGCAACTGGAGCTTGTATGGCTAGCTAATTGTCATTATTTAAAAAGACTCTTCTACCATAGATTACTTGTACCTCTATTAACATAGGAAAAGTTTTGGAGAATTCCATGAGTTATCTTATGGTACTATATTATTGTGTTTTAAAATTTATATTATAGAAATATTTGAAATATATAATATTGTATTATATAAATATTTAAAATGATATAATACTCTAACAACAACGTAGAATTTTCTAAAAATTCTATCTTAATCATGTGCAACTATTGGATATATATGACTAGTGTTCTTCCTAAACTAATAGGAGCCCTCCATTAGGAGGAGAGAGACCTATATATATATATATTTTTTAAAAAGGGAGTCATCTATTAAAAATATGGGCCCCCACCCATAAAAGAAGACTTCCATTAGTCCAAGGATTTGGATCATTTCTATTAATTCTCCTTTTCTTTGTTCAAATACTTATATCTAAATAATTAAAATTTAAAAAAATAATTTGACCACACTATAATACCACAGGTCCTGACTAGCTCAACAATTTTTAAGCGGAAACAATAAGGTCACCAAATAATTAAATCAAGTTATTAGTAACTTTTGATCCAAAATGTTAAACAATACAATATTCCTTTCCACTATCGATGTGTGATGATTGATGCGGGATAGGGCATCAGATATGTCATTAATTTTATTCTACTGAATAAATCATTATATCTAAAATTCAATTAATTATGAAAAAAGTTCATCTTTTAATTGTCACATTTAAATGGTGTATGACTTTTTAAATTTTGATGTAAAATAGAATTTGATTAATCAAATAGTAATACTTTATTATTTTTTTTGATTTTAATTTTGCAAGATATTTATATAGAACACGATCTGAATTATGTACGGTTTTGATTTTTAAAAATATTTTTATTTTTTATTTTTAAACTTTATGTAGAGATTATCCTTGTTCATATAAAAATATTTATTAAACATGTTTAACAGTTACTCTCGATCAAAATAAAAATTTTCAATTTTACATATACTTATTAATCACCTGTTATACGAATGTGAGTATGCAGCTGATTAACTCTACTCTAGGTTAATTAATTGTTCGTTACTTGGTTTATTATTGAATAATATTTTCTGTAATTAAGTTTCTAAGCTTTCTAGAAATATTAAAACATGTGTTCTGTTAAATAACATGAATTTCCATTTTAAAATTAATTGGTTATAAGTGGGGTAGCCCATGAATCTTATTAATTAGTCCAAGATCTTTTGACTAGATATTTGAATTTTAACATTCGCTCTCACACATGACTCGGGTTGAAACAAGGAAATTGGATAGGGAAATCGTGTCAGTGAAGGACAATTAGTTAAATTTAATTTCTTAGAAGGAAATTGCGAGCATTGATGCCAGTTAATTAAATTTTATGCCCAGATATGGAAAAATGGGTGGCACGACAAATTAATTTAATTTTATACCTTAGCAGAAAATTGTCGAAACTACGGTCAATTAGTTGAATTTAGTGCTTTTGCTCACAAATGACTCGGGTTGAAACAAGAAAATTAGGGATCTAACCCAAACCAGTGGACAAATTCTTTGATATTGACATGACCGATACCCATGAAATCGCATAACCCAAACCAGTGAATAAAGATATTGACATGGCGATACCCATGAAATCAAGCCCAATACCATCACCATGAGAAGCATTGCCTTAGCAAAAACTCACAAAGTCAAACCCAATGCCCAGAAGAATCCGTAGATCTGATACCATGTTAAAGAACAGGTCTTCCATCTTAAAACAATTGGTGATAAATGGAGTGATTTATGAACCTTATTAATTAGTTTAGAATCTTTTGACTAGTCGATGTGAGATATTTGAATTTTGACATGGTCCATACTAGAATTTAACTTATTGTGATTGCTATTTATCAAAAAAAAAAACAAAAAGGGGAAGAAAATCTTTTGTCTTTATTCTTAAAAAAGAAAGTGTGGACTCTAGACGAAAGGCCATTCTAATTCCATTAAAACACACAATCGTACTTTGGCATATATAACTTTATGGATATGTATACTCATAGTAGAAAGGAAGAATAACTGAAATGCTTTAGGCAAAGCATCTGGACTAGGTTGATATTCACTGTCGGTGTGTGTTGCTTGCTGCAATGCTGCAAATATATGTACATATATCTTATGGCCATTGATCATCATCCAATTACTTTCCAAAAGCTAAAGTGTTCATGCAAGTCAACAATGCTGTCTTTTATTTTTCCTAGTTTTTTAGGGCAATTAGCTGTATAATTTATTTATTCCAAAAGTTAATTATGTGCCTAAATAGTAAATAAAATACATTTGTTATAACTACAAAAACAGGAAAAAGTGAGGTGGATTTGATTATTTACGTAAAATTATGGGAAACCTTAATCAAATGGTTGAACAAACACGAGAACTAGATATGGAAATGAAATGCAATCAATTGGTGCATTTTCTAGTTGGAAAAACATAAGAACACACACGAGCTAAGAGAAAATTGATTCATAGTAATTTTGATTAATTCAATTCAATTCAGTACTTTTTATCTTTATAACTGTTATATATCTCGACCGTAACTCCCATAAACAATTAAGTTAGAACAACAGCTTGATTTGGATAATTGAGCTTAATCAAAAGGTGTAATTGATAATAAAATGTAATTTAGGTAGTAAAATACTTTTTTTATGACTTATTATTTATGATTTCAAGTCACTAAAGGATTAACTAAGGAGAGGGTTTATTTATTTTTATTTTTTTTAAGTGTAGTCACTGGATTTAATAAATGGTTCCAAAACAAGATTAATAAATGGATATACAATCAACAAGTACAAAAGAAAAGTGATGTTATTACAAAATGAAAAGGGTTGAAAAGATATGGACAGAGTATATAGGATTGAGTAACTTCTAAGAATCTTTAATTTGAGATTATTAGCTTGCAAGCAGTAATAAACTAAAAAGTTGCCACTAACAGGGATAAGCTCATCTCAAATAATTGGAGAGAATAAAAGTATTTTTAAAATTATATTCGTTCATAATGTAATTTATTACATATATTTGTTATATATAAAATTTAAAAATAAATATAGACTAATTTTTTTCTATTTGATTAAACATTTAAATTTTTATCTTGATCTTGACTCATTTTACACTGTCTAAATGTTTTGTATAAATTGAGTGATGAAATATTTACAAATAGATTTGGTTTCAAAATATGTTGATCTACTCATTAAAACAAAATTATTAATGCAATCTGGTAATTCTTATCTATATTAATTATTTAAATATAATAGATCATTGAAAGAAATTAAAGAAAAATGTAACGAAGTGGAACTCAACTACCGCTGACATATGCTATCAATACATCTCTCTCTTTTCCCCGATATGCAAAGTAAATATATTTATAAGTTAGGGAAATTGTACAATCTTGTTAGGAACCCTCTCATTATCCTTTGAAAAGTTGTACTGCATACTTTCAAAACATTTAAACCATAATAGTTTCCTATAATATAATCTGTCAAAAATTTGTGAAATATCAAATAAGATAAAAGCAACCTCTTAGGCACATTAATCACTTAATTAAGATGAGAGAAACGAAAGGAAAAGAGTTTAAAGATGTTCCTTTTAATTTAAATGAGAAATTAAGACGTTAATTTCTTCTCCAAGTTCAAGAAGCTCTCAAATAAAACCAAGCCATAAGGTTCCATCTCAAGAGGCCCATCCCAATGAATGCAAAATGCAGGTCTAGTTATACATCATCTAGATGTGTAAAGTACGGTCAAATTATTGTTTCAAAAACTTTAGTTGGTGATTCCAAAATAGGTACAACAATGGCAGGCTACAGAATTCTACATTTCGTAGATAATTTTTAATTCAGTATATGATGATTTTCAGTTATATCTGGGAGCATTTGAGTTTCCTATTAATTTTGAGGGAAATTTATGTTTAATATCTTATTTTGTATATTTTCTAGTTTAAAATAAAAGTTTAAATCTTTATGAGTAAAATTTCTTCTACTTTTTCCATACAACTTTAGGTCAAAATGGAACATTTTTCAGGATTAGAATGAGCGAAAGAAGGGTGATTGGTATTCGTATCAAACCAAGTATTCATTTTTTAATTTTTAATTTATGTTGTGATTTTCTTTTTTCCTAATATGAATTCTGTACGCATTGCATTTCAAGTTCCAAAATAAGCACCTTTTTTTTTTTTTTTAATTATTGGCCTTTTCCATAAACCAGTTCCAAATGTGCAATTTATAACCCTTTATATCATTCATATTTCCCTTTTGACTGCAATTATTATTGCTTCGAAATACAATTAAGCCGATAATTATGGTATTGAAATTACCATAAGCAACTTCTAAATGGTAAAAAACATTGAAAGAGTAAAGACCGCTTATCTTCTTTTGCTTAATTTGATTGACCAACAATTTAGCAATACTGGATGCTACTGACTTGTTGGACCAATAATCAAGTGCAGAGATCATGGGGAAATTGCAAGAATTCGACTTTATTTAGATAACTATTATTTATGATATTATTTATAATAATTACTTTACCAATTTTTTAAGATGTAATTTATATTAAATAAATATATAACTAAAAAATGTGTTATAAAATAATTATAAAATATTATTTAAAAAATAATGAATAACATATTCATCTTATTGTACATATAAGTTTATACCATATTAATATCTTTGTATTTAATCTAGAATCAAACCATACTACATTATTGCTGTAAATTTTTGGAACATAATAGGGGGATTGATCAATTGCTTTTGTACTGGTAAATTGCTGATTGAATGCAGAGGGTTGTAAATGCGCCGACCCCAACTGTTCAAAACCTCGGTTCCACGTTATCTTGACCGAATCAAACTATAATAGCTATCCCATGATTCATAATATTACAAATTTAAAAATATTTGTCAAAATCAACTTAAATGAAAAAATCATATCGAATTATCAATTTCTTGATTTTAGAAATGTGATGAATTTTATTCCTTCTTCACGAATTTAGCAACACATGACATATTAATAATTTTAACATTTTGTATAATATACACTTTTCCAATACATAGGTAAGTTGAGCTCCATTAGTGCATAGTACATTAGAAGCTCAAATAATTTGATTATAATGTGTGTACTATTGGGAAAAAAATTTACTACAAACATTAAAATGAAGAATAATTTTGATAAAATTTTGATGCAGAGTGATCTCTATTTTTAAAGTGTTATTTATCCATGTTATAAAATAGTTGTTGAATTATTCATGCAAAAATGTTGTTCAACAATTCACTTTTGTCACTTGCTCAACAATACAAGTATATTTCCACTGAATACTTAATAATAGATATGAGAGTAAGAATAAGAAGAAGAATGAAATCTAATTTTGTGTATTGTATCTCTTTTATGTCTTTAGTAGAGTATCATATTTATAGGTTTTTCAAATACACCATGAAATATTGTCTCATTTGATTGACAATACCAATAAATTAACTTGCACATTTTAGATGAATGTTCATAAACTTCTAATAATATTCAAATGAAGAGATGCTACATTTTCATTTGAATTTGCACCACTTCATCACAACAGAAGTTGGAAACATTTTAAATTAAATTTTCCATTACTTATTCATGTGTTAAACTATTTTGAAACAAGAATGATCAAATTTAATTTCATAAACTACCCTTTATAAACAAACCAAAAGCTACTATTCATCATTCTTTTTCAATTCCCACTTTTGATTCGGATGGGACCCTGAGTCCACTTAAGAGTCTGAATTATCAATGAAAAGAAAATTCTAATTCTCACTTTTGATTCGGACGAGACCTTGAGTCCGCTCAGAAGCCCGAAACATTAATAAAACTTTTGTTACATAGTTAAAACATTTGTTTCCAACATATATTGAACAATTATGCTAACATGAAGAAAGACACTATCTAGAGGTAAACAAGATTTAAGTGCTATTTGAACCATTCAGACATAGGTTTCATTTCAATAACAATTATTATGAATATTTTGAAATATTATTAGAATAATTACTGTGTAATTTTAGAGATGAGATGTATATAAAATAAAAATGTAATTAAAAAACATGGTAGGAAATAATTCTACAAAATTTTATTCGAAAAAAATGAATAAGGCTCAACATAGCTGATCTTAGTCAAGCTCAACATTATTGCAGTGGATGTATCCCTACTCGAGGGACCTCAATTGATCAATCACCTCAAAACACCAATAAGGGAAAGAGAAAGAAAGAGAGAACATTTCTGATCCAAAATCACAAAATGGGGTAGACTCCATTTTTTTTTTTTTTTTGAATTCTTTGTAATTAGATTCCAGTATCTAAATAAAAAGTTTTAAGTTACTGATCACATTATATTTTCAACATCTTATTGTGACTCTTAGATACAATTCTACTAAATAGGAGATCGATTGTGAGATTAAAATCAAATATTTTTAAATAAAATATTCGATCATTATTAATTAAATCAATTTTTCCATTAATAAAGATAAACTCCGATAGAAAATGGAATGGACCCTATGGTTTGTACAACCATAGAGAGCGAATTCAAACCTCGACTATTATGGCTTGACATGAATAGTTTGAATTAATGGTCTATCCCTATATAAATAATTTTATTATTTTATATAAAATAAAATTATATAATCACGCATCCGCAAATTAGCTTTTGTTGTTGCACCTAGTTACCTACAACTCAAGATGCACCAAATCCCAAAGGAAGCAGTCCGTAAATGCATGCAGTCACACGGACTGTTCCACCTCTTTCGGTTTCAGACCACTACCCTCCCTCCCTGTATTTCATTCAATTCTCTACTGTTTTCTTCTTCCTCTTCTCCTCTAATCCTCTTTCCCACTACCCCACGTAACCCAACTCACCCAAGCACTCCACACACACACGCACTAACTAAAACACAGCCAAAAACACACACACACCCCAATTCATTACATTCATTCCACACACAACCAACCACCCAAATATACCATCATTCCCTCATAACACCAAAGCCAAAAAAAAAAAAAAATTCCAATTCTTCATCCTCTTCTTCTTCATTAATTATTTCCTCTCTTTCACGTGCCACTCACGTGACCCTTAAAACCAAACCCACAATTAATATCACCCTTCCCTCCTCCTCTCATAAATACTCAACCCCCCCCATTCCCCCTCCATTAACACCCCATAAAATAATAATCTCCAAAAAAAAAAAAAAAAAAAAAAATGTCCTTTTTATATCCACCGCCACCTCCTCCTCCTCCAATCACAACCGCCGCCGGCGGTTCATCCTCCAACACAATCGTTATAACTCAACCTCAATATGCATACACAAATAACGCTGACGTCATGAACGACACGTCATCATCCCCCTCCCCTTCTACCTCTATTATCATAGTTATCATAGTCATTGCTTCCGCGATTATCGTCTCCGCTTCTATCTATCTCCTCCTCCGCTTCCTCTCACGCCGTTGTCGCCGCACATTTTCTTCTGCTTCCGCGGCGGATGATGTGGTGGTGTTGCCTAACCGGAGAATTTCGGTTTCTGGATGCTTGGACGACCAGCGTGTAGTCGACAGCAGTGTTTTTGACTCGCTTCCGCTGTTTACTTTCGGTTCTGTCACTCTTACCGGAAAGCTCGCCGGAGGAGATTGCGCGGTTTGCCTTTCGAAATTTGAGCGGCAGGATCAGCTCCGATTGTTGCCGCTTTGTTGTCACGCGTTTCATGCCCGGTGCATTGACACATGGCTCTCCTCGAACTTGACTTGTCCGCTCTGCCGGTCGACGGTAAATGCTTCCGATTCCGATGTACTGAACAAAATCCTCTCCTCAACCGACGAAGATACTCGAAGCAACAATGCCAATACCATTGGGAATAACAATGTTAACAGGATCGGCAGTTTTCGACTTGAGATCGGTAGTGTTAGTCGCCGGCGAGGAACGTCTGATTCTGGAGACGGTCGGAGGTCCTATTCTATTGGTTCATTTGACTACATCGTTGACGACGGATATGAGGTTCCGGTAGGTTCAATGCATCAGAGAGGCGTCTCTGATTGTACTTCGACGGATAAGGAGTCTGTCGGTATTCCGATGACTGGTCCTCCCGGTGAGAGTTTGGCGGCGGAGGTTTCCCAGCGGTCGGAGTTGGCTGAGAGATTACGTTGACAGATTGAGTTCATTTTCTTTCTCATCGCGTTCCATGTCGTTCCGGAGCTCCGGGAGATATATATTTGGAAGCAGTCGCCGGAACGACCTCGTTGTCCCTGTGGCCGACTTGGAAACCAATCCGATAGGAGAAGAGATTAGCGAGTACTTTCGGTGGCTCTCAGGGGTATGATATGTCAATTGGATTACCCATTAAGGGCTATTTAGTCTGTTCACAAATTCACTAAGTTTCTCTTTTCGGTTTTTGCTGCATGCACTATTCTTTTAATTTTCCTTTATTTTTTCTTGAAGTGGATTTAGCAAAAAGTGAAGTGTAGATAGTAATCATTAGTTAAAAAATAAAAAAAATAAAAAAAAAAATTGGCGGTGATTAGTGGTTACTTATGAAAGTCAAACTTTAATCATAGTATACTATACTTTTTGTCATTTAAATTTCACAGAGTGCAGTGGGTTTAAGCAAAATTCGTGGAGTGATCCTGAAGGCAAGTAGTCCTAATAATTAAATTCTAATATTTAATTAATTGGTGATTTTATTTTTAGCAAAATTTATGGGTGATTTAGTTGCAAGAAAGAAAGAAAATTGAGTTTTTCCTTTTTAATATTAGTCACACAAGGGATTCTCTTTATTTTATTTTTTTGTGGGTTGAGATTTGTGGAATAGTGGCACTGGTACATTGGATTTTCCTGAAATTGGTAAGCTAAGAGTTCTGGTCAAACTTTTGATGGATAAGGTTTGAGCAGTTAGTTTAACCGAAATTTGAAGTGGAATAGTATTCATTTCAATTTATCAAACACTGTATTTCATTTTAGGAGTTTGCCATTTTTGTTGGCATTCAAGGAAAATTTAGGAGTCCACGAAATCTTACGAGGGCCCATTCACTTTGTTTCAAAATACCATTATGCCAATATTTTATTATTTAAAATATTATTTGTAGCTAGGTTGATTTGTCTTGCAAAATAAAAATGTAATTAAAAAATATCCATTACAAAATTTGTAAAATATTATTTATAAAATAATTTATGTATAGTATATATAAAGTAAAAATCTCAATTTCGTGTAATGCATTTTATGTACGTACTTTTTACTTTTATTATATGTGGGTAATTATCCATAATTTTCTTTCTACTCTTCGCACTTTACTTTTTATGTTATTTTTTAAACTTTTGTATAGTTTTTATTAAAATTTTCACTTTTTTTTTTTTTTTTCAAATTTTGTGTAATTTTTTAAAAGTCACACCATAAGTGTGCCTTTCCCATTGGCAAATAATAATGTATTATCCAAACAAGCAAACATAACATTCTAAATATTTATTAATAGTAGTAATCCCTTTTGCTTTTTTGGGGTAACAAATGAATTTTTGGTATTAATTGTATTATCATTAAGAACAATACTTGTATGTACGAAACACAGGTAGATATGATCATAGAACTAAAATTTATTGAAGGAGAATTCCAGCAGTTTCCTAATTTTTTTTCTTCTCTTTTTTTAATTTTTTTTTTTTGTTCATGTTTATGTGAAAAAAATAATTTGATTGCAACACCCTGGACCTATGATAGCACGGTTGCCACTTTAATTTGTATGCAAACTTTTCCGTTATCTTGTGTGATTAAATTATACAAGGTTCTTCTGAATAATAAACCTTGCCTAATTAGTTCTTCATTTGTTTCCAATTATTTCTTACTATATTTGTGCTGCTGAGTTTGAGGACAAAAATATATGCAAGAACAGTTCGCCCGTTGGCATGGTTCAAGTACTAGTAAAAAGGTTTTGGTTTATAATTCTTTTGTTTTTTCAAAGTCAAAAGCTAAAAACAATATGGCTCTATAAAAATAATGTATATCTATATTAATGGGTTTCTCCCTTCTAGTTCTAGGTCGCTGTCAATATCAACTTCGAGGTGTTTCATGCTATACGAGTAGTTTATCTTCTAATTTAACAACAAAAGAAGAGTTTTACCACAACGCAAGAAATCAAAGAAGAGTTTTACCACAACGCAAGAAATCAAATTAGATTAGATTACGTCATGGGGCAAGAGAGAGAATATTCAGACGATTTTGTCATGTGTTTTGTTCTCCAACTCCAAGTGCGACTAAACAACATACCAAATGTGCTTGTTCTTTGGCAAATGGATAATCATTTTCGTGCTACTAATGTCAATGCCAGTAATTCTCTCTTCATTAGTTATATCATAATTACATGCACAAAGACGTGCGAGATATCAGTTAAGTTGATATGAGAAATTTTACACTTCCGAACCGATAGGTAACTATTGTAATTTGATCAATTATAAAGTATAAATTTTAATAATATATGATATTATATTTTATAAGCGTTCAAAATATGTACAATGATATGATTTTATAAACAGATTGAAAAATTTTCCTACATTTTTATTTCAACTTTATATTTTGTACAAGTGGTAATGTTATTAATACAATTTTAATTGCATAGAAGGATTTGATGTGATTTAAGATGAACTGGTTTCATTCAGACTTTGGACATTATCGTGCATGGAGAAGTGGTAGGTTAGTTGTCCATATTTTTATAATATCTACATTCTCCCACCAGTAGCTCCAACCAGATATTGCTTACATGTGATGTTAATTAGTTCTCCAAATATTGTTGACAGTGATTGTTTGGTAATCTGCGACTGCTTGTTGTCTAGTGTCCACGTCCAAGAAAGAAGGCCTTGGAACGTGAAAAAGAATACTAAAAAAATTAATGCATGTTCAACTCTCCAACAAACAATGGAAAAATATTTAAGTAGATACGATATTTGATCTCATCTGTTGTTAGGATTAAATTTTAAAAAATTTTGCTTACAACAACTGATGTCATAGATTTTCTAAAATTTAATCTACATGTGTATAAGAATTTATAAGTAGGGTTAAAGATCGGATCTATCTAAATATTTGTCCAAACAATAGTGTCTAAGATCATGTTAGTCAGTACTCTCCTTTCTCCCAATCTACCCAATTCGGAGCGATACCATTTTCGTGACCCAAATTTTTTAAATGTTGTTAATTTATTAATATTAGAAAAAAGATAATTTTAGTCCTTTATTTTTTGAGAATGCCTCAATTTGGTCTCTTATATATTAAAATAAGTCAATTAGTTCTTCATCTTTCAAAGTATTAGACAATGTAGGGCTTTTAGGGGTGGAAAGATAGGGCCATAGGCTCTGTAAAATAGATATATTTTTACTAAGTTTCCCCCTCATCTTTTTGCAAAATGCCGCTCCACGGTGGTATGAGGAAGCGAGTGACGCGACATGCGTGAATGACAAATTAATAGTGGAAGGTCACTAAAATATCACGTGTATGTTAAAACACAAAAATGTTGAGATTAAAATGTCTTATTCTCATGACCCAATCTATCTATCTATTTATCTATCTATCTTCTAAAAATTTATATAAATATAAATATATTATATATAAACTATACAAAAGTTTAAAAAATAACATAAAAAGTAAAGTGCGTCCAGTATTCTTCAAATTATCTTCAATGACAAATAATTAACTTGAAATAAATTTCATCATTTTTAAGATTTTAACTTCTAGCCATTTATGCTTAAAGACCATGTGAACACTATTAATTTGTCAAACTTTTTTGACAGAAGCCCTACATTGATCGACGTTTTAAAAAATGTGGACTAAATTAATTTTTTGTAATACATAAGAGATCAAATTGAAACACACTTTAAAGATAAGAGACCAAAATATTTTTTTTCCCTTTTAATATTTAACTACTAGAATCTAGTTCTACACTAGTCTACTACTGCAAAACGATACTGGAAAACAAGATTCGGGATGTTCAGAAAGTGGAATTCTTTGCCCAAACTCCAGGGTTTGGAAATGAATCTAAAACAGGAGTATGTCAAAACTCTCGAGGCCCAAAGTTCCTCCAAAATGGCAGAAAATTCTACCTGGAAATGCCTAGCACCCCTGAGGACAATAATAATAATTTGGAAAGACCTGATAGTCAGTGATATTGTTTTTAAAAATGGGCAATAAGCCTTTGTAATATGGCCCATAAGGTTATTGCAGAAAATGATGGATGACCATATAAAGCCCATTTTGGACAAACTTAATAGTTTGTTTTAGAAAAAATACTTTGCAATGCAGAGTGTCATTTCTTAACCATTTAATTGACAACAAAATAGGGAAGTAGTCAATCTAGCGGACAAAAATGGCACTCCGACCAGTATGACTTCTGTTTCAGAGTGCTTTTGGTGCCAAATGGGTAAATCTTTGATAAATATCGCCTGTGAAATTCTTCAAATTAAGCATGAACAAGGCCAGGGTTAAAAGTGGGAGTGCGGCTTTAAAACTGGAATTTTATATGGAAAAGAAAAGGAAGGAATGGGAGGGATTTGGGATGATAAGTTTTAGGAGGTGTTTGGTTCGCATTTTAGAATCGAAATTGGAATGGGAATCATAAACTCCACTATCGGTATAGGTTTATGTCATTCTCCTTTACTTGTTTGGTTTGAATAAGAAATGAATTTTATTATGTTGATAAGTTCATAACGATTTGAAACCCATATCACAAGTGGGGAATGAAAGTGGAATTTTCTTATACTGTCATTCTCATAGAATGATTTTCATAGTTATTATTTTAACATTCTTTTATGAATACTATTAACTGTGATTCTTATTTCTTCCCCTTATACCCACAAACCAAACACCTTCTTAGTGCTAAAAAAATAAAAAAATAAAAAAAAACCTTTCAAATTAGAAAGAAATGGAAGGAAAGGTGGGTGAAAGCTTGTTAAAATTTTTAAAATGCCACTTTTGTCCTCAAAGAATCAAAGGAGAAAATTAAACTGACATGCATGTCCTAAATCATTCTATCTCTATCCTTAACTTCCAAACAAAATTTTGAAAACTCTCTTTTCCCTTTCTCTTCTCCCATAACTTGAACTTTCTTCTCTCTTTTAAACTCCCAAACAAAGCCTAAAGGTGCTTTCCTTTGGGCTTTTGGATAGGGGTTGGGAAAAGTACCTAGTAAATTGGCTAAACTAATGCAACTTCAAAGATTTAGGGTTAAATCTAATTAATGAACTTGATTTGAACTTTCTTGTTATTGAATCTAACTCTTTAGAATATGTCACTAGCCTAAAAGGAAGTCCAGCAATTGGGCATGCATATTAGAACATCATTCGGGACTGCTTTGAGCAGAGTAAGCAGATCAAGAATCATCAGATAGTTTTTGCGCATGGGGAGTCAAATGAATTTGTAGACATAATAGCAAAAATAGCATGCAAAAAGCTTATATATGCATTTTATATGAACACCTTATCTAGATATAAGTTTGAGTAGGGAAATGTCAAATGGTGGTGAGGAACTTGTTAGTGTATGCCTTAAAGCCAATTAATTTTAGGGATAAATCACGCTTTTATATTTATGTATATTTTGTAATATGCATTTATCGAATAAAATATTTATATGTGAAATTATAAGAAATTATGATATAATTATATTTTATTCGTGTATATCTCTAATCGTAGTGTATGACACTAGTAGATTAGCACATAAGAGCATGCGGATGCTTATTAAGAATAAGTGCATTGGATTGACCCTCTAAGAGTATTCCACACGGATTATTATTTAAATGTCATTGGATTAATCTCTTTGTGATAGTAGTGTAATGGTCCTTTGACTTGAGGTCATGAGTTTATCTTGAATGTGAATATTATTCTTTGGCTCTATTAGTCGTTACTCTTAGTGAATCGCACATACTGTAGAGTTCGGGTATAATATGAATCATAATATGAATCATGAGAAGATAAGATATGACCAATACAGGATTCACCACTCCTTATAATAGGACAGTATATCCCAGTATGGCTACTTCTTAAAATACGATTCGGAAATTTTAGCGCAAAGTGGAAATAGAATTAAGAGTGTCTTAAATTCTATTTCAAGTGAGTTGTATTTTGGAAAGAAGTAAAATTTGAGTAATTCGATAAGAGTTGGCATTATATCTGTACTCAGAATTAATTGAGATATAGGTTGGTGAAAGGATTGAATTACAGGAAAACTCATATTCTACAATATGTCGAACCACTTGACATATCTCAACACTTGGGTGGTCATGATGTTTTGTTAGAAGCCAATCTTGATCTATAAGTGTAAATTAATTAATTGGAGAACTAATGATAAATTAAAGGTGTTTAATTTATCTAATCCTAATTAATTTAGGATTATAATTTATACTTATTGTCAACGTGATTAGGAACCTAAATGATCACACACTTAAGGATAATTAATTTAGGATTAAAATGATTTGATAAGTATGAGATACTTATGGGTTAATTTATGAGATAAATTAACTTTTGGATTTAATTATAATAAGTTATAAATATTAAGAGTTAATATATAAGACATATTAATATTTCTAATAGTTTTATAATTATTCATATATCCATGACCTAAATTGATTGGGATTTGTAATTTCCTAAACCCAATTTGATTGGGATTCTAAATTATTATATATATACTATATTATATTATAATATATATATATATATATGGATATATATGGTTAACAGTAAGTACTAAAGTCGTACTAGTACATGAACGGCTAGACTTATAAGGCTAGTACTAATATAAGATAGAGTACAACATATGGCTTTGCATAAAAAGCCGTGAGGAAAAAGCCATCAAAATTCCTTCAAATCGTGAGAGTCACGATTGAGAAAAAGAAGGAAAAATAATTTAGGAGCTAGCACTCCGTGGTTTGGGTCAATTAATCTTGTGAAAATTCTTGATTTAATTATCTGTGTGGCTACCATTAGAGGCCGGGCACTTGTGAGGTTTGTGGATCTACGTCCCAAACATATTGGAGATTTTACTGCAATTTTGAGGTATAATCTCTATACTTTTCTTGTACTACGCATAAATTAATTAAGGTGATTCGTGATAGGAAAGTAAAAATTTTAAATTTCGCTGCGTTATTGTTTATTTACTTTCTTACAGTAGTATCAGAGCCACCCTTGATTTAATTTATGATGTAGTTGTATTTTAGTTGTAATGAAATATTGAATTGTTCAAACTACATGATTTTCAAATTTTATTTATAAAATATTGGAGAAATTAAAAAAAAAAAAAAAAAAGAAGAGAAATGGCTAGACCCGTGAATTTGATTCACGGGTCAAGCATGTCTCTTATGATGTCATTATGATGACATCATCATGATTACATAATGTCACTTTTAGTGACATTTATCCCTTTTCCTCGCTAAAAGTATTTAATAAGTTAAATTACATTTAGCGACAGTTATTTAATATTTTCATATAAAAGGTTTTTCTAAATTTTTGATTTTTGAAATCACCAATTAATTTTTGACAATTGTTATTTAAAATTAATTGACAAGATTTAGAAACTTTCTTTGTTTTAATTTGATTAAAATTTAGAAAGTATAAAACCTTTGAAAATATTTATTTAATTCTAATGTAATTAGAATTAGGTAATTTGTTTAAATTTTAGAAATTTAATATTTTTCAATGAGATTAGAATTTAATGAATGTTCAAAAAATCTACTTTAGAAATTGTTTGTATCAATATAGATTTTTGAAATTCTATTATTTTAAACATTATTTTCTAATGATATTGGAAAATAATAATTTTTCTCCGCATAATATCATTATAAATAATTCAAAATTGATAATTTCAATTAGATTGAAATTCTGAAATATAGTGATTCATGATTTGTATAAGAGACAGATTTATACTTTTATTGCATTATTGAATTATTTAGGACATAATGGATGATTATGGACTTAAATCCAATTTGATTGTGTTTGATTTATTTGGTTCAAATTCGATAGTTGTAAATTTTTAAAATAGGGCCTGCGTGTCCTGATTTTCTCTATTGTTCTGAATGTAATTTTTTTCTCATCTCAATCTCCTCGAATATAACTCGAAATTTCTTAACCAATCATGTAATGTACATAGTTGTAGGTTAGGGATAGGATTAAATATCTAAAATGTTTAGATAGAATTACATTTGTAATGTACAAGATGATGGAGATGGCGGAAAAGTGTACACTACCTAGAAGGAAATTTTCAAGAGTTGAAAATTACCCTTAGAATTTGACCGCTTAGTTTCCTTCGTGACTCAAGGAACTTGTTTAGTAAGAGCCATAATCATCCATGATTTTATGCATGTTTTATTTATTATATGATGATATGATAATATTGCATGCAATTTTGATGAGACCTAATAAAATAAATAAAAGAAAATCCTCAAATTAATATTAAGTCAGTAAATAAGTTGCCTTCCATTATTACAGCAACAAACGAGAGTTCTTCTCAGATTTAACTTGTTGGGCTAATCCAAGGCTACTTTACGTTGGACATGTTTGAGTTATGAGATGAGATCTCTAAATAATAGGTATGACTTAACGGAGGCATATAATTTGTTGGGTACACTCAATGTTATATGTCTTTGAGGCAAAGGTTAGGAATCACATATGATGTGCTATCAAAGAGTTGATACCTAACTATCTAGGAATTACAAAGAGTTGTAATTGGTAAGAGTTACTTATCAAGTCTTTTTCAAAATTATTTTGATTTGTTGGGTACACCCAAAATCAAAATAATTAGATGGGATCCTAACCCACTAAGGGTTATGTGATAGCTCCCGAATCAATATGTGAGGGTTATTGATTTGAATTAAAATAGTGGGAGCAAAGCCAAATTAAAAGAGAGTCCATATTATATTTTGGTTTTGTCTATGCATAAATAACAAATACTTATACTATCTTTATTTATGTATTGTAGAATATGAGTAATAACGTCAATTTATGTCCCATTTTATATGATAACAAACTCTGGGTCAAATTTTTTGGACTGGCATCGTAACTTGAGAATTGTTCTCAAGCACGAGAAAATTGGCTATGTTCTTGATCAACATATTCCTGATGTCCCAGCGGATGATGCTGATAAAGCAGTTCAGAATGCTTATCGAAACACATAAAGGACAATGATACTGTCTCTTGTATCATGTTGGCCGCTATGAGTTCTGAATTCCAGAAATAGCATGAAAATATGGATGCTCACTCTATGATTATTCTTTATCTCAAAAAGTTGTTTGATGAAGAATCTAGGAATGAGAGGTATGAGACCTCTAAACAGCTATTACATTGTAAGATGGCAGAGGGTTCTTCAGTAGCAATTCATGTATTGAAGATGATCGAACTAATTGAAAAATTAGAACGATTGGGATTTAAGCAAAATCATGAGTTAAATGTTGACTTAATTTTGCAATCTCTGCCTGATAGCTTTTAACAGTTCGTGATGAATTACAATATGAATAAATTATCCACAACTCTCACTGAACTGTTGAATATGCTAAAAACTACTGAGGCAACTATTAAAAAGGAAAGAAAACAAGTGATGGTTGTTGATTCTTCTAATAAGAAGAAAAAGAAATCCAAGATTGATTTTGGGAAAGCCAAATCTGGGTTAAAACCAACACATGTGATCAAGAAGGATAAAGCCAAGGGTAATTGTTACTATTGTGAAAACGAAGAAGGAACTGTAAGGCTTATGTTGATAATTTGAAATAATCTTGAATTGACATATCCTTTGGCATTATAGGCTTGGTCATATAAATGAGAAACGCATTTCCAAATTACATAACAATGGTTATTTGGGATCATTTGATTATGAATCATATGACATATGTGAATCTTGTTTACTTGGTAAAATGACCAAATCATCTTTTACTAGGGAAGCTGATAGATCTAGTGAATTGTTGGGGCTAATACATACTGATATTTGTGGTTATATGTCAATTCATGCTAGAGGAGGTTTTTCATACTTCATTACTTTTACGAATGATCACTCTAGATATGGTTATGTATAAGTCTGAAGCCTTTGAAAAGTTCAAAGAATTCAGGAATGAAGTTGAAAAGCAACTTGGTAAAAGTATTAAAATATTTTGATCAGATCGAGGTGGGGAATACTTGAATCAAGAGTTTCAAGATTATCTTAAGGAGAATGGGATTCTACCTCAATGGACTCCTCTTTATACACTACAGCTAAATGGTGTATCTGAGAGACGTAATCGAATTCTATTAAATGTATGATTCCATCAATGATGAGTCTTGAAGACCTCCCAAAATTGTTTTGGGGTTATGCTCTTAATACTGTCTCCCATTTACTAAATCGTGTTCCATCAAAAGTTGTTGATTCCACTCAGTATGAGATATGGTTTGGAAAGAAATCTAAACTTTCATACTTGAAGGTTTGGGGTTGCCCTGCTTATGTGAAGATGGTAGAATCTGATAAAATTGAACCTAAGTCAGATAAATGCCTATTTGTGGGATATCCAAAGGAGACATTTGGATACTATTTCTATAATCCCATTGAGCAAAAGGTATTTGTCTCAAAACATGCCGTCTGTCTAGAAAAAGAGTTTATTCTTGAAAGGGCAAGTGGGAACAAAATAGATCTTGAAGAAGTTCAAAAAAAATAATATGGTATTGATCAACAAATGGAACAAGAGTTTCAATCACATGATGATGTGATAGATGATGAAACTATTGATACACAAACTCTTTGTAAGACTACTAGGATACGTCGTGCTTCCAAAAAAAAAAAATTAAATTTCTTGTAAGTAATGACAATGATGTATTAATCATTACAAATGATAAACCTATATCTTACGAAAAAGTATTATCTGATAATGACTCTCAGAAATGGCTAGAAGTCATGAAATCTGAAATGGATTCCATGTATGACAATACGGTATGGACCTTAGTCGATTCACCTGAAGGGATTAAACCCATAGGGTGCAAGTGGGTCTTTAAAAGAAAGATCGACATGGATGGTAATGTGATTACCTATAAGGCGCGATTGATGGCAAAAGGTTATGCACAAAACAAGTAGTTGATTTTGATGAAACTTTTTCACCATATGCAATGCTGAAATCTATTCGAATTTTATTTACGATAGCTGGATTTTATGATTATGAGATTTGGCAAATGGATGTAAAATTACTTTCCTTAATAAGAATTTGCAAGAAGAGGTGTATATGATACAACCTGAAGGATTTACATCCACAGATCCTAACAAAGTATGCAAGTTACAAAAGGACCTATTTATGGACTAAAGCAAGCTTCTAGGAGTTGGAACATCCGTTTTGATGAGACAATAAAAAATGAGGATGAACCATGTGTATACAAGAAGGTGAGTGGGAGTGCCATTATTTTCTTGATATTTTATGTGGATGACATATTGTTGATAGGAAATAACATACCTATGCTTCAAAGTTAAAGATATGATTGTCCAGAAATTTTTCTATGAAAGATTTAGGAGAGGCAACCTATATTCTGGGAATGAGGATCCATAGAGATAGATCTAAGAGATTGCTTGGTCTTACTCAATCAACGTACATAGATAAGATGCTAAAGAGGTTTAGCATGGATTAATCGAAAAAAGGGTTACTTACCAATGTCTCATGGTGTGTACCTTTCTAAAGATATGTGTCTTAAGACAGATGTTGAAAGAGATAGCATGAAAAAGATCCCATATGCTTCGGCTATAGATTCTATAATGTATGCTATGCTATGTACTAGACCCGATGTCTCTTATGCTCTTTGAACTATTACGTGCAGGTTTCAATCTAACCCAGGAAGTGGTCATTGGATAACAGTCAAGAATATTCTTAAGTATTTAAAAAGGACTAAAGATTTATTCTTGATCTATGGTGAGGAACTTGTTAGTGTATGCCCTAAAGCCAAATAATTTTAGGAAAAAATTACGCTTTTATATTTATGTATATTTTGTAATATGACATTTATCAAATAAAATATTTATATGTGAAATTATAAGAAATTATGATATAATTATATTTTATTCGTATATATCCCTAATCGTAGTGTATGACACTAGTAGATTAGCACATAAGAGTATGTGGATGCTTATTAAGAATAAGTGCATCGAATTGACCCGATAAGAGTATTCCACACGGATTATTATTTAAATATCATTGGATTAATCTCTTTGTGATAGTAGTGTAATGGTCCTTTGACTTGAGGTCATGAGTTTATCTTGACTGTGAATTATTATTCTTTGGCTCTATTAGTCGTTACTCTTAGTGAAGTCGCACAAACTGTAGAGTTTAGGTATAATATGATTCATGAGAAGATAAGATATGATCAATACAGGATTCACCACTCCTTATAATAGGAGAGTATATCCCAGTATGACCACTTCTTGAAATACGATTCGAAAATCTTTGCGCAATGTGGAAATAGAATTAAGAGTGTCTTAAATTCTATTTCAAGTGAGTTGTATTTTGGAAAGAAGTAAAATTTGAGTAATTCAATAATACTTGGCATTATATCTGTACTCTTGAATTAATCAGGATATAGGTTGGTGAAAGGATAATAATTACAGGGGAACTAGTCACAGATTGGTGATGTCGAACCACTTGACATATCTCAACACTTGGGTGGTCATGATGCTTTGCTATACTGCCAATCTTGATCTATAAGTGTAAATTAATTAATTGGAGAACTAATGATAAATTAAAGGTGTTTAATTTATCTAATCCTAATTAATTTAGGATAATAATTTATACTTATTGCCAACGTGATTAGGGACCTATTCGAAGGGTCACACACTTAAGGATAATTAATTCAGGATTAAAATGATTTGATAAGTATGAGGTACTTCTGGGTTAATTTATGAGATAAATTAACTTTTGAGTTTAATTATAATAAGTTATAAATATTAAGAATTAATATGTAAGAAATATTAATAATCTTAATAGTTTTATAATTATTCATATACCTATGACTCAAATTGATTGGGATTTGTAATTTATTAAACTCAATTTGATTGGGATTCTAAATTATTATATATATAATATATATATGTATATATATATGTATATATATATGTATATATATATATATATGTATATATATATATGGTTAATAGTAATAGTACTAAAGTAGTACTAGTACATTAACGGCTAGACTTATAAGACTAGTACTAATATAAGATATAGTACAACATACGGCTTTGCATAAAAAGTCGCGAGGAAAAAGCCATCAAAATTCCTTCAAATCGTAAGAGTCACGACTGAGAAAAAGAAGGAAAAATAATTTATCTAGGAACTAACACTCTGTGATTTGGGTCAATTAATCTTGTGAAAATTTTTGATTTAATTATTTGTGTGGATACCATTAGAGGCCGGGCACTTGTGCGGCTTGTGGATCGACGTCCCAAATATATTGGAGATTTTACTGCAATTTTAAGGTATAATCTCTATACTTTTCTTGTATTACGCATAAATTAATCAAGGTGATCCGTGATAGGAAAGTAAAAATTTTAAATTCCGCTGCGTTATCTGTTTATTTACTTTCTTACAGAACTATGGGCTTATATATGCATTTTATATTAACTATGTATTGTAAATTAAGTGATACCATTGATTGCTAAGTAGAGTGTTAATTAGCCTATAATAAAATGAAATTAATTAGTTGACGAACTTTTTATTTTTATGTGACCACGAGGATCCGTTGCTCTTAACTTCTTTCTCTCTTTACTTCATACTCATCCTTCAACATTAGACACATGTTTTCTTGGATTATATAGGTCTAGGATAGTCATCTGTATCTCCCTTGAAAATTATCTACTCAATTTCTGCAACATGCATGTACAGCAAAAAACATTGTAAATGTATGAAAGAAATACGATCATAAAATTGTGGGAATACATAAGGTGGATTTATATTTTAGTACATTTGAATCAACAACTTAAATATGTGAAGTCAACACTACATTTCATTTTTTCTGTTCTGGATGCATATAGTGTGGTACCTATCCAGAAAGTATATTTTTACAACATGCTAGATGTGATTTATTCCTTATTTTTTAGAATTCAACAACAGTAGGATAAATATTCTAACAAAGTTCATAAACAATTTTTCTTATACAGTTTGAAAGTTCTTTTCCTTTTTCAATAGTATTTATCTAATTCTATAAAACATAATGAAATTGCACTAGAATATTTGCAAATCTTATTTCATAATTGATACCATGCTATTTGTTTAGAATGAACATCATTTGATTCCTATTTATTTTAGTATGAATTTGCTTAGCACGAAAGGCATTAAATCTCAATAATATTGAGGACTAAAATAATAGGGATATATAGCTTGAAGAGGTAGCCAAGAAGTCATGAATAAAAAATAGAATCACAAAATATGCATTCTAAATAAAATCAAAATGAGATATAATACATACTGGCTATGAGTACATACTTGGAATTTTTAAAAATTTCATGCTTATGGTGATAATATAAAATTTTTTCATCTTAGATATTATTTTTGTTCCTTTTGATAAATGAATGGGGTTGCATTTGATTGAGCAAATACAAATTATTTTATTCAAAAATCAAAAGAAATTTTGAAATTGATAAAAATATAAAAAAATTTCCATTTGAATAAATGTTTTATTTACTAAAATTTATAATCAATTTATATAGAAAGATAAAAAGGCCTAGTAAATCTAGAAATTTTTCGTGCAAAAGAAATATTTATACCCTCAAAATAGAAAAATATTGAACACATAATTATAATGAAGACGATGTACTAGATAAAGTTGTAACAAAAAAGAATGTCAACAACAATTTTTAACTCCAGTTATTCAAAATTATACTACTATTTCATTTGGATGATATTAATACTATTCCATTTGGATTATATCTTCACCAACAATGTACAATGTGATTTTTATCGAGCATAGAGTTGTTACAATTTAAGTCCATAGAATTTTCTTATAATTTATCTATATAATATTGTGGAAGAATTTCACTTACTTTATTTATTGCTCATAATCTTAATTTATTTCTCTAATGTTTTTATTAAAATATATATTAATCATGGATTCAGTCCCAAGATAAATGCGTCCCTAACAAGTTAATCTGGGTCCAGACCTTACCTCGAAGAATATAAAGTCCAAACTTGGGATTTTAGGAGAGAAAAGGAAATAAATAAATCATTTAAAGGGAGAGAGATTTTTGGATGAAGAAGAAAAAAGAAAAGAAAAGAAAAGAAAAGAAGTGAAAGAATTTTTTTTTCTTTACATTTCTAATTCATAAAACACTTTCTATCTCAATTTTCTTCCCCCATCCAACCCCACATTCCTTATATAATCTGTGTGCAGCGAGCACCGCTCTTTCTTTTTTGTTCCAGATTACTAATATAATTTCACTCTCAAGAGAAAAAAAGGTCTCTTATAAGATCTAGATGTGTATAAGATTTCAGGTTACTTTTATACTTGACAACTTATTAACATTTTGATTTTGTTGGTTGTTTTACTAGATGATCGGTAGAATTTTTAGTGCTGCAATAACAGTTGGAAAAATGTGTGGCCGTATTGTTATAAGTTATCACTAGTCTCAGAATTATTAATACTCACAAGAATATTGGTGTTATAAAAGAAACATAAATTACAAATTCACTAACTCCTGAACATTTTTAGTGCAGTTTTAAATTCTAGTGTAATTTTTGGAGAAATAAGGAAAGAAAACAAATCGACTCAAATATACAACTTCCCATCACCTATAACTAGTCACAACCATTCTTTCTTTTTTTTTTTTTTTAATTTTTATAAATAATTTTAGATGCTAATTTGCACAAGTGCACCTTATTGACTAGTTATTATTACTCACCAAAGACATGAAAGAGTTATTATTGCAAAGAAAATGGAATTTACTAGTAGTATTTACAACGTCACGGGATTTTTTGTGAAGGCAACAACGAAGGAGTAATAATACAAAAAAAAAAAAAAAAAAAAGAATAGAAATTATCAACATTCACAACATACATAAGATCAGTTTATATGTCCAAAGTATAACTCGCGACTGATTATGCAAACTGATATATATGTATACATATATATATATATATGTGCATATATATGTTATATCTAAAAGAGAAAGATTTAAGACAATTATTCACAAATAAGATTTTATTTGTGAAACGAATTAAGATAAAATAGGTGGGAGGCAATGGTCCAAGGGTTTCTTTCTTTTTTTTTCCCAATTAAAAAAAGTTTCTTTATTTCTTTTCTTTTTTAAACATTATGAATGAAATGTTGTTTCTATATGTTCCATGATCCTATAAATTATTTGGTACATCATATTTATAAATTTATTAGTTCTTACTCTGTAAACACAAAAATTTGGATCTCTTTTACAAGTGCTATCCAGGCTAGATTGGAATTTAGTTCTGGAACTCTTGATATGTGGATGTGATATTGAAGTCCTCAAGTAATTCTTTTTTTCTTTCTTATAGCGAAAATGTTCTTTTATAATTTTGGATTTCCCCTCTAAGATACATGGCACCAAACAAATATTTTGCATTGATGAGAAAATAATTTTGATAGTAAAATAGTAATTTCTTTACGAGTTTCAAGTAAATTATGATTACTATACTTTTAGATGTTTATAAGAAATCATGATATTTTATTACTTGCATTCCCACAAGAATTAGTGAGTTATGATTTACACATGCATACATATGGCATTGCCCTAGCATCATGATTACTAATCTGCTGTCCTAATTTCTCTAGGAAGCAAGTGAAGTAAAAAATAATAATGTATAATAATATTTTTGCATGTTGAGCTTTCCATTCTTGCAAGTGATAAGCGTCAGCCATCATATTTGCTTGACGAAATTGATGCTGAATACAAATCAAATCATGAGTGACTAAAGCCTTAAGTTGTCGATAGAAGGGATCAAGGCGCCACGGTCCATGTGCTCTGTCTAAAGCAATATCCTGTATCTTGGAGTCTATATCAACTTGCAGGAGGAGAAAATTGTGCTAGAAATACAATTTTAACCCAAAAATGAGCGCTCGAAGTTTAGCTTCTAGACTTGTGCAATCCCTATAAAACTCTGAAAAGCCGAAAAGAAAGCCTCCATTGTGATTGCATTCAATTCCTCTGCTACCTACACTGCCTGGATTCTCCAAAGAAGAGCCATCCACATTTAATTTGTAAGTACCTGGTGTGGAGTTATCCAAGATATCGCAACTGGCCTCAATGCCTTGGGAGCAACTACCTTCAGCCAAATACCAGCACCAGCACCAGCACCTTGAAGTTTCACGTGCTCACTTGGGATGGTTGCTGCTGGATGAATCTCCATAATTTTGGATCCATTAAAAGCTAATTAATGTGATGTATAATCTGCCCAAATGAGGATATGTTCGATTGATAAAATGCAGCATTTCACACCTTCCACACTTCCCAGCAAATGAGGATTGGAATGAGCTCAATGATTTCTACCATGGTAGGGGTCATAGCACCCTCAATCCACAACCCTTGCAAAGTGTGCAGAATAGAATGTCCTTGAAAATGAGGAACTCCCAAAAGAGAAGCATAATAGGACCATATATCATGCACAAAAGAACAGCTAGTGAAAACATGATTCATGGTTTCTATGGAATGGCAAAATTAACATTTGGTTGCCATTTGGAATCCCATAGCCAAGAGCACTTTCCGGAAAAGGAGAAAACAGTTAAGAAGGCACCAGATGTGTATGAAAATTTAATCGAGATATGCTTACTCCAAATATGAGCTCAAGAGGAAAAAATAGGATGGCACTTACGGACTTCATGATAGGCAGAAGATACTGCAAATGTACAACTTGTTGAGATGGGCTTCCATATAAAAGTATCTGGTTCCTCAGATATGCAATATAATGATTAGATATTCTTCGAACATTAAAGCCGAGAAGGAGGGAAGGATTTTCGCGAGCTGCCATCCCCTTTCATTGCTGTATAACTACTGAATTTTAATGGCAAGATCTCTTAATATCACATCGGCCTTTAGAGGGCTAGATGTGTAATTATCCTTCCAAAAAGAACTATCTCCAGACCTTATGATTTTTTGTATAAGCAAGAGAGCCAAGTCTTTGATAGCCATTATTCTTCTCCACACTGGACTAGGTTGTAACACCTCCATATTGGCAAGGGTATATCCATCTCATGTATGAAGCCCAGAGGGAAATGGATGTGAAATAGTGCCACCATAGTTTGTGATAAGAAGATCAAGAATGTCCAAAAGCTTTCGCATCTCTTGATCCACAAAAACTTAGCCATCAATGCTTCAAGATGCTTGAGGATCATGAGAGGGGGGGATCCATAATAGTCAAGATATGCATCGGAATAGAAGATAAAACGTGCTTGATCAAGATAAGCCGGCCTCCCAGGGATAAAATTTTATCTTTCCAGCCAACAAGTTTAGAAGGAAAAGAGTACTTTAGGCCTTGAAAATGAACTCCTTTTTTCTTCCCATTAAAAATGGGGCAGCCTGAACATGTGAATGGCATCCATCTTGAAGGAATTCCTATGATGCTAGTCACCGCATGGGTAGATGAGCAATGTTTGCCTGCAATAAGAAAGCTCTTACCCTTATTGATTTTCTGACCAAAGCCGTTCTGATAGGACTCAAGGAAACCCATAAGGCCCCTACGGCTACGCCTATCACATCTTGTGAAAATCAATAAGTCATCAGCAAAAACAAGATGGGAAATCAGAAAGCTTCCACTGGGAAGTCCATAGGCTCCCATTGCACCTTCATCAGAAGCATTTAATCCCCGCAATGTTCCTCCGAGCATAATATAAATAAATGGGGATAAAGGGTCCCCTGTTTAATACCATGCGATGCTTGGAAGAAACCTAAGGCTTTGCCATTGACCGAACAAAACCAACTATACTGCAGATTAGCAAAAAATGAAACAAATATGCGTGCAATACCAAATTGGAGCAAGAGCCTCTCCAGAAAGCACCAGGAATAGTTAATTGAAAGCTTTCATCATGTCCAATTTCAAAATCACACTGTGGCCTCGCACCTTTTGATAAAGGGAATGGACGAGCTCCTAAGCCAAAAGTACGTTGCCCTAAATCCCGCGGCCTCCTACAAAAGATGATTGTTGAGGAGATATCAAATTATATAAAAGAGGCGTTAATCGGTTTGTCAACACCTTCGTAAAAATTTTGTTAACAAAACTACACAATGATATGGGTCTAAAATGAGAAAATGATTGAGGGTAAGGAGTTTTGCAATCAAAATCATCAAAGTGCTCTCTACGCACTCTTTGGAATTGATGTGAAATGATAGTTATGCCATGGGCCGGATGGATCCATGGGTTATTCTTCATAGTGCCGTGAAGGATAACCCTATGAATCCATCCTTCCCAGGAGCACTATCAGGATCAAGCCGATGAACTGCCTATTTAACCTCCTCAAGTGAGATCGGTGCTTACAAGAGGAATTATTCCTATCCAAGACTAGGGAAGGCATATTCTTCAAAAGTCGGTCCATATCCCCCATTGATATGCTCTCAGCCTAAAGCAAATGTTGGAAAAAAAACTAAGCCTCCTGCTGTATCTCTGCCTTAGTTTCAAGCCATGCATTGGTTTCAGATTTAATTCAGTGAATCGCGATGCGTCTTTGCTTTTCTCAAAGCGATGCATGAAAAAACTTAGAATTCAAATCTCCTTCCCTTAGCCATTTCATTTTTTATTTTTGCTAATGAAAAACCTCTTCACACTTTAAATGCCAAAAGGAGCTCCACTTGTGCTTCATGAAGGGATTCATGGCATTCTCCTCAGAGGGGTCTGATTGAAATCGGAGCTCTTCATCATCCACCCTATTTTCAGCCAAGCAAATATTATCAAAAACATTACCAAAAATATCCTTATTCCAAGCTTTTAGAGCATCACAGGCCGCTTAAGTTTTTCAGACAAAGCACGCATCTTATGACCTTGTATCGATGTTAACCAACTCTGCTGCACAGTAGCTAAAAAGGATAAGTGTTTGACCCACATATGTTGAATTTAAAAGAAAAAGGACCATGGATTCCTGAAGAGTCATCAAAATGTAAAAGCAATGGAGAATGCACGGAGGACGTTTGTTTTAGATATTGAGTGAAAACCAAGGGGAATCTTGACAAGCCATCCTGATTGATAAGCACTCTGTCTAATCTCTTCCACACCCGACCACCCTAGAGGTTCCCTGTCCAAGTAAAGTTACTACTTGAGAAAGGAGTGGCAAGCATATGACAGTCATGTATAGTTGCATTGAAATCATCCATATCACATGCTATTATGGTTGTGCTTGACTAATGTCTTCAAATACATTCGAAATAGCATTGAAATCTCCAACCCAGAACCATGCACCTTCTATCGTAGTTTTGATTCTGCATAAACCTGACCATAGTGCTTCTCGTTCTAGTTTGGTGCACTTGGCATACACAAAGGCAAATAAAATTGGCAGGCCCCAACTAGTACAAGAAAGTTGGACATGAGTGTACTACTTCACATTAAGAAGAACTTGCACATGGAAATCATCTTTATACAAAAGCCATAATATATTAGTTACATTAAAAACTAGAATCTAAAACCAAGTCTTCTACAAAAATCATTTCTTTGAGAAACTCAACCAAGGGTTCCGAGATTGTGAGAAAAGAGACATGTGTACAAGCAACAAGCTTTTTCAGTTGACGAAAGGATGACTTGCCCGCAATACCCCTAATGTTCCATAGGAGCATATTATTCTTGGGAAAAATCTATAGGAGAGTTGGTAAATCTCTTAAAGCTAAGACGTGTTTGAATAATAGTTCGGGTAATAGTGAATTGCTTCTATTTACCTCGTGGTCTGCCTAGCTTGTCAAGCTGTTTTTGAATCACCTTCGCAAAATTTTTGAATTCTTCAACGGAAACTCGAGGAGGAGTAGAGGGTGGAGAACTGTATCACACAATTCAACAACTGCCACTTGGTCCAGTTTTCTCTAAAAACATGGATGATGGTCATCCATCACCGCATGATGCAAAGAATTAGCACCTAGCAGGTCAGGAATTAACATTATTTTGCCGAGTCCCTTTTAATGTTAAAGAAACAAACCCCTATAGTTCCACAACAAGGCATTCAACCATGGCATTGGTTTGTATGGTGTTAGGGTTTTGCATGGTTTAGGTGCTAGGGTTTTCGTGGGACGGGTCCAAGGCTACAGTAGGGTTTGAAGGCTTATCAATGATGTCGGATCGATCGAAACATGGATTTCAATAGCTGGAATTGATTCTAAGGTTGAAGTTCCACTAGCTAGGGGTTTAGTAGGTTCAACACTCCATTGGTCGAGGAAATTATGGTTAGGGTTTTGAGTTAAGGTTTACCTGGCTGCTATTGATTTCCTTCTAGTTGATCACAGACTTAAGGACCCATTATTTCTCCTTAAATTGACTGCTTTGTCCTTTTCTTTACCTTGATCATCCTTTTTTCCTTTCCCTTGGCCACGATAGGATTATCACCGTCTTCCATAGGGTTTAATTCGGCCTTCAATTTGCACTTCTTAATATTGAGGCCAAGTTTATAGCAAGAAGAACAATACGATGGAACATTTTCATAATCAGTATATTGCCACCTTGTTGTTGATTCCTTATTTAGCCAGAATCTTCTGAGTGAAGGCTTTTGAACATCTATTTCTACACAAAATCATGTGACATTTGGCTAGGAAAGAGATGCTGTGAATGTGTCCAATTTGAGCAGTTTATCGATCATCTTTGCAATGGAGTACAAAGTTCTTTTGTCATAGTACTGTGCTGGCAATTTCTCTAGGGAAACCTAGATCAGGACAACAGAAGATTCCACATCAACATGAAATTCAGGAGTCCATTTAAGAACTCTCATCAGGAACCCTTGGAAATTCCAAAATTTATGTATCCAACATCTGATATAATCCTCCTCTAGGACAAAACAAATGAGGACATGTCAATTATCAAGGAGACCTAGGTGAAAAAACCCTTGAATCCCACTTTAAGAAAATCTTCTTTTAATAACACCATGCTCGGCTTCCCCTTTGAAAATTTCCCTATGAGGGTGTGTTTGAATGGCTTTGAAAGTTGCTCCATTTCTTCATCAGTAAAATTAAGGACTGGTTCTTCACGATACATAGTTGGTGCTTTGATGGGGATATTAGTTTTTGGTCTTGAGAGAACATCCACAAAGGATTTAGGTGAATAGGAAAGGGGTTGCCCTTCGGTTGAAGGCTGAAGGGCAACTATGGTTGCCATGTAACTAGGGTTTCACGGCTAAGAAAGAGAAGAAGGAGGAGAGAATTGCTCAGTTATTATTGATTTATAGGATTACTATATTGGAATACTTGATGTTTTGGAAGGTACCTACTATGATAAATTTATTGTCTTTTTGTTTGGTTAAGATTTGGTTTATTTTGCATTTTAATGATGTTTACTATGTAGTTAGGGTTTGAACACATGATTTCTTTCAATTTTTTACAATGAAAGGTCAATCAAAAATATATTTAATGTGTCCAATAATAATAGAAAAGCTAAGTGGGTAGCAAGTGGCATAATGAAGAGAGAAAATGACAAGGAAAGGAAGGAGATCTAGAAAAATAAAATAGTTATTATTGGTCAAGAGAAAAAGAATATGAAAAAAAGAAGTGAAAATGACCAATATGGTACTTTTTTGGGGGAGTTTTATAACTAATGTGGTTCCTTATTTATCATGCAAAGCAATTTATTTCCTTAACTTTTAAAAAATTGGCAAATAAAGTCCTTTTATTAAAATTTCTGAATTTTTAACAGAGTTTTTGGTCAATATAGTCTCTTATTTATCATTCTTAACAAACCATTACTGAGGTTTTTCTTTGTGTTTTGCACGAGATTATATTTATCATGCAATTTGGAAAACATAATAATAAGAAAAGTATGTAAAAAAAAAAAAAACTCTAATTTGTAAGGATAAAAATAAGGGATCATATCGGTAAAAAGTTTTGATAACAACTCTCAATTTTCAATTAAAGGTACCACATTGGCCAAAGTTTTTTAAAAATAAGGACTAGATTGGGCTGTCAAAATAGGTTATGTAGGTTAATACCCTAAAGATAGAGGATTAAATTGATATATTTACTGGATTAGAAAAACAAAATTGTAGACAAAACTTGAACAATGTAGCATCAAATTTTGACACTTTTATCAGTTCTTGAATCTTGTTAGGTGTTTATAACAGTTTGGTTTTTCTCTTATGTTCATCTAGAGCTTGTATGGGATTCTTTCCTTTTGTGTAAGCTATACTTATCAAGTTTCTTAGTTCAATAAAACCTTTTTTTACAATTCTATACACACACACATTGGAGTAGTAATGATTTTTTTATTATATATTAAGTATTTTAATCGGACCCGTATCCTAATTGGTTCTAAATTTCAAGATTCATATCAGCATTTGTTATAATAACTAAACCAATTCAGATCGGATCTTGTAATCAACATTACATATAGATCCAAATCCAACGACAAATGTGTATGTAAGGAGTTGAGTCCGGGACTTATCCACTAGTGGGAAAAAAAAGTTAACATAAAGGTAACAAGTATAGATCTCCTAGTATATATTTTGAATGTTCAGTTGTTTTAGTAGTATAAACCAAAATTGTCAAAACCAAGCTACTCAGTCCTATGTATAAGAAACAATACAACGATCAAGCAAACAAACATAACTTTCTACCTTCATTTGAATTATCTGATGCCTAAAGAAAAAATATTCAAAGAAAAGTTAAGAAAAGTATTTCATCAAATCAAGAATGGTCCAAAATATGCCATCGTCACTCATAATCCAAAATTGATGAATACATTGAAGAAAATATCAAAAACTCTAACCTATAATGAGGAGTTTTGAGGTAAAGATGATGCTGCTATGAAGAATTAAGAAAATCTCTAGCTTGAGTTGTTTTACAGAGGGCAAGGGAATACTAGTTCAGATCTAATAAGCAATGAATAATGTAAGCACAACTTGGGGAGAGGTGTTTCCTTGTTTAATTTGACAAGGAAATTTTCTACTTTATCCAACTACTTTCGGGTTCAAATATCGAGCAACCACTCTCATATCAAAATTATATGTACAAAAATCCTTATTGGATTTTGGCAATCCAACTTTATTCATTTACAAACTATCTGAATAGGTCTAGGTAGAGAGAACACAACAAATAAGTAGTTAGTGCGATTAACTAACAGATAAAGTTACTTTAATCTACTTATAATTGTGTAAATCATCCATGAAATTTAGATGGAAAGGGAAAAAAATTCATTCTCTGGTTCATATATTGAGAAAGGAAGCCAACATTTTGAAATAAACAACCAAAATTTATGCATTTCATTAAGGATTTAATGGAGAAAACTGTCAGACATAAAAAATGCAATGATTCATAAGAGATCATAAGGCGTATCTGAGGAAAAAAAAAAAAGGGAATAACCTGGTTGTAATCTACAAATGATGGAGACTTGGGGATTATTGGGAAGTGAACAAATAAGAGATGGGTGTGGAAAAATAGAGGAAGAGAGGAAATTTTCTAAAAAAAAGAGCCGATGAAAGGGAAATTAATTGATTCATGGCAATTGATATGACCTCTGCATTTTGAGCCCAACAACTCTAACGTTTCACTTTTTGAGAAAAAATTTGTCCAGAAGACTTGAATAATGGATGTTGGTTAATTACGTCAATGAAATTCCCATAGCAAATTCCTTATTGTCACAACTAATTGTATTAAAATGTCAAATTTATCCTTACCACTTTTCCATTACATCAGAACACTTTTATGGACATTGCCCTATCCTTTCCTTTATCTCGCCCTCCTCTACTAACTCTTCATTTATGCCTTCCGGTCTTTTCTCCTTCTACTTGTACTTCCCTATTATGTTTGGCATCTATTCTTAAACATCGAAACTTCTTCCAACCCCACACAAGATCCTTCCCACCTATCCTTACATTATGAATACCCTTCAGCATGGGTATGCAAGTATGTTAACTAAGTTGGCTTTTTAAGACATAGAGCCTTGCCCAACAGAGCCTTTTGCTCAAAGCTCTAGCACCTCCCGTTTGAGGATGGGGGAAGGGTAAAATTCACTGCTTGCAGTGTATTTCAATTTGACTGCTATTTCCTGTCACAAATGTGGAAAAGTAATGTTGATGCAATTATAATTAAAAAAGGGTAAAATGCAAAAAAAAAAAAAAAAAAAAAGACCCTTTTGGTTAAGTGAATATGCACTATACTCCCTTATGGTTATCAAATGTGTGTTAGTTCTATTTTTTTTGCAAAATTAATGAAAACCTTCAAAAGTAAGGGAGTTTGTATCTGCCATGCCTATTCTGCTTATGAAACTATTTTCAACACAAAATAATCCAACTGAATTGACCAGTTTACCCCCAAAACCCTAATTCTTCCATCCTTATCACCTCATCCATTATCCCAAATCAGCCACCACCATTTCCTCCACTATTCTACCTCAGCTGCCACTACCACTACTTATCAGTGACCAGTACAACCCAATCAATCAACTCCACTTCAAGATCCATCACCCTCCTCTTATTCCCTACCCAAGCCCTACCAACCTTTCCCCTCCTTTCCTCCAGCCCGCCAACCCTTCCACTCTGCAAACCCCAGCCCCGCTATCCTCTCAACAACCGTCAAACGTTCCTTCCTAATCCCTAGCCCAATTGTAACGATGCTTCTTGATTTTTCTTTGGAATTTACCATTGATTTTACACTGATAACAGCCTCTCCATCACTACTAGTTTTTAGATTTGGTAGTGGCTGGGAGACGAAGAGGAATGTGAGATGGATGGCTAGGAAAGGAAGAGACTAGGGCTACTTGGGTGGGATAAGAATAAGATAGGGGAATCAGTAGGAGAGGAAAGCTAGATCGGGAGATAGGAAGGGAGAATCTAGAAAAGAAGGAAAGATAAGAACCGGGAGAATGGAAAGAAGGGGAATCAAAGACAGAGGAGGGGGAATCAGGGGATGGGAGGAGAAAAATGTAGGGGCGACAGGGCTGTAGGAGGGGGAAAAGATGATAGGGAGATGGTAGCTAGGGTAAGAAGGGGGAAGAGAAGTTGTAGAGGTAATGGTTGGGGTAATGGAGATAATGGCTCTAGGTAGGGATGGGATGGAAAGGTTAGGGTTTTTGGAATTTTTTTATTTATAGTTTGACTCCATTTTATTTCTACTTTGGCCCCAAAATTTTGTAATTATTTTTTTATTTTCAATTTGACCGAAAACTTTATGGGACACTTGAATTGGTTAAGGCATTTATGATATTTCAGAAGTCAGTATTAGTTTTGACGGTTTTTATCCAATTTGCAAAAATGAAAAATTAAAGTACTAGGGGATCAAATGCATATTGATACCCACAAGGGGCTAAAGTGCATATTTGCTTAATCACAGAGGTGTAATTTACATTTTAACCTTACAAAAAGGATGATAAAAATCTTCTATGGAAACTTCTTCTTTGAAGATGACAGAATTCTTATCCAAAGGTGAGTGATTTTGGATGGAGAATTATGTTTCTTAGAGATGATGAAGAAGGTGGGGGTGGGGGAACTAACATAGGAGAGTTGTTAGTTGAGCCTAGTAAGTTGGGGTCCATAAAAATTGTAAAGTTTTTGTTATCTTTAACCAGGAATAAAATGGGCATTAAGAAAAAATATGTTGTGGATTAAGATCTATGCCATGATAATATCATTGCCCGAGGAAAAAGGGATAAAATCTCAAAAGATATGCTTTCTCCAAAAGTCACGTGACAAGCAGGACAATGAAACTTCAAAAAAATGTTTAGCCATATCTATTTTGTAGACGAGGGAGAAAAGCAAGGAGGACTATTGATAATAGGATGCTGGTTGTGTATTCTAAATTCTAATTTAATTTCTAACTAAATTCTTGATTGTAATCTAGAGACGGTAGTAGAATATTATAATTATGTATATATGTAAATATGCTTTCTAATCTAGTCTGATATTGTATATAAATATATAATATGTATTCTATTTGGGTCTGGTTTTAATTAGGTTGAATTCAATGAAAGCCAAACTCAACTCTCAATTAAATCACGTTTAATATCTAAGTCCAAACTTAACTCAAAGGATTCAAGATGATGCTCAGCCTACTCTATTTAAGGCCAAGTGAGTTGAGTTTAGACAAGCCCAACTCAATTGATTGAGAAGGAAAGAAAGTAAAGGGAAGAAGAGGAGCAGTTTTAGGTGAGTTCTTAATGTGGATTCTCTTATTCTATCTTTTTATCTTATGTTTTTTGGGATATTTGGAGATTTTTCTTAGCATGTATGTTCTTTCCCAATTAGGTCACAAAATGTGGAAAAATATTGTCATAAATTTTGGACAATCTATATCCTTTTCTAGTGATTTTTGGCACTAGTCATCTCCTAATAATTTAAAAGTTGAAAGATGATTCTCAAGTTGGCAAGCACTACTATTTCTTAGATTGGGATTTACTATTAGTCACTACTGAAGTACTTTTTTACTTTTATATTTATCCTAATTATTAGATTATGGATTTATATTGGTCTGAAGTAATTTTTTTATAGACGATGATTCTTCCTTTTTTTTTTGTAATGACAGCATTAGTATGAAATATTTCCCATGTTCCTATATTATTTGTGAACTTGTGGTCAAATATATTCATTCTTCTTTTTTGTACATGATTAAATTTTCTTATCTGGTTATTTGTGCAAGGAGTAAGAATTGCAAACGCATATAATTACCTCTGCAATACATTGAACAATATCCATGGTAATACAAAACGATATAAAAATGATTTGGTAGGCTACTAAGGGTTTGCCAGTACTACATAATATTCCGTCCTTACTTTATATTTATTAGGAATAGCGCCAAAATAATATGTTCATTTGGCTAATTCCTAACTCCATCAAGGATCGAAATTATTCTTACAGGATCCATAAAATACGGATCAAGATTAATCCTGTTTACGAATTATAACGAATCAAAATTATTCTGAAACTAGTTCCCCGACTCAACCGAAATAATGAAGAGACAATGTAATTGATATTCACATTCCCACATTCACACTTAGGCATCACATTCATATGTTCACTTCAATATAAATAAATTAAAGTACACGTAATTGATCTATAGTTATATGCAAAATAGACATTTATCAACGAATTTCTTAAAATTATTTCAAAAATAGGAAAGAATCCATCAAAACATACCTCAAGTCGTCAAAGCTAGGCTAGACTAATTTGGTCGATTTGACACTGTAAAGGTTACATGCACCTAAACATCTATCAAATTAGGTTCAAATACATTTTAAGTTACTCTACATTAACTTAAAAGTTTAACTCTACTTTATACTCTCAACTTGTATCAAATTCTTACTTTTCAACCTAAATCTTTATTTTAAATATTTTACACCTTGAACTGTATGATTCTTCCTAGAACTTAAGTCTAAAATCTAACTTCATCAACAAAATTAACATAATTAGGGTGTGTGCTCCACAACCTCTATTGATGGAGGTGACTCTAAAAATAGAAAAAATATTTTTTCAATGTAGGATTGATCTGTAAATCTTTGTTTGTGGTTATACTGATATTCTTAGTGTATTTTTGTTTGTGGTTATACTGGTGTTCTTAGTGCATTTTCCCACCTTGTTTTGTTCAAAATCTTAACTAGTTGGAAG
This sequence comes from Cinchona pubescens, assembly GCA_025175665.1. NCBI lineage: Eukaryota > Viridiplantae > Streptophyta > Magnoliopsida > Gentianales > Rubiaceae > Cinchona > Cinchona pubescens. The sequence goes on along the minus strand of JANKKI010000383.1, from coordinate 197,966 downwards.
TACATTGTTGACTACTATTTGGTCTTATTTTGTAAAGACTTATCTATGGTCTTAATAGAAGTTGTGAATCGCTAGCTCTAAATCCGTTAATTTTATTGAGGATTTAGACTTTGGACTTAAGAAGGAAGAATTAGACAGTTTGTGATACAAAGTGTCCAAAGTAAAAGTTTGAGGTGGAGTTAAGCCTAACTTAAAATGTCTTGAAAATAAACTAGTAAACTAAATGGATAGAAATGACAAAATTGAGTTGGAACAAAATCTTGATACGCAACCCGGCCCGGCACTAGAGCTATGCACATAGGCATTCTGCCTTTTGCACAGAGTGGCCATTTCAGTGACTAATATTCAGGAGATATTTGGTTTATGCGTATAAGGGAAAGAAATGAGAGTCAAATATAATTGTACTTATAAATTTTATTTAGTAAATAACCATGAGAATTATTCTATGAGAGTGAAATTGTTAAAAATTGTCCACTTTTACTCTTCACTTATGACTTATATTTCAAATTTATTAACTTATTAAAATAATAAACTCATTCTTTATTTAAACCACACAAATAAGGAAAAATGAAATAAATTCATATACCAATAGTATATCCGATACAATGATTGTCATTCCGATTGTCGAATGCGAACCAAACATTCCTCAATGTGTATTAGAGACAGATATAATTTCTTGAACATGTAATTCATTTTAATAATTATTCAATGTTGTAATTCTATTATTATTATTATTATTATTATTATTTATTTTTTTTAAAAAGTCACCTTCTTCCTTATCTCTAATGATTCAAACTTATAAGTAATAAATTATAAAAAAAATGTCTTACCACACAAATTACTCTTTATTGTCTACTATTATTATTCTCTAATTCATTTATGATCTAATTTGTCCTTAAAACTACACAATCATGAAAAACACACTCACGGTCTCAGGCTCCAACAAGCCACCAATTAAATAAATGGTTTCCAAGAATTCAAATCAAATCAATCTAAATCAGACTTTAGGAATTGCTAAAGCCAAGAACCAATTCATACAAATGCTCATGGTTTATAACCCACAATTCCAACATAAATTCAACCTTAAGTTCATGAAACCCCAATTAAAACTAGGGTTAATTACACTTTACCCCTTGAACTTACAGTTCTTTGACTCCTAAATTCAAACAATATACACTTTATCCTCTTTAAAAGTTTTTATAATATAAAAAATTATAAGATGATGATTGAAATTTTGTTTTGACAAAAATGCCCAACGAAAATTGTGGACAAAGTGTAATACTCTCCTTTTATTTTATTTTTTATTTAACGAAAGAAAGACAATTTTATGAGATTGTTACTATTTTTCTTAGTAAACCTACATAGTATTTTCTTATTTATGATCCAAATACAAAATGAGATTTTTTTTACAATTATTTTTTGTTCATTTTGCTTTATTGGAATTAAACATATTAAATATAAAATTAGTAAAATAAATTAAATTTTATTTTAAAATAGTTTATCAAAATATATTTGCCTTATAAAGTTATTTAAATAAAGATAGTTGACTTACTGATTTTATATTTATTATGTTTTAGTTGTGGAAAAACGAATGACACAAAAAGTAGTTGTAAAATTCTTAATTAAAAAATAAATAAATGTATAAGTTGATTTTTAAAAATTTTGACAATTAATAAAGTTCTCTCAGTCACGAAATATAAAATTAAAAATAATAAAAGGAATTATTAAAAATCAAATAAATGAAAAATATCTAATTTGTTTTTTGAGGCATTTTCGTCAAAACAAATTTTCATATCACCATTTTGTATTTAGTTCTAGTATGGAGTCTTTTAGAGGGGAAAAAGTATAGTATTTGGTTCAAAGTGCAACTAGAGTGTGAATTCATGGAGGTAGAGTGTAATTAACCCTTAAAACTAATATTAATGAATTAAATAAAAGGGTTAGAGAAATTATCTTAGTTCTCTTTAAATTTTTTTTCTTGTTCTTCGCCAAAACACTTGTTTGTCCCAAACAAAAATAGAATTAACGCAAGGTTTCCCCTTTAATTAAATAGCCTAACTATTTTGAATTATAACTTAATCTCTCCTATTACATTAATTAATCAATTAACCCCAAATAAAGGTTCTTGGGCTTAATAACTTCTAGTGAAAATAACACACCATACACGTGTGCAAATAAAAGAAAAAGAAAAACGGAATAAAAAGGGATTTGGGAAGAAAAAGAGACTACTTCGTTAGTGGTTAATGGGAATTTCTCAGTGGTTAAGAGGTATCAATGGGAAGTTATGTAAAAGTCTTATATGAAAGGGATTTGCTCAAGAGTTATTAAAGTAGTAACTAGTGCAAATGGCAAACTGTGTATAAATTATTAAAAAATAATTGATAAAAAAATTAAAATTTGAAATAGACAAAAAAAAAAAAAAAAAAAGGAAGTTACGAGAGTAATTAAGACAAAATAAGAGTAAATGACTTCATTGTTACCTAAACTTTTGAAAATTAGCACTTTGATATATTTTTATATCGTTTTGGTACCACATATTTATAAATAATATCTAATTGATGGTAATATTTATTTTAATCATTGAATAACTACTGGACATTCGAGTACTTACTCAATAACCAATAAGAGGTTTCTATTTAGAGAGACATGACCCCTATTTTAGTAAAACGGGTCATCCTATCCAAATAGATCATTCCATTAGTTATTGAGCAAATACTAGAATTTCACCAGCTGCTCAATAACCATTATAAACCTTGTCTCTAATTCATTCAGTTATTCAATTTTGGTGGCCAAAAGGCACTTGAGATCGTCACATGTGTTGAATGAGATATTAGCACTGCTAATTTTTTAACAAAAATTGAACAATATAACGTAGTTTCATTATTAGAACTTAAAAGAAAAAAATTAAAAGCATGTATTTAATCGACGAAATCCCAAAATGTTAAAATAATTAAAATATAGACTCTTTACTTTGTTTTTTTGGGTTAATTGCAAAAATGCACCCTTGAACTATTATTAGTTAATACTTTACATCTTAAACTTTCAATTATAGTAGTTTACCATCTCAAATTATGAATTTTCAGCAAAATGCACCAATCGAATTAATTTGACAAGATAATCTAAAACCAAAAGGACCAGTGTAACCCTACAAAATTTGTGTTGCCAAAGATACTGCACTTATTTTGAAAACTAAAACCCTTATTTTCATTTTTCATCTTTTTTGTTTTTTATTTTCTCCTTCCTTTATTTACAATAAACCCGCAAGGGCCGCAATCGCAACACAACCAAGATAAAAAGAGGAATATCAACGCCATTAGCAATCCTTCCAACAAGATCGATTTTTTTTTTTATCAAAATTAATGCCCTAGGTTTCTGCATAATAAACTAGAAATTAAGTTTCAATAATCCACCACAAATCTTCACATAAAACACATGTATTACAAACTTCACTTCAAACCAATCTCACATCCACAAGGTACCAATCTAATATGTTTTTATAGAGAGAGAAAAATAGGAGGGACGATTGTCGGGTTGAGGATTCAAAAGGAAAAATAAGGGGCATCCCGGGTATCAAATAAAAATAATGGCTAATTTGAAGTGGAAAATTCACAAAGTGAAAGACACAGGTAAAAAATGATAGCGGGTTGGGGTCTGAGGTATGAAGTTTCATCTGACTTGTTGTTTGGTAGAAGGAGGCTTGAAGAGAAAAAAAAAAAAAAAAACATGGTAAAGAGAGGAGAGAAAAAAAGGATTAAGTATTACTTCTTTTTTGGTAGAAGAAGGCTTGAAGAGAAAAAAGTCATATGGTGAATAGAGGAGAGAAAAAAAGGATTCAATATAGAAAAGGAAGATTTGGGTAAGAGGAAAAGTTCCTAAGGAAGGAGAAAAGATATGGGCAATTAAGGTATTTTGTTTATTATAAGCAGGGCAGATTTGTCATCCTAGCTTGATTGGAGCATTGTGCTAAAAATTCATAAGTTTGAGAGTTATGCGAACCGCTAGGGGTGCATTTTGTAAGTAACCCTTTATTTATTTATTATTTTTTTCAAGTTGTGATCATAAAAAACTATTTTTAAAGTTGTGATAATAAAAACTATGTTGTTTTGTTCAATTCATGTACAAATATAACCCACATTAATCTATTTTATAATGCACTTGATGATTTCTGATGCTTTATGGCTGCCGCCGAAATTGGACAGTGGCACAAACAAGACCCAATTTGTAAAGATGAAGTCTGAAAATGATACAATTAAAAAATGTTATATTAAAGTGGTATTCAGTCAAAAGTTTGGACCAATACATAAAAAAAAAAAAAAAAAAATCAAACTGAGACCAAAAAAACAAAAAATGATATATAAAAAGAGAGCCCAATTAGTATAGTAATATTTCCCTTTAGTCTCTAATTAGGTTTTCAAGAAGAAAAAAATTTTAAATTCCAAAAAACACTACCATCAAGTAAAATAAAATAAAATAAAAATAAACTACCCACCCTTTAATTACTTGCTAAAAATTCCATCTAAAATTTATTTTAAAGATGTCTTTCTAATTTAACAATGTCGAATTATTTAATTGAAGTTATATTTATTATATTTCTTTGAAATGGCATACACATAGACTGCGTGAATATTACTAGCATTAATTATGGATAAAAGTTGTTACAACTTTGCTCATTGGTCCCAAAAGTAATTACTAGTTAAAATAAACATATTGTATTGCAATTCGAGAAATAAACACTGAACTCTTGATTTGCAGTAAACACTGGCATAGTAAATATATACAGATAGCATGCATGAACTCCGAGCATTTCAAATTTATAACCTTCAAACGTGGATTCATATTTTCATAACATTTCATAGCCAGAAACTCCAAACAAAATTAACATCTTGTCATCATTCCAGCATTTGAAATACAAAAAGGCAAATAAGTTAGTCCAATTAAAGATGCTTAGGGAGTCACAACACTCTCCCTATTCCTGTCGCTGCCTCCAGCGTCCATAACGCTAGCTTTGCCAACCCTGAAATCAGAGAAACAGGTCCTAAAGCATTAGTGTGTCAAGAGTAGCATGCCCATTTTCGAACATCCAATAGTTGAGTTTTAAGTCTAAAAAAACATGGTGCTGCTTCTACAAATGAATAGGCAACAACATCTTAACATGATTATACCACAAATACCAAAAATTCTTTCCAGAAGGAAAATGGTGCTCCGCATCTAATCCAAACTAAAATTGGAAACAGGTCGAAAGTTCATAAATTCACCAGCAGAGGCATCTTGTTAGAAAGTATAGCAGAAGTATAAACATCAAATGCCGTAACATCACAAATATTTTATAATTTAAACTAGCCCTGGCTCAAAAAAGGGCTTGGTTTAAAGGCATGGTTTATAGTTTCAATGCAATAGATCTGGAAAAGTTCGATTTGGAGGGTCAAATTCTCAGCTTAAATGACTAAACATAAATGCATCTTGAACCTAAACAAGGGTTTTGGTTTAAAGGCATGGTTTAAGGCTTTAATGGAGAAGATCAGGAAAAGTTTGATTAGGAGGGCACATCTCATCAGCTTATATGAGTAAAAAGAAATGCATCTTGGACCTAAACTCTAAGACTGGAAGCATAATTCCATCCCCAATTTTGCATCATGTTCTGAATCTTAATTCTTCAGTTAACCCTCAAAATTCTCTAAAAACCAAGACCTCCACCACAATCTCATACCAAATTCTTTTTCTGATCTCCAACCATATTATAGTGCAAGATCTCATTTCCAACTTTTTACTGGGCAAATCATGATAAAATAATAATTTTTTGGTTTACCTACTCTATGTTTGAGAGAGCGATACAACAAAACCACTATAACAATAAAATTCAAGGGTCAAAGAGGAAAAGGGAAAGAAATAGAAACCTTAAAGTGATATATCAACCAAAAGCTAGTCTAAAGTTTACAAAGCAGTCTAAAGTAAGGGGATGCTTGGTTGGAGGTAATGGGAATCAAGAGTTGGAATCACTCCCATAATTCTTTTTTGGCTAATAAGTATAGGTATTCAAACTTTGGAACCATATCCAGAATATCAGTCACTCTTGATACCTGAGCGAATTGGGAGGTTTTTAACTTTTAGGGTCCGTTTGGTAGGGTGTAAAATATTCTTCAGGGAAAATTTTTTCTTCAAAAATAATCTTCAAAGAAAATGATTGGTATTTCTAAGATTTTCCAATGTTTGGTAATTGTTTAGAAAATTACAGTTGTCACTTTGCATTAACTCTCCTAATTGGCTACACACTGCCCCACATCACCACTACCACCGCAATCTAATTGCATTTCTACTCCTTAAATGCTCTTCTCCTAATTAGATAAATTATAAGTAATAGGGAGGCTTGCCAAAACAACTTCAGCAAAATTTTTGTGGTCTGTTTTTACATTCAAGGGAGTAAGACATTTTATGATGGAAAAATTTTCCTCAACTCTTCTCATACCAAACACAGGAAAATGAAAAAATTATTTTCAGGAAAATATTTTCCTGTGAAACAAACAGACCCTTAATTCCAAATTTTTGGGGTAAAAAAAACTGTCAATTCTCTCCTCCCCAACTCCATACCCCCCCTAGATGTGTATAGAGACCCTAGGAGAGAATTGACATTAGTAGTATAGGTTATGGGAAAAAAAAAATATCCAGGTTAAAAAGAGAAAATTCATTTCTAAATCCCATTCACCAAACAGTATAGGATTCTGGTTACAATTACGATTTTGGAACATCAACCAAGCTACCCTTTAAAGCTCTAGTGCTTGTAGTATTCAAAATGTCCCTATTACAACCTGTCAGGTCGTATAATCATCAACCCAATTGCATAGAAAGCACTTTTGAAATAAAATCACATGAACTATAAAATCCGTTGCTTAAGAGACAAATACACTCCATTCAAAATCATAGATATCGTAGGAACAAAACTGGAGAATCCAATGAAAGTTTCAAATATTAAAAATTTATGTAATAAACATATATAGAGACTCACACACTTCTTCTTTCTATTTGTAGTTCATAAGGCATTAGTAACTTCAGTCACAAATCACTGAAATTTTTAGAAGTAATAATCACATTACTTCTGATCTGACAATTAGGGTGAACAGGAAATGAAAAGACTTCTGCAGAAATTCCTAATCATTATATGACCTAGAATAGAATTGTGCACAAGAATAGGCTTGGGAATTCCTCAAATACCACTTTGACCTTAAAACATTAAAGATATTAATTCAAGGACAGATTCTTTGACTTTAAATGACCTACAATAGAATTGTGCACAAGAATACGCGTCAGGAATTCCACAAATATATTATTGAACTTAAAAACATTAAAGATATTAACCTGAGGAAACAGATTTATTTGGATTGAGCCTAGAAATTCTAACTAATTCAAAAGTAAGTTGGAAAAATTAAATTTTATTTGGACAAAACCAAAAGGTCACAATATCTTTGGCATACAAACCTTGAGTGACTGGACTCCGAGTCCTCCTCCATCCTGTCAGGAAAGAGACAAGTCTTAAAGCCCAAGCAAATGTGATGTAATTCAAAATTTAAATCATAAAGAAACAATATATAGCCAAATTAAAGCATATTCAACAAGTTACAAAGAAGTTTTGATATCAAAAATATTTCACTTCAAGATAAAATGTACAGTACAGAACACCTTAGTAACAAGAAGTATTACTGTCTAAAATGACCAACTTATAGCATCAACCCAAATAATTAAAAAAGATCAAGCCGATAAAGTTTGCTAGTTCCTGCACAAAAACGTGCACGCGCACACCCCAATTTCTAACTTAACTCATGTTTCAAGGTCAAAATGGAAAGAAACAACACGAAATTGCAAGAAATCTCTGAGTCTTTATCAAAGAGATTACTACAAAATCAGAGCAAGAGCCAACGAACCAGTTATAGAAGTATTATCTGCCAAATATCTTTACTGAACGTTTCTTCCACAAGTTATCTAGTGGTGTGACTTCTTATGCAGAGAGAGACAGAAATCAAAACCATAGGCTCTTTGCTTAGACTTCTCTAGTAGAATAACCAGAAAACTGGAAAAAATTTGCAGTTAAATTAAGGTTTAGCTATTTGGATTTTTTTTTTCAAGAATTACAAATTGACAAATTACAGTATGACCCAGAAAAACATTACTGCAAAATAAGGGAAGTGGAACTAAAACCAGTTCAAATAACCTGAACTAATTGGTGCTGATAGTTATGTTGGTTTGCTTAACTGAAAAAATAATGAAGCAAGAGTTGTATCTTGGCAATCGTATCAGATATATTTAACGCAAAAAAGTCTTTAATATAATTACAAATATAACAGGCCATTAGCATATGGAATAATGTTTTGAAAAAATATACGTGCTTATGCACGTTTGATACAAATGACAAACTGAAAGAGAATCTAAATCAACATCAATTCAAAAGATAAAAGGCAAAAGAGAGAACCTCAAGCCACCTTCCAGCAGCCTGCGACAATAAGGGAAAATTTTAGACACCTTATATTTTATAAATAAGAGTCTCAGCTAAAATAGCAAACAAATGAAGAAAAAGAGATCCTGCACATTAGGGTAATATCCTTAGCGCAGATATACGTTCCGAAAATCAACTTGCACTTGTCGCCTGCCAGGAACAACGAAGTAAAAATCTAGGAAGCAAAAGTAAACAGCATGTGCTAACTCGAAAGAAGAAAGGACTTGCCAAATGATAATTCCTTGAATTCGGCTGCAATGCCCCGGAGCTCTCTTCGACTGGCTGCAGACATCCTGCGCCAAAAACAGACCAACAATACTTGTAATAACTATTCTAGAATATGTTTTGAATATTTTGTAAAGTTAAAAAGGTATTTTAACAAGGCATATAACATTTTCTATTTTATTTTCATAAAACAACAGAATTCTTATGTTTTAATTATTTGACATACAGAATAAGTAAACAATGGGACGTATAATAAGAAAAAAGCAACTACTTTCAAACAAATAAAAAAAATCTGCAAACATTAATATAGGCGAAATTCTTAAATTTAAGCATCCATATACTTATTTGTTTATATTGTGAACAAGTCTCTTGGTGGTCTTATGAAAAGTAATGAGAAGATAAAATCAAAATTAAGATGGAAGTCTATAAGATACTATGTAGATGTCTTTTAGAAGTGACAAAAATATTGAGAAATATAAACTTGTTAAAAAGGAGGCAAAACATGCTGTAAGTGAAGTAAGGTATAGGGGTTTTGAAAATTTTACCAAAAATTAGAGTCTAGTGAGGGATAGGGTTTTTGAACATTTTACCAAAAATTAGAATCTAAGGAGGGGGAGCGAGATATTATAAAATTGTTAAAGTAAAAATCCATAGAACGAGGGACTTAACCCAAGTCAAGTTTATCAAGAATGAAAACAATAAGGTGCTAGTAACAGATAAGGAAATTAAGGAAAGGTGGGAGAGATACTTCCATCATCTATTCAATGAAGACAATGGAGACGATATCATTTTAGGAGAGTTAGCTAAGTTTGAGGAATATACAAACGTAATGTATTGGATTCAAGAATCAGAGGTGGAAGAGGTTTTGAAGAAGATGAAGAAAGGAAAAGCAGTTGGTTCCGATGATATTCCAATCGAGGTGTGGAAATGCTTAGGAAAGAAGGTCATAAGATGATTGGTTTACCAATATTTTCAATAAAATATTGAAGAGTAGAAAGATGAATGACTAATGGAAGAAGAGTACTCTTATACCCATATTCAAAAATAAATGAGACATACAAAATTGTGCGAATTATAGAAGTATTAAGTTAATGAGCCGTACGATGACACTTTGGGACAAGGTGATAGAAAGAAAGTTAAGAAACGAGACTAAGGTGTCAAATAATCAGTTTGATTTCATGCTAGGGGGATCGACTACTGAAATCATACATCTCTTAAGGAGACATACTGAGAGATACCGAAATAAGGAAAAAAATTTACATTTGATTTTTATTGATCTTGAAAAGACATACGATAGAGTCCCTAGATAAGTTATGTGGAGAGTTTAAGAAAAAAGAGGAGTTAGAGTAGCATATATAGAATCAATAAATGAGATGTATAGAGACATAGTTACAAGTGTGAGAACACCAGCAGGGTTGACACGAGAGTTTCCTATAAATATAGGTTTACACCAAGGTTCAGCTACTAAATCCTTATCTATTTGCATTGATTATAGATGAACTTACAAGGCACATACAGGAGGAAATATCATGGTATATGTTATTTGCAGATGACATTGTGTTAGTAGATGAAACAAAAGATAGGTTTAATGCTAAACTCAAGGTTTAGAGAGAGACACTTGAAGTAAAAGGGTTTAGAATTAGTCGATCAAAAACATAATATATAAAATTTAAGTTTATCAAGGGTGCAAGTAGGAATGGAATAGGGGTTAGTATCAGAGATCAAGAGATACATATAAGTAAAAACTTTAAGTATTTAGGATCAGTTCTTTAGAGTGATGGTGGTATAGATCGAGATGTTACACATCGGATTCAAGCGGGTTGGATTAAATGGAGAATGACATTGGGAATATTATGCGACCGCAAAATTCCTTTACAATTTAAGGGTAAATTCTATAGAACGGTAATTAGGCAAGCGATGCTTTTATGGGTCTGAGTGTTGGGCAGTGCATTACACACATGAGAAAAAGAATGAAAGTAGCAGAAATGCGAATATTAAAATGGATGTGTGGGTACATTAGCATGGACAAGATACGCAATGAGCATATTCGTGAGAAGATTGGAGTAGCATTTATTGATGAGAAGATGAGAGAAACACACTTAAGGTGGTTTGGTCATGTGTTAAGACGACCAGTAAAAGCTCCTGTCAGGCGAGTAGATTTTAGAGAGAGTAGTCAACATAGGAGGGGTAGGGGAAGACCGAAAAAGACTTAGTAGGTAACTTGTAAGAAAGATATAGCCCATCTAGGAATTAAGGAGGATATGATCCATGATAGAGCGCAATAACGTAGCAGAATTCATGCAACCGACGCTACTTAGTGGGATTAAAACTTGGTTTGTTTGTTAAGCATCCATATACTATATAGAAACTAGAAGATCACTATAAAATAACACAAATCAATCAAATACTACATTGTACATGTGTTTTTGTATGTAACAATAAAGGTCAGAATAAAGGATGGATTTTAGAATATATTTCTAAAGCAAAGGCTAGGTAATGATAGAAAAAAAATCAACCAAAACAATTGGAAAAAAAAATACTCGATAGAAAATGGCATGCCGTGCGAATTGGAGCCCCAAAACCAGTTGATAGAGGCCCGGAAGTAAATGCTTTAACAATATTGCGCCTGAAAAATATATAAAAAAGTTAAAAATTAAAGAAAAATGAACAGGATTTAGAGTGATGCAGAATATTTGTCTAGGGTAAGAAGAAAGAAAACGAAATAAGAGAATTACTCAAGGTTCATAGTCACAGGGATTTCGCACGCTAATGTTAGAAAAAGAAGAAAAAAAACACAAATTTCTGATAGAGCGCTATATATATAAAGAGGGGAAAAAGAAAAGACCCGAGAGCTATTAGGTCCCATTGCCGAGTGATATCCTAAACTAATGAGATTCTAGTATTTTTAAATAGTGACCTATTAATTCAATTTAATTTTAAGTCTATCACTTTAAATGGTGGAATCTTATTGGTTTAGATATACCACTTACATAAGACATGTCACTTAATTGGAAGAGAGGGGAGTTTCTTGGTTGGACCCAATCTACGAGTTCACTTGTAGATTTTGTGATTTAAACAGAGTTAGATGTATGAGATGATATATGTTGATATAAGTAAATGATGGTGTGACTCTTATTTAATTACAAAATTTATTCGTGAATCGAATTTATTTAAGAATTTTCTAGAAAGAGGTGAAGTTTAGAAGAGAATAAACTACATTAGCCTTCCTAAAATTTGGCCAAATTATGAAATAGTAACTCTTTTAGATTTGGCCAAATAACAAATAGTCACCCCTAAAGCCAAAATCGTTAAACACACCAAATTGATAAAGAGAAGATTTGGTATTACTTAGGTTTTTGGTAAAAGGTTGACCAACGACCCATTGTGTATAAGATACATGTTGAGGAGAAAAACCAAATAGACCTCCTTTCTACTTACCTTCTTTCTATCCTTCTAGTTGCCTCCGCCCTCAATGCCTCTCCAAAATTCTCTACTCAAATGAGGCAGAAATTAAACCCTCCCTAGCAGAGGCGAAACGAAGACCCTCTCGTATAGGGCATTTGATATGTGTATAAGAGACAGCAAAAGATAAAATTATAATAATAAGTAAAATTAACTTTAGACACTATAATAAATTTAATTTTATATGAAATTATAGAAATTTCGTTGTTCCTAATTTTTTATAAAATAAAAATTATAGTAATATCGACGATTTTAGAATTAAGAGCACCACATCGTGTTCAATTTTTATATAATATGCAGTTGAAAAATGAATTTACAATGAAAATTATATATCTATTTTGTATAAAAATTTCAAAAGTTTTTAAATTTTTATATTTACAAATGACACTTATTCCTAAATTCAAATATGCCATCATGTTTAATAATATGATATAAGGATTTTAAAGTTTTAGGGGATCAATGTAAAGAAAAAAGAAAAATTCACAAATTTTAAGGGAGTGCAATTATAAGATAAAATTTAAATTTTAAAATTTTTTCTTACCTATTTTGTAATTTCTCAAAGTTGAGGAAGTGCAATTGCCCATCCTCAACCAAGTGTAGCTTCGCCCCTGACTCCCCAATTATCCCACCCTTAGTCCCCAATTTCCCCTATTCCAATATCCCTAGGCAACAATTGTCTTCTTCCCTGTGCCTAGACACAATTAAGACAATGTATAGGAAAGATCACAATATATAATTCATCCAAGGATTAATAATGATGACAAGAATATCGATAAAGAAATGAATTGAGTGTTTATTGAGACTAAAGGAATGATACAATCGTGAGAGAAGGATACAATTGTTTCAGAATGAATGATGCCTTGTAAACTGAGCTACTTAAGCAATAAGAAACAATCATAGCAAAAGGTAACTAACAACGTAAAGCTTCCCACAAGAAGGTATAACATACCTTAAGTTGACCATTCGCTAACTAACTTTCACGCCAAACTAATCCTTCTGTCAATCCAACCTCCATCTCAGCTCCACATCATCTATCAATCTTCTAGCTTAGCTTTTGAATTCCTTTCTACGACAATTGTCTCCCCTTAAAAATTCCTTGTCCTTAATGACTGAAGGTAGGAAACCTTTGCTTGAGATCCTACCAATATTCCCATGTAGCATCTTCTGGGAATGAATTGCTCCATTGGATGAGTAGTTGAGTGGCTACATAATTTCCATATTTAACCAGTCTTCTATCCAGAACAACCATCAACAACTGACCTTGGGAAGTAAGATCCAATAGAAATTGAGCCCGTACTACATGATTACCCACTTTACTTGTCAACAAGGATATATGGAAAGTAGAACACATTTTAGATCCTTAATTAAGGTAATTGCAAGTTGTATGCCACAGTTCCTACCTTAGCCAACAGTTTGAAAAGATCAAAAGTATTTAGGAGCTTACTTCTGACAATGGTGAGCTGAGAATGATGAGCTCCTAAGGGGTGTTCTTTGTAAGGATGAAGTTTAACATAAACTTCACCACCATTTAACATAAATTTCATCACCTACCTAAAATTCTCTCTCTACTTCTGTATTGGTCAGACATTTGCTTCATCCTATATTGAGCTTTGTGTAAATTGTGTCTCAACTTATACATCACAGTTTCCATGCTAAGTAGTGTAAACTTATCGCCCACCAGACTTTTGTCCACAATTTCCACCACAAATTCACCAGGCAAGAATGGAGTGTAAATTGGAATACGTTGACCATACAATACTTGATAAGGGATAAGCTTACTAGATGAGTGAAAATTGGTATTATACCAGAATTCAGCCAAGGGTAACCATTTAATGCATTCGCTGGGATGATCAAAGGTCATGCATATCAAATACCCCTCCAGACACCTATGGACCACCTCAATTTGACCACTTCATTGGGGATGATAAGTTGAACAAAAGTTGAGTTTCACTCCTCAACTCTTGAACAAATCCTGCCAAAACTTGCTCCAGAAAACCACATCCCTATCACTAACAATGGTCTGAGATAAAAGCATGGAATTTAAAAACCTGGTCCGTGAACACTTGAGCTACTTCGAATGGCTATGCAAGGGCGAGATAGTGCTAAGAAATGATTGTACTTAACTTGAAAACTATCACCAACACCACATGTTCTCCTTGGAATAAGGGTAACCATGAATAAAATCCATAGAAATGTCACTCCATACCATAGTGGGAATTAGGTAATAGTTGTAACCGTCCTGGATAGATAGCATTATCTGGTTTATGTCCTTGATAGACATCATAAGCATTCACAAAATCCACCATACTTTTATGTAAGTGTTTCCAACAAAAAAAAAACCCCCCTTCATATTCTTGTAGGTCACCAGAATACTAGAATACCTCGCCCCAAAGCACTACTATGGCACAAGTTAATGATCTTGGTTCTAAAAGTAAGATCAGACCATACCATCAATTATAGTTACATCCTAAGTTGATTATTTTCCAAGAATAGTGACTATCCAATCCTCTATGTTTTATGTTAACTTTCTAAAAGAGAGTTATTTAAATGCATTTTAGCTTGAGTTTAGTCGGTTTTTTAGAAAAGTCTTGTTCATTAAGTAAGGGCATTTTGGTAATTTTAGAGTTTTAGTGTCTAAATATTATTTTATCATTTTATAATATCTAAGGTGTTTTATCATGTACCAATAGGTTTGCGATCACTTGGAGGCTAAACGGATTGAAAACAGAGCAAAACGGTGAGTTGGCCTACAGGGCCTAGGTGCTAGTGCATTGTCGGACTTGAGCCGTGCACAGGGACTGCCTGCTCGGTGCGGGTATGACCTCAAGAGCTGAACCCCGCCATCTAGCCTGTATGTTCAAATCGAGATTTAGCGAGTTTTTGACTTGTACGGCTTCCTAGGGGCACTTTTGACCTCCAAACTTATAAAACCCTAATAGGGGCTATAAATAAGTGTTGCTAGGTATTATTAAGATAAATATGATATAATTTAGGTGTGCAAAATATCGGAACATTGGTCTATAGTTAGAGCAGCCGTTAGGAGAAAATCATCAAAACGAGATAAGAATAACGTTCTAAGAAGAGAAAGGGCTTGCATGAAGGAGATGCAAGGATTGAGACTAAGCACCATTATTTCTCTTATTTGTTATTTATTGCTCTTTCAATGACTATAATTCATACCTTCGATGTATTTTACTCTATGACTATGCACTAAACCCTAAATTAGGATTTGTTCGAATTTTGCCATAAAGATTGATTAATGATATTTATTTATTCATTTTGATTCTACATGCATGCGTTTGCTTATTTAGAATGGTTTTAGGTAATTGACCGTCATCTAGAGTGATCTATAGCCTTAGTTGGAATAGATAGAGGAATTCTAGGGTCAGGATGGGTCCCAATAGCCTTTTTATGAAACAACCGACCATAGGTTGAATCATTTCATGAGTATGGATAGAAATAAACCTGCTCATCTTAGGTAGTTAATTAGGGTTGCATGAATGCATTAGTCAAGGCTTTAATACACATAAAGATATAGTTGGCTGGTTAACATTAAGACATTTGCATTGAATCTTAACCAAACTTGCAATTATATGTACCGAAACCCCAGATTAGTAAACATAATGTGGAATTGAAGGAATAATAAATTGACTAAATTAATTGGATTGGTAAATGAAGAATAAATCCCAGGTTTAAATTATATTGATTTCATCTTAGTTAATTAATTAGTCCTTTCTTGTTTTCAACATTATTCAATTATTATAGTGTTGTGTATGTGCTACTCTGGTAATTGTTGACGGAGTTAGCATGGTACTTGCGGGAATGATCTCTACTTACTCTATATTACTTGTTCGATCTATATACTTGCAGAAGCACTTTGAGTCTATATTAGACTGCGAACAAGTTTTTGGTGTCGTTGTCGGGGACTTTATCTTAACTTTGCTATATTTTGACAATATTAGATTAAGTGCTTTAACCTTAGATTAAATGTTTTTGTTTCTTTTATTTTATTTTGTTTTTATTAGATATAGCCCATCTAGAAATTGAGGAGGATATAGTCTATGACAGAGCGCAATGGCGTATCAGGATTCATGCAGCTAACCTCAAAGACCCTACTTAAGGCTTGGTTTGTTTATTTTTATTGATGGTTTTGTAGGTTTCTCACTAGGTGTATGTCTAGAAGGTCAAAAAGAATACTGCTTCCCTTAAACCTTGAAATTAAATATACTACTAATTGCTTGAGGAAAGAAGCAAGTAAAGGTTTTTAATCTATCTTAGACATGGCCCATGGCAACAACCCTGTGAATCCAGTAATTCAAGTACTGCCAAATCCAATTGAACCAAGGTTAGTAAGGGATTTCGTCGTATCTATTGTTGATGAACTTCGATCGAACATCCTAAAACTACTAATTCAGGCAAACAATTTTGAATTAAAGCCGTAGATTACCCAGATGGTACTGTCTTCAGCTACGTTTGGTGGAACGCCAAGTGATAACTCTTATACACATCTAGATGTGTATAAGAGACAGATATGTGACATATTTAGACATAAAGGAGTATCAGATGATGCAATTAGGATAATGTTATTCCTTATCTCATTACTGGATAAGGCCAAGGCCTGGTTAATCTCTCAATTTCCAGGTTCAATTACAACCTGGAATAATTTGGCACAAAAATTCCTGGCAAAGTTCTTTTCACTGCCAAAAATAGCAAAAGTGAGGAATGATTTTCTATGCAACATGACCATGAACCTTTTTTGAAGCATAGGAAAGATTTAAGGACCCACTGAAGTTTTGTCCTCATCATGGTATTCCAGATTGGTTGCAAATTTAGACATTTTACAATGGGTTGCAAGGGTCAACCAGGACAATTATCGATGCAACAGCTAGTAGAGCTATCATGAGTAAGTTGTATGCTGAAACTTTTAAAATGCTTGTAGATATGTCTTTAAAAAACTACCAGTGGTCGCATGAGAGAGCTATACCAAGAAAAAATGCCAATGGTTTATGAGGTTGACGTTTTCACAGAATTCATGGTACAATGTGTTGAGCAACAAGATCATCAATATGGGTATTCAAGGCAGACAACTTCAAAGTCCTTTCATATCTTGCGAGGTATGCTATGATAGAGACTCATTCTATTGAGTAGTGACCTAACAACCAAGAGATAGTTAACTGTGTTGGCAATTACAACATGGAAATCCCAACTCTAACATCTACAATCCAGGTTGGCAAAACCACCCAAATTTCTCGTGGAGTAACAATCAAGGTTGGCAATCATCAACCATAAGACCACAAGCACCACTAGGGTTTCAGAATCAAAAGAGAATACATGGCAAAGAATGACATAGCAATTCAAAGCATGAATGCCTAATTATAGAGCCACACAATATCCATCCGAAATCTTAGGGCCAAATAGGTCAATTGGCTATCTCTATCAACAATAGGTCCCAAGGTACTCTCTTAAGTGACACCAAGATAAACCCTAGAAAGGAAGGTAAGGAACAATGCAAGGTGGTGACATCAGAAGTGGTAGACAATCGGGAATTGAAGACCACAATAATATTAAGGAGAAAGATGCCAATCTAACTAGTGGAGAAAAAGAGATAAGTTTAGAATCGGTCACAAGAAGGTGATAGACTATGTAGGTGATATGGTAACAAGATGATACTTCCAAAGGTACCGTTTTCTCAAAGATTGCAAAAACAAAAGGTAAACGGCCAATTTAAGAAATTCTTGAAGGTATTTAAGAAACTTCACATCAATATACCATTTGTTGGGACATTAGAATAGATGCCTTATGCGAAGTTCATGAAAGATATCTCGTCTAGGAACAGTCCCTAGAGGACTTCGATACCATTGCTCTAACAGAGAAGTGCAGTGCAATGTTACAACAAAGCTACCGTTTAAGCTAAAAGATCCCGGAAGCTTTGCAATACTATGCACAATCAAAACACATTTCTTAGGTAAGGCTTTATGTGATCTGGTGCTAGTATTAACCTAATACCTCTTTCTATTTTCAAGAAATTGAATGTGGGAGAAGTGAAGCCAACTTTGGTGACCCACTAGCTTGCAGATCGCTCGTTAGCATATCTGAGGGGAATCATTAAAGACGTGTTGGTAAAAATAGATAAATTTATAATTCTTTCTACTGATTTCATTGTTCCTGAATATGAAGAGGATAAAAATATTCTTATAATTCTTGATAGACCTTTCTTAGCTACAGGTAGAACCCACATTGACATGCAAAAAACTAAACTCACCATGACAGAAAACAATGAGGAGGTAAAATTTAATTTTTTTAAAACTATGAAAATGCCTAACCAAGAGGTGGAATGTTTTGTGGCTAATGTAGTTAAAGGTGAAGCTACAGTTAAACCTAGTATGTGCCATTATTCCTTATATGTTTAATTGGAATCGGAATGGATTTTATTATATTAATGGGTGTTTGGTTTATGGATATATGAGGGAAAAAAGGGAAACAAAAGTAATGATGTTGTTTAGAAAGAGTCTTTATTCTATTTTTTGAATAATATTTTAGAATTTTATTTGTGCAATGGGATAATATTCCACAAAAAAAGAGCTAGTCAAACTATTTACAACTATTATATATTTATTGAAAATCAGATACGACAAGACACTGTGTAAAGTAACCATATTCACGTGCCAACAGTTTAAAAAGTGAGAATTTCAGTAACCATTTGAGATGGACAGTGATGATTAAATAGACGTTACTTTGGTCTATAATGAGGATCAGACTTTATTCTTTCAACTACTGAAGCACTAAGCTTGCCTTTCTCTCCATAAGACAAGGTAAAAAATCAATTCTTCCATCTCAAAATTTATTTCTAGATCTATTAAATTGCATTAGTACATCAAAAATCATTTCACCATTTTCGTATTCTGCATTCCATGAGCTTTTAATTGAGCTGCTTTTTCAGGTATTTTGACCATCATCGATAGCTCTACGAACGGCAGCAATAGCTTTGTAGACTTCTGGCTGATGTGATTGAAAGGTAAGTTAAAATTTAGGGCTTTTGATTTTCATGTCTCTTATTTTAGATCTTTTGATTTTCATAAAAATGAAACTTTATTGTATTTGATTGTTTTCTTTTAAGAATTTGGTTTTGGGTTTTGAATGTAAAATTGGAATTTTGATTGAAAAATTAAGATTTTTTTTTGTTTACTTATTTTACAAATTGGAAATAGAAAATTGTTAGTTTCTAATGCTTTTAATGTGGGTTCACTTGGGTTTTATAAGATGTGAGTTGAAGCTGTAGATCTAAAGGGGCGTTGTCTATTGTCTCTGTTTCTAAATAGAGCCGCAAACCAGATTAAGATGTCTTGGGTTGTTGAGTTGAGTTGGTTGTGTTTGATTATGGTGGATTGCTTAATGTTTATTAGGTTTGTGGCCTATAGGAAGATTATCCTGTTGGAGTATTTGTCTGTTAGACAGCTTTTGTTACACTCTGGGATTTGGAGTGTTTGCCTGGGAAGTATAGTTAATTGTTTGTTGTTCAAGTTGACATTCAAGTACTGAAATCCAACAAAATAAATTAGGCCTCTCATTGCTTCACTTTAAAGTATTTGAAGTCAAAATAACAAAGTAGGTATTCCTATTGTACACGCGTTTATGAACCATAGTTTTAAGTTGAGGAATAAATTGTAAATGTTGTATTTCTGGTATAGCTATTTGACATAATTGCAGTTAGTTACTTCTTTCCCTACTCATTTTGTTTTAGGTGGTGGTATTTGACTGTTTGTAGTATATTTGTATTTACTTGATTTTGTAAAGTTAGCCTGTACAATTGAAAATCAAATGCATGCTTTCTTTTCCTCTTTGGTTGCTAGTCTATTTAGCTGTTGCCACTCGATTAGTAAACTTTGGTTGGTTAATTGTTTGCAGTTGGAGCTGAGACTGAATGACAAGATTGATTTACTTTTGTCTCAAGTTGAAGGCAAGATATCACTGAGCTGATTGCAGCTAGTAAGGAGAAGTTGGCTTCAGTACCTTCTGATGGTGGTGCTCTTATACACATCTAGCTGCCGTTGCTCCAGCTAGAGGTGTTGCCGCTGCACCTACTGCTGAGGTAAGAAAGAGGAAAAAGTAGAAGAGAAAGAGGAGTCTGATGATGTAAGCTTAATGTTGCTTCATTAATAAGATGTTTACTATAAGCATTCTGCTATTCTTTTACCAATAACAAGTAATCTGACTGGTCCTGTGTTTTTCCTTGCAGGATATGGGCTTTAGTCTTTTCGACTAATTAAGTAGATCAAAGTGCTGGTCTTTTTCATTTAAATGTGTTTATTTGCTTTTGTTTCTGTTTAGTTTTAGTTGGGTATTAGGACTTTTCTATGCCATATAAACGTTGAAAAGTAGCTGCAAATTCCTTAGGTACTCACATTTTTATTTACTCATACTACTTGCGTTTCAATTTTACCTACACTTAACTTCTGCAATTGCACACTTCTGATTTTCAAGTTTCGCGCCAAGTTGGAAAGCAATGCACCATATCTGTTGTTTAATGTATTATGATAGAATTTCATGCTGTTGTGTTTACTTCTTCTTTTTCATGAATAGACATAAGGTGCAAATCTCCAACCCATTCTGTGTTAGACTCTAACAATTATGTACAATGCTTGGAAAGTTACTTTAGTAAGGTAACTTCATTAACAAGTGAATAAGAACGGGACAATGTTTATAACGTTGTGATTGCAACTAATATTTACTTTTTTTATGTAGATGAATGATCCATCAAATGAACCTGCTGACTGGAAAACCAATCCTGAGTTGTTAATTACATTCATTAACATATTAGTCGAGCTTAAAAGGGATGGGTCGTGGGATCCAAAGCATAAAACACCATCCAACTGGACGCATATTACTAAGACAATAAATTCAACATGTGGAGTCAATTTGAAGACTGGGCAATATTCGTCAAAGTACTATAGGCTTATGGAAGAATGGAAGATATATTCTACCCTTATGGCAAAGTCTAAAGATGCAATAACCGGTTTAGGTGTCAATTGGGAACTCTTGTGCTTCTAAGTCTCTTCACAACATTGGATGACTTTAATGCAGGTAGCCAATCAATGTGACATGGAACTTGAATTTTAATTTCTAATCCATACCATTCCAAAAGTAGTTTCAAGCCCTTAATATTTAATTCATTGATGATTTTTTTTTAAACAAAATCAGTAAACAGCAAATTCAAACAATTCAATAGGGGAAAAAGCTGCGCATTGTACATCATCTTGGATGAGATATTTGAGGGCAAGACAGCCACCGGTTCTCAAGCCTACTTATCATTCCAATCACCTCAACCTTGCAAACAGAGGCCTAGGGGTAGCTTTTGCACTAAACATGGAAAATGGAAGGGGAAATCTGATACTTCTTTGAATTTTGAGGATGAAGAGGTTTACACTCCTTCTTATGTTGAGGAACCCATCCGTATAAGTACAAAGGCCTCTAAAAGACCTGCATTTAGCCTAGATAATTCTTCTCAGGAGCACTAAGTCAGCTAGGAGTAGTGGGGATCCGTTCATAGAATGTGCAACTAATACATCTAAGTTGTCAAAGATGCCTATTGAGGAGAGACAAGCTCGATGTCAGATGGATGAAAAGTACTCTTGTGAAAAAGCCATGGCAGCTCTTAACGCGCTTGGAAAGGAGCTGCCGAATGCTAATCAGTTGGCATGTATGAACCCTTAACTTTGTGTCACCTGAATGGCGCCAAATGTTCCTTAATTCTGATCAAGCCTTCCAATGCTATTGGGCTGAAAACATTTTTAATCTTCTTCCTTCGACTCCACCATTTTGAATTGTGCTCCACTGCATGTTTATTGATATTAGTTGTGCTAAGAATGTATCTGTATTTGAAAGACCTTAGAAAATCGTGTGTATTTGTGGAATTAACTCATTTCTGGCTTTTCGTTATAGGAAGTTTAAGGTCTTTGTTATTAATTGTGAGCTTATTTTATTTAGGTATTGAAAGTCAACACAATGATCAGGCTGATCAAATATACTATTTGCAAATCTTGCAGATCAGCAAGTATCTTGTACACATCTAGATGTGTATAAGAAATAGGAATTTTCTTTATTCTTATTATGTTTTAAGTACACATAGATTTAAACACACTTTAGATAACTGGACATTACCTCCTTTGTCTTTATTCATGATTGACAGTCAATTCCGTTACTGAATTTATTTCAAAAAAGAACATGTACTTATGTAGACTCATAATGGCAGGCCCCTCACATTATACAAATAAGAATGACATGTATGATTCATCCGATAAGGATGATGAGTTGATGGAACTTGCCACAGTGGTACTGTTTGGTTCAGGAATCGGGATGCATGCAAGTCCACCATTAAGAATTCCTTGTAGGACATCGGCTTTGAACGGATGTGCATGGGTTGATGAAATCTTACATGGCCATTTCACACGTATTATGGAAAATTGTAGAATTATAGTCGACATGTTCATGAAGCATTGTGATATTCTCGTGGTCTACGGATTTGTTTCACAAAACCCCCAAAAAGGAGTACAAGTTGAGGACTATACTTTGCCATGATATTGATTTTATTGAGTCACAATCATCGCCAACGCTCATTGTCTAAGCAGTTTCAACATTCGACTAAAACTATCAAAAGAAATGTCAAACAAGTCATAATAGGTCTTTGTGGGTTTGGCAAACGCATTATAAGGCCCAGGCAACAAGATGAAGTACATCCAAAGATCCTTAACGACCGCAGGTTCTTCCCATGATTTCAAGTGAAAACAATGCTTTATATTTTATGATGCATTCATGTGGTGCTATATCCCTAAATTTTCTTGATTTTTCTCAAGCACTATACTAAAGTGAATTTGTATACAAGCAGAATGTTGTGAGTGCACTAGATGGAACACGTATTTCGGCACATGCACCACCCGAAGAGCAAGTGGCTTATACAAATAGACATAGCCAACAATCACAAAATGTGTTAGCAGTTTGTGATCATGATTTGCACTTCATGTTCATGTATCCCGGTTGGGAAGGTAGTGCACATGATGCTACAATGTCAGATGGGGCTTTAAATGGGCCACACCATTTTCCAATGCCACCGCTAGGTTAGTATTTCTAAACTTTGTATCTAAATACACGTTCTATCTTTGCACCAATTACCAGCCATAGTACATATATACAGACTTAAGCTCACAACACTGTATATTTATTTCTAAGGTAAATCTTACTATTTGGTGGATTCAACATATAGAAACATCCCTGGGTTTCTAGCCCCATACTAAGGACATGTTGCAATCATAGGAGGTAGTGACCGTAGGGGCCGTGGGGGTTTCCAAACCCCTAAAGAGCTATTTAATCAACGTCATTCATCACTTCTCAATGTACTTGAAAGATGTTTTTTTGTGTTGAAAAATTGATTCAAAATTCTCAAGGACCCGATGCAGAATTATAAAATTAGTACCTAGATACAGATTGTTATTGCATGTTGTCACAATTACATTAGAGATGAAATTTTAGAGGATTTATTCTTATCAGTGGAAGGGCAAGAGATTAATGATGGAGAGGAAGTTGCAGTACCGCCGATTCTAAACATCCAACCTTTGAACATCCCATAGTCATTTATAACGCAGTGGATAACAATGAGGGATGACATGGCCCAAGGAAAGTGGGATGCTCATCGGGGAAGAAGACCTTGATAATTTGTACTGTGTGATAATTTGTAATATGCCATTTCATCATGAAACTTCATGGATTCAGTTATTGTTGCCACTATTAACTTTGGATTTTGTAATTTATTACTAGTGTGTAACGTGCAATAACATGTTCACTTTTAATTATGTCTGCTAATCCTTTTCAGTTGGATTGTGTTAATTATCTTTGGATACACATGACCCATCCCCTGTATAAGAGAGACAGATACTCCATTTAGAATAGGTGACACATTGGAGAGTGCAAAAGCTACCCCTATCCCTGTCTCTTATACACATTAAAGATGTGCAGTACAACACCATGTGTTTTGTAAACTTATACAGCACAAACTTTTAAAGTTAAGGAAATGGTTCCGTCAAAGGAACTGTAGAATTCCCACCTATCAAAACAGCTATTGTTGAATATTATTTTACGTATCAAACAATTATTCATTATTCTACAAAAGTCAACCAATATTATTTTCAAATTAAGTTCTACTATTTGCGAAAAAGTGGTTGTCCAAACGGAACCAATGATATTCATAGATGTTGTGCGGTTGAATATTATTATATATGATATGATTATATGAGAATGAAAGTGTTACAAATACTACACTTTATTCCTCACATGTAACTTGGGTATCAAATTAGTTAACTCATTAATACAATGAAACCCATTATGATTTCAAACCAAACAAATGAAAGGAAATGACATAAACTCATATCGATAGTAGAGTTTTTTATTTCCATTCTGATTTCAATTTTCGAGTGCAAAACAAATATATCCTTAATATTCATTAGCTTTTGAAATTTGACACTTCATTTTCATATAATCATTTCCGTAATGTTCTATTGAACAACATCTAAGAATATATTGGATTGGTTGTTTTGTCTAATTTTTTGCTACTTTTTACATTACTATTCATTTTTTTGCTACAGTGTTGAAAGATATGTTTGGTCAGCAAAAAGATTTTTTGGTCACTTCTTTACTTTTTCTTCAAAATACTATTCATTATTTCACAATTCAAAATTTTTTTCACTATTCATTACTTACACTATTCAAGCAATTATTTAAACTATTCTTTACATATATACATATTTTACCATTCATAAATATTAGCATTAATTTTTTGTATAATTCATCACTATTTATTGGTTTGAATTTTTTTGGTAAAAAAAAAAAGGAATGTAGTTTTAGATTTCCGAATCTAAGTTGAGAAATCTGAACTATGGGCGAGAAAAGTAGACTTTAAAGAGTGTATAAAGTTTAGATTTCTGAACGTAGGTTTGGGAGTCCGAACTATGGGATAGAATGTAGAGTTTAAGTATATTTCAGACTTCTGAACCTTGGTTGGGGATTTAGAACTATGAGCAGAAAAGTGAAATTTAAAATAGTTTATAGAGTTCGGAATTCCGAACCTATGTTGGGGAATCCAAACTATAGACAAAAAAGTGTAAAATTTAAATTATATTTTTTATTTTGCATTAAATAAATACATATAACAGCATGCGCATACGTGCATATCTTATTTTTTTGAGATTAGAATTTCAAATGATAGAAGACAACTACCTTTGCGTATGACTTTTAATACATGATTTATGGTTACAAAAAAAAAGTGAATAGGATTATGTATTTTGATACTAGTAATTTTATTTGACTTTCGTATATGTATTTTATCTTTTAGTATAAAAAAATATACTAGAGTAAATTTTAAATTATATTTTTTATTTATATTATTACATACATGTTTAGCATACGTATACGTGCACATCTTATTTTGTGAGATTCGGATTTCAAATAATGAGAAGGCAACTACATTTGAGTGTGGTTTTAATGTTTAGTTTGATGATGCAAAAAAGAAAGTGAATAGGATTATGTATTTTGATATTGGTAATTTCGTTCAATTTTTGTATCGTTTTTTTGTCTTTTAGTATAAAAAACCAATTCAAACACTTATTTGTAAAAAATTATTTGCATGTTTCACAATCAAAACAGAAATTATTCAAATTATTTTAATTTTTCAAATAATTCAAATAATGCGCCAAAATAATATTCTAAATAATGCAATCTATAAAGCTCATTGCTTTTGCTTCTCATTTCTCCCCTCATATACTCTATTTTTAAAAAATTAAAAACATTAAATTTTATAAATAAAAAATTAAAGCTACTCAACTTGTTTGAGACTTGAGGTTGGTCTAATGATAAACAAACAAACAAAAATATTTAAAATAATCAGATAAATTTTAAAACTATACCACTCAGCTCATTTAGGAGGTGTTTGGTTTATGGGTATGAGAGGGGGGAATGGGAATCAAAGTTAATGATTCCCAAAGATGTTGTTTAGTTGAGTACTATGGGAATCATTCTATGGGAATGAAAGTGTTAGAAAATGCCTACTTTCATTCCCTACTTGTGATATGAGTTTCAAATTGAGTAACTCATTAACATAATGAGACTCATCCCTATTTCAAACCAAACAAGTAAGGGAGAATAATATAAACCCATACTAATAGTGGAGTTTATGATTCCGATTCCGATTCCGATTCTGATTCCCGATTATGAACCAAATACCTCCTTAGACTCTCCAATTCGCCTTTGATAAAGCTGGCCACCTGGGGAAGGGTTCTGCTCTTTTCTCCTTTTGGTTTCTTCCTTCCGTAACTTTCAAATAACTCACCTAAGGAGTGTTTGGTTCTAATAAGAAAATTGGAATTGGAATCCGAATCGAAATCAGAATTAAAATCAAAATCATAAATTTTATTATCATTATAGGTTTATGTCATTTTCTATATTTATTTGGTTTGAATTTTGATCAAGGAATGAGTTTAATTATGTTAATAAGTTAATGAATCTGAAATTCAAATTACAAGTAAGAAATGAAAGTGAATGTTTTTTAATACTTTCATTTTTATAAAATGATTCTTATAGTGATCAACCAAACAATATATATAACTATTATTAACAAATACCTTGTCTCTTATACAAGGTAGGATGTGTGAAATAATACACGATCTTGTTATTTGAAATATTATTTTAAATATTGTTTAAAATAATTTGACTATAACTTTTGAGATCAATTTTAATAAATAGAGATAGAAAAACGTGTTCAATAACCTACTTCTTTAAACAAAATTAAAAGAAAAAGGGTTAATTACACTTCACCCTCTCGATTTGGCTCCATAAAAATTTAATCATCATTTTATCTCTTTGATTAACGGTCAACAGAAATAATCAGTTTGACTATCAATCAATGGTATCAAATGACTAACATGGTTTTAATATTTAGTTGATAGACTATTTTACTATTTTAGAGCAAAAGAAAATATTTTTATTTTATTATTACTCTCCTATTGAAGATAAAAGTGATATGTTATAATTCACAACTTGAGAAAATATTGAAAAAGTAATTTTCTATATAAAAAGGAAAAAAAAAAAAAAAACTACTAGTGAAAGAACCATCCAAGCATAAATGGAACATAATTTGAAAAAATAATTTGTGCATTAACGAATTTATACTTCAAATATGGTAAAGTGCACCTGCATATACACATGAAAATACCTCCACCACTTTATGCTAAACTAGCAACAATATGAGTTACATAATTACCAATGACTTAAATTAATTTAAGATTTTAATATTTAAATGCTAGATATTTTTCTTTTTATTTAGTTTCTTCGGCTTTATACGACAATCTAAATTTTTTTTTTTTTTTTCATGTCATGTACTGGACACAAGTTATTTTTTTCTAATTGAAAGGAAATACTAACATAATTACATAAATAATATTTCTTTTGGCATCAATATGGTAAAAATAGTTGGAGGTTATTTCAGTTATTTTGTCTCCTTTGACTAACTTTTAAATTAATTGCTCTTTTTGACTGTTAGTATTGTTAAATTTTTTAGAGGGCAAGTTGAAACAAAGTCCATATTACAAGGGCATAGTGTGTAATTAACCCTGAGAAAAATGGAAAATCCAGCGTGTTGATGACCGTCACGTCATGTGGAACACCTCACCTTGTTGCCGTTCTGCTTAAAAGCTTCAAAAAATGTTCAGATTTATTTCTCTCTGCCATTTTTTCCCCCAATTTTCCCAAACCATCTCTCTGTGAACCCTTCCCGACTTCCTATTAATCAAGCCCCGTAATTACACCCTACTCTAGAACCACGCTAGATCCCTCCGATCAGTTTCCGGCTCGATCTCCCGCTCAATACGTCGGAAAATCCTCTTCTGTTTTCCGTTAATTATTTTCCGGTTCCAAATCTATTCGTTTTATAATAGATCAGACTAATGGCTCCGGTTTCCGCTTTGGCTAAGTACAAGCTAGTTTTCCTAGGGGATCAATCCGTCGGCAAAACTAGTATTATCACTCGATTCATGTACGACAAGTTCGATAACACTTATCAGGTACTACGATCTGATTTAATTGATGATTTATATTTTTCGTACATTTTTCTGTTGATTTTACGTTTTTTTTTTTTTTTGGCTTAATTAGTTGATAATTAAGTGATCATCTCGTGATTATTATGCGTTGTGATCTGATTAATTTAAATATTGTGCTATTCTTGCTTTCTTAGGTAATTGGTGTTATTAGTATTAATATTTAGAATAGGAATGGATCTGAATGATGAGTATAATACTGCATGCGTCTTAGTTGCTGATTGAGAAGTCTGAGTGGAATTAATAAATTGTGAGAATTTTCTTGTTATTAAACTTTATTAAATCTGCACAGCTGGTAGATGTTATCCCGCATTCTCGTGGAAAGTATCATTTCTGGATATGATTTCTGTGTTTGGTAGTTTCTTCATTTTTTTAAGGGTTTTATAAGAGGATAGTTGAACATTGCGCAATTGTGCTTGCTTGATCATCGAAACCTCATTGTTTAGGTTGACTTTTCCTGTGCTGGATTTGGTTCTAGAATGGCTGTAAGAGAATATATGCATGCAATTTTTATCTATTATTAGTTTCATTTTTTCCTAACTATACCTATTGGCAACTTGCACATTGATTTAGTACATGTGGGAACATAGCAGTTTACCTCTGAGTGGGATCCGAAGCAATGACCCATCACAAAATAAAACTGAAAAGGTTCATTGTCATGGTCCTTGTTTGCAACTGGGTATACTCCTGTAAATCTAGGAGCCTTGAAGACCATAGATTGCAGCATTGAATCAATGCTACATCAGGAACATACTATCCTACTATGATTGTTTAATTTGAAGGGATCTTCATTTTCTTGTATGAGATCTCAAATTTGATATTCTGGCTGAAAAATTGAGTTTCAAGTTGAGGCTTTGGAACATATTTCCCAGAAGCTCACAAATAACCTAACATTTTCTAGTGTAACCCTTGTAAATTTACACAAACACCAAGAAAATCAGCCCCAATTATTTCTTTTATCATCGTTTCCCGAGACTATTGTTCCCTTGTTTGCAAAGAAGAGATGGTTGTTACAGATTGGAGCTTAGATTTTCTTTTTAGCAACAAGAAATGAGTTCAGCTAGCAATGGAGATCTTAAAGAAACTATCGGAGCCTAGCTGTACTTTGTCCTAAAAATAGGGTGGTTGTAATCTTGAAGTTTTCTACTTGATCTGCCTATGTTACAGTTGGAGAGAAATTGTTCTTTCCATTTGCTTAGCAATCAGATATAAGCAAACTGCTATGAATGTAGAACTTTTTAAATAATGTTCTATAGATTTTAATGTGCATTCTTGTTTTTGACTGGTTATATCCAAACCCTGATGTGGCAGTTTTTTGTTACAAATCTTTGCATTCTGTAGCCTTTGTTGAATTGTTTCTTTACCTTGTACCTTCAGTTATTAAGATATTTTCTTTGAACTTTACTGTTCTTCTTGCTTGGTTATGTTAATGCTTATCTGCACGATGGTGTCCTGCCAACATATTTTTCCTTTTTTACTGCAATATCAACTATTAAATGCCTGACTAAAATAAGGGAAAAACATTTTGCAGTTGTATTACTTCATCTTGTCTTTTACCATAAGATGGACTTTTAGTTTGATTCTTCCTCATCTGCCTTTGAGCACTGATTCTTTATGTCTGTTCATATTTTTAAATATGTCTACACACAGATTGGCATAAGAATTTCTATCCAAGACAATGTAGGGAAGATCGAACATTGCTACCAGGGTTCATAAATCATTCTTTATCCCAGATAAGAAGGGGGGAAAAGGCTATGCGTGTATTTGAGACTTTGTATGGTGTTGTAGCAGTTCTGTTGCTGGCATTTTTTGCTTTGCTAGTGTTTACAGTTTCGGTTATTCAGAGTCTGTAATGTCATCAACACATTAAGAAAGGATGATGAAGCTTGGACAATAGCATTTTGTGGTGCCAATTGGTTGTTCTAAATCTTGATTGGTTGCCTTAAAGTATGTTTCCTGATATTATGTCAAATTCTTATTTGTTTGTCCAACGACTGGTCTGCAATGTTGGCTTGCTGCTTATGAGGGTTGGGGAAGTTCTGTGTTTGGTATAGGGGGGTCTTAAATCTTGCCGAAGGGTTTGAGATTAGAATAGGAGTTTAGTTGTGATTTTAATGTTCTTCCTTTGGTGTAGTTAATGTGATTTGAAACTCAATTGCACCTGATTAAATATTAGTTATGGGTGGGTTTTGGGACAACAATTGCCTTGTGAATTTGGTAGGGTTGTGCAGTTGTTTGATGTCAATTTCCTATTTCTCAACATAAGGTTTGTTACGAGATATAGTTTTAACTTTCTGTTGTAATGATCGTATAGGGATACTGCTGGACAAGAAAGATTCAGGAGTCTTATTCCAAGCTATATTAGGGACTCCTCTGTTGCAGTCATCGTATTTGATGTTGCAAGTATGCCTTCTTTTCTCTTTTTAGTCTTTCTGTTAGATGGTTGATATATTTGATTTCTTTCTGGCTGAGTTTGATGTATTGCTAGTTAGGTAGAATAAACTATAGAATACTGTATACAGTAACATGCAGCATTCTAGCTTTTTCAGTAGCATGACATTTCTAATTTTGTAGTTTTGATAATGAATCCCCCAAGTACTGTTCCTTTTCACTGATGTTCCACATGACGTGACGGTCAAGATACGATCATTACAACAGAAAGTTAAAACTATATCTCGTAACAAACCTTATGTTGAGAAATATCCCTGTGACATATAACATCTGCAACAATAAGAGACAGGGAACTGCCTTTCCTAAACACTTCATCTAGTGTGGATCAGAGACAGCATCTGAGAGAGGCAGTGATGTCATCATTGTCCTTGTTGGAAATAAAACTGACCTTGTGGATAAGAGGTAATGATGATTTTCCTTTTCTAGTTGGAACACATTTGGGCAAGATTAAGGTTCATTTATGTATCTCTTTCAAAGAAATATTTTTTAACGTCATTTTTCAAGTAGTTGGCTTTTCAATCATGAATTTGAAGTTGAAACTGTTGAGCAATTAGTACTTTCCTGTCATTTGTTCTATTCATAAGCTGTGGGAAATATAGACAAATTTGATATGTATGATGTGCACCAACCTACTTTATTTCCATTTTTGCACTCATTTCTTTGCATTTTCTTTTTATTAAGCAGTCTCACTGCTTAGAATTCCATCAGGCAGAAAACCTCAAAACTAGTATTCGAGTTTTTTATGCTATTTATAGCAAACATTTTGCCATATATAGCAGATCATTTTGCTGTAGTTAATTTATTGTGGTTTTCTAATGGCTGTTATGAGGTTGAATAACTTATTCCAAAATTAGTATAGATCAATCCTCTGCATTGATCATCCCAGGGCTAATTTCTAAAGCACTGCTGGAAACTTAGATGTTTTATTTTATTTTATCTTTTTTCTGATCCTAATCTAAGCAAATGAGCAATGAACAATTGCTGTCTTAGTCTGCCTGTAGCTGGTAGGTTTGAGGACTTAGGGTGCAGATAATCGAATATCGACTTGAGTTGGGTAGTGATATTAATTGATTATGCTTGTTAGAAAAAGGAAGGATGAATGGCAGTATGGTAACTTGGGTGTGAGAATCTTATGTTGAATGTATAATTTTGTTTGTTAACTCTCCAAAAGAAATATGATGGAATTTCACAAACAATAATGGCTTGGCTTTTATTAGAATCACATTATCCTTTGGGTTATAAACAATCGTATTGCACAAATTCACTATGTATTGTTTCCAATGGTAAGCAAGTTATATCCTAATTTGAATATACTTGTGGGATGCACGTTATTGTTTTCCTCCTCTAATATGCTCCATTTGTGTATGGCTGATATTTTAGACAAGTATCAATTGAGGAAGGAGAGGCCAAAGCTCGTGATCTTAATGTTATGTTTATCGAAACTAGTGCAAAGGCTGGATTCAACATCAAGGTAATTTATCATTTCATCTGTTGAGGTCTTTTGTGAAATATCGAGGTTGGATGAAAATGCTATTGAAACGTGTATTCGGTTACCAAAGCACTTTATACTTTATTTGGTTTTGTTTTTTGTTCTTATTGAAGTATTGCTTCTTAGCTATGAAGATGATCAGATGTCGTAAATTTGTGACACTTTGTCATTATTAAACCTATTCTACGTCATCTTGTTTGCAGGCATTATTTAGGAAAATTGCTGCAGCCTTGCCAGGAATGGAGACACTTTCTTCAGCGTCTCAAGACACATGGTTGATGTCAACCTGAAGTCACATAGCAACACAAATGCATCTCAGTTCCAACAACAATCAGGAGGATGTGCCTGTTGAATTGTTGATTGAAGGCAACATCTGCTTCTTTTCCTGTATTATTTCTTTGTCCCATGAAGTGTCTGTAAATTTCTCCATAGTCTTTTATAGCATTTTTTTTGGTGTGGTCGACCATCTGGGATTTTGAACGCAAATGTCAGGATTTTGTTGATTATCGGGGATTTTTTTTTTTTTTTTTTGGAGGTAACCGTCATCATCATCAGAGATTTTGAACCCAAGTGTCGGCAATTTGTCATTTTCCCTAGCTAGTTACAGTATTTGTATGCATCTGTGTATGATCGACCATGTGTAGATTTATAATCAAATTTTGGCCCTTTGCTGCCAAATTTCAGTCAGAGATAAATCTGCATTCATACTTTTAACAGAGATTCGTAATTCAAATTTTGATTTAGATTTTGTCAAATAAATGGTGTTTGGATATGCTGTGAACTGGTTTTGGGGTGGTTTTGATGTGTGATAACAGCAGCTGCCATTGATGCTAAGATTTATTTCTTTAAAAGAGAGTACCCATTTCTTGATATTGGATGCTGTTCGGTAGAGCACGGCGAGTTTAATTTGTGACTTTTCAAGGAATGGAAGATTTTCTTGCAAACAAATTTAGTATTAGACCATAAAAAACTAAAGTTAATAGTTGCACGTCTTTATACACGTATATCATTCCATTAATGAAAATACTGTGCTGTGAAACATCGAAAATTTTACTAATAAATTATTCTTAAAAAATTATCTTTTTTATTAAATAATTATTTGTACGAATGGATAAAAGAAATAATTTTATAAATTATTGGAAAGAGCTATTTCTAACAAAAATAATTTTTATTAGAAAAAATTAATAGCTATTTTATCGTTAAAAAAAAGACATTTTATTAAAACCTACTTTATTTCAAACTAAATACAAGGATACATAACTAATTTGGTCAAAACAATATTTATCTCATATATTTTAAAAGTATATATACTGCTTTATTATCATAACTATTTTTTAAAAAAAGAATTTAAATTCTACTGAGATAAGCGGGAGATATTGATGTTAAATATCCGATTTATAAGAATTTAACTAACTTTCTGATCACATTCTTATCTGATTGATGTGTTAGTCGATGGCCAAAAAAAAAAACAGAGAGAGCTAAACCAAAAAGTCATAAGAGAGTGAAGGATAAGAGAGAGGGAGGACATATAGAAGAAGAATCTTACCATAAGAGGAAAACCAAGAAGATGAAGGAGAATAAGAGAGAATGAACACCTATGGATTTTGGGAGAAATATTCTAATTGAGGTGAGAATTGTTCAGTTATTTTATGATAAATCGGTATATTCATGTCTAGGATTATTTATATATGGGTTTAGGATGAAAATAACGTGATTAAGAATCGATTTGATAGTATAGAATTCCCTTATTAATGTAGTAAGTTAAAACTCGTAATTGTAGACAGATTTGCGCAATTTTTGTTAAGATATCATATTTTACTAGTGTGTAGAAAATGCGGATTTGGTCTCCATTTATTGTGTTAGAAACTAGACTCACAGATGTATAAGTTTCACGATCTAGTTCATTGTGTATTAATATAAGTAAATTTTCTAAGTTGGAAGAAAATCTCATCTAGAAAGCACTGCACACTTGTAAGAAATTAGATCTATCTTGGTGTCGGAATATAGGAATTGATTACCGTTTATTACTTGTACGGGTTTAATTTGGTATAAAAACCTCTTTTTAACTTGTTTTATACTGAATTTGGTGAAATTCAAAATTAACCAAAAATCAGCACTGATGACTTTGGACAGATTTGTCTTTGTTTATGTACTGAGTTTTGAATAATTTTTGAATAAAGTATGATCTAAATCTTTGAATTATTCCTTTATAAAGTTTATTATTTTATATTAAGTTTCCAACGGTATAAAGAACATGAATTTTGGAGTTTTGTAAGTCAAAATATGATAATTTTAGTGAATCCTATCTATTTTGGAAATTTGTATTCATGAACTTGTCATGATTATGTAAATTTGAGACTAAATCTGGATATATTAGAGTAAAAATGTGATAAAAATATCTTCACTAGAGTTATAGAATTCTAAATCTAGTTGACAAAGGTATAAAGCACGCAATTTTTAAGAGACATGTATTTCAAGATTTGTTCGTTTTAGTAAACATACTAAAGATAAAATTAGTGTTTTACCATGACTTTATATTGAAGAGATCAGTATGAGTTTATTTTGTTTGTGAATTATTTCTGGGCATGGGAAATTAAGAAAAAAAAGAATATTTAGGAAAGTTGAGTTGAGACATGGAATTTGGAGGCATTCGAGAAAAGTAACTCTTACTTCCTCCATAGAATTTGAAAAACGTGTTTATTAAATTTGAAAAACATGTTTATGAAATGAATGATTTTTAAATACTATTTTCGTGTGAGGAAAACCTGAACCATATGCATTATGTAAAATTTTAAATGTTTGGCATGTCATATGATTATGATCACGCATGATATTACATGTTATGTTTCACATTTTATGTTGGCTCTAATATTATGAACATGTTGATACTGATGAACCATGATTCATCTTTCATTAACTGCAGTAGTTCGGATTGGACTGTTGACTCATGTTATGAACCAACTGTGTCGGTACAAGGTCGGCCCTTTGGTTATGTTACGTTTATGGTCCAGTATACTCAGTTGGGTGCCGGGATAACTTTTTCTTGTGAGGTAACACTAGACTGAGTATTCTGTGTCAGTTAAGGCATGAAAACTAGTAGATGAACCAAGTTATTTTGTTTATAAAATTTAAGAAAGGCACGACATGCCTATTTATTATGTGAAATTATATATGTTTTTGATCATGTACATCATATTTTTTCAAGCTATGTATGTAGTAATAAGTATGCATGTTTGCATGTTTTAAAAATCCTTTTTATGCATATGTATGTATAAATATATATATGGTTTGCCGTGGAGAAGGTATAGTTACTGCTGGGCTACGTTTTGCTCGCACCTTACTTATTCAATATTTTTTGCAATTGATAGTAAGCATGAGTACGAATAAAGGAGTCGACAGCAGTTGGAATTGGTGATTGCTGTGTGTGCTTATAGAGTTGAAGTTCAAGGCTTTTATTAGCATTTAATTTCTGTTATTAGTATTAAAATTTGAGTTTTTAGTTCAAGGACAAGTTAATCCTTAAGATTTATCTTTTTATGATTTTCTATATTAAGATGAATTTGTATAATTTGCAGGTCTTATTAATTTTTTTTTTTTAGTGAAATACATGTAAATTTTATAGATTAGTTATGATGCCTTATATTTTTCAAGTGGTATATTTGAGAATATGGCGAATGTTGCATTTGAGTTTTAACGGGCTCGAGGCGTGACATTTTCAATGATATCAAAGATTAGGTTTTGATCTCTGTGTGTGTCTTAGGCTAGATGTTTAATATGTCGGACTATAAGACTTACTCGTAGTTAAATTAAAATGAATTGGTAATATAAGAATTTT
Source organism: Cinchona pubescens (assembly GCA_025175665.1). Lineage (NCBI taxonomy): Eukaryota > Viridiplantae > Streptophyta > Magnoliopsida > Gentianales > Rubiaceae > Cinchona > Cinchona pubescens. The sequence continues at coordinate 161,889 of JANKKI010000383.1, read as the reverse complement.
TTATAGCATGTCGATTTTGGTATTACGAAGGTTATAGATAGTATATATTGACTTCACTAATGATATTTTGGATATAGGTCAAAAAGTTTCACTTATAGATAGTGCGATGGTAATTTAAGTTACATGGAAGTTTTGTAGTTATTTTATTAGAATAGTGCATCGGAAACGTAGTGGTTGATCATTTGGTAACCAGTCCAATAAATTTGAAGGACGAAATTTTTATAAGGTGGGTTGAATGTGAAACCCCGAAAAATTTCACTCATAAATGACCTTAAAAAATTATATATTTTATTAAAAAACTATTTTTACGATTCGATAAAGGAAATAATTGTATAAATTATTAAAAATAACCGTTTCTAAGAAAAATAATTTTTATTAGAAAAATTAATAAAAATTATGGTATTGTAAAAAAGGGCATTTTATTAAAACCTACTTTATTTCAAACTAAATACGTATTTACATAATTAATTTAGTCAAAACAATATTTATCTCATATATTTTAAATATATACATCTTAATATATATACTTTCTTATCCTAACTATTTTTTAAAAAAAGAGTTTAAATTTTATTGAGATAAGCATGAGAGATTTATATTAAATATTCGATTTATAAGAATCCTATGTTATTTTAACTAACTTCCTAATCACACTCTTATCTGACTGACGTGTCGATGGCAAAGAAATAGAGAGAGAGACAGAGATAGAAAGAGTGAAACCAAAAGGTCACGAGAAAGTGAAGGATAAGAAAGAGGGAGGAAATATCGATGTTAGGAAGTAAAAGAAGAAGAATCCTACCATGACTGGAAAACCAAGAAAATGAAGGAAAAGAAGACAGAATGAACAACCATGAATGTCGATGGCAAAGAAATAGAGAGAGAGACAGAGATAGAAAGAGTGAACCAAAAGGTCATGAGAAAGTGAAGGATAAGAGAATTTCATGTTATATCGATGTTAGGAAGTAAAAGAAGAAGAATCCTACCATGACTGGAAAACCAAGAAAATGAAGGAAAAGAAGACAGAATGAACAAACCATGAATTTCGGGAGAAATATTCCAATTAAGGTGAGAATTATTTTGTTATTTTACGATAAATTGGTATATTCATGTCTATGATTGTTTATATATGGGTTTAGAATGAAAATAACATGATTAAGAATTGATTTGATAATATAGAATTTGTTAATTAAGGTAGTAAGTTAAAACTCGTAATTGTAAACAGATTTGCACAACTTTCGTTAAAAGATCGTATCTTAGTGTAGAAAATGCCAATTTGGTCTCTGTTTATTATGTTGGAAACTAGACTCACAACCTTTAAATTGTATAAGTTTCATAATCTAGTTCTTTGTGTACATTAGATAAAAAATGTCTAAGTTAATAGAAAAATCCATAACTGAGATTTTCTAGACAGAATTCATACTTGTAAAAAATTGGCTATATCTAATAAATAAAATATCGGAATTGATTACCATTTATTGAGTTTTAAACTAGACTTGTAGGGGTTTAATTTGGTATAAAACCCTCTTTCTAACTTCAATTTATACTGAATTTGGTGAATTTTCAAAATTGACTAAAAATCAGCACTCATTACTTTGGACAGATTCATTTTTGTTTATGTACTGAGTTTGGAATAATTTTTGAATAAAACATGATCTGTCTTTGAATTATTCCTTCTTAAAAGTTTTAACATTTTATCTTAAGTTTCCAACGGCATAAAGAACATGAGTTTTTGAATTTTGTAAGTAAAGATATAATGCTTTTAGTGAACCCTATCTATTCTGAAAATTTGTATATGAACTTGTGATGATTCTGTAGATTTGAGACTAAATTTGGATATATTAGGGTAAGAATCTAAGAATAATATCTTCACGAAAGTTGTAGAATTCTGAATCTAGTTTACAAAGGTATATAAAGCACACAACTTTTAGAGTTGTGTATCTCAAGATTTGTTCGTTTTAATAAACATTGCTAAAGCTGAAATTAGTATATTTTTTTTCATGACTTTATATTAGAGAGATCAATATGAATTTATTCTTGTTGTGCTAATTATTTCTAGGCATGGGAAATTAAGGAAAATGAGAATATTTAGGAAGGTTGAGTTGAGGCATGGAATTTGGAGGTTTTCGAGGTAAGTAACTCTTACTTCCTTCATAAAATTTGAAAAACGTGTTTATTAAATTTAAAAAATGTGTTTATGAAATGAATGATTTTTAAATGCTATTTTCGTATGAGGAAAACCAGAACCATATGTTTTATGTGGAATTTTAAATTTTTGGCATGCCATATGATTATGGTCACGCATGTTATATGTTATGTTTCATGTTTTATGTTGACTATGATATTATGGACAGGTTGATACCGATGAACCATGGTTCATCTTTTGTCAACGCCAGTCGTTCAGATTGGACTATTGACTCATGTTATGGATCAACTATATCGGCACAAGGTCGGCCCTTTGATTATGTTATGCTCATGGTCCTATGTACTCAGCTGGGTACAGAGAGAACCTTTTCTAGTAAGGCAGTACTAGATTGAGTACTCGATGTCGCATTAAGGCATGGAAACTAGTAGATGAACCAAGTTGTTTTGTTTACAAAATTTTAGAAAGTCATGATATGTTTACTTGTTATTATATGAAATTATATATGCTTTTGATCAAGTACATGATATTTTTGCAAGTAATGTATGTAATAAGTATGAATGTTTGCATGTTTTAAAAATCCTTTTTATGTATATGTATGTATAAATATATGTATGGCTCACCATGAAGGTGGTATAGTTACTTGCTTAGTGACGTTTCGTTCACCCCACGTATTCAACATTTTTTGCAGTTGATAGTAAGCACGAGTATGAATAAACGAGTCGACAACATTGGAATTGGTGATTGCTGTGTGTGCTTATAGAGTTGAAGTTCAAGATTTTTATTAGCATTTAATGTTTGTTATTAGTATTAAAATTTGAGTTTTTAGTTCAAGGAGAAATTAATCCTTAGGATTTAAGTATTTTATGATTTTTTATGTTAAGATGGATTTGTATAGTTTGCAAGACTTATATAATTTTTTTTTTTAGTGAAATACATATAAATTTTATGGATTAGTTAATATGCCTTGTATTTTCGAGTGGTGTACTTGGGAATATGGCGAATGCTGTATTTAGAGTTTTAGCATGCTCAGGGCATGACATTGCTAATGGGATCAAAGCTTAGATTTTGATCTCTGTGTGTGTCTTAGTCTAGATTTTTTAGATGCCGGACTATAGGACTTGTTTATAGTTAAATTAAGATGAATTGATAATATAAGAGTTTTTAGATGCATGTTGGTATTGCTACTAAGAAGGTTATAGAAAGCATATATTGATTCACTAGTAAAATTTTTAATATAGGTCAAAAAGTTTCAATAGTAATTTAAGTTACGTGAAAGTTTTGTAGTTATTTTATTAGAATGGTGTAGCAGAAGCATAGTGATTGATCATATGGTAACCAGTCTAATAAATGTCGAGGTCAAAATTTTTGTAAGGTGGGTTGAATGTGAAACCCCAAAAATTTTCACTAATAAATTACGATTAAAAAATTATCTTTTTTTTTACTAAATAATTATTTTTACTAATGCATAAAGGAAATAATTTTATAAATTAATGAAAAAAACCATTTCTAAGAAAAATAATTTTTGTTAGAAAAATTAAAAATTATTTTATTGTAGAAAGACCTTTTATTAAAACTACTTTAGTTCAACCTAAATACGTATTTACACAATTAGTTTAGTCAAAACAATATTCATTTGATATTATATATATATATATACACACACACTTGATTATCCTAACTATTTTTAAAAAAGGAATTTAAATTCTACTAAGATAAGCATGAGAGATTGGTGTTAAATATTGATTAATAAGAATCCTATGTTATTTTAACTAACTTCCTGATCACACTCTTGCCTGACTTGTTAGTTGATAAAAAAGAAAGGAGATAGAGAAAGAGATAGAAAGAGCGAAACCGAAAAGTCACAAGAGAGTGAAGAATAAGACAGAGGGAGGAAATATTGATGTTAGGAAGTAGAAGAAGAAGAATCCTACCATGAGAGGAAAACCAAGAAGATGAAGGAGAAGAAGAGAGAATGAACAACCTTGGATTTCGAGAGAAATATTCTAATTAAGGTGAAAATTATTCTGTTATTTTATAATAACTTGGTATATTCATGTCTATGATTGTTTATATATGGGTTTAGGATGAAAATAACATGATTAAGAGTTCATTTAATAGTATAGAATTGGTTTATTAAGGTAGTAAGTTAAAACTCGTTATTGCAGACAAATTTTCGCAACTTTTATTAAGAGATTATATCTTAGTATAGAAAATGCCGATTTGGTCTCTATTTATTGTGTTGGAAATTAGACTCACGGACCTTTAAATTATACAAGTTTCATGATTTAGGTAACTATGAATTTATATAAGTAAATTTTCAAATTGGAAGAAAAATCTCATAACTGAGATTTTCAAGACAACACTGCACACTTGTAAGAAATTGGCTAAATCTTGGTATTGGAATATCGGAATTGATTACTGTTTATTATTTGTAAGGGCTTAATTTAGTATAAAAATCTCTTTCTAACTCGTTTTATACTCTCTTATACACATCTTAAATGTGTATAAGAGACAGGCATTGATGATTTTGGACAAATTCGTCTTTGTTTATGTACTGAGTTTTTAATAATTTTTGAATAAAATATGATCTGAATATCTAAATTATTCCTCAATAAAAGTTTTAGCATTTTATCTTAAGTTTCCAACAGCATAAAGAACATGAGTTTTGGAGTTTTATAAATCAAGATATAATGATTTTGGTGAACCCTATCTATTCTCGAAATTTGTATATGAACTTGTGATGATTTTGTAGAATTGAGACTAAATCTGGATATATTAGAATAAAAATCTGAGAATAATGTCTTCACGAAAGTTGTAAAATTCGGAATCTAGTTTATAAAGGTATAAGGCAGGCAAATTTTGGAATTGTGTATCTCAAAATTTGTTCGTTTAAGTAAACACTGCCAAAACTAAAATTAGTGTTTTATCGTAACTTTATTTTGGAGAGATCAATATGAATTTATTCTTGTTGTGAATTATTTCTAGCCTTGGAAAATTAAGAAAAGGAGAATATTTAGGAAAGTTAAGTCGAAGCATAGAATTTGAAGGCATTCAAGGTAAGTAATTCTTACTTCCTTCATAGAATTTGAAAAACGTGTTTATAAATTGAATGATTTTTAAATGCTATTTTTGTTTAAGAAAATCTGAACCATATATATTATGTGAAATTTTAAATGTTTGGCAGGTCATATGATTATGGTCACGCATGTTGTATGTTGTATTTCATATTTTATATTGTCTCTGATATTATGGACGTGTTGATACTGCTAAAACATGGTTCACTTTCCTCAATTGCAGTCGTTTGGATTGGACTGCTAACTTATTTTATGGATTAACTATGTCGGCGCAAGGTCAGCCCTTTGTATATGTTACATTCATGGTCCTATGTACTCAGTTGGGTGCCGGAATAACTTTTTCTAGTGAAGTATATGTACTAGACTGAATACTCAATAGTCAGTTAAGGTATGAAAACTAGTAGATGAACCAAGTTGTTTTGTTTCGAAATTTTACAAAGTCAAGGCTTGTCTACTTTTTATGTAAAATTTTATATGTTTTTGATCACGTACATGGTATTTTTGCAAGCTATGTATGTAGTAATAAGTATGAATGTTTGCATGTTTTAAAAATCCTTTTTATGTATATGTTTGTATAAATATATGTATAATTCACCACGGAGGAGGTATAATTACTTGCTGAGTGACGTTTCACTCATCTCACATATTCAATATTTTTTACAGTTGATAGTAAGTACGAGTACAAATGAAGGAGTCGACGGTAGTTGGAATTGGTGATTGCTGAGTGTGCTTATAGAGTTGAAGTTCATTACTTTTATTAGCATTTAATTTTTGTTATTAGTATTAAAATTTTTGTTTTTAGTTCAAGGAGAAGTTAATCCTCAGGATTTAAGTATTTTATGATTTTCTACGTTAAGCTGATAGTTTGATTTGTATAGTTTGTAGGTCTTATTAATTTTTTTTTAGTAAAATACATATATATATTATGGATTAGTTATGATGCTTGTATTTTCAAGTAGTGTATTTGGAAATACGGCGAATATTGCATTTTGAGTTTTATCGAGCTTGGGGCGTGGCACTCCTATCCAAAAATTTATCATACTTGACTCGAGTCAAGTAATTGTGGTTTATTACAACATTTTAATCAAAGATACTTGCATTTGAAATTATCATATCTAAAATATTCAGAAGGAAAATTTTAGTTGAAATATTGATATTATCCACTTGGGAAAAATTCCTGGATGGACTTTATCAGTGTACGTGACTATGTTATGAATCTCTTGATCCTAAATCAGTCACATCACCATGTGGCTGATTCGTCCATGCACTATTGCATGAATCCGGTCTACCTAAAAATTTTCTTCCACCTAGTAATTTATATATAGACCACCGAATCGAAAACTTGGAATGTTTTATGAAATGACATATTATTGCTATATTTAACACTAACTAATTTCAATTGATTTTAATAATTGAGATTTCTCGTTTATAATTTATATACAAGCCATCGATTCAAAATCTTCACAACTGAAAAGTCATACTAAATAACATGACATATGTCATAGATACGTCTAAACTAAAAGTTTTACCAATTAATTAGAGGATCCTTCTATAATAGGTAAGTATAGATGAGTATACGTAAAGACAAAATATCAATGTCAAATATAATGATGAGTTGCAATCGATCACATATATAATTCAATAAGTGATATGATTTGATGAAATAATTATTCCGATCAATACATATATCACTATAAATGTTTTGATAATCACAACTTTTAAATTCTAAATCCTGATATTTACGCAATAAATTTAAGTCAATAATTTTGACATTCTAAAAATAACTTTAGATACTCCATTTTTTTTTAATGAACCAAAATGATTTAAATATTCATGTAAAGCTTTTACGTCACAAGATTGCCCTTTCCATTTCTAACTTCTAGAAACTTCACTTGTGCATTTGAGACTTTTTTGAGGTAAAAACTAATAAAGCAATTAAAAATTCTCTTTACAAGTTTAGTTATTGTTTTTGAAAATTCATAAGCAATTTTAGAATTTATGAATGTTGACCGATACGCTAGATGTCAGTCATTACAAATATTCTACTTTTTCTAATTAATTTGCATCATGATGCATATCTTTTTTTACGTTAAGCCCCTACTTTACTTATAAACAAAGGGAAAATCGCTGAAATAATTCTTCAACTTTTTTACTTTAGTCAAAATAGTCTCTCAACTTTTTTTGTAGCCAGAATAGTCCTTTAACTTTTATTTTTTAACCAAGATAGTCCTTTTATGTGAAATTTATAAAAAAAAAAATTTATGGTGACTCCACCATAAAAGAACTTTATTGGCTAAAAAATAAAAGTTAAAAGACTATTCTGCCTAAAACAAAAGTTGAGGGACTATTTTGATTAAAAAAGGTTAAGAGAGTATTTTGACTAAAATGAAAAAATTGAGGGACTATTTTGATCCAATTTGCCCTACAAACAAATTAAGAGTCCTTAGTCCACATAGGAGGGCTGTGTACTAATTGATTTGAGGTATAATTTGATATGACATTTCACAACAAAGCTTCGAGAAAATTCTATACGGACATAGTTTATTGCCCACTATTGATTTTTCCAAGTATACATAAAAGTCACAATATCATTTTATTTTGGGTTAAAAGCAACATGCCCCTTTTAATTATTACCTTAGTTGCAAAATACCCCATAAATAATTAGTAATAGGCATTTTACACTCTTGACATGTGATCAACTATTTAAAATATCATTTTTGCTGAAAATTGACCATTATATCCCCAATACATTAGTTAAGTGAATGTCATTTTCTTTTTTCCTTTATTTAAATTCTCTCTCTTATTTTTCATTTTATTTTTTCTAATCCTTTTTTTCATTGTTAAAAAATTATATTACTTCTAATATTTTATTCATTATAACATCTAATTTCACATGTATCTTATGATTTAATTTTTAAATGAAAATATATTATAATAAAATAAAGTATATTTTATTATAATATAGAATTTGCAATGAATTATTAATACTAAAATTAAAGAATAAAAATGTACAAAAAAAGATAGCCTAAAAAATTTAAAGAATTTATTCTAAGAATACAAATAAAAATTGTACATGTAGAGTCATTCGACATATTTTGGCTAAATTTATTGTACTTTATATTAACAAGTTATAATATTTTATTATGCTTTATTATTGTTATGCCAAAAGTAAAAGATTTTACATGAATTCTCATTTCTATAATATATGTTTATGTTAAGAGTAATTTTTTTAAAAAGTTTTTTTTCTCGATACTTATTTTTTTGTAGTTGGTTTGTTTATAATAGTATATCATTAATAAATACACAAACTGTACATTTGTCTCTTATTACTTGTAATATAAAGTATATTTATTTTATAAATTATTTTAATGTAAACATAAAAATTAGAACTTGCATGACCAAAATTAAAGTTCTAGAATTATTTAGTAGTATGGAGATTGTATAGACCCTTCTTAGTCATTTACTAGTAAAATTATTTTGTAGTTGGTTTATTATAATATATTTCAGTTTAAAAATTAAATCAGAAGATGCATGTAAAATTAGATGTTATAATTAATAAATATAAGAAGTAATATACATTTTTTAACAATGAGAAAAGGATTAGAAAAAATAAAATTTTCCTTCTGAGAGAGAAAATAAATAAAGGAAAAAAGAAAATGACATTTCACTTGACTAATGTATTGGGGGTACAATGGTCAATTTCCAGCAAAAATGATATTTTAGATAGTGACCACATGTCAAGGTGCAAAATACCTATTAAAATTATTTAGGGGGTATTTTGCAACTAAAGTAATAGTTGGAGGGGGCATTTTGCTTTTAACCCTTTTATTTTAGTTAAATTCTACAATTTGGTAGAGATTTTTTTCATTATACTTAAAATTTATATAATATAAATTTTAAAAGTACAAAATATTATACCATACAAAATATAAAATATTTCAATCAAATATTTCTCTACAGAGACAATAAATTTTTTTTTTTTTTTTTGTTCAAATGCCAAATGACTCACTCAAGCACTGTATACTCATTATTTTGGCCACAAGATCATTAATTTGTAATGGACATAAGAATCTTCAATGATGCCTATGTTGTTCCGGACAACTTCTACACAAGTATTGGTATTTACTATTTAGTTAAAGGTTGCAATTTTGGTGTTGACCTAAACACGATTTGAATTGATATGTTTTGACATGATAAGAAGTTTATTGTAGGGGTATTTACGAGTTGTGTTATTGGGTTGGCGGTTATTAGGTTTAGGTTATCAAATTTTTGGGTTGAGAATTTAAAAGTCTACCCAATCCAACTAATATAGAAATTCAAGTAAACTCAACCTAAATGTATTCAAGCAAGTTACTAGGATTTATTTGGGTTAAAATCTTAGATATAAAAAAATATATATATATTGCAAGAGCAAACATTACAAAATATATTTTTGTCAAAAAAATGAAATGGTTAAATCAAGAATGGGAAGGGAAAATTATACAATATGTTAGATGAATGTTATATCAAAAATGAAAAGAAAAAAAGAATTATAAGTTAAATGATATTAAAAAGAAAATAATGAAAAAAAATAAGTAAATTATATTTGGGGTATCGGGTTATTGGGTTGGGTTAGGTTTTGTAAAACATAACCCAACCTAACCCAATTAAGTCGGGTAACCAAATCCAAATAACTTGAAATTCAATAAGCCAACCTATTTAAGCATGGCCACAGTTTCGGTTTTGGAACCAGATTGCCTGACACTGGCAGCTTCGGAACAAGAATCGGAGCCAAATTTGAAACCATGGACACAGTTCTGGTTCCAGTTCTCTATTTTTGGAATCGGAACCGGAACCGGCAATATTTAAAAAAAAAAAAAATTATAACTCTCCCCCTACCATTTTACCTATAAATAGGCCCTCCCTCTAATAATTTCAGCACACAATTCTCTCAATCTCTGGGTCCTCTCAAGACATCTAAAAATGTAATAGATTTTTAAAAATGTATCTTTATTTTAATTTTTAATTAGTTGGATAAATGGAACAATAAGGTACTTTACACATCTAAATGTGTATACAATTAGAATATAAATAAAATATAATTTTTTGTTTCTCATTTTAGTTTTATTAATTTTTTTTGTATTATAATTCCTAATTTTTTGTTTTTTTTAATAAAATTCAAAATCGAAACTATGACTGGAACTAGGGAATCGGTTGGTCAGTTCTAGAACCGGAACTAGAACCGTCTCCCAAGATTTCGGTTCTGATTCTGAGGAGACGGTTCCGGAACTCTGGTCATGCCTAAACCAATTTAGCTCCAAATTCATTTGGATTAGGTTGAATTTTGAATTGGGTTGAATTTGAATACCACTAATTTATTGAGTCGTTATTGAATCAACACGTTTATGGCATAAAGCTAAATAAGCTGAGTCAAACTTTAGATTGATACATTAATTCATTAAGTCACTAAATTAACAAGTTTCATTAAAATGCCAGCATAACTTATAATCGTATGGTGCCATATCAATTCGTTTAGGAGCATAAACGAAACTAGAATAAGTTGAACACTCCGGTATTCTATCTAATTTGATTATTTTAACGGGTATATAAATATATTTAAATTTAATTTGTTTAATTTAACGAGTAATTTGAAATTTTAATAGTGTCTAATCAAGTTTGAACCGAATTAACAAAGTTAACAAATACTAAATATTGTTAAACTTTGACTTGATTGTTTGATGAATATAACTTGAACGATCTCTTATCAAAATAGAGTATTGAGCAATTTGGTTCATCTTACCATTCTAGGAGATAGTAATGTCTTTGAGAAATTCTACAATCTTGTGAAAAGAACTATTTTGTTGGATTTAAAGGTTTGTAAGTACATAGATTTTAAAATAAAATATTATACTATATAAACATTTAAAATGTAAAGGGATTATTCCGTCATGGGACAGAAAATTTTCTAATATCTTTTTGTACTTTAACATGAGTTTAAAATTAAACATGAGTTTATTAGAATAGTGCGTATTCATGCTTTTTTTTAATCAAAATAAGTAATATTATATGATATCTTCTCTATCATAATTTTTAAAAGTTTCTATGTCTCTTTTAACCTTCCGCATGAATTGAAGATTGCACCAAAAAATATTTAATTCACGAATTAAATGTTACACTATTTAACCTTACTTATTAAATAGTGATTGTTCCCTATTGCACTTACTAAAGTTGTAGTATTATTTGAATTTTTTTAATTGTAATTTAATGAACATACTTTAAAATCATGAATAATAATGACTTTCATATTAGCTATTTTTAAATACAAGTAGTATTTGTAAATTATAATGAATATATATGAAGTAACTTAAATGAATTAAATACAAACACAACAATAAACTGTCAAAGATGATAAGATTATTAATTCGGTTGGGATTCATAACTTTTGGATTAAGTTTTGTCGCTTTTCTGTAGCCAATAGCCATTAATTAACGATGATGGTCTCTTAACCAATCTAGTCACAGTACTTACAGCACCTATCTCAATTACTCAAAAGTCATACAAGATAAATATTTATATAGATTCGATTTTTTGATCTTATTTATAAATTTTACGGTTAAAATTAAATTTTATAAAATTTTTCTTACATTAACTGTCATAAATTTCATAACATTTAATCCACATCACAAGATTTACAAGTAAAGTCAAAAATTACGTCCACCCAAGTATTTCCCATCTTGAAATATCTGAATTCTGAATGTTAAGTGAGACAGATTTTATATATTGTGTTATTTTTAGCCATTATTTTATTAAAATTATATTAATTAATTTTAATTAATTTTAATTGTTTATTGTATAAAATATAAAATAAATTTTTTTATTTCTTTATGAACCGTTCAAGATTTTATATTTTATATTTGCATCATTCATTATTATATTATTTAATAAATTATTAAAATTAACAATAAATTTGGACTGTTAATTAAATAATATCACAGACAGTAATACAAGATGCATAGAGTAAGCACACACTTAGTCTTGGGTGGATGCTGCTGATTCACCATTCCTCGTCATTCTCTCTGCCGCTCTTTCCTTTGTACTCTCCATTCCCTGCCTCCCTCCCACCATGTCAGGTTACCCGTTTTTCTTGGGTTACGTACATCTGTCTATTTGTACACATCGTATTTATATATAAGCAAAGTTTGCTAGCTTTATATTTTTGCATCTTAGCTGATATTCAAGAGACAGGGATACCGAGATTGTATTTTTTTTTTTTTTAAATTTTAAATTTTGTGAGACCCCTTTTATTTTTGTTCCCAGGGGTTCTGTGGTTTGGTTGATGATCAATATATAAACCTGTATAAAGAGGAGATTGATTGAAAGTTCATTTAGATGATTGTTTTTATTGGTTTGTATCAATTATTCTTAGTTTGCTCCAATCCCCACTTCCACCGGAGTATATGATGACAAAGTATTGAATATTGATTTTGGCAAATCCATCCTTTATAAATTGGTAGACAGACACGCTTGATCTCCCAAAATAGTGACTAAAAATTGGGGGACAGTGGGAAAAAATAAAATTCAAAACACGGGTAACATCGATGCCTAGTTAGACTCGGAATTTGGAGTTTGGAGGACTAGGGATCATTGTTCCTTTTCGTTTGAACAGACCAGTATATGTTGAGGGTCTAACGGGATCTGAAAATATGTGTTAAAAGTGTAAAATCTCACTAGTTGATTAGAACTGTCACTGATGCTGCAATTGGTCGAGGATAGAGCTTGTGTTTTTATCGTGTACATGGGACGGGAATTTTCATGTTGAAATTGGTTTAGTGACTGTGCTGATAAAATTGAGAAACTGGATGAGCCAGAATGATTTTGCGTTGATGAACAGCCATTTGGTGATTTTGGATCTTTATTTGATGTTGGGTAAACTATTAAAATGAATATAACTACAAGGAATAACTTTCATTGTTTCTACTTTTTTATCGAATGAATGAGGGGTTTCTTTAAGTTACTTGTACTTTAACTCAAGATTGAGATCGTACCATTATTGCAAGTGTTTGGTATGGATTTTTAAATTTTTTCGACTCAGATAATTATTTGCTGCTTTGTGTTATCTAGTTGATCATGGGAAATGGATTGGTTAGTATGAGATTTGTTGAGAAGAGGACTACAAATCATCATGTTGGTACGTTATTGTGTCACATGTTGTGTCTGATTAATTTGCTCATTTGCTCTTGAATATGTAACCTAAAATATAAATTTTTTTTAATTTTTCAATGGGATTAATGGCTAGTTTGTAAGAAGTGGAAATTTTGTTAGAAACATAAACAAAAAAGCCAATCTACTGGAGGTAAAAGCAAACTATGTCAGTCAGTTATGTTGAATAAAACTTTAAGACTATTACCACATATGCATCAATGTGAATGTCGTCCTAGTTGTGAAACAAGCTCTATGTACGTAAATGGGATAAACAATATGAAAAATAAGATCCATTGATTTATCCATTAAAACCATTAGAAAAATACAATGAATACATGCAAAAATGTGAACTAACTTTAAAATATTGGTTACATGGTTTAAAGCTCCTCTTTTGAGACCATTTGCATACTACAAAACCTGTTGCATCCTCAATTACTGCGTACTCACCATTTGCGTACTGCAAAGCTTGTTGCCACCTCTTTGAGGTCTTAAATTGGTTCTGTGTTTTATAGTTCCTGTTTTTTACTGCTGCTTTTCTCCTTTTCATTTGGTACACATTTCATGTCACCTGCGATGCAGAACTGAGAGTATCAGAGTAACCGACTCAAAGTGCTTTACAATCATGTGTGCATTTATTGTATTCTAATAAGGGACTCAAATGTTCTAAGATCATGTCTATATTCTCCATATGCTGTCAAGTTCAGTCAAATATGAGATTATCCATATATTGATTTAACTGTGAATTCACTGTACTAAGTTGCAGATTGATCATGATTACTGCTAAATGTCTGTGGTTGATGCTGTAACAGGTAATGAGGAACCAATATTGATGAAAGAGCAATCGTCAACTCTTTGACTGATTCACTTCCATTTGTCAAACTCAAGCGCTGGAAGTGGTGGCTTTTGGTTGCCATCAATATAGTGTTTCTTCTTGTTGGTCAAGCTGCATCTGTCCTTCTGGGAAGATTTTACTATGACAAGGGTGGAAATAGTACATGGCTGGCCACACTTCTCCAAACAGCTGCTTTTGAAAAATTCTATTCATCCCATATGCATTCATTGGCTCCTCCCGCACAACTTCTAATACAGTGAACCCACCTTCTCTTCTTACTGTTTGTTCTATCTACTTTGTCTTTGGAGCAATCACGGCTGGTGATAATATGTTGTACTCGGTTGGACTTTTATACCTCTCTGCCTCTACTTATTCCCTTATTTGCGCTACGCAGTTGGCTTTCAATGCCGTATTCTCTTTCTTTATCAATCACCAAAAATTCACTGCTTTGATTTTTAATTCTGTGGTCGTCCTCACATTATCTGCTTGTCTGCTAGCTGTTAATGGCGAATCTACTAAATGAACCTTCAGGAGTCTCAAAGGGGAAATATGTTATTGGATTTGTTGCTACTCTGGGAGCATCTGTTCTGTATTCTCTCTTACTTTCTCTTATGCAACTTTCTTTCCAGAAAGTTCTAAAGAAGGAAACATTTTCAGTGGTTCTTGAAATGCAAATTTATACATCACTGGTAGCCACTTGCATCTCAACTATCGGTCTTTTTGCTAGTGGACAATATTCAACAGAACATTGCATCCAGAAATGTCTAATTTCGGCACAGATTGACTAAGATATGTTATGACTGTGGTATGGACTGCAGTATGTTGGCAGATTTGTGCCGTTGGTGTGGTGGGTTTGATATTTGTGGTATCATCTTTATTCTCCAATGTTATCAGTACTCTTTCATTGGCAATCACTCCGATTGCTGCACTCATAGTCTTCCATGACAAGATGAATGGTGTTAAGATAATTGCCACGCTTATGGCTCTTTGGGGTTTTACCACTTATATCTATCAGAATTATGCTGATGATATTAAGGCGATCAGGTCACGAGCCAATGCTGAAGGTGACACTAATGATTCCTTGTCCTAATAATTTTGGAAAGGGGGATTGAGTTTTGAAGATAGCCTGTATTTCTCTTTGGAATTATCAAGGATTCATCTTGTGCAAGAGATGTTTCCTCAGTATTGTATTTTTTACATTTGCCATATAAACTTTAGCTTATTTTGGTGATTAAAATATCATATCACTTGGGAACTGATGGATTGATTATTCAGTTCAATTCAATTCGAGTTAAAAGGTTTTACATTTATGTTTGAATCTCTGAGGAAGAACTTTCTGTGTGGACTTGTAGTTTTCAGGAAAAAAGATACCGTGGAACTAGCTTGTTGACCAACACATTTTATCTTTTAGTATCTTACCTCACTTGTCAGTGTGGATAGCAACAGAGAAAATGCTGTGGCATTTTCAGTGGGATGAGAAGGAAGGGGGTAAAAAGATGTACGGTTAGCTGGCTGGAAGGTCGCAATGTTTCCCCTCGAGGAAAGATGCCTATTGTGAATTGTTAAGAAGCTAAGTTGGCTTGCAATGAATAGCAACAAACAGATTGGAATGTAGCATTGGTGGGCACCTTTAGCAATGGGAATTGGATTAGTGCAATCGCTTGTTTTTTGATTACAAATTCGGAGTTTTATGTAAGAAGTGAGGTGTGGAAATGGGATGGGGTCTTTGCAACAAGCTGCTGGAAAGAGTTGTTATAGAATGATGTGTACAAACCGGTACCCAAAAAGTAAAAACTGAGCAAAAAGTGGTTAATTAATTTTTTGCCCAATAGTTATTACACCTGTGAAGTGGCATAAAATTCTTATATATATTCGATTGTGGATTTTGTAGTTTGAATAAATGTTGATGAATTAAGTGATTCATACTAGTGATAAAGAAAAAAAAAAAAAAAGGATGTCGTGAGTTTTGTTTAAATTACGAAGTCAATACATAAAGTTGTGAGTCGACTCTTTAAATCAGCTAGTTTACAAACTAACTGGTACTCCCTTGACTTACAATTGCACGTTACAATTGAAGCACAAGCCCTGTTCCTATT
This sequence comes from Cinchona pubescens, assembly GCA_025175665.1. NCBI lineage: Eukaryota > Viridiplantae > Streptophyta > Magnoliopsida > Gentianales > Rubiaceae > Cinchona > Cinchona pubescens. Next base: position 145,566 of record JANKKI010000383.1, on the reverse strand, counting down.
TACCATATACTATTCCACTGCAAACTGTGTTGCTGCTGATTTGCTTAAGCTTTTGTAATCCAATGGCTAATGGAAGGTACTCTTGGCCTCAGTTGCTAGAGCTAGAAAGGCAGATAAGATGTCAAGGAGATAAAAGAGTTGGGGCCAATTGCTTAGAACCTTTTTGAAAATTTATGGCGCAATATGATTGATTTGTGGGAAAATTCTGCAATTGTAACTTTCGCACTTTAGAAGTGCATAATCAATATGATTACGTACTTTCAAAGTGCCTAAACAATGTTGGTCAAAAGTGAACGCAATTTTTTTTTTTTTTTTTTTAAAGAATGAAGATTTCGCACTTTCGAAGTGCGAAATCATTATTATTTTTTTTTGTTAAAGAAAAAATTGTAGATTTCTCACTTCTGAAGTGTGAAATCTTCGATTTTTTTTTTTTAAACAAAAGAATTGTTGATTTCGCACATTTGAAGATTAATTACACTTTACCCTTTGAACTTACATTTCAGTTGTACTTTGCCCTTGAACTCTAAAATGTGCATTTTTCCCTCTCTGAAGGATTTTATCATATATATAATTACAAAAAGATGACGTGGACATTTATTTTGACATTATTTCCTTTCGAAAATTTGTAGACAAATTATATTCCTTTTCATTTCATTTTTAATGATTCCATATAATATATTTTATTTCATAAGAATAATTGAATTTTTTATCACATTTTCCTTAATAAAAAGATACATTATTTTTCTTCATTTCTAAAACTAGATTCTAATTAAGCAAATTGTTAGTATATGTGTATAAGAGAAGCGTAAAATCAGCCATAAAATATTGAAAATAAAATAAGAAGCAGATTTCAATAAATTATATAAATGAAAACTTATTATTACATATTTTAAACTTGTCAAAAGAATTCTCTTAAAAAATAAAAAAAATTTCATGTGTTTTGATGTCGTAAAAAAAAAAGAAAAATGTACTTTATTTAGTTAAAAGATATTCTTTTTGCACCTTATTATTAATTGTGAAATGAAAATTATATTTTTAAATAAGATATCTTTTAATTTAAAAATTATTTAGTAATTTATATTTAACATGTTTAGTTCATGCAAAATGAAAATGAACGAAAAATAGTTGTAAAAAATCTCCTTTTTGTATTTATTTTTATAAATGAACAAAATAATGTATAAGTTGATTAAAGAAATTTGATAATTCATGTTCTCTTATAATCTCAGAAATAATAAATAAATAAATAAATAAAAATAATGTGTTCAATTATTATAAATTAATTAAAAGTAGAATAATCAATCTTTACAGCTAGCAGATTGTTGTGATATGGTTAATTAATAAAGATAAATATTTTCATAAAATGAAAATTTATGACTTTGTAAGGGTAAAATATAAATTTAGACCATTATTAGAGGTTAACTAAAATCCAATCTTAAAATTATATAAGAGTAATTCATTAATTTTTAACCACTTTATGTCCATTTTGACTGTTAGTTGTATATAAAATTTTCTCATTGGACAAATCAAGACATTGTCAGATTTACAGAGTGTAATTAACCATTACAATTTCGCATTTACAAAGTGTGATTTCAACTTTTTCACTAATTATTCCTTGTAATATCAAATAATTCCAATTTCTAAAACAAAAAAAAAAAAAATCAATCGATGATTTTCCAATTGAATTTCAAATAATTCCATTTTTTTAAAAAAAAATCAATTGATAATTTCCAACTATTAAAAAAATTTGTTAATTTCGCACTTTAGAAGTGTACAATTTTAGAGTTCTTAGGACAAAGAACGGGTAAAGTGTAAGTTTAAGGGGGTAAAGTGTAATTAATGTTTAATTTTTTTTATTTTTTTATTTTAAAAAGAATTGTTGTGAAGTGCGAAATCAAAAATTCTTTTGTTTAAAGAAAAATTGAAGACGAAATCTTCAATCTTTACACAAAAAAAAAATAAAAATTGCGTTCACTTTTGACCAACATTATTTACGCAGTCTCTTATGATTACAGACTTCCAAAATATGAAAATTGTTTAATACTCTCACAAATCATTCACATTTTGCACGATAAATGTTGAAAAGAGTCATATTCTAAGCAATTGGTCAAGAGTTGATTGGGAGGTCAGCATCCTGGGAACTTTTCTGTCGGTTGTTGGGGTAGTGCCATAAAAGAGCATTTGACAACGTCGACACTTCCATAATTCATGTAGAAAAGTACAGTAAGTCAAATTAATTTTTGGTTGGTTGCAGCAACAAAATCATGGATGAACTTGGTTATCAATCTGGTATGTAGGTGGAACAATTAGGCTTCTGGTTAGTAGACTATAATCTACATAGCACCCAAATATTAGAGAAATAAAAAGTTAAGCAAGAATGTAGTATTTCGATAACTATTATTTTAAATATTATTTTAAATAAATATTGTGACAATTTTTTGAAATGTAATTTTTAAAAAATTAAAAAATAGTTAAAAAACGTGATAAAAGAATCTATGCAAAAGTGATGTGTCCAGCTGAGGCTGAATTTATCTTGCCTTTCTAGCCTGTAGCTTAACTGAGATAAAAAAATATACTTACAACATTCAACTCTTTCACTTTCTCTCTCCTCCTCCTAGAATCTAATTCTAACTTAATCAATTGGCGCCGTCTGAGGGAATCGACAGATTTCCATCACTTTCAATCAATTCTCAACCATCTGAATTGTCTGTTTTTGCTTTAAGGAGGATGAAGACCCATGGAACACGCAAAACTGCTAGCAAGGATGCCGAGACGAGCAATCAGCACCTCGTGGTGCATATCTAGTCCGACGAACCAGAAAACGTCGGTACACCAACCGAGGCTCAACAAAAGCATGATGATATCCTGAAGTTATTCAAAGACCACTTCGAGTCTTTAAATAGCATCAAAGCCTGTCCGAGCACTCGAACAGAAAGCCCACTCCACAGGCAAACAAGCCAGACCCGCCACGGCCCGGAAAGAGCCAGTAAATGCCATGAGCCCCACCGACCTACGTCACAAATTGACGAAGTCGCACTCGAATGAACAATCTGATAAGTCACACTCATTAACAACCGCATCAAAGAAATTACCGATGCGCAAGAGACTCGGTGCACACTCCTCGAAAAAATTTGGATCCAGAGGACCCTCTTCGGCTGTTTTAAAACAGCTACGGAGACCGTTACAAGGGAGAATCTGATCCGTCAGATCACCTGCAGCATGTGGTCAGATTCTCACTAGCCTTTATGGCTGCAGTGACGCGACCCGATGCAAGTTGTTTGCCACCACTCTTCGAGGTCCGGCACAAAAATGGTTCCAGGAGCTGTCGATGAACTCAATCGCCACTTTTCACGACCTGGCGAAGTCTTTCCTCGGCCACTTCAGGAGTAAATAAATATTGTAAAAGGACACATCGCACCTCATGAACATCCGGCAGAGGTCCGATGAGTCACTTTGTAAATTTGTAGACCGTTTCAATGATGAGGTGGTCCAAATCAAAAATGTTGATGAAAGAATTCTGGTGGCTGCTTTCTACAGTGGCATCAAGCCAGGAAACTTCAACGCCGAGCTGGCCAAAAAGATGCCAAGCTCCTATTCTGAACTTCTCGAAAGAACATCGGAGTTCATAAGGGTTGTAGAGTCGAACAGGACAAAAAGAGAATTTTACGATACACAAAGAGAAAAAGTCCTCAAGGACTCCGAACCTCTCATCATCGAAAAAGCTGAGGGTCACTGATAGGTTGAGCTATTCCAGAGCCACACTTTTGGCGAACCGGGTGGTCTTCCCACGCAACAATATCGGGAACCGATCCCACGAACAAGGAGCCATCCCGAGGCTAACTTTACACCTCTCAATGCATCGAGGAGAGAAATTTTATTCCAAGTACAACACCTGGGCCTTTTAGAGCCACTCCCTCGAATGGTGTCAGCCACGGACAAAAGAGACCGGGCAAAATACTACGCTTTTCATGGTCAACACGGCCATGATACCGAGGCTTGCAACCACCTGAAGGTTGAAATTGAGAAGGCCATCCAGGAGGGACATTTGCAGCAATTCATGCCCGGCTCAGATTGTCCGTGGTTAATGACACCAACCAAAGAAATCCGGCGCAACCTCGCCCGCCCCCTCGTCAACTGAACCGAGGAGGCCAAAGCAGGAACAATCCCCCGGCAAACCAAGACGAACAGATCCGTGTCACCGGGGTGATAAATACAATTGCCTGAGGCCCGGTGACTAGGTACTCAAACAATGCCCGAAAAAAATATGCCCGAAATATTCCTTCGGGCGAGGATCGAGGAAAAGCGACTGAAGCATTTATGTCCCTCGGATACACATCCGAGATGTGTTCCCAGCCGAATGCCACATAATGATCCCGTGGTAATTCACGTAAATGTGGCTGGATACGAAATGCACTGTGTGTTTGTCGACACTGGAAGTTCGGCGGACATAATCTTTTGGGACGCTTGGGTCAAAATGTATATGGACGATTCTCTGATAAAACCTTTCAAGACTCCATTGGTTGGCTTTACCGGAGACTCGGTAGTGGCCGAGGGACAGATAATACTCCCATTGTGTCTTGGAGCTCCCCCGAGGCATAAAATAGAGATGACCAACTTCGTCGTCGTCAAAAGGGACAGCTCTTACAATATGGTCCTGGGCCGACCCACACAATACACCTACAGAATCCTTCTCTCTGTGTTTCACATTGGGATAAAATTCATCAATCTAGTTGAGGGATGGATCTGAGGGAACAGTCATTGGCAGCCAATAGGAGGCCCGAGCCTGTTATATGATGTCCTTGCGGTCCCAATCGCAAACGATGTCCATTGCTGACAAGGCTTACTTGGAAACCTTTGATGCCTTATCCACCTGGGATGGCTTTGAAGAACTTTTGACAAGTCAAAGGGATGGGGAAGAGAAGGTGCAGCCCCGGCTCGGAGCTACTGTGATCCCCGAACCTCCAGAGCCCAAGGGGAAGGACAAAGCAAAAATTGAGCCCCAAGACGAGGTTCAAATAGAGGAGGTGTCACTAGATCCAGTCTCCCTGATCGAAAAATCAAGATCTGTGCTACGCTCCCAGCAGAGTTTAAAGGCCTTCTCTTCAGGCTTTTAGTCGAATACAATGATGTGTTAGCTTGGACCGTTGAAGACATGCCATGTGTCCCTCGAGAAATTATTGAGCATAAACTCGGAGTGGACCCGGCATGTAAACCAGTAAAGCAGAGGAAGCCCTTTTTCGGTCCACGAGCACAGCTTGATAATCGAAGCCGAGGTGGATAAGCTCTTAATGGACAGATTGATTAGAGAAGTATTGTACCCCACCTGGCTTTGTAATTCAGTCCTTGTAACAAAACTAGATTCTTCTTGGCGAATGTGCCAAGATTTTACTGATCTTAATAAAGTCTGTCCAAAGGATAGTTATCCGTACCCCCGGATCGATACAGTAGTAGATTCATTTGTTGGATTTTACATTTTATACATTTTAGATGCATTCACGGGCTACCATCAAATATACATGGCCAGAGAAGATAAAGAGAAAACCTCTTTCATCACAGACCGAGGCACGTACTGCTATAGTACTATGCCATTCGGACTCAAAAACGTTGGAGCCACGTATCAACTCTCGTCAATAAAACCTTCAAGTCCCAAATAGGACGAAACATTGAGGTATATATATTGATGACATGGTGCTCAAGAGCCGAACCGATGAGGAAACCTTGGAAGATCTAAGGGAGACATTCGAGACATTAAGATGTATAACCATCCAAATGAGGCTGAATCCCAAACAATATACATTTGGGGTCCCGTCGGGAAAATTTTTGAGATTCATTGTCTCTCACTGGGAAATCGAGGCGAACCCTGAAAAGTTGCAAGCCATAATTAATATGAAAACTCCTACCTCGGTGAAGGAGGTTTAGAGACTCACCGGTAGAATGGCGGCCCTAAATTGATTCCTGTCCAAATCAGTAGAAAGGGGCCTGCCGTTCTTCCGGCTCACAAAGAAGACTGAGGGCTTTCAATGGACCGAAGAAGCTTGTAAAGCCTTTGAAGAGCTTAAAGTATACTTGGGCACCTTGCCGAAACTCTCATCTCCACAAAAAGGAGAACCGCTATACCTGTACGTCTAGATTGCCGAACCAGCAGTCAGCTCGGTCCTTTGGAGGCAGGATGAGCAAGGCAACCAATGTCCTGTATATTTTGTAAGCAAAGTGCTTCAAGGTTCAGAAAGGAACTACACCCCCATTGAAAAAGGCAGCCTTCTCATTGGTGGTGTCGGCGCTCGGAAGCTAAGGCCTTATTTTCATGGTCACAAGATAATAATTTTGACCAACCTTCCTTTGAAAAATATCTTGAGCAAACCAGATGCTTCGGGCAGAATGCTAAAGTGGTCTGTAGAGCTGTTTGAATTTGACATAGAATTCAGGCCTCGGACCGAGCAATCTTCTTATCAGGCTTTGGCAGATTTTATTGCAGAAAACTGTGGCGTCGAGAGGTATGACCTCATCACGGTGACTGATCCAGCAAAGGAACAAAAAAAAGATAAGATCTCCCATGGGAGCTTCATGTTGACGGAGCTTCGTGTGAGTCCGGGGCGGGGGCATGGATAATAATCCGATCCCCAAAAGGGGACTATCTCACTTACGCCCTCAGGTTCGGATTCAAGGCAACAAATAACGAGGCTGAGTATGAGGCCCTCATCTGTGGGATGAAAATGGTCCACCAGATGGGTGCCCAAACCTTAAAGATTCATTCAGATTCTCAGCTAGTTGTAAATCAAAGCCTGGGAAATTACGATCTTATAGCTCGGGGCGTGATCTTGAAAAGGTACCTAATCGAGGTCAAAAGCTGGATTGAAAAATTTAAAAAGGTGGACATCATTAAGATTGCCCGAACCAGAAACACGCACGCTGATGCTTTGTCAAAATTAGCCTCGGCAATGGGGGGTAGATAAAGGGCTCCGAGGTTCTTCACCTCGGCTCGGTATAAAAGTCTTGGTTGTCGTCGGTTCTAGATGTGAACAGTCGTTGTCGGCTCGTCCCCTGTCCGTGAGGCTAGGCACCAAGCCGAGGGGACTATTGATGATGTGGATTAGTGACACATAGTATATTACCTAGATTGTTCTAGAAGTGCCTACGTGGCAGCCTCATTAAGGGCAATTATGTAATTCAGCCTCAGCTGGACTATCATAGAGATAGCCTTATGCCTCCTCATGTAATTCTATAAATAAGGGGCTTGGGTGCTATTAAAGAAGGATCGAAACTCAGATAATCAAATATACTTACAACATTCAGCTCTTCCACTTTCTCTCTCCTCTATCTGATCCTAGATTCTAATTCTAGCTTAATCAGGAATCATGAATGTTGGTTGATGAATGATCCTTCGCACTTTCTTCAAATAACAAATACAGTAAAGAAAAATTTATTGATTGTTATAAATTCTATAAAGATGAATGTTTATTCGATTTTTTGAATACATCAATTAATGTGATTCATGTATCATATTAAATATTTTTTTTTTTATGAATCTCCTATCTTGTAACTCTACGAATAGGAGATTTTGGTACCTCATTTGTAAGCCTTTTGTAAGACTAATGAAAGTTGATAATATAGAGTATTAGATAATTTCTTACTATTTCTTTGTCTATTTTTTCTTTGTCTATTGATTACTACTCTTACCTACTTTAGTTAGTTTTGTAGTCAATTTTAATAGTTTTGACTTAGGTTTATAACATGTCATCATCACTAGACTCTGACCAACTGAAGTCGAATTTTAAATCAATACAACAAAGCTACATGAAACTTTCAATACGACGAAAATACGTAAAGCTTATAATTATTACAGCCAAGATACGATTTAACGATTTTGGATATTCCCTATTACTATTTTTTGTTTTATACTTTAGTTGTATCAATATATTATTATTATAATTTATTTTGATTAATTTGAATCATATCAAATTATACTTAACTTCAATTTACGGCCCTTGGCATAATAAATTATCCATTTTTTATTTTAGATGTTAAAATCATTAAAATTTTATGTGTCTTGAAAATATAATAAAAATAAAGGTAAAATACTACATCCAAACAGAGTTAAACAAAATCTATGACTTTCGTTATTATATCCGCAAAAGATTCAAAATTTTCCTATTTAAAAGATCCAACAGATCTATATGGAAATTATACATATCATTGACAAGCACATATTAGAGAAAAAATATTCTTTACTTTTCTTGCCTCATATATGCCCTTGAAGAAGCAATACAGGCAAAGAGTTTTAAGAGATATTCCAACTCTCATGTCTTCTTATGATTGAATAAAATAAAGAGCTATTACTCAAAATGAATCTCGTCCAACTGATTATACTCCATTCCCTGAAGTAAATGCGAAAAAAATTAAATAATACTCATGGACGTGAAGATGGTCAAAACCAACATATTCATGATGATTATTAGTAAGCACTATTTTGATTGTAGTACTACATCTCACCACTAGAAGTAGTAGAATAGTGAAAAGGTAAAAACAAAAAGATAAAAATCATAGACTAGAGATGATATAAAAAATAAATATTATCATTATGACGTAAAAGACCATCAGTCATGTATCCATCGTACATTAAATAGCCTTTTTGAATTTTGTCAAGTATCATTCAAAGGCATACAAATAAATCTTGTCTAAAATAATTTGGCCATAGTGATAGTGCTATTGGTTTCTTTTCGAAAGGAAGTATTCACATTTTGGTTAATGGTAAAAAGATCTAAAAAATAAAATGTCATGATATTTTATTTAGCATATCTTCATTATAAATTTAAAATTCTATATGTCTGTTCTTTTGCATTAATTTGTCATTATCTTATATTATTTTGTTTAATGAAAAACGTATAGATATACATTTACATGTATCCGATGTATAAGAATATATGTCTTTGATAGTGCAATAATACATATGATACTCAAAAGTAAGAAACATTATTCCCACCCGAAGTTGGGAGAAACAAATGTTAACACCATAAGTGGTAGTGCAAAATTAATTGATGGCTCTGGTAGAGTAAATATATGTCTCCCTGAAGGAACAAAATTAGTTATAAATAATGCACTGTTTTCCATTAAGTCTCGAAGAAATTTATTAAGTTTCAAAGACATCTGCCAAAAAGGATATTATTTTGAGACTATAAATGAGAAAATTATTAAGTATCTATGCAACATTAGGAAAGAAATATGTTAAAGAAAATTTGCATGTCTTTCCTTTTGCTTTGTACTATACATATTTTAGTACAATTGAAGCAAATACTACAGTAAACTTGAAGTTTACTGATTCAAATAATTTTATTATTTGGTAATGACTGATTAGACAGCTATCTTGAATCCATTATGATGCGTAAAAATTATTGAGAATTCACATGTATATCCATTCGAGAACTAGAAGATTTTTCAATTCAATGAACTCTCCTATGCTACTTGTTCTCAAGGAAAATTAGATATTATAAGAGACCAGTTAAAATAGGGATTGAATTCTCTATATTTCTGGAATGAAATAAGGGTGACATATGTGGGGCTACTCACCCTTCATGTGTGTCATTTAGATATTTTATAATTTTTTATAGATGCATCTACTAGATAGTCACATGGAGTTTGTGAGATTATTAGCTCAAATAATTAGATTGATAAAGAGCACAATTTTCAGATTATGCAATTAAGAAAATTTATCTTGATAATGTTGGTGAATTTTTATCTCAGACATCTGTATGTCAATTGATATAACTATTGAATATCCCGAAGCACATATTCATACCCTCATGGTCCAGTGTTAATTAATAAAATACCTCCAATTAATAGTTAGATAATTACTTGTAAAATACAAGTGCCTATTTATGACATGCTATGCAACAACACTTATACGCATCAGGCCAACAAAATATTTTAAATTCTCTCCATTACAATTGACTTTTGATCAGGTGCCCAGTTTTTCCATCTAAGGATTTTCACTTGTGCATAATATATTCTATTTGCTTAACTATAACACACAAAGATGAGTCATAAAAGAGAGTTGGGAATATTTTTCAGATATGAGTCTCCTTATATGATTAAAATATATTTTGAAATGTTAAAAGGGGACTTCATAACGACATGATTTGCCGATTGTCGTAAAAATAGTTTCTCAACATTGGGGAGAAAAGATAAGCAGTTGGATAGAAAAATTGAATTAAATGAATTATCATATTTTGATCCTTGTGAACTAGAAGTTCAAAAGATAATTATTTTGTAAAATATTGTGAATCAACTGTCAGATTTATTATTGACATAAAATGAGTGAAATCTCGTAAACTAGTTGAAATGTTCCAATTCAAATTGGTGTCTCTGTATGCCAATATAGATAGCCTATCAGGACAAATGATAGTTAGTCATGCATAAGGTGTGGTTGAACAATCGGTTTCAAAAGATAAGAATTCTCTTAAGAGGAAAGGAGCAAATGTTAAAGATGATTCTACAATGGAGGTGGGTGCTCTTGAAGAGACTCTAGACACAACTAATTATAAAACTCTAGAAGTGGATCAGGTACTTGAATCTAATGAAAATAAAGATATGTCAATAAATTATGTCACTACTAAAAAAGATATTGTCGACAACATATTATTGTTTATAATATCAACTGATATTTTGAGTAGAAAATAAGGATCTTGCATATAAATTTGTGGAAAGTATATTGATATAGAAATGAATGGCTAAAATAAAAAGACGTAATACAAGTAAGAATTAAATTCATGTTTAAAAACATAAAGATTTTGGTCCTGTAGTCCAAACTCATAAAGGTATAGAGTCAGTAGGGTACAAATAAATATTTGTGCGAAAACAAAGAACAATGAAACTGTGCCACATAAGCACACATTATTGAACAAAGGTTTTTGCAAAGATTCGACATTGACTATGAAGAGATTTTTTTTTTTTTTTTTTTTTGTAATGCAATTATCTTTAGATATCTAATTTGTGTGCCAATTCATAAAAAGTTGAAATGCGTCTAATGGATATTGAGCATATTTTGTATGGCTCATTTTATATCAATATCAATATGAAAATCCCTGAAAGATTTAACATGTTTGAAGCATATAAAGTTTCCGAAGAACATTGTTCAAAAAGATTACTAAAATCCCTGTATAGATTAGATTAAAGTAATCTAGGCGAATATTGTATAACCGTTTCAATGAGTATCTCTTAAATAAGAGTTATAAAAATGATCTAATTTGCTTGTGCGGTTTCATAAAAGGAGCAAGATCAGAATATGTGATAACTATTATATATGTTGATGATATAAATATTAGAACTCCTGAAAAACTTCTAAAGATAATTAATTGATCTAGATGTGTAGGCAGAGGTATATAGTGTTATTAAATTTAGTCAAGATTTTGAACGAAATTTTTTGAATTAGAGCGACTCCATATAGAGGTGGTCACGGTTCCGATTACGAATGTAAATTTCCAGAACCAGAATATATATATATATTCTGGTTCTGGCAATTCTGATTCCGAAATCGGATAAGAGACCAGCATATATATGGATTATATTTCTAATTCAAAATGACTATATATATATATATATATATATATGCCAATGTAATTGATGCATATAATTTTTCTTTAAATTATCTTTTAGTATGGATTATCCAAAATGTGTATTTACTTTAATGTTTAATGGTTTAATACATAATGTAATAGTGTACTCTTTTTTTTTCAAAAACAAAGTCTACTATTGAAATATAAATAAAATGCAATTTTTTGTTTGTCATCTTAGCTTGTATTAATTTTTAAGTATTATCTAAAATGCATCTTTACTGCAAAAAAATTCGAAATCAAAACTAGGACCGAAACCGCTGGTTCCAGAACCAGAACCGCCTCCCAAGGTTTCGGTTTTGGCTCTCCTTAGAACAAGTATTTGGAACCGGCGGTATTGGTATCGTGGTCATGACTAATTCTATATGAATAAAATACATCCATTGAGTACTCCAATATTGTAAGATCGCTTGATATCAAGAATAATAATTTTCGTCCTCGTGAGAATGGTAAAGAACTTATTAGTTCTAAAATACCATATCTGAGTGCTAACATGTACTGTAAATTCTGTAGCAAGATCTATTTCTTTTCCGATATGAAGATATTAGAATGACAATTAAGCAAATACTTAAAGATCTTCGAGATATTATGGATATGAGTATATTTTATTCAGATGAATTCAGATCAAAATTAGTTAGTTATGGACATGTTGGATATTTATTTGATCCAACATAAAACTTGATTTCGAATGAATTATTTATACATGAAAAAATTGTTATATCATGGGATTCAACAGAATAAAATTTAGTCACTACTTATTGGAATCATACTAAAGTAATCGCAATACATGAAGTAAGTAGTGAATATATTTGGCTATGGTCATTGATAGCCCAACAACTCCAACATATCCAGAAGATATGTAACAAAACATATTTATCCAACTTTTCCTTCAGTCATGATTTTGAGAAGAATGATGATATTGATATCCTACAAATTTACTTTTGTGGCAATTTAGCAAATTTGTTTACAAAGATATTGCCAACAACAACATTTGAGAAGTTAGTCTCCAAAATTAGGATGTGTTCTCTCAAGGTTATCAAGTAATATTTTTATAAGGGGAGTAAAAGTACATACTGTACTCTTTTTTCTTTATCCATGATTTTGTCCCAATGGATTTTCCTGACAAGGTTTTTAATGAGACAGCATTCAAAAATGTATTAAAAATATTGAATACGAGTGTACTCTTTTTCTCTTTACCATAGTTTTTTTTTCTCACTGGGTTGTCTTGGTAAAGGTTTTTAATGAGATAGTAATTCATCGCGTATTTTTTATTGCATGGACATCCAGGAGGATTGTTATACATTCTATAAAGATGACTGTCCATTCGTCTTCCTAAATCATATCAGTTAATGTGATATTCATCCCTTGAATTGTGTAAAAGCTTATTGATTCCTGTGATTCATGTATCATATTAACTGTTTATTTATGAATCAGTTTCTTGTAATCCTGTAAATAGGGGACTTTGGTACCTCATTTGTAAGTCTTTTGTAAGGCTAATGAAAGTTGATAATATAGAGTATTAGAGAATTTTGTACTATTTCTTTGTCTACTTTTAAAGTGTCTATACTTACTATATTTCCTACTTTAGTTAGTTTTGTAGTCAAGTTTAATAATCTATGTAGTATTATAGATTAATAAAAAAAAATAGTATTTTATACAACGGGATCTTAGATGTGTGATAGGATTATTTAGCGTGTAAATTTTGACATCTAAATATTGTATTTTCAGTTAATAAATTGTTCTATCTGAATTTTAAAATAAAAAATCGATCACAAAATTAGAATTGAATTCTGAATTCAAAATTAACTGATAACTCGTATTCAATTCGATATTTAACGAATTCAAGACCTTTCATGAAAAAATTTTAGTACCTAGCTTGTAATATTAAATCTTATTTTTAAGTAAATTACCTTTTTATATAATATGGTTTTACAAACTAATACTATAATTTTACTTATAAAATATAAATATAAGAACACTAATAATAGTATATATGTATATGTGTACACAAATACACGTATATATATAATTTATGTATATAAAGTCTTAATCACACAATAAATATACAAATGCACGTATGTATACAACTTATGTATTTCGAGTCATATTATATACTATATATATAAAGTATTAAAAAAATATTACATCCATTCAAGTGAATATAGTTTTGGTGATTAAGAATTTAGACTATTTTATTGCTAGTTGGGTTTTGTATTGGATAGATTTTTCATATTTTTGTATAAAGAAATTTAGTCCAAATGTTAATGGTCCTAATTGGTGAATGTGATTAATTAATTTGGATCGATTACTGAATTTGAATTTGATTAACCAGATTTTATTTTGAATTCAATTCGAAATTAAAATATGGTTATTAATTTTAAAATTCATTTCCAAATTTCGGCCGAATTTTTGATTGATTAACCAATCGATTAACTGATGCTCATCTCTAGCGTTAACTTTTCTATGTTTTATAAATTGTATACAATACTAAGGAAAATACTTCAAAGAACTCAGTCTTAGGTCCCACTTATATGCCTTGTCATCAAAATTAAACCTTAATAAATTTTGTGTACATGAGTTGATATCATTTATTCTGTATAATTTAATCAACACTAAAAGGTATACAAGTAAGATAAAAAATCAGTCTATCCAAATATTAAGTAGAAAACTTGTTCCTTGTGTCAGCCATCTCCTTTGTGATGTCCTTCCAAAGTATTCTTTTGTCTTTTATTTTATTTCCCAATTTTGAAAATAGTGGATGCAAATTGTTTTAATTTTTGTGAGGTGATACATTGGAGAAAACTAATAGTACATGGTTTCAAATAATTTGATCAAATATACACAAATTTTAATGGGGTGTTAGGGGCTATGGGAGAAATTTTTAAATGGATTCGATCTATAGTAGGTGATATGAACCCTTTGGTCCCGATTCAACCACATCACTCTATTCTATTAAACTAATCATCTTCATGGTAATGTGATTTAATTAAAATCAAGAGATGCATACCACCTATCATAAATTGAGTCCATCTAAGAATTTCCCGAAACTATGGCACCCCTGTATATATATTGCTGTGATGTTGGGATAGAATTCGATAGCATGGCTAAAAATCTTCACAGGAAATCAATTTAGAGCATTAAATACTTTTAATTGCTATTTTGTCTCCCAAAACGATATCTTCTATCATCACTTCACTTCATTAATAAAAATTATAAATTGTAATTCAGATAAAATTCCATGTGTGGCGGGGGCAAAATGTTCCAAGAATTAGTTTGGTAGCTGGCTATTTTTACCCCTTTTTTTTAGTTGCACTAACTTTCAACCAATCTTCTAGAATTAGTTAGGTATAATGAAAAGGAAAAAAAAAATACAATTTTAACTCCCAAAATTTAGAACATTATCTATCTTGATTTCCAAAGTTTCAGATATAACGCATTTAATCCTTAAATTTTCTAATATTTACCATCTTTAGAATAAATTTGAAAAATTATGTTAATTACGGGTGGAAAAAAGACACGTGCAATGCACATGCTATTAAATCTAACCTGGAATATAACACTTTCCAGATTATTTTAACTCATAAATAGGAGTCTTCTCCACCACATAAATACGTACATCATTCACTGATATGTTTATGTTAGACTCTAATTACAATTACACTCTATATGATTATAACCACTATACTAATTTATAATCTAAATAATTCAATACATTTATGAATATCGGTTCATGTGTAGTGTTTTGCTATATCAAAACTTATTTTGTAAGCCATTGTATTTTGGAGTAGGAATGCCATATCAACCTGGTACAATATGGGGCGTATCACTCCTAAACAAAGTGCTAATTAGCATGCCTAGACCACAAATATGTTTTCCTAATCATTGAATTAAAATATTATATTAATTTATTGATGAATTATTATTCTGTTATTATTTTTCCTTCTTTGGATATAACTTTCCAATACTAGGTTCAGTGGGTTGAATAGGCTAGAAGGTGTTATAACCGAGGTTAGATTTAACAGTCATGTGCATATTAGACATGATTTTTTCGTCTGTAATTGACAGAACTTTTAAATTTATCCTAAATTGGCAGATATTGAAAAGTTTGAGGATTAAATGCATTTTGTCTAGAAATTTAGGGACTAATATAGACTACAATTCAAATTTTGGGGGCTAAAGTTGCATTTTTCTCCAACGAAAAATGATATGTGCATGCATGAGCATGAATGTTGGTTGACGAACGATGCTTTCTGCTAGTAATAAGAGCAAGCGTTCTATCCAAAACTCCCCTTTTGCTCTCGAAATATTACAATCTCTTGTGTAAACGTTGAGTGATCATACCAATCCACATTTGATTCAATGTAATCCAACAAACCATTTGTAAATTCTTTAATTCCAACACGTGTAGGTTATATTGAAAAGTGGAATTCAATAAATAAGATGCACTATGAAAACTTTTGCGCAACATTTTATCACTCCAGAGATTGATAATATCAATTTATGACTTGCATAATCTGTCTTTGTATTCAAAAACCTTTCTAATACCTTCAATTGTTCTTTGTATACCTAACTAAACATAACCCATAGAAGGCTTTTCATCCACAATGTAGACTTGAAACAACCGAATAAGAGGTCCCATGATTCGAACCAGAATCAAACAATGGTTCCAAAACTTGTCATCCAAAACAATTTTCTTAGCCTCTTTCCCTTTAGCCACTTTTAAGAATTTTTTGTAATCTCTACTAGTGATTAAAACTTGTAAAATATCTTTCCGATACATACAGACTTTTTAATGCTATAAAAGTTGTAGCAAATCTAGTTTTCCTTGGACGAATAATCTCCTTTCACTCTTTACTTTTCCTCAACCAATTCAAACTAAACTTATGATTATTACATAAATACAATTACCATTGAACAAAGATCTACAAGAATTTTTATATCATTCAATTTACCAGTATTTGTCAAAATCAAGTTGATACAATGAGCAACACAAGGTGACTAACAAATAGTAGGATATCTTTCACTAATTTTAAATCCTACAACCTTATAGTTATTAGCATTATTAGTAACTATGTGTAGAGGTGTTCACAGGTTGGGTTATTGGGTTGGCTGGATTTTCTAGTTCGGGTCATCAGGTTGGTAGGTTGATAATTTAAAACCCAACCCAACTAGCATAGAAACCCAAATAAACCCAACCCAAGTATACTCGGGCAGGTTACTCGGGTTTTCATATTTATTTGGGTTAAAATCTACAAAATGTAGAATAAAAAAAAAGATTGATAAATTAGATGATATTAAAAAGAAAATAATGAAAAAATTATAAGTATATTATATTTGGATTATCGGCGGTTGGGATTTTTTTTTTCTTTTTTGTCAAAACCCAACCTAACCTAACTAACTCAGATAACCCAACCCAAATAACTTGAAATCCAACAACCCAACTCATTTAGCCTTACATTCATTTGGGTTGGGTTAGATTTTCTGGTTGGGTTGGGTTTGAGCACTCCTAGATATGAGCACCACATTTTTTGGACTAACAATTTCAACAAATAGATTACATAAATTTTCTACATTTGATTCAATATCTGATGCATCTACATATTTGATGAAAGATATATCCTTGGGATAATAAACCAAGAAACTAATCAATGGGCTTTGCCTATTATCTTTCCACCCATTACCCACTATAGTACAACCAGTTTCAACCCAATTGCTACGAAATGAATCAATTACTAATTTTACTTCTTTCTCAACATCTCGCAACAAAAGGGCTTATAAAGCATGATAAGATTGGAGTATGTCCCATAGATGCTATTTGATCTATAGCTCTTTGATAAAGTGGAGAATTAATGGCATTTATAGGAGTGCAAGCATCATAAAATCAAAGAGCAATAGCCATGTCAGTGTTATGCCATTTTTTTGACTTTGCAATCAAGCCTTAATAGTGAGTTGTGAAGTATCATGTCCACCTTTAAAATAAATATTTATACCTATCGTGGATTTTCTCTTTCCTTTATCGGTTTTACCAAATTGATTCAAACTCCTTTGGCTTGAGGAGAAGAAATTTCTTGAATATAATCACCATCAAAGTCAATCATAGAATGAACAACTAGATTTTCTTCCCTAAAATCTCCTCTTTTTTCTTGAACTTTTTGTGAAAACTCCTTCAAAGATCCTAAAATCCCATGTCTTACTTCCAGAGAAACCCTTGTGCATGGAGCAATACTACCCCTTTCTTCTGCTAAGTGTTGCTTCATACGATGAATGCCACCACTAGTAAATTTATTTCAGTTCCAAAACCCACAAATCAAAACTTTTCTTCCTTTATCATTGATCCCCTGATTGATGTATTCCATGTTATATCCATTTTTTTGACTATGACTTTGATTTAAACTTGTAGAATCTTCATTGCTAGATGCTCCCAAAGATAAAGAATGCAAGTCGCTATCCACAACATCCATTATCCTTGATACCTAACTGAACAATGACAAGGATTGCTCCATGTGCTAGTAACCTGTTTAACAGGTTATATTATTTATTTTTTAAAAAAAAATTCATACATTTTCTTCAAAGGAAAAAAAAAAATCTAAGTTTAAAACTAAACGAATAATAAATAATTTAAAATCTAAAACTAAATGCAATAATAAATAATTTAAAATTAAATAAATTAATAATCTTTGAAGAACTATCAAATAATTTGATATTTTGAAATTTTCTTATAACACATTGAAGTGAAATATCTACAAAAAATAAATTATAAAATGAATAACTTGACGATTTTGTTAGGTCTGGAAAAATTATATTATAAATAAATACACAATATATTTGTGCTCATAATACTAAATAAATAATAGCAATCAAATAATACTAGTAAATTTTCGTAACAAAACAGGTATTAAGATAACAATATTTAGTGTTGAAACAAACAGTTCGATAGTACTATAGTATATGAAAGAAAGTACTATATGAGATATCTATAGCGTATTCTCGTAAACACATAAAACGTGTATATCATATCCATTATTATCAATTTAATAAAAAATCGATTGCAAAATTAAACATAGTCAATATAAAAAAATAAAAAAAATATTATGTATCACTAATCTTGAAATTATCAGTTAAATAGCACTAACGATAATTAAATAGAACTATGTGAAATAATACAACCGACAATCAAAATACCAACATAGTACCATCCAAAACAATGTACTATCTCCTTATCTAAATAGTATTATGATTATATATCCTAGTATTTTTTGTAATATTAAATAAAGTTAATATTTGATTATCTATATTGTCACTCAAAATAAATTTTCATAATGATAAGAGACACATGGGATAGTAATTTTTACTGTTTGAAACAAACAATAGATAGTACTATGGATATGGAAGAAAGTACTACTGAGATTTGGATTTGTCTCGTATAGTAAAAAGTATTATCAAGTTTGTTGCATTAATTTATTAAAAAATAGATGCATAATTGAACATAGTGTATATAAAATAATATGAAAAATAAAAAAATACAATGTAGATTACTAATCATTAAATTATCAATTAAATAGTACTAAAAGATAGTAAAATAGTACTATGTAAAATAAAAAACAAAATTTCAAAATATCAATATAGTACCATCTAAAATAACTAAAATGTACTATATTTATATCTAAATAATACTCTGAGAGGCTACTCTGGTATTTTTCTAGATATTAAATTAAAGCTAATATCGATTATATATATATAGTTACAAAATAAATTTTTTAATGAACATATACTAAGATAGTAATTTTTGTGATGAAATAAATATATGATATTATAGACATTATAAATATGAAAGGAAAATGTAAGAGGTCTAAATAGTATTTTATCGTATATAAAAGATACTATTAGATCTATTGTATCCAATTGAATAAGAAAATCAATGCATATACATAATCGATATTGAAAAACAAGAAATGGAAAAAACTACATTAGAGGTTGTTAGTCGTGACATTATTAACAAATTTGTTAACAAATAACAACATCTACGACATAATGCAAAGGAAACTACTATTAAAATATTAATATAGTAGTACTATTTAAAATAATTATAATTTACTATCCCTTATCTAAATAATATTTTAAAATTTATCATCCTTAATTATATAAATGTGTATAAAAATACTTGTAAAAGACAATTTAACCTAGTGAAAGGTACATTCAAATATGATAAAAATACTACCTCATTATTTGAATAATATACGGTACCATGTTAACTATATATCACCCTCTAGATTGTGTGTTTAAGAAAAAATTAGATAAAGTAATATTAAATATGTGAACTTTATACTCTCAATCATAGGATTTTTTTTATTGAAATTAAAAATAGCATGATAAACTTTTATAGTTACCTTACATAGAATAATTTTTTTTTAAAGAAAATCATACTTAGAAAATATTTTAAAAAACAAAATGAAAAAAGTATTTCTTATTTTTTCTTTGAATAAAAAAAATTATAACAAATAATTACAATGAACAATTAATATATAATACAAGTAGTAGAAGTGGTTGGATAGAAGTATGCAAAAGGTGAACATGATAAAAGGAAACCTAATCATCGGGATCATTAAGTTTCCTATCTTGAAGGAAAAGTAAAGTTTGTATGTATAGACTTCCAAAATGAGTTACTTACATTAAAATAATCTAAGAGTCCACAATTATTTTACATATCTAACTGTGAATATTAAAGTAAGGGTATGATATCCTAAATGGATAGTAGAATCCCTAGAAGCAACATCCCATCACATAAGCAAAGGGACAGCTTCCTAGAAGTGGAAGGAAAAGGAAGAAAACCACTATAAAGGATCCCTTATAAACATTTTCAACATTTCAACTTTTATCCTTAAAAAACTAATGCAACTGAATTTTATTTTCAAATATATCCCAAATAATTTCACTCATTTCATAAACTCCCAAACAAATTAATATCCTTTCATTTCTCTTTTTCTCCTCTTCCCACTTAAGTTTTTCCCTTCTGTTCTTTTCTCTCTTAAACTCCCAAATTAAGCCTAATATGGCACAAAGAATAAAGTTGAATAAACCCACTTAATATTTCATTGAATTCCTAAAGCAATAGATAACAAAAACAAATAGTGTAAAGCGACAGATAAAATGGAATGGAAGGAGTAGCTGAGTAAGGTATTAAATAGTTAAATTACACTGTACACATTAAGCTATTCTCTCTACATATTTTCATATTCTGTAGAACAAACTCTTCTATCAATGCATTATATCTTTTGCTTCTTCTTATTCTTCTTCTTATTATTATTATTATTATTATTATTATTATTATTATTATAACACACATCTATTTTAGTAGGCCATATTTCAATAGTAGACAAAATAGATCACACACGTCTTGAGTGGACGACCCGTATTCATCAGCCAAAAGAAGTTGAGATACAAAAAAGGGGCATATGTGAAACTAACAAAAATATCTGGCTATTATACTGCCCTTTAGCTTAAATGATCTGCAACCTGATTGAACTCGTGAAAAAATGTGTCTAATCTCTAGGCACTATCATGTGCATGAGGAACCTGCAATTAAGTATTAATGAGACAAGGATAAGATAGGGATGGGGTAGGGGTTTTAGAATCCAACAAGAGTAAAATGCCATGTAAAATATCCGCAAGATTTTAACATGTCTAAAACCATGTTATAGAGCATTTTGGCTAATGAGCAGTACCTCACAAACCTTTTGGTTATCATTATTATAAGGATAGTTTTTTTATCCTATTATGTAAATAAGAAAGAGTTAAAATTTATTTATATTTGGTTTCGTCATTTATCCATGGGTAGATTGTTAATTTGCTTAGATGTGTATAAGGCATTGTAGACAATTTAATATCAAGTTATGTATGATCTATCTTTTTTTTTAATTAAATATAACTTATTAAATATTGCCAATCTATCGTTCTGCGTTGCTTTTATTGCATCGACAAAATGTCAACCTAAAGAAAGCTAACTCCTCTCCCCAAAGCAAACAAAAAAAGAAATCACCCCTCTAAATTCCAATTATGTCAATCTCTCATTTTCTTATTAGTTTTCAACCCCCTTTTTTTGGTAAATAAATGAAATTGCATTAGAAGAACTACATAAGCATTTTACAAGTTAACAGTTCTGGGGATATGCAATCCCTTTAAATGTTCCTATACCAGTACATGTTGATCAAGAGATTGGCTTGAAAGGCTTTTCAACTAGCCATTGTACTTGAGAGTGAAATAAGTCCTTCTTCTTAAAACAAAAGGAGGAACTACATCATAAATCAAAAGATCATTCAATTGGTCAACAGCTCTCTTAGCAAACAAATCATCATAGCGGTTGGCCCTCACAGAATATATGTTTGATGCTGACTTCATAGAACTCCTTTATCAGTCACCTACAATCATTAAGTAATGAGACAAATTGGTGAGTATTCTCAGCGTCTAATTTAATAAGTTCTACCACAGTTTTAGCATCTAACTCAATTTTGAGTTTAATAATATTCAAATTCCATGCCAAGAGAAGTACCTCTTTCAAAGCCTATATTTCAACTGGAATGTTAGTTGTAACATAGATATTTTTACTGAATCCAACAACCCAAAACCCCAGTTCATTTCTAATGATGCCTTCAGTCCCTACAGATCCTAGTTACCACTAACTGCTCTGTCAGTAATTAATTTGAATCAAATAGACTTAGATGGCAACCAAGAAACTAGAATTTCAATAGAAGTTCTGTTTGAAAACCGAGTAGGTCCTACAAAGAAGTACTTACTGACCAGAGCAAGAGTTGTCTTAAAAGTAGGGGAATGAGTGAGACTTGGTTGAAAAGTTTTTGGTTTCTAGAATTCCCTTCTTACAGAATCCAACAAGTTGAGGAAAAAATAACACTCCAGGTCATGGAAAAAAAACTGAATGAATAGAGTAAGAAGCTCCCTGGTACAGCCAAACAGTTAGCTCCTGATCAGGATTATTCATGAGATGAGATGGTATCCTCAACTCATTCCAGAGAGGGACTATACTAGGGCAGAACTTGAGGATATGATCATATCTTCGATGACAACCTTACCGAAGTGGAAATAAGGACTAGGAATAATCTTCCTGTGGTGTAGCTCTTTATATGTTGGTAGTTTCTGGTGCATAATGAGCCAAGAAAAGTGTTTTATGTTTGAATAATTCTTGATGTTTCATAAACAATTTCACCTACACCCCTCCCTCATGGCACTAGACATTGTCCTGCTTTCAACTAAAGCTTTCCTAGTAGATTTGGAAGAAAATCTACCATTACTGGTATGCTTCCATCTCATGAAATCACTTTCTGAATTAAACACTTGCCTGCGAGTACTTAGAATTTTGACGTAACCTCAAAAGATGTTTTTGCCTCATTAACCGCGGTCAAGATTATCAAGAAGGAATTGTAGTAACTGCAGTCAATGCTCTTTCAGTCTCAAAATACCAGTAACCGTGGTCAAGGAATTTAAGTGACAAGTTTATTAATGCGATCACTAAGCTATGAAGAAGAAGTTTAGTAACCGCGGTCAATAAATTCGTATAGAAGGAAAGTTAACCACGGTCAACCAATTCAAACTAGCACTTTGATCATAAGATTTTTGAATTACCCCAGAAGCCTACACCAAAACCATGGTAGTAGGTGTAGTTCAGTGCATCCTCCATTAGTGTAGTCTAGTCTAGCCTTTTCATAGTCCTTTTCTTATCATCTACAAAAATTCTAATTTTTAGCTTTATCTAAGTGTAAAAACTTAAATCTTTTACTCTTATCTTATTGGGCTTTCCCGTAGCTTTAATTTGATATCACTTTACCTATTTTCTCATCTCTTTTCTTGCATTTTAGTTTCATTTCAAGTTCCTACTATTTTACTTTCAAAGTTTAGTGCAAATTTTAGATTAAAGTAGAATATCTTTGTTTAAATCTTATTTTTCTTCTTTTTAAAGCTTTGATTATTAGTGAGTTTTCATTAAATATAGCTTTTATAACTTAATCATTAGCTTAACTCTAGTCTTCTTCCATTTTCATTACTTTCTAAAAATAGTAAAATATGAAGAACAACATGCTTGCTGGTGTAGGATCTTCTTTTTGTGGTAAATTCCTTCTTATCCTTTCTTTACTCTTCCAATCATTACTAGTGCAGTATTTATTATGTTTTGATAGTTTAGCTTTTAAATTTGTTATCTTAGGTTAAGCTTGCTACTTGCTTCATAGTGTAGACTTTAATTTCTTTCCTAGTGTAATATTAGATTACTTTAATTGCATGTTAATTACTTCAATTACTCACCTAACTTACTACTTCACTGCTTTCTTAGATAAACTTTATTTGCTCACAGTATCAGCAGCGAGAGATACTAAAATTTTTATAGGTCCCAAGCACCTTTATTAGTGAACATATCTCTTACCTTGAACACCTCTTCCCTTTGAGTTAGAGGCCCATAAATTAGGGACCTCAGGGGACCAATTCCTAGCCAATCATCATACCAGAGATTAACCTTTCTTCCATCCCAATAGCCTAAATGGTATTGTTGTTTGGAATCCCAACCCAATCTGTAGTCACTTATGATTGACTAAACCATGATAATTCTTCAAAACCATTTTCCTAGTTAGTGCAGATAACTTAGAGTTAAAACAAGAATTCTCCAACACTCTAGCCCATAGAGAATTTAGTTGTGACATTACCCTCCAACAAAGCCAAGACAACCCTACTTCATTCAAATCCTTAGCCTTCCTAATTCCCAAACTACCTTTTTGTTTGGGTCTACATATCTCATTCCATTTGACTATATAGGTCCTTTTCTTCAAATTAGTAGATCCTCATAAGAAGTTCATTTGTATTTTTTCATTGTCCTAAGGCAAACTAACAGGGAAAGGAGCACACTGAACCATAAAAAGTGGTGATAGAAGAGGCCACTTGTTGACTGATAGTTCTCCTAGCCAAGAAGGAAAGCATGTTTGCCTTCCAATTTGACAATTTCTTCTGCATTTTATCCAGAATAAAGTTATAGGTCGCCTTTGAAGTCTTTTTGTGGCAGACTGAAAATCCTAAATATTTGCCTAGATCATCTGTTTTCTTGATCCCTAATATATCCACAATATCAGTCTTTAGATCCTCATATGTATTGGAAGAGAAAAAAAAAATGAGATTTCTGGTTATTGACTGTCAACCCATATCTCATATTAAAATCTTCAAGGACCTTTTTGACTGCTTCTATTGATTTGATAGAGTAGCTAATGAATAAAATAATGTCATTAGCAAAATGACAATGAAACACTAAAGGTCCATTTCTACCAAATTTGATTGGTTCCTAACTAAGCCTTAGATACTGCTCTTCAATTGAGTAAGATAAATGCTCCATACATAACAGGAATAGATAGGGGGATTAGGATTCCCTTCCTAATTCCTCTTGTAGGATAAATCTATTATGTTGGGGAACCATTATGTAATACTGCCATCCTTGGAGTAGTAACACCTTGATCAGATTCTCATGGGAAATTAAAGGAGTACAGAGCCTCCCTAATAAAATTCTAATCCAATTTATCATAAGCCTTCTCCAATTCTAACTTGATAGCACATGACACTTTCCCATTCTTTTTCCTAAGTTTGAACACTGTCTCCTGCACTATCAATATATTATTAGAAGCTCTTCTGCCAAGGATAAAGTTAGCTTGGAGAGAAGAAATAAATCAAACATCAGCGATCTTAATCTATTAATCAAAATTTTTGAGAGGATTTTATAAACAGAATTGCAAAAACTTATAGGTCTATACTAGTTAATGGTTTTAGGGAAATCACATTTGGGAATGAGGCAGATAAATACATCATTAATACCTTCTTGGAGAGGTTAATTAGAAAAAGCATTAAAAATGAATTGACAAATGTTATGTTTATCCTCATTGCTAGAATTTTGATAGAAGAACAGCTGGGTACCAAATGGACCAAGGCTCTTGAAAAGTTTCAAGTCAAAGGAAGCATTATAGATTTCTTGGTCAGAAAGTAAATCACCAATATTCTGAAATTCTTCTCCGACAGTCTTGATACTCTCAGGAAATTTCTCTAGTGAAATACGGGAGGATAATCTATCAAAGGAAAAAAGTTAATTAAAGTAATTCCAGATGGTTTCTCTAATATCCTTAACATTAAAAGACCACTCCTCAATAGTGTTTTTTTAAAGCCAGGATTTGATTACTTTTCCTTCTATGAATGGTGCATGTTGTTAAAAATTTTATATTAAGCTTATCCCATAAAACTTTATCAGCCTTTACCCTTCAAAAGCCAAAGGTCCCTTTCCTAGCCGATCATTGTATTGAATTGCTCTTGAAAATTACATTCCAGATTATGAAGAAACCAAAAATCGTTGGATTGAAGGGCTTTTTGTGTTCCCTATAATCAAGCTAGAATCTTTTTCTTTTTTTCTTAAAGATATTAAGTAAGTTTATCTTACTCCATTCCATAACATCTTCACAGAACTTAGAGATAGCATGTGGTATAGACTGATCAGAGGGTTTCCAATTTTGGATCACAACAACAGCAAGGGAATAATTATCAAACAAAAAATTTCCATTCAAAATGGTCTATTGCCACTACTACTAGTAAACCTGAAAAGGTTAACCAACAATGAATAATAATCAGATCTTGTCTGAACCAAATGAAAGACACAAGTTTCTAGGAAAAGATTCCTCCAATCAACATTATAGACAGCTCTATCTATTCTTTTATAGATGAGTCCTTCAGAGAATCTCTTGTTTAACCAAGTAAATCTTGGTCCAACAAAGCCTAAATCTAAAAGACCTCAACAACTTAAACAATCACTAAAAGAAGAAGCTTTAGACTTGCTAATTATATTATCTCCCATTTTCTCAGAGTAAAAAAGCACTTAGTTAAAATCACTAACATATATACAGACAAGCGGCCTACTATGTCAAATTTGTGTGGTCAGTGTAATCCTGCACTAGAACCTTACAAAGTAGGATTTTGAATTACTATTACATAATTTAAATGAATCACCTATTTACTATTACATAACGGGGCTTTTAATGCGACTATGAATTGTATAAAAACAATCTAAACTAGGGAAAACAAGATGGACAAAGCACCTGTGTGTAGGACACAAAAATACATCAAAATTTAAAAGAAA
Source organism: Cinchona pubescens (assembly GCA_025175665.1). NCBI lineage: Eukaryota > Viridiplantae > Streptophyta > Magnoliopsida > Gentianales > Rubiaceae > Cinchona > Cinchona pubescens. The sequence goes on along the minus strand of JANKKI010000383.1, from coordinate 118,803 downwards.
ATAAACCCTAGTTTAGATTGACTCTGGTCCACGTAACTCAAGAAAATGAGTTCGAATCCTGTTGTAAAATGGGAAGGTTTGGGATGGATTTGAATTTCCTCTGCACCCATTTTACCCGTTGGACCGGTTGCGTGATTTTATCGCGTTTCTCTTTTCAATTTTAGCATTCATTATTGCCGCTTTGATGTGTATAAGAGACACATCTAGATGTGTATAAGAGACAGGTATAGGGATGTGAGAGCTATCAAAAGGGAGAGATTCATGAGGAACATTGTGGTAGATTTAGGGTCCAATTAATACCCCTGTCTCTTATACAGCATCTAGATGTGTATAAGAAGCTCAAGGTGTGCAACTTTTTGTCATTTATGCACGCACGCCGAAGTTTATTTCTAGCCCAATTTTATATTATTGATACAATTATTAAGTCCTGGGCTAAATTGAATTTGATTCAAATACTTAACGTCTAGTTGTGCAACTAATCCAAAATTTGAGGGCAAAAGAGTAAATTCACATAGTTTAACAAGTAAGAGAAGGCATAAATATTATATTGAGACCAACGAACATTAAAATAAAGCACAAATCATCACAAAAGTAATTAATCAAAAAATATGTGCAAAGATCAAAGTTTATTTACAATTTAAGACTCATAAGGGCAAAACAGTAATTTCACAATCAAGGGTAATTAAAATGTATTAAAATGCCAAACAGAAATCAAAGTAAAAACTTGGTGATTATTGACATAAAACATGTAAAGAGGAGAGAAATTAGTGTTTTGAAATTATCCTTAAATTGTAAATAAACCTAAATGTAATTTAAAAAAATTATTTGAGGGATAAAAATGCAGCAATCCGAAATCTGGAGGGCCAAAAAGTAAATGAAATTTTTTTCTGAAATTTTGGATTTTTTAAAATGCCACGTCATCGATGACGTGGCGCAATCTGGTGGCGCCACGTCATCGATGACGTGGCGCAATCTGGTGGAGCCACGTCGCAGCTGACGTGGCACAATCTGGTGGAGCCACGTCGCAGATGATAAGAGGCAGATCTGGTGGCGCCACGTCATCAGATGACGTGGCGCGATCTGGTGGAGCCACGTCACAGATGACGTGGCGCAATCTGGGACGTGCCACGTCATCGATGACGTGGCGCAATCTGGAGGTGCCACGTCATCGATGATGTGGCACCAAATGGGCCCTATCAGAAGGGCCTACATGTAATTTGAGAAAATATTCTAGGGCTAAAATGCAAAAAACTGAAATATAGAGGAGTAAAATGGAAATAAAATTTGTCTCTTTCTAACCTTTTCTTTTTTTTTGCAGATTTTGGTGGGCTACCAGCCTTTTTCCACCACGATTTTGACCCACGAGTTTAACGATTTTGCTTCTGATTTAAAAATAAAAGTTGTAGGTCCAGGAGCCCTCTATAACTTTTATTCTTTGAGTTTACTCCAGTTACTCCTCCATCTCTTGAAATCTTGGCTCAAAGTTGGTTGTCTGGAAAATTCACATTTGTCTTTTAAGATTTTCAGAATATTGGACCAATATTTACTTTTTCTACAAGAAATTTTGATGCTCCAAATGGACGATTTTTCTTGGGTTTCAAAATAGAAGTTGTACCTCCAGGAATGATTTACAACTTTTGTTCTTTGAGTTTAGTCTAATTACACTTTGATCGTATGAAATTTTGGCTCGAAGTTGGCTGTTTTGGCAGATTTTTTTTTTGTTTGCAGATCTTCTGGATCAAGAGCCTTCTTCTACCAGATTTTTGACCCTCTAAATGGACGATTTTGCTTCGGGTTTTAAACAGAGAGAAATTGTACCTCCAGGAACGATTTACAACTTTTGTTCTTTGAGTTTAGTCTAATTCCTCTCTGATCCAAATAATTTTCAGCCAACTTTGAGCCAAAATTGTCAATACGATCAAAGCTTAAGAAAATTTTTTCTCTTGAAATTTTTTTTCTCCCTCTTTAGACTGGTTTTTTGTGCTTTTAATGAATTGGATTGAGTGTAAAAATGGTCAAAGACCATTCCTTGTCATGTGGGGAGTATGGCCATCTCTTGAATTTTTTTATAATAAACCGACACACCGGGTCTCTAATTAATCTTAATTAATTAATTTTTTAAATTTAATTAAATTTTTTATAATCTTAATATTCATTAATATTAGAACTTAATTAGTATTTCAAAAACATAAAATGCATAAGAATAATTAAACATCACAACATAAATTAAGAAGGAATTAAAGGGTAAATTAAAAAAAAATCAAAGAACAGGTTAAAAAGCCATTGAAAAGCAAAAATTAAAAGAAAATTGAGAGAAACAATTAAAAGGAAAAATAGGGGGCAACTTAAGGGACAAAAATAGGTGTCTACACATATCCAAGGGATTGAATGGTTACCAGCAAAAGATATTAAATACTTCGAAAGGAGTTTCTTGATATTAGCACCAGCACTAGCATAAACAATAGTTAACATCCATTAGGGCATTTGAGGATGTACCTTAACCATCACGTGGATTGCCTAAGTAGATTATTGAGAAGGTCAATCTGGATCTTTATGGTTCTAAGGCACCCAAAGTCAATCCTTGAAATCCCTAGCATCCACAATAATTGACTTCATAAAAGAAATGGATGCACACAAATTTGATGCCCTTTCCCTTAATATCCTAGTTTCAGCAAGGATCACCACCAAAGGTTTATGGATCCTTAATTGTTGCATCAAGTGGCTTCTAAAGGAAGAGGTTCTAGTGCCCCTCACATTCCACATTAATTTCTTCATAGTATTAGAGAATGGGTGTTGGGCAAAGATTTGCACCTACCTTAGAGGTATGCAGCCTGGGTTTCTCTTACTTGTTGGAATATGACTTGTTGATTCTTTATCCATGGAAGAAATTACACCAGATAATTGTTGAGCTCTAGTCTTGGTTCGTCTTCTGCTAAGATGTGAACTTTTGCTCCTATATTTTCCTAAGCTAGAATGATTATGGCTAACATTTCTCTTATTGCCACCAGATTTAGCCTTAAGGGGAATATTAAAAGGTATTCTAATAGAAACTCCTAGTTTCTTGACCTCTAAATATCTAGTTCTTGGTTTGAGGCCATGTGATTCTCTGCAGGATTGGGGTTCATCATATTCCTTCCCATGATATTCCTGAAATTGAGACTGTCTTGGATGTTGTTGGCTTGCATGTTTCATTCTTCCCTCATGAATCTCTCCCTTTTGATAGCTCTCACATCCCTATACGGATCCATCTCTACCATGGCTGCCATATTTGCTTGGATGTTGGAGGCCCAAACATGAAGACTTCCCAAGATTATTTCTGATATGAACTCATAGTTTCCTTGAGATGTTGTGGCACTAGAGGCTAGAATAGAGGATATGAGTTCTTCACATGCATACTGCCAGTTATTGGAGGAGCCAAGCGAGTTTTGAAATTTGAGAGAGAATGTCTCCCCTTCTTCTCCCCTAGTGATAACTCTAGGAAACTAGAGTTATAGGTACCCTAAACTTGATGGTTTTGCTACTAATTTCGAGTAGTCTTAGTGTTTTTGTGTGTATTTTTGTCTATTTTGCTTTTAGGTGTTAGAATGTGTTAGTATATGTTTATTAAGTGTTTTAATATTTATTTAGATGTTAATTAATATATTTTATTAGGTTCTTACATTTAGAATTGTATCGTGTCTTTAACTTAACTCTAATTGGAGTTGAATTTTTGTTCATCTTTGTTTATCTTTTGTTTTTGGTCTATTTTTTGAGTATTTTATTTAAATGTTTAGATGTTATTTTTAGTTTTTATTATAGCTAAAAATGTCCCTTATGTGTTACGATTCAGTATGAGAAAACGCCACATCAATCGGACGTTGAATGAAGATTTTCAAAGCAAAATAGTGAAGTGTTGCATTTCAGAAGTTTCAGTTGATGTCGCGACACCAAAGAAAACATCTAAAAGGGAAAATTCAGAGTTTCAGTCAATATCGTGAAATCGATGTCACAACAGTAAATTTTGATGTCGCGACACTGAGGCGGCTGCCGCAAAAATTACTTTGTTCGGGGTTGATTTTTTCTGCATAATTCTCCCACTACCCTAGCATACCACATTTAAGTCTCATTTGAGGCATAACATAGATAGTAGAAGTAGGCTAGATTAGAGAGTAATTTCTCCATTTTTCTGAAGATTCAACCTTTTTAGTGGTAAGTGCTTTGTTATTGTTCAAAGCTTTAGTTACTTTTTAATTTCATGTTTCCTTATCTTAATTAGTCTCATTACTTTCATCTAATTGCTTCCTCTACTTGATTTCTTAGTGTAATTGATAGATTAGTTAATGAATTTTTCATTTAATTGCTTTCTTTACTTAATCATTTTTAGTTTAATTTATAGATTAGCTTATGGGCTTTCTGTAAAAATGCTTTCTTAGTGATAGTTTGTAGTTTAAATTAGTTAATTAGAGTAGTCTAGTTTAATCTCTTTCCTTCACTTGCTTTGTTTACTTGCTTCCATAGTAGTAATTGATAGAGTAGTTTATGGGTTAATTCTTAATTATGCTTGCATAGTGTTAATTTGTAGTTTGAGATAGTTAATTGCTTTTTAAAAATGATTTCTTTTTACATACTTGCTTAGATTAGATTATGTGTTTTCTATAATTATGTTTTTTTATGATACACTTAGAATAGTGTATGAGACTGACAGAGGATTTGAAGTTTCAAGGTGCTTCCTTTAAAGCTTTCTAATACGTTCTTTAGTGTTAATTCTTACTTTTAATGAATTGGATAGTCTTTAAATTGCTTTCTTAGTTTCTTTAAGTTATATTTTTAATCAAATCCTCTTTTAGTCAACCTCTGCAATTAGTAATCTAACCAATAATAGATAAGTTTATCGACCAATCTTTATGGGAACGATCCCTACTTTCCTTTATTACTAGTTGACAACCGTATATTTGCGGGATGTCACCTAGTTAATAGTAGGATTTAGGCGTGTTTACGCATCACCTAATTTTTCCTTACTTGATTCTGTCTCCTGTAGGGGTGATAAGGTGGCATTTTTGCACCTTGAAACTTCAAGTGCTCCTACCAATTGTTCCTCTTGATTTATATCTTGCAATACAGAAAGGAGTTTGACATTACTAAAGAGGAAGTTTGAGGGTTCACCTTAATACCCCTAAGGTCTTCATTGCAACCTGAGGAACAATTTACTCCATCCATCTTTCCACCTTCAGTCTCATCCTTACTATTCTTGGAATTGCTCCTTGGCATGTCACAGTTGTTTCCAGGTCTACCAGCTCCTTAATAGGTGAAAATCTTTCACCAATATGACTTGTAGGAAACATCTTACCTTGTGTTAAGGAACATTTCACCAGGTATTGACCTTTAACTGGATTCTTATTCCTAAACTGGGAACTAGAAACTTACCATTATCCAAAAGAGGTCTTTAGGAACTACTCCCTTATTCTAGAAACTTACCATTATCCAAAAGAGGTCTTTAGGAACTACTCCCTTATTCTTACTCATTCCACTGGGTTTTCTTGAAAAGTTGGGATTTTGAATTTGAATGTGGCTCTAGACTTGAGGAATTCCTATTATTGGAATTCTGTAGAAAATTTTCATCGATGTATCATTTCGCTGGCCAGATTTCCCCAGAGATCATTTGGAAGATTTCACTTTCATATGTTCAACCTTTCTTATCTACTTCTTCCAAAATTTTACTCTCATCGAATCTTTTTTTTTCTGTCTTGAAGAATCGAAATGATCTTGGACATTATCATGTTTCCTTTATTGAAGTAGGAGGTAATCTTTTGATTTTAAACAATTTTCTTGTATATGAACGATAAATCCATAATTGTAATAGAGGTTTATACCCTTAATATGGAACTTGTTGCATAAAATCCCTATAATCTTAAGTAGGTACATACATGACCCATAAATCTACAATTGTAACAGAGATTACACCATTATATTGAACTTGTTGCATGCGTAAAATCCCCAATCTCAATCACTTGCTTAAGTGGATTGTTTAGATTGACTTGAACATACAATCCAGGCAATCTAATCCATATGTAGACAAATAGAAGAATGCTTCTGATGGCACAAAATTCGGTTCCCACAAACAGATATCTAAAAAGAAACTGTTCAAAAACCAAGGTCCCCCAGCAAGCACATTATAATAATTTTTCTCTTCGGCAAATTGTGTTATAAAAAAATCTTTGCCTAAATCAATAATAGATATATTACCATTGGGCTTCCAGACACCCCTAATTCTATCTTCAAAATAATGAAAGCCAAAACTTCTACCAAAAGGCTTCACAATCAAAGAGAACTTCTAGGGTTCTCTAATACAGACGAGGTCCTCCTCTAAAATTACCCCATCTTCTAATGAGGAAACACCAGCCAAATGGTTGGGTGATTAATTCATACTTCATCCACTAAGGGATTATTCAGTTAAAAAATCGTCTTAAAGCAATCACTAAAATCTTATTCTCGAGTGAAATAGTTAAAGGGTTTAGGGAAGGAAGGTCAATAGAAGGCGGAGATAAGATGAGAGGGTTAATGAAATAGGTAGAAGAGGGGATACATATAACACAAGAGGAACTGGAAGGAACAAAAGGAATGGATGCCTTTTCCTCTTGCCTGATGTCCGAGGATAAGGGATCCATTCCCTTTGACAATGGTGGTGGTGGGGGATTGTGCCCTTTTTGACAAAAATGATATGATGTCAAATTCCTTCAATAAAGTTGATGGACACACCATGAACAATTGAACACAAGAACATATTTTGATACATGTGCGACACTACAAGTCCTGTTCTCAACCCCTTTATTGTGCCTTTAGTTACTAAAACATTAATTGATTATTTCATAAATAAATATAATTCTTTATGTAGTACTTATTCAATTACTGTTGATTATTGACTTTTTAAATATATTGTTTTCTTATTTGATGTTACCATATTGCTATGTAAATAAAAACTTAATTATTCATGTTACCATACTTCTTTGTATGTAATATTTGTTCTGGGTAGACATCTGCCCCATCAATTTTGAAAAAAAAAATTAAAAACTAGGCTTATAATTTTATTATTATTATTATTTATTCACATTTGCTTCCTTTGAATTTATTTAAATTTCCTTTTCTCTTTACATTGGTCCTCTAATTTTTTTCTAAAATTCTCTTTGTCCTTTACATCATTTCCTAAGGAAATTAAATGTTTACCATATTATACAAAAAATTGAAAACAATTAATATAGGAACATAGAGAATTTAAAAAATTGTAAAGTTAACTACAACAAGATAATTTTACATTGTTGTTGACTCGTACCCTTGGGTCCTGGCTCCTGGCTCCTGGCTTTGCTTCTAATGTAACATGCTAACTTGGCTTAGAATGCTAGAGTACAAATTAGCTAATTTTCCCTGTAAAAAATTATCTTGGTTTATAGCCCTAAGTTTTACCTTTGTGCAAGTTAACCCTTTCTTGAGACGAATTGAGATACTTGTTCAAATTACTTAATATTGACCAACTAATGAATCAATAATAAGTTCGGTGTTAGATAAGAGGGAGCTTGGTGTTTCGGTTTTGATTTGGTTGTTCATCATGAACAATCATGAAATTTCACTTGCTCATTTAATAATTGATTGTTATGAGAGTAAATAAATAAAAGTATGTGTTAACTTTGTTTTTTTTTTTTTTTAACTCTCTCCAATTCTAAGTACTATTGCCGTCACAAGGAGCAGTAAAAAGTATACAAATTTTTTTCCTAAGAGACTCTCCACTGTCTTCTTTACTTCTCTCAATAAGAACTATTACTATCACAATAAGGGATTGAAAACGGTAAAATTTTTGCTCTGGGACTGGCGAAGAAGTTACTGTAAGAGGTGAAATATTGTTCTTACCACAGTTATGGGTGCCATGTAGAAGTAATAACTCGGTTACGTACATAATCGACATTTGCATCCATTGTAAATATAAGAATATATAACGTACCTCAATTATGAATACATTTATTTTCAAATTTTTTATACCGCTCTCAACTTGCATCGTACTGCATAATTTATGCAACGTATTATATGAGACAAAAACTAGTTGAATACATGTACTTGAAAAAAAAAAAGAGTTACACATTTAATTTAAAGCTATGGTCCATCAAAGTCTCAATTTTATTCTATTCACGTATTGAAATTTTATACTGACTAGAACAATTCGAAGGGCTTGAATAGTCATGAATGAAGAATTTTCATTACAATGCTCATACAATAAATAACTTTAAATATTTTCTATATACATATAGACACATAAAATTTGAGTATACCACCTTTTGAGTGAGGATTTTTTCTTTTAATGTTCATACAAATAAATAACTTTAAAATTTTCTGTATACATATAGACACATAAAATTTGAAAATACCTTTATTTGAATGAAGATTTTTTCTTATAAAATGTTCGTACAAATAAACGACTTTAAAAAATTTCCATATAAATATAAATGCATAAAATTTGAATGGGAAAAGACCAATTTAATCCCTTATCTTTAGGGTATCAATCAATTTGATTTTTTATCTATTATAGATACCAATTTAATCCCTTATCATTAAAAAATAACTAATCTAGATCTTGTAACGAAAATTGTGGACAAATTAATGGAGTCATTAACAATACATCTACTACAAGTTAACGATATCATGATTAGCACGTGGATTGCTTCATTAATTTATCAACGATTTCCATCAGAAGCCTGATTAATTTTTTAAAGATGAGAGACCAAATTGGTCTATTGTGATAAAAATCTGATGGACCAAATTAGTCTGTTGTGATAATGGGGTAGCAGATCCATCGTTGATCGATATGCTAGAGATAAGGGACTAAATAATTTTTTTTTTTCCAATTTGAATATACGACTATTTGAATGAAAAATTTTTCTTGTAATGTTCATGTAAATAAACAACTTTAAAATTTTCCATACATATAAACACATAAAATTTGAATATGTCATTGTCAAAATGAAGATTTTTTTCCTCATAAAGTTGATATAAACAAACAACTTTAAATGCTTTTCATATACACATAGACACATAAAATTTTAACTATATCACTCTAAAATTTGATGAATTTCTTATACGACATCTCCATATGTGTATCTATATTAACTATTAATATAATTATACATTTTTTAAAAATGATTTATTTTGTTAAAAAGAGGTACAAGTATTTAAAGCTATAATTTCCATTCCACACCAAAATTTCCTCTCTTTCAAATTCCCAAAAAAAAAAAGAATAAATAGAAATAAAAGAAAAGTTTGAAAATAAATTAAAAAATTCAGTTTGGTCCGATATAAAAAAGTCTGTGCAGAGTCGGATAATAATACCCAAAATTTTAGAGAGAGAAAGTGAATACAGCAAAACCATGAAAGGAGGGAAAAAAAAAAGAACTTCCGTAGACCCACCGCCGCCACCACCACCAGCTGACCCACGGCGGAAGACAGCGGCGAAGGTGGAGGAAAATGTTGAGAAGATGATCAGGTTCCTCCTCCTCTTGATGAGCTGGTAGAGGACGACTGGCAAAAGCAACTCTTAGAAAGGAGTTGCTACTACTGGCACTGAACAGGAAGCACACGTCGTAGCGCCGGAGGAAGAAAAAGTCAACGAGGAAGAAGGGGATGAAGTATAGGAGAGTGAGAAGGGAAACGATGACCATTTTAAGGAGATCTAGATTGAAGAAGTTGAGGGGAAAGAAGGAGACTGACGGAGACGACGACGGCGACGAAAGGCCTAAGCTTGCCGAAGGTTTTTACGAGATTTAAGCCATACGTAGAAAAAGGGTTCGAAAGGTAACATATATTTTTTCTTTATTTAATGTTGTTCTCGTTGGTTTTTTTTTTTTTTTTTTTGGGCTTTAGTGAATTTTGGGTAAGATTTTTGAGAAGAATGTTCCTTGGGTTAATGTTGATAAATGCAAATGTTTAGTGATTTGTAAAGGTAATTTTTTTTTTATTATAGCTTTTTTGGAAACTTTTTGTCTTCTTTGGGATTTTGTTAATATAGTTGGAATTGTTGTTTTTTTAATGTGTTTTCTTAGGGCTTAGTGATTTCTGGGTAATGTCATTGAGAATAATGGTTTTTGGGCTAATGCTGATAGTGCTTTCTTTACATTTCTTGTGACCTTTTTTTGGGGGGTGGGGGTGAGGTTTTTCTTCTTGTTGTTGTTCATGGAATGTGTATTTTATCCTCTTTTGGTTAATTTTTTGGCTTGTTATTTGTCTGTTTTTGGGAAATCTTCGGAATGCTGTAGAAAATGAAAGGGGGACAAGTTCAGTACCTAATAAAATGGTGAGTCACCTCTCTCACACATACTCCTGCACACATGCACAAACTTACAGAGATTGTTGAATTTTGTTTTCATTTGTTGATCTTTAAGAGAAAAATGTTAGATTTTGAGCAATTTAGTGAGTTGTGATACATTAATAGAAGTATAAACTAACACTCATTAATGTCAATAGAAATATTAGTTTTAACTGGATTTTGTGTGATACCTTGACTGGAAGTATAGAATGATCATTGGTTAATTTCAAGAGAATTGCTAGCTTTTGCTGGATTTAGTGTAATACTGGATTGGATGTTTAAATTGCTAGTCATTAATGTCAATAAAAATGGTGTATCTTTTTGGATTTAGTGAAATACTGGATTGGACGTATAAAATTTCAATTTATTGTTTTCACTCTTACCTTTTTGTGAAAGCGAGGGTGGTTGGAGACAGCTAATACATGGGAGCCATTGGGAGATCTTTTATCCCGTTTTGATGTTATTGATGCATTTGAAGACAGGTTTGCTTTTATTTTCACTTCTTTTCTTGTTAAATGTTCATTTTTTGCTGGCATTTAACGACGTGTTGAATATTAGGAAGGCATCTGTATTTGTGTGCTCTTATCTGTTGTTTTATTTTACATTTGCGGTTATTGCATGGATAGATAAAGCTTGCGGTCAAGGAAAAGGTCAGCACGTAAACACAAGTGGAAGTATTGAAGCACTCAAACTCCAACAAAGAAAAGCAACAACAGTGTTCTCATGCTGCTGCTACCTATAGTATGCCAGCTGTAAAGGTTTGCATCATCGAGAAACCTTTACCTTATCCTCCTCTCAATGACGCAAGAGTTGTGGGGTAGCCAGTGTCGGTGGAGTGAATAATGTTGAAATGGTTAAAAAATTGAATGAGAATGCGGTGAAGTTGGTTATATATAGAACTGATGAAATGGAAGAGCAAATTGAGTCGGATCTTAAAATTAGTGAACTGAAAGGAGCAAGCACTATGAACGATGACTGTGTGGATAAATTTATAGTAGATTTACAGGAAGCTCAATTGTCACAACAAGATGGACTTTCAATTGGCCTGCAAATGGCTGATGGTGCAGAACCAGTTCAATCTGGTCGCTTCACTGGAGCTAAGAGGAGAAAACTCTGGTTCTGTAAAAAGGTTTAAGCAAGAAATAGGTTCAGGAGTGCCCGATGATCGCAGAAATGGAGTTGCTGTTGGTTTTGACTCAATGGCTAATGATCTTAATCGTATAACTAGAGTTGAAAGTTCTAGAAATATTTGTGATATTATTGAAATTATCAAGCCTGTCAGTTATTCATCTTCAATTACAAGCAACATCCAGGATTTCTCAGTAACCTTTATGGCAAAGAGGTTTGTGGTCTAATTCCTACTTTCTTTATTTGTATTTTCTTTTAGTTTGTTTTGCTATAGTTGTTTTATCAACTTTAGCTTTAATGGAGTTAAACTTCGCATTCTCTCGAGTATGAGATAATTTAATCACCTTATGTTATTGTATATGTTAAATTTATTATAACATCTAGTTTCTATAAAAGAAGGCAGCAGCGTTGTGTAATGTGTAGCATGTTGATATGTTCTGTTGTTTCTTTACATTAGGAATCATGGCTTGGTGGAACTTGTGATAACATTGCTTTTGTTAGGTATTATAGACCTCTTTCAAAACTTAGAGATAATAGGATCTTCTTGTTGGAAATTCAAGTTTTTCTTTGTTGTATGGGAAAAGGGTTTTTCCTCTTTTTTGTTTTCGGTTTTCTTTTTTTTTTTTTTTAAAAAAAAAAATTTTTGTGATGCTTAGATGTTAGTCCCTGTAAATAAGGATGTCGTTCTCCTTCTTCATTGATAAGAAGTACTTGCTTCCCTACTTAATTGTTAGATCACCTCAAGCAAATTCACATAAACTCTCTTTTGAGTCATCGGCTCCAATCTTCCCCTACTCCAATTCATTCTATAAGAGAATGAAGTAGACTTCTAATTATTGTAATTGCTGCTTCACTTGCCCGTGAGATGCAATACTGTAATTTGCATGCATTAGGGCATTGAATCTTGTAATTTTGTTGAGAAGGACAAGTGTGGGGTTGGCATTCATGTAAGAAGGAGAAGTTAAAAGAAAGTTCTCTAAGAATATTGTGAATAGATAATTTGCAGTGAATGGAAAGTTCACTTTTTAAAAGATGTAGAACAGACAATCGGCATTCTATTATCTTGCCTCATTCCGTGCATTAGTGTTTTTGGAGTAAAATGGGAAGAGCACTTTCAGCTGTGAGGAGGGAAAGGAAGAGAGAGAGGGGGAGAGAGAGAGAGAGAGAGTTTCCCTTGGCTTTTTTTTTTTTTTTTTTCGGGAGTGGCTGGGATGGCGGCGGGGCTCTTATGGTTGATGAAGGGCTGTATGATTGGCAATAAAAGGGGCTTTGCTTAATCACACATCTGTGTCTATTTCTTTCTTTCCTTATTATTTTATAGCTTGTAGTTCTTCATTGGGTTGGTTTTAAATTCTCAATCTCTTCATTCTAGTGTTCCAAGCATTTCCATTTTATTTTGCTGGGTTTTATCATATACCTTCTATTTTCTGTTTGTGTCGTGAATGAACAACTACGCCTTGATTCTACCAGAAGTCACTTATAACACTTAAATAAATGTTCGTACCCCTACGTACTTTCCTAATATTTTGATTCTCTATTCCTATTTGATGCCAAGCCATAGTGTGCTTACAGCTATAGTTTGTCAGTAAGGTTAAAGCTCTTGCTCAACTCTTCTGTCTTTTACCTTAAAAATGAAAATATTTGTAAAAACAAGAATAAGCTTTTGACTTTCTTCTTTTATACAATACAATGGAAGTTTTGGGGCAGCTCGCCTCTATGCATAATTAAGTGGGATGGCATAAGAAGTGATATGCTTTATCATTGCCAGAAACTCCTCAAATGACGTAGTTAGATTTTAAATTGTTAGATAGTAACATTGTGTTGATTATAATAGTCATATTTTGGATGATTTTTGATAATTGAGTTTTGTCTTTTTGTTATTTTACTTTATGTGGCTGTCTGCAGATCTGATGGGGAGGTAGTGTTGGTGGACAACAAATTTCTGAAGGCTAATTAGTTAGTTCTGGTAATTGTGCTTCCTTTCCATTGTGGTCTTTCATGAAATCTTAAAATGTTTTACAAAATTCACTTATTTTAGTTTCCTGTCTAACTGCAATATATATATTTTACAGCTGATAAACTATTACGAGAAATATCTCCGCTATACTCCTGCATGAAGTTCGATGTTGTGATGAAGGTGGTGATGGATCTGATGGTGCACTCCTTGGATCGTTAAGCATCATCTTTGTTCTTCTCTTATGTATAATGTTGTGCTTTTGTAGCTGGAATAAAATGTCGCAAGACGATGAATTAAGTATTTATTAGGGAGAGTAGAAATTATGTTCATGCCAACTTTTATGCATCAAAATTTGTCTTTACTTGTTTGTTGAATTGACTCAAGTTCTTTAATAGGTTCCCCATTTTATTTCTACCTTGATAAGATGGATTTCTGTCTCCTTTTGAGTTCTTGCTCCAGCTAACACAGGAGGGCTAATATTTCTCTTAAGGGCTAGTTAATGTTAATGACAGGCATATTGGTCGCTGTTAGCATCATTTAATTTCATGGTGAAATGATGCATTGTGCTTTCTAACGCTGCTCATGAGAATTTAATTATGCTTTGATATTTACTCGTGTTTTTTGGCTCTTTAAATGACTTGGTGCCATAAATGTCACTGGTTTTACATTTTAAATTTAGGTAACAGACATTGTTTAGAATGAGATCACCAAACATGTGTCTTTATCAATAGAAACAGACACCTACGTTTGTACCCCCATTGGAAAAAAGCGGTGGATGTTTTGTTTTAGACGTCTCAAGTGTATACAAAAATCCACTCTATAAAACCCCATCAGGGTAGAGACCATTTTAGATGGTTGCAAAACATTGAAATGGCAAGAATAAGAATGCCTTTCTCATTGGTTCCTACAATCAAATAAGGGTACCATTATTTGAATGAAGATTTTTCCTTATAATGTTCATTGTGACACCATTATTTGAATGAAGATTTTTCCTTATAATGTTCATACGAGTAAATGCCTTCAAAATTTTTCCATATACATATAAACGCATAAATCTTCATTTCAAAATTTTTCCATATACATATAAACGCATAAAATTTCAATGGAAAAAGACTAATTTGATTTCTTATTTTTTGAGTATCAACTAATTTGGTTCCTTACTGATTATGAGATACCAATTTAATCCCATCATCATTAAATAATTTACCAAACTTGGACTTGTAATAGACATTATGGACAAATTAACGAAATCATTAACAATACATCTACAAATTAACGACAACATGATTAGCATGTACGTTGCTTCATTAATTTATTAACGATTTTCATCATAAACCGGTTAATTTTTTATTTTTTGTTTTTAAAATGATGGACCAAATTGGTCTGTTTTCATAATCAGGTAGCAGATTCATCATCGATCGATATGCAAGAGATAAGAGACTAAATTATTATTTTTCTTCCAATTTGGATATACCACAGATTTGAATGGAAATTTTTTTCGTGTAATGTTCACAATTTTAAAATTTTCCACACATATAAACAAATAAAATTTTAATATATTACTATGTCTTAAATGAAGATTTTTTCCCTTATAAAGTTGATAGAGACAAATAACTTTAAACACTTTTCATTTATATATAGACACATAAAATTTTAATATATCACCTATATTATTTGATGAATTTCTTATACGACGTAAAAAAATGAATATCTATATTAACTACTAATATAATTATACACCTTTTTAAAATGATTTATTTTGTTAAAAATATGTACAAATATTTAAAGCTACAATTTCCATTCCACACCAAAATTTTCCTTCCTTTCAAATTCTCAAAAAAAATGAAAAATACAAAAGAATAAATAGAATTAAAAGAAAACTCTGAAAATAAATTAAAAAAATTCGTCTTGTCCGATATAAAAAGGCTAGTGCAGAGTCAGATAATAATATTCAAAATCATATAGAGAGAGACTGAATATAGGAAAACCCTGAAAGCAGGGAAAAAAAGAACTTCCGTAGACCTACTACCACTACCTGAACCCACGGCGGATGGCGGCGGTGGAGATGGAGGTGCTAAAATGTGGAGAAGATGATCCAGCTCTTCCTCTTCCTTTTGATGCGCAGGCGGAGGACGACCGATTGAAGCAACTGGAGAAAGGAGTTCTACTACTGGCGCTGAACAGGAACGCACTGCCGTCGCAGTGCCGGGGAAAGAAGAAGAAGACAAGGAAGAGGGGGAAGAAGAGGATGAAGAATAGGAGAGTGAGAAGGGAAACAATGACCATTTTAAGGAGTTTCATATTGAAGAGGCTAAGGGGGAAAAGGAGACAGAGATGGAAACAGATATGATGACGAAAGGCTGAGCTTGCCGAAGGTTTTTAGGAGATTGAAGCTGGACGCGGAAAAAGGGTTCAAATGGTAACATTTATTTATTTTCTTTATTTAATGTTGTTCTTGCTGCTTTATTATTATTTTTTTCCTTTTTGGGTTTTAGTGAATTTTAGGTGAGATTTTTGACAAAGAATGTTCGTTGGGTTATTGTGGATAAATGCAAATGTTAAGTGATTTGTAAAGGTATTTTTTTATTATAGGTTTTTTAGAGACATTTTGTGTTCTTTGGGATTTTGATAATTTAGATGGAATTGTTGTTTTTTTAATTTTTTTTTTAAGGATATGTGATTTCTAGGTAATATCATAGAGAATAATGATTTTTGGGCTAATGTCGATATTGCTTTCTTTACATTTCGTGTACCTTTTTTTGGGGGGTATAAGTGAGATTTTTGTTGTTGTTGTTGTTCATGGAAAGTGTATTTTACCCCCTTTTGGCTAATTTTTTTTGGCTTGTTACTTGTTTGTTTGAGGGAAATCTTCCGAATGCGATAGAAAATGAAAGGGTCAAGTTCAATACCTAATAAAATGCTGAGTCATCTCTCTCTCTCTCTCTCTCACTAACACTCCTACACACATGCACTAACTTACAGAGATTGTTGAATTTTGTTTTCATTTGTTGATCTTTAAGAGAAAAATGTTAGACTTTGAGCAATTTAGTGTTGTTATGCATTCATAGAAGTATAAACTAACACTCATATTAATGTCAATAGAAATATTAGTTTTAGCTGGATTTTGTGTGATACCTTGACTGGAAGTATAGAATGATCAATGGTTAATGTCAAGAGAATTGCTAGCTTTTGCTGGAATTAGTGTGATACTAGTTTGGATTTAGTGTAATAATGGATTGGATGCTTAAATTGTCAGTCATTAATGTCAATAATAATGGTGTATCTTTTTGGATTTAGAGAAAAACTGGACTGGACATATAAAATTTCAACTTATTGTTTTCAATTTACCTTTTTGTGAAAGTGAGGGTGGTTGGAGACAGCTAATACATGGGAGCCATTGGGAAATCTTTTATCCTGTTTTGATGTTATTGATGCATTTGAAGACATGTTTGCTTTTGCTTTGCCTTCTTTTCTTGTTAATTGTTCATTTTTTGCTGGCATTTAGATATAAGTATCAAATATTATTAAGGTATCTGTATTTGTGAGTGCTTATCTGTTGTTTTATTTCACATTTGCATGTATTGCATGGATAGATAAGTATGAAGCTTGCGGTCAAGGAAAAGGTCAGCACATAAATACAAGTTTTATATGGAAGTTTCAATCTCAAACTAAGAAAAAGCAACAATTAGATGTGTCTCATGCCGTTGCTACCTATTGTATGCCAGCTGTAAAGGTTTGCATCATCGAGAAACCTTTACCTTATCTCCTCTCAATGACGCAAGAGTTGCAAATGGGGAAGGCAGTGTCGGTGGAGTGAATAATGTTGAAATGGTTAAAAAATTGAATTAGAATGCGGTGAAGTCGGTTATATATAGAACTGATGAAATGGAAGAGCAAATTGAGTTGGATCTTAAAATTAGTGAACTGAAAGGAGCAAGCACTATGAAAGATGACTGTGTGGATAAATTTATAGTAGATTTACAGGAATCTCAATTGTCACAACAAGGTGGACTTACAAATGGCCTGCAAATGGCTGATGGTGCAGAATCAGTTCAATCTGGTCGCTTCACAGGAGCTAAGAGGAGAAAATCTGGTTCTGTATCTAAAAAGGTTTAAGCAAGAGATAGGTTCAGGAATGCCAGATGATCGCAGAAATGGAGTTGCTGTTGGTTTTATACTCAATAGATGTAATGATCTTCACCGTATAACTAGAGTTGAAAGTTCAAGAAATATTTGTGATATTATTGAAATTATCAAGCCTGTCAGTTATTCATCTTCAATTACAAACAACATCCAGGATTTCTCAGTTACCTTTATGGCAAAGAGGTTTGTGGTCTAATTCCTACTTCCTTTATTTGTATTTTCTTGGAGTTTGTTTTGCTCTAGTAGTTATATCAACTCGTGCTTTAATGGAGTTAAACTTCACATTCTCTGAAGGATGAGATAATTTTATCATATACCTTCTATTTTCTGTTTGTGTCATGAATGAACAACTACACCTTGGTTCTACTAGATGTCACTAATAACTCTTAAATAAATGTTGTACCCTTACGTACTTTCCTAATATTTTGATTCTTTATCCATATTTGATGCCAAGCCATAGTGTGTACTTACAACTATAGTTTGTCAGTAAGGTTAAAACTCTTGCTCAACTCTTCTGTCTTTTGCTAGAAAATGAAAACTACTTGTAAAAACAAGAATAAGCTTTTGAATTTCTTCTTTCATACAATACAATGGAAGTTTTGGGATAGCTCGCCTCAATGCATAATAAAGTGGGACGACATAAGAAATCATATGCTTTATCATTGCCAGAAGCTCCTCAAATGACGTATTTAGATTTTAAATTGTTGGATAGTAACATTATGTTGTTTATAATAGTCATATTTTGGATGATTTTTGATAATTGAGTTTTGTCTTTTTGTTATCATACTTTATGTGGCTGCCTGTAGATCTGATGGGGAGGTAGTATTGGTGGACAACAAATTTCTGAAGGCCAATTACCCAGTTCTGGTAATTGTCCTTCCTTTCCATTGTGGTCTTTCATTCTTAAAATATTTTACGAAAGTCACTTCTTTTGGTTTCCTATCTAACTAGAATATATATATATTTACTACAGTTGATAAACTATTACGAGAAATATCTCCGCTATACTCTTGCATGAAGTTCGATGTTGTGATGATGGTGGTGATGGATTTGATGGTGCACTCCTTGGATCGTTCAGCATCATCTTTGTTCTTCTCTTATGTATAATGTCGTGCTTTAGTAGCTAGAATAAAATGTTGCAGGACAATGAATTATGTATTTATTAGGGAGAGTAGCAATTATGTTCAAGCCAAGTTTTATGCATAAAAATTTGCCTTTTCTTGTTTGTTGAATTGACTTAAGTTCTTTAACAGGTTCCCCATTTTGTTTCTAACTTTATAAGATGGATATCTGTCTCCTTTTGAGTTCTTGCTCTATGTAACACTGGAGGGGCCAATATTTCTTTTAAGGGCTAGTGAATGTTAATGATAGGCATATTGGTTGCTGTTAGCATCATTTAATTTCATGGAAATGATGCATTGTGCTTTCTAACGCTACTCATGAGAATTTAATTATGCTTGGATATTTACATTACTCTTGGTTTTTGGTTCGTTAAATGACTTGGTGGAATAAATGTCACTGGTTTTACACTGTAAATTTAGGTAACGGACATTGCTTGGAATGGGATCACCAAACATGTGTCTTTATCAATAGAAACAGACACATATCTCTGTACCCCATTGGAAAAATGCTGAGGATGTCTTGTTTTAGCCATCTCAAGTTAACAAAAAGCCAATCTATAAAAACCCCATCGTGGTAGGGATTATTTTAGAAGGTTGCGAAGCATTGAAAAGGCAAGAATAAGAATGCCATCCCTATTGGTTCCTACAATCAAATAAGAGTACCAGTATTTGAATGAAGATTTTTCCTTATAATGGTCATACAAATAAATGACTTCAAAATTTTTCCATATACATATATATGCATAAAATTTGAAGGGAAAAAGACTAATTTGATTTTTTATTTTTTGAGTATCAACTAATTTGGTTCTTTATTAATCATGAATATCAATTTAATCCCTCATCATTTAAAAATTCCGTACCAATCTTAGACTTGTAACGGAAATTATGGAAAAATTAATAGAGTCATTAACAATACATCTACCACAGGTTAACGACAACATGATTTTATCAATGATTTCCATCATAAGTCTTAGTTTGAAAAAAAAAAAAAAATGATGGACCAAATTGGTATGTTTTGATAATCAAGGAGCAGATTGATCATCGATCGATATGCAAGAGATCAGAGACTAAATTTGTTGCTTTTCCCAATTTGAACATACCACTATTTGAATGAAAATTTTTTCGTGTAATGTTCACAATTTTAAAATTTTCCACACATATAAAAACATAAAATTTTAATATATTACTATTTAAATGAAGATTTTTTTCCTTATAAAGTTGATACAGACAAATAACTTTAAGCATTTTTCATATACATATAGACACATAAAATTTTAATATATCACCTATACTATTTGATGAATATCTTATATGATGTAAAAGTATGAATATCTTTATCAACTACTAAAATAATTATACACATATTAAAAATGATTTATTTTGTTAAAAATATGCACAAATATTTAAAGCTACAATTTCAAATGGCTAAGCTTGTCGAAGGTTTTTAGGAGATTTAAGCTGTATGCGGAAAAAGGGTTCAAATGGTAACATTTATTTTTTTTCTTTATTTAATGTTGTTCTTGTTGTTTTTTTTTTCCTTTTTGGGTTTTAGTGAATTTTGGTGGGATTTTTGGGAAAGAATGTTCGTTGGGTTAATGCAGATAAATGCAAATATTAGTGATTTGTAAAGGTATTTTTTTATTATAGCTTTTTTAGCGACTTTTTGTGTTCTTTGGGATTTTGTTAATTTAGATGGAATTGTTTCTTTTTAATGTTTTTTTTAAGGTTTTGTGATTTCTAGGTAATGTCATTGAGAATAAGGATTTTTGCGCTAATGCCGATATTGCTTTCTTTTCATTTCTTGTGATCTTTTTTTTTGGGGGGTAGGGTGAGGTTTTTGTTGTTGTTCATGGAATGTGTATTTTATCTCCTTTTGGTAAATTTTTTGGCTTGTTACTTGTTTGTTTTTGGAAAATCTTCGAAATGCGGTAGAAAATGAAAGGGTCAAGTTCAGTACCTAATGAAATGGAGAGTCATCTATCTCTCTTACACAAACACTCTTACACACGTGCACAAACTTACAGTGATTGTTGAATTTTGTTTTCATTTGTTGATCTGTAAGAGAAAAATGTTAGATTTTGAGCTATATAGTGTTGTCATGCATCAATAGAATTATAAACTAACACTCATTAATGTCAATAGAAATATTAGTTTTAGCTGGATTTCGCGTGATACCTTGACTGGAAGTATAGAATGATCATTGGCCAATGTCAAGAGAATTGCTAGCTTTTGTTGGATTTAGAGTGATACTGGATTGGATTTTGTGTAATATTGGATTGGATGTTTAAATTACTAGTCATTAATGTCAATAAAAAGGGTGTATCTTTTTGGATTTAGTGAAATACTGGATTGGACATATAAAATTTCAACTAAGGTATTGTTTTCGCTTTACATTTTTGTGAAAGCGAGGGTGGTTGGAGACAACTAATACATGGGAGCCATTGGGAAATCCTTTATACTGTTATGATGTTATTGATGCATTTGAAGACAGGTTTGCTTTTGCTTTCCCTTCTTTTCTTATTAAATGTTCATTTTTTGCTAGCATTTAATAATGTGTTGAATATTAGGAAGGTATCTGTATTTCTGTGCACTTATCTGTTGTTTTATTTTACATTTGCAGTATTGCATGGATAGATATGAAGCTTGCGGTCAAGGAAAAGGTCAACACGTAAACACAAGTGGAAGTATGGAAGTACTCAATCTCAAACCAAGAAAAAGCAACAATAGTATTCTAATGCCGCTGCTACCTATAGTATGCCAGCTGTAAAGGTTTGCATCATCAAGAAACCTTAACCTTATCCTCCTCTCAATGACGCAAGAGTTGCAAATGGGGAAGACAGTGTCGGTGGAGTGAATAATGTTGAAATGGTTAAAAATTGATTGAATGAGAATGCAGTGAAGTCTGTTATATATAGAACTAATGAAATAGAAGCGCAAATTGAGTTGGATCTTAAAATTAGTGAACTGAAAGGAGCAAGCACTATGAACGATGACTGTGTGGATAAATTTATTGTAGATTTACAGGAAGCTCAATTGTCACAACAAGGTGGACTTTCAATTGGCCTGCAAATTGGTAATGATGCGGAACCAGTTCAATCTAGTCG
This sequence comes from Cinchona pubescens, assembly GCA_025175665.1. Classification (NCBI taxonomy): domain Eukaryota; kingdom Viridiplantae; phylum Streptophyta; class Magnoliopsida; order Gentianales; family Rubiaceae; genus Cinchona; species Cinchona pubescens. The sequence continues at coordinate 97,029 of JANKKI010000383.1, read as the reverse complement.
CTTCACTGGAGCTAAGAGGAGAAAATCTGGTTCTGTAAAAAGGTTTAAGCAAGAGATAGGTTCAGGAGTGCCAGATGATTGCAGAAATAGAGTTGCTGTTGGTTTTGACTCAATGGCTAATGATCTTCATCGTATAACTAGAGTTGAATGTTCTAGAAATATTTGCGATATTATTGAAATTATCAAGCCTGTCAGTTATTCATCTTCAATTACAAACAACATCCAAGATATCTCAGCAACCTTTACGGCAAAGAGGTTTGTGGTCTAATTCCTACTCATATCCTTTATTTGTATTTTCTTTTAGTTTGTTTTGCTATAGTAGTTATAACAAATTGTGCATTAATGGAGTTAAACTTCACATTCTCTCAAGTATGAGATAATTTAATAACCTTATGTTATCGCATGCGTGAAATTTATTCGAACAGAAGTTTTTAAAGAAACAAGGCAGCGGAGTTGTGTAATGTATAGCATGTTGATATGTTCATTGTAAATCATTAGGAATCACAGCTTGGTGGAACTTGTGATAACAATGCTCTTGTTAGCTATTACAGACCTCTTTCAAAACACAGAAATAATTGGATCTTCTTGTTGGAAATTCAAGTTTTTCTTCGCTGTATAGGAAAAGGGTTTTTCCTCTTTTTTGTTTTTGATTTTCTTTTTTTGTTTCCTTAATTTTTGGGATGCTTAGATGTTAGTCCCTGTATATAAGGATAGTTCTTGTTCTTCATTGATAAGAAGTACTGGCTTTCCTACTTAATTGTTACATCACCTCAAGTAAATTCGACATAAACTCTCTTTTGAGTCATGTGCTCCAATCTTCCCCTACTCCAATTCATTCTATAAGAGAATGAAGTAGACTTCTAATTATTCTAATTTCTGCTTCACTTGCCTATGGGACGCAATACTGTAATTTGCAAACATTAGTGCATTGAATCTTGTAATTTTGTTGAGAAGGATAAGTGTGGGGTTGGCATTCATGTAAGAAGGTGAAGTTAAAAGAAAGTTCTCTAAGAATATTGTGAATAGATAATTTGAAGTGCATTGAAAGTTCACTTTTTAAAAGATGTAGAACACAATCAGCATTCTATTATGTTGCATCACTCTGTGCATTAGTGTTTTTGGAGTAAAATGGGTTGAGAAATTTCAGCTGTGAGGAGGGAAAGGAAGAGAGAGAGGGGGAGGAGACAAATAGAGAGAGAGAGAAAGAGTTTCCCTAGGCTTTTTTTTCAGCGTGGCTGGGTGGCAGAAGGGCAGGAGATGGTTAATGAAGGTTTGTATGGTTGGCAATGGTCTCTTATAAAAGGGGCTTTGGTTCATCATTGATGTCTCTATTTCTTTTCTTTCCTTAATGTTTTATAGCTTGTAGTTCTTCTTCATTCAGTTGGTTTTAAATTCTCAATCTCTTCATTCTAGTGTGTCGAGAATTTTTCCATTTTATTTTGCTGGGTTTTATCATTTACCTTCTATTTTCTGTTTGTGTCATGAATGAACAACTACACCTTGGTTCTACCAGAAGTCACTAATAACACTTAAATAAATGTTGTACCCTTACGTACTTTCCTAATATTTTGATTCTCTATCCATATTTGATGCTTACAGCTATAGTTTATCAATAAGGTTAAAGCTCTTCCTCAACTCTTCTGTCTTTTGCTGGAAAATGAAAACTATTTGCAAAAACAAGAATAAGCTTCTGAATTTCTTCTTTTATACAATACAACGGAAGTTTTGGGGTACCTCGCCTCTTATACATAATAAAGTGGAACGACATATGAAGTCATGTGCTTTATCATTGCCAGAATACTCTTCAAATGATGTAGTTAGATTTTAAATTTGTGGATAGTAACATTGTGTTGTTTATAATAGTCATATTTTGGATGATTTTTGATAATTGAGTTTTTTTCTTTTTGTTATCATATTTTATGTGGCTGCCTGTAGATCTGATGGGGAGGTAGTATTGGTGGACAACAAATTTCTGAAGGCCAATTACCCAGTTCTGGTAATTGTCCTTCCTTTCCATTGTGGTTTTTCATTCTTAAAATATTTTAAAGAAAGTCACTTATTGTATATATATATACATCTAGTTAGTATAAGAAACATATATATATATATATATATATATATATATATATATATATTTTACAACTGATAAACTATTACGAGAAATATCTCTGCTATACTCTTGCATGAAGTTCGATGTTGTGATGATGGTGGTGATAGATCTGATGGTGCACTCCTTGGACTGTTTTGCATCATCTTTATTCTTATCTTATGTATAATGTTGTGCTTTAGTAGCTGGAACTAAAATGTTACAAGACAATGGATTAAGTATTTATTAGGGAGAGTAGCAATTATGTTCAAGCCAACTTCTATGCATGAAAATTTGTCTTTACTTGTTTGTTGAATTGACTTAAGTTCTTTATCAATTTAGAAATTTTATTTCTAACCTGATAAGATGGATTTCTGTCTCCTTTTGAGTTCACAGTAGGTGACACAAGAGGGGCCGATATTTCTCTTAAGGGCTAGTTAATGTTAATAACAGGCATGTTGGTTGCTGTTAGCATCATCTAATTTCGTGGAAATGATGCATTGTTCTTTCTAACCGCTGCTGATGAGAATTTAATTATGCTTGGTTATTTACTCTTGATTTTTGGCTCTTTAAATGACTTGGTGCAATAAATGTCACTGGTTTTACGTTGTAAATTTATGTAACAGACATTGCTTGGAATGGGATCACCAAACATGTGTCTTTATCAATAGAAACAAACACCTACCCTTGTACCACATAGGAAATAAGCTAAACAGGATGTTATGTTTTAGCCGTCTCAAGCTAACAAAAAGCCACTCTATAAAACTCCATTATGGTAGAGACCACTTTAGAAGGTTGCAAAACATGGAAATGGCAAGAATAAGAATGCCATCCTCATTGGTTCGTACAATCAAATAAGAGTACCATTAATTGAATGAAGATTTTTCCTTATAATGTTCATACAAATGAACGACTTTAAAATTTTTCCATATATGTATAAAAGCGTAAAATTTGAACACAAAAATGACGAATTTGGTTCCTTATCTTTCGGATATCAACCAATTTGGTTCTTTATTGATCATAAATTCCAATTTAATCTCTCATCACTAAAAAAAAATTAACCAATCTAGGACTTGTAACTGAAATTATGAACAAACTAACGAAGTCAATAACAATACATCTACTGCAAGTTAATGACAACATGATTAGCATGTGGGTTGCTTGTTTAATTATCAACGATTTCCATCATGGGCCTTAGTTTGATTAATTTTTTTTAAATCATTAGTCTCAAGATAATGGACCAAATTGGTCTGTTTTGATAATAAGGGAGCAGATTGATCGTCCATCGATATGCTTGAGATAGAGAACTAAATTGGTCTTTTTCCTAATTTGAATATACCACTATTTGAATGAAAAATTTTCCTTGTAATGTTCACAATTATAAAGTTTTCCACACATATAAACACATAAAATTTCAATATATTTCAATTTAAATGAAGAATTTTCAATTATGAAGCTGATACAAACAAATAACTTTAAACACTTTTCATACTTGTATAGACACATAAAATTTTAATATACCACCTATACTATTTGATGAATTTCTTATACGACATAAAAACATGAGTATCTATATTAACTACCCATATAATTATACATCTTTTAAAAATTATTTATTTAGTTAAAAAGATGTACAAATATTTAAAGCTATAATTTCCATTTCACACCAAAATTTTTAAAAGTTAAATTCCCAAAAAAAAGAAAAATATGAAAAGACTAAATAGAATTAAAAGAAAAAATCTAAAAATAAATTAAAAAAATTAGTCTAGTCCAATATAAAAAAAGCCTGTGTAGAGTCGAATAATGATAACCAAAATCTTGGAGAGAGAAAGTGAATATAGAAAAACCATGAAATGAGAGAAAAAAGAACTTTGGTAGACTCATCACCACTACCTAAGCCCACAGCGAAAGACGGCGGTAAAGGTGGAGGAAAATGTGGAGAAGATGATCGAGCTCCTCCTCTTCCTCCTTTTGATGCGCCAGTAGAGAACGACTAGCAAAAGCAACTAGAGAAAGGATTGCTACTACTGGTGCTGAATAGGAAGTGCTGTCGTTGCAGTGCCGGAGGAAGAAGAAGAAGAAGACGAGGAAAAGGAGGAAGGAGAGGAAGAAGAATTGGAAAGTGAGAAGGGAAATGATGACCATTTTAAGGAGTTCTAGATTAAAGACATCGAGAGGGAATAAGGAGACTCTAGACTGAGACGGAGACGGAGACGACGACAAAATGCCTAAGCTTGTCGAAGGTTTTTATGGGTTGAAGCTGTACGTAGAAAGAGTGTTCAAAAGGTAACATTTATTTTTTTCTTTATTTAATGTTGCTCTTGTTGTTGTTGTTTTTTTTTTTTTTTTTTCTTTTTTGGGTTTTAGTGAATTCTGGATGAGATTTTTGGGAAAGAATGTTTGTTGGGTTAATGCTGATAAATGAAAATGTTTAGTGATTTGTAAGCTAATTTTTTTTTTTATTATAGCCATTTTAGAAACTTTTTGTCTTCTTTGGGATTTTGTTAATATAGTGGAATTGCTGTTTTTTAATATGTTTTGTAGGGCCTAGTGCTTTCTAGGTAACGTTATTGAGAATAATTGATTTTGAGTTAATGCTGATGTTACTTTGTTTACATTTCTTGTAACTTTTTTTTTTTTTGGGGTGTGGGGTGAGGTTTTTGTTGTTGTTGTTCATATACACATGTAGATTACTATAAGAGACAAATTTACTACTTGTTATTAGTCTGAACTTTGGGAATTCTTCGATATGATCCTAGAAAATGAAAAGGGTTCAAGTTCAATACTTGATCAAATGGTGAGTCATCTCTCTATCTCTCTCACAGACACACACGCACAAACTTACAGAGATTGTTTAATTTTTCTTTCATCTTTAAGAGAAAAATGTTAGAATTTGAGTGAGTTAGTATTGTTATGCATTAATAGAAGTATAAACTAACTCCCATTTCTGTCAATAGAAATGTTAGTTTTGGCTAGATTTTGTGTGATGCATTGACTGGAAGTATAAAATGACCATTGGTTACAGTCAAGAGAATTGCTAACTTTTGATGGATTTAGTGTAATATTGGTTTGGATGTTTAAATTGCTAGTCATTAATGTCAAGAAAAATGGTCTATTTTTTTTTTTGGATTTAGTGAAATACTGGATTGGATGTATAAAATTGTGATTTATTGTTTTCACTTCACCCTTTTGTGAAGCGAGGGTGGCTGGAGACAGCTAATACATGGGAACCGTTGGGAAATCTATTATCATGCTCTAATAGCCTATTATTGATGCATTTGAAGACAGGTTTTCTTTTGCTTTCCTTTCTTTTGTTGTTAAATGTTAATTTTTTGTTGGCATTTAATGATGTGTAGAATATTAGGAAGGTGTCTGTATTTTTGTGTGTACTTATTTGTTGTTTTCTTTTACATTAGTGGTGTTGCTTGGATGGATATGAAGCTTGCGGTGAAGGAAAAGGTTAGCACGTAAACGCAAGAAAAGTATGGAAGTACTAAATCCCAAACAAAGAAAAAGTAACAACAGCGTTCTCCAGGTGTTGCTACCTATGGTATGCTAGCTATAAAGCTTTGCATCATCGAGAAACCTTTACTCTATCCTTATCTCAATGACGCAAGAGTTGCAAATGGGGAAGCCAATGTCGGTGGAGTGAATAATGTTGAAATGGTTAAAAAATTGAATGAGAATGCTGTGAAGTTGGTTATATATAGAACTAATGAAATAGAAGAGCAAATTGAGTTGGATCTTAAAATTAGTGAACTGAAAGGAGCAAGCACTATGAACGATGACTGTGTGGATAAATTTATAGTAGATTTATAGGAAGCTCAATTGACACAACAAAGTGGACTTTCAATTGGCCTACAAATTGGTAATGATGCGGAACCAATTCAATCTGGTCGCTTCACTGGAGCTGAGAGGAGAAAATCTGGTTCTGTAAAAAGATTTAAGCAAGAGATAGGTTCAGGAGTGCCAGATGATTGCAGAAATATAGTTGCTGTTGGTTTTGACTCAATGGCTAATGATCTTCATCGTATAACTAGAGTTGAAAGTTCTAGAAATATTTGTGATATTATTGAAATTATCAAGCCCGTCAGTTATTCATCTTCAATTACAAACAACATCCAGCATTTCTTAGTAACCTTTATGGCAAAAAGGTTTGTAAAATAACTCTTACTTCCTTTATTTGTATTTTCTTTTAGTTTGTTTTGCTATAGTAGTTATATCAATTTGCACTTTGATGGAGTAAAACTTCACATTCTCTCAAGCTACTGTGAGATGTTAACCTTTGTTATTGCATATGTTAAATTTATTCAGACTAAAGTTTCTGAAGAAAGAAGGTAGCAACGCGGTGTAATATATATAGCATGTTGATATGTTCATTGTAAATCATTCGGAATCATTGCTTGGTGGAACTTGTGATAATAATGCTCTTGATAGCTATTATAGACCACTTTCAAAACTCGGAGATAACAAGCCCTTCTGCCAAGAAATTCAAGTTATTCTTTGTTGTATGGGAAAAGGGTTTTTCCTCTTTTTTTTTTTTTTTTTTTTGGGAGGGATGCTTAGATGTTAGTCCTTGTATGTGAGGATGTCATTCTCCTTTACAAATAAGAATTACCTGCTTCCCTACTTAGTTGTTACATCTACTCCCATCTTTCTTTACTCCAATTCATTCTGTAAGAGAACAAAGTAGACCTCTAATTATTCTAATTGCTCCTTCACTTGGCCATGATATGCAATACTGTCATTTGCTTGCATTAGTGCCTCGAAGTCTTGTAATTTTGTTGAAAAGGACAAGTGTGTGGTTGCCATTCATGTAAGGAGGAGAAGTTAAAAAAAAATTCTCTAAGAAAATTGTGAATTAGATAGTCTGCAGTGAATGGAAAGTTCACTTTTTGAAAGATGTAGAATAGACAGTCAGCATTCTATTATCTTGCATCACTTTGTACATTAGTCTTTTTGGAGTAAAATGGGAAAAGCATTTTCATGTTGTAAGGAGGGAGGGAGAGAGAAAGGGGGAGAGAGGGATAGTGTCCCTAGGCTTTTTTATTTCTGGGAGGAGAGAGGAGGAAGGGGGTGGTTGATGTAGGGCTGTATGGCTGGCAATAAAAGGGGATTTGGTTCATCATGTCTGTGTCACCCTTCTTTTCTATCCTTATTGTTTTGTAGCTTGTGTTCTTCTTCTTTTGATGTGTTTTAAATTCTCAATCTCTTCATTCTAGTCTACCATAAATTTCTCTTTTTTTTTTTTTTCATTATTATCATATACCTTCTAACACTTGTTTGGGTCATGAATGAACAACTTCACCTTGATTCTACCAGAAGTCACTAATAACACTTAAATAAGTGTTTTACCCCAATGTACCTTCCTAATATTTTGATTCTCTATCCCTATTTGATGCCAAGCCATAGCGTGCTTACAACTGTAGTTTGTTAGTAAGGTTAAAGCTCTTGCTCAATTCTTCTGTCTTTTGTTGGAAAATGAAAACTATTTGTAAAAACATGGATAAGCTTTTGAATTTCTTCTTTTATACAATACAATGGAAGTTTTGGGGTAGCTCACCTCTATGCATAATAAAGTGGGACTGCATAAAAAGTCAAATGCTTTATCATTGCCAGAAGCCCCTCAAATGATGTTGTTAGATTTTAAATTGTTGGATAGTAACATTCTGCTATTTATAATAGTCATATTTTGGATGATTTTTGATAATTGAGTTATGTCTTTTTGTTATTATACTTTATGTATCTGTCTGTAAATCTAATAGGGAAGATGTGTCAGCGGACAACAAATTTCTAATGGCCAATCACCCAGATCCAGTAATTGTCCTTCCTTTCTGTTCTGGCCTTTCATTCTTAAAATGTTTTACAATATTCACTTCTTTTAGTTTCCTGTCTAACTAGAATACATATATTTTGCAGTTGATAAACTATTACGAGAAATATCTCCGCTATACTCTTGTATGAAGTTAGATGTAGTGATGGGGTGGTGCTTGATCTGATGGTCTACTCCTTGGATCGTTCTACATCATCTTTGTTCTTCTCTTATGTATAATGTTGTGCTTTAGTAGCTGGAATAAAATGTTGCAAGACGATATATTAAGTATTTATTAGGGAAAGTAGCAATTATGTTCAAGCTAACTTTTATGCATCAAAGTTTGTCTTTACTTGTTTGTTGAATTGACTTAAGTTCTTTAACAGGTTTACCCATTTTATTTCTGACTTGATAAGATAGTATTTTTGTCTTCTTTGAGTTCTTGCTCTGGTGGCACAGAAGTGGGATAGATATTTCTCTTAGGGGCTAGTTAGTGTTAATGACAGGCATACTGGTTGCTTGTTAGCATCTTTTAATTTCATGGAAATGATACATTGTGCTTTCTAGGCCCTGCCCATGAGAATTTAATTATGCTTGGATATTTACTCTTATTTTTTGGCTCTTTCAATCACTTGGTGCAATAAGTTTCATTGGTTTTACATTGTAAATTTAGGTAACAGACATTGCTTGGAATGGGATCACCAAACATGTCTTTATCAATAGAAACAGACACCTACCTTTATACCCCATAGGACAAAAGCTGAGGATTTTTGTTTTTGCTGTCTCAAGCTAACGAAAGCCACTTTATAAAACTCCATTATGGTAAAGACCACTTTAGAAGGTTGCAAAACATGGAAATGGCAAGAATATGAGTGCCTCCTTATTGGTTCCTGCAATCATGGTTGTGTTACTAAGTATCATGATCTTCTGGCGTTGCAAATATTTTATGGTACTTAATGGCATCATGTAATTGAGTCCTTTATTTCATAGTGGAAAGTGTTGGCCTTATATTTTATTTGCTATTTCTTATTGTTGTTACTTTCAAACAGTGAAATTGTTTTCAAGAAGAATAGAAACAGACAAACGTATCCTATAACATTTACATACTCAAAATTTGATTTGTGAATTTTGGTCGAGAATTAATTCCACTATACCTATCGAATTAGTTGTTTTAATTTTTTCCTTCTATAGGATTATTCATTATGGCATCATAATCTCCACAAAAAGAAAATAGAGTTTTTTTTAGTGAAAAATATAAAGCAGCATAACATACTCCTAAATGAACATCTAGTTACTGATGGTTTTATACTAGTTAAGTGGTTAATTAGTTAATAATCTTTTGTGCAATTTAAGTAGATCAATTTAAAAAAAAAAATTAACCATCAACTCACAATTATTATTCATCAAAATTTTGCTATATTTGTTGGTTGCTAATTCCTTTAATGAGGATGATATATTAAATATGACCTTGGAGACTGCATCTATGCTGAAGCTGGAGAATTTTATAACTTTTACACAAAGTCAATGGACTTTAGCACAAGGAAGTCCAACAAGCTATTTGATGATGATGGGATGACCTGATATAGAATTTGGGTTTGTTCTCGTGAAGGTTATACGGCAAAAAAGTGGTCGACAATAGAAGAATGAAAACAGGAGCTAGTATCAAACCCTAGAATGAATTTTGAGTCGATATAATCTGGGGGGCAAAAAAACAAGTATTTGGTTACCATTCGTTTGTTGTTGACCCATTGATGGCCTTTTCAACAAACCCTAGATGAAAATTTCTAAGCCACTACAGAAAGGCAAATTCACATGTACCCAGTAGACATAATAGAGAGAAAAATGATCTAGGTTTTGGAAAGGAGTCATTGATTTTTCTACAAATTTGTCCTAAGCAAAAACCTATCGAAGAGAAACGACAAATCTACTAATAGACAGGCACAACCACTTATCTCATCTTATCAAGCCCAACCAAGTAACTCTTCGGTTATGTACCTAAAATTAATGGATGTTTCATGTGCTATCTAGATCTTCTTACCATGTTAGGCAGAATATTGTTCTCATCTTTTCGGTATTATGTTGCAAACTGTTAGTGTCCATAAAAATAATTTTGGACTATTATATGTATTTCTACTAGTTGGTTCCTATAATAAATCAATTGTAGATATTAACTTTTTTTTCAATATTGAGCTTGTTCTGTGCCATATATATGAACTATGCTATCTGTTATCAATAAGAGCAAAAGGGCACTTTTTGTAAGTGAAAACTATTTCCAATATATAACTAATGTTCAACTACAGACATAGGAAGTTTGTGGGAGGACATGCTAGAGGCCGTGGTAGAAGAAGTGGTAAAGGCAGGTTTCAGTAACTTTAAGGACTACCTGCTAGTTGAAATATACGATCGGAAGCTGCCCTATGCATTGGCTAAAAGGAGGTGGAATACCACCAACAATTTTTATATGCCTTTTGGAAAGATGTTGTTAACTCAATACAGCTAATTTTACATGCATCACTGGCATACGAGTTGGGGTCAAGTGTATGACATGGGATTTATAAATCAGGAGTAAGATGGATTACATAGAGAATATGCAATGGTGGAAGCCTTATTTTTCAATTGGTGGCTTAGTACGGTAGAGGACATCATAAAAGTTTCTGAAGCACCATGGTGGACATGGGTGACCCCAAAAATATGGCATGATGTACACAAATTTTTTTCTTACACATGTTTGGACGTACAATTTTCAGTAACACTAGTGATATAGTGCACCTTTGGTGCCGCCAGCATTAGAGGGTGTTGATCACATAAGGGATTTCAGTTGGGGAAGTGCCGCAATAGCCACACTGTATAGGTTCATGTATTCTTGTTGAGGAGAAAGATTAAAAGTATTGGCGGCTTAAAATTTGTATGGGAGATATGCCAACATAGTTTGGATGGCAGTCTCTTTAAATATTTGTTACTCTCTTATGATATATTTGCTGCTTGCTCAAGTTAAGCATCAGGCATATAAGGTCCTTGGACTGCTATCATTTAAGTTACACGCAAGAGAAGTTGAGGTGTTTTCGAAGATGTGGCAATGGTGGAGTTCGAGCAAAGCATTACACGAGGGTGTTTCTAGTATGGCACACTATAAAGCCACAATAGACGAGCTTATTTCTTAAGATGTTAGTAGTTTTCACATTGATATGTTATACTTGCCTTCGAATGGACTACTTACACTTGGTGTTAGCTAACTCTTTGACTTACACAGGTAAATTGATGTCCACAAACTGAATTGGAAATTGTGAAGAACCTTTCAGCTGGATTGCTTCTCAAAGGAAAATGTTTGCTTCTAGACGGGCCTAGTGGCTGATATTATTACATGGTTGACGGAGTTGTTTGTAAATCTCTTGATGAGCAACATTTTGCAGTGCTTGACTCCCTTCCAATTGACATGCTGTTCATAGATTGTATATCGGGGAAAAGGTTAGCAAATTTGTTCGAATGAGTTGAATGCAAATGATACTAATTCCTTTGAACCTCGAATTCAAAGCATATGAAGATACTATAAGTAGAAGACTCATGCCAAACATGACTATTGATTTTTCAGGGCTCACAGTGACATACCATGGCCTCCATAAAGAAACAAGCAAGCATATAGTTGTCACCAATAGAGGAGGACAAAGTCTTCCAATAAACTGCCCACCTAGATAGTCTTATGTGTGCAGCCAGATGGTACAATTGCTCAAGAAAGCATTCCCGTGCAAACTGGAGAGATTTTAGGCCTCCCATTCCCGGATACAATTGGTGATATAGTAACAATTTTCACACCATTTGATCACACAGTACTTTATAAGTACCACTTGTATAAGGACAATGCCAAATTCAGGTGTTTCTCATGGTCATGTTTAAAATCATAGGTACCTAAATTTGGTATCAGGACTCGTTGAGCCAATGCATGGGCTTGCGACAGAAAGTAGCCAAAAAAAGCTCGGAATTGTACAGGATGTATTGCACATCTAGTGAGAAAAGATTGGCAAGGTTTGTTACTTCCAAACCTAATAGGGACTGCCCTCCAATGTCTTGTGTATAAGAAAAAAGAATGGCAAACATGGAGGCACTATTAAAATATTGGGTGAAATCATCTACCACAAGACCAAGTTTGAACTACAAATGAGAAGAGAATGAAAAAGGTGCTCAAGTTTGATAGTGAAGTCCTCGCTTACCATTCAATAACCGAACCTTCGTTCCTATTAAGGTTGTTGATGTAAAAAATTCAAGCAAACAAGAACTTCCATAGTCTATTGCTAAAAGACTAGGGGCCAAAAATAAGTGTCTGAATGAGGCAGCTATGAAGCTCCAATCTGAAGGTTTGTAGACGTAACAAGAGGCACAAAGTAGCATGAATATTTATGTTGTGTTTCGAGGCTAGCAACCATTGAACAGATGTAATATTAACTTGATAAGTGGTTGGGATGTATTTTATTTTATAACATATTTATGTTTCTCTATTCCTATTTTCAGATTTCTCACTTACCATCATTAAATGCTGCCTAATAAATACCGCAAAATAAAAAAAAAAACATTATACCAAATTTAATGTTATTACTAATTGAATAGGTCATCCATGCAATATAAAAACTTTTGGGAGAATATCTAAATGAGCATACAATAACTACAACTTTCTAAATGTGAGGACAAAAAGAGAAAAACCAGAAAGCCCAACAAACATACACCTATTCATTTGGGTTATAATTTCCTATAAGTTGTAAAAGTTACAACTATAAGGTATTTTATTTCTACATAACGCCGTGGGCAAATATTGTACAAAATTGTCGTCTTAGCTTTTTGCCAAATAGTAAGCTATTTTAGGATCCAAAGCAAGGTTTGGGTATTCTATTATGTCATCGATAACAAATTTGCTGATCTCAAGATGCTATAAAGCATTGCGAATCATATGGAATTTGTTAGGTCTTTGTTCCAATTTTTGAATTTCATAATCCAGCCTAGATAGAATATATTGTCAATGCCCTTCAGAGCGTCAATTGACGACTCTTCATATATGCCCAAGGAACCCAATGTCATGCCACCTACAAAATACTTTGAGATCAGCCCTACGATCGAGAAGCTGCTCAATGTCCATATTGGACCTGACGATGTATGTATATCTGGTGTAACTTGACTAGCATGGCCCATATAACATGCTCAGCTACTCCAAAACTGTTGTTTATGTTTATTGGAATGCCTAGTGCAACCTTCTTGACCCCGTACTAATATCTCCATACGGGTTTGTGTAGTAACCAACAACCTCTTCTTTCTTCCCTTTTTTTCTTCCTATCTTTTGAGCTACTACTAGCACACTGATGCTTCTTCATACCCATCCTACCCATTTCTCCTTTTATTTTAGAAGGAATTTGGCTTGAAGATATTGAAGTGAAAAAATATAATTTGGCATAGGATGGTTTTCCCATGGCAAAGTTTAAGATATATAGACATGTCAAAGGTTTGCTTCAACTTGATAGTCAACTACTCCCCATTCAATAATTATCAACAAACAACCACGTTTAACGGGCATAGAAGCTATGCACGTTAATTCCTATTTACACCTTACCCGTTCTTGGTTTTCATTATCATATGGTTAGACAGGACATTTATGTCATCTTAACTATTGAACAACTTTTTTGAATTTACATTGACAAGGTTTTAGGTTAAACTGCAACTATTGTCTACTCTTTCTAAAATCTAGTCGCCTAACATTTGCCTCTTATACACTGTCTTAACATGTGACTTAACCACCTTAAGCGTGTTTCTCTCATCTTCTCATCAATAGGAGCTACTTCAATCTCATCCCGAATATGCTCATTGCTTATCTTGTCCATCGTAGTATACCCACACATCCATCTTAAAATTTGCATTTTTGCTACTCTCATATTTTGCTCCTGTGTGTAATTAATTACCCAACATTCTGACCCATAAAACAACCCAGGCCGAACTGCCATTTTATAGATTTTACCCTTAAATCCAATCCTCTTGAATTCGATGTGTAACATCTCTAGATTTATACTACCATCACTTTGAAGAACTGAATTTAAATACTAAAAATTTTCACTTATTGATATCTCTTAATCTTCGATTCTAATTCCTATTATATTCTTACCTATATTCTTGCTAAATTTAAATTCTATATATTCTATTTTTGATCTACTAAGTTTAAAACTTTTTGACTCAAGTGCCTTTCTCCAAACCTCAAGTTTAATATTAACCCCTTCTTTTGTCTCATCTACTATAACAATGTCATCTACAAAGAACATATACTATGGTATTTCCTCCTGTATGTGTCTTGTAAGTTCATGTATGACCAATGTAAACAATTAAGGATTTAAAGCTGAACCTTGGTGTAAACCTATATTTATAGGAAATTTTTGTGTCAATCCTCTTGGTATTTTCACACTTGTAACCACATCCCTATACATTTCTTTTATTGATTCTATGTATGCTATTCTGACTCTTCTTCCACTTAACTTCTCTAGGGGCTCTCTACATGCCTTTTCAAGATCAAAAATAAAAATCATGTAAAAATCTTTTTTTTATCACAGTATCTCTCGATAAGCCTCCTTAAAAGACGTATAATTTTAGAAGTCGATCTCCCTGGCATGAAACCAAATTGGTTATCTGACACCTTAGTCTCATTTCTTAACCTTCTTTCTATTACCCTTTCTTAAAGTTTCATTGTTTGGCTTATTAACATAATACCTTTGAAATTTGTACAATTTTGTATGTCCATTTGCTTTTTAATATGGGTGTCACAGTGCTCCTTTTTCATTGGCTGGGTATCTTCAACTCTATAATAATTTATTGAAAAGCTTGGTAAGCCAACTTATACCTTTCTTTCCTAAGCATTTCTATACCTCAATTGGAATATTATTAGGGCTAACTGCTCTTCCTATCCTCATTTTTTCCAAAGTCTTCTCCATCTTTGATTCATGAATCCTTTGATAATACATTACATGTCTATACTCCTCAGACTTATTCAACTCTTCCAAAATGATATTGTCTTCATTGTCTTCATTGAATAGTTGATGGAAGTACCTCTCCCACATTTCCCTTATTTTCTCATATCTTACTAGCATTATTATTTTCATCCTTAATGCACTTGACTTGGGTTAAGTCCTTCATCCTATATACTCTTGCTTTAGCAATTTTATAAATATCTCACTCCCCTTCCTTAGATTCTAATACACATATAAAATTTTCAAAAGTCCAATTCCTCGTTTTACTTATAGTCTTTTTGTCTCCTTTTTAGAAAGTTTATATTTTTCAATATTTTCTTCACTTCTATAACTGTATAAAGGCTTATAGTTTGCCCTATTAACTTTGATTTTATCTTGTACACCTTCATAGACCACCAAGATTCCTTATTCATGGGAGCATAACCTCTTGACTTTCCTAGTATCTTCGTAGCCACTATTCTTACTTTAGTTGTTATGTCATTTCATAAATTATCAGATTCCACTTGTAAGATCAAATACTTTGTTAGCAAATCTTTCCTAAAAATTTCTTTGGTAAGTGTTTTTCCTTTTTTGAATTCCCCTACTTAATTTTAGGTAATATGGATAGGTTCCTTCTCTTGATGTGATGTTAAAGCCTCAAGTCCACCACCAAAAACCTATGTTTTCATGTTAAACTTTCTCTCGGTATGATTTTACAATCGCTACAAAACCTTCTATCTCTCTTTCTCGTAAGGAAAAAGTCAATCTATTTTGTGGATCTACTTTTAAAGATAACTAAATGTTCCTCCCTCTTTTTGAAAAAAAAAGTATTGACAATACAAAGCTCGAATGCCATTTCAAACTCTAAAATTGATTTTGCTTCTACATTTCTTCCCCGATAACCATATCCACCATGCACTTCTTCATAATCCTTATTATCTCTTCCCACATGTCCATTTAGGTTACCTCCTATAAAAAATTTACTTACCATGGGGGATATGACATATTTTTTTAGCTTTTCACAATCCTTGGCTGAATCCTTATACTCAGCATTACATATTTAACAAACTTTCTGTCGTCACCTTAGTTGTCTCCTAAAATCATTTGCTTCAAATTGTTAGCAAGGGAAGCATTCGATAACATTAGTCCACCATTTACTCATGTCATGCATTTAATAACATATTTCACTAAAAAGCATATTATAATTATATCTAATGAATTTGATATACCACAGGCAGATGTCACACTTTAAAAGGCATATAAAGTGAAAGCCTCCTAGCCTTAGCATTTTCATGGCAGTAGAGCAACTTAGTACCTAATCATTCAAATATCACCCACTTATCAGGGCAATGGAGACATAATAAATACAACAACCAATATATGGACGAAACCTAAACACTATTTTCATATGCTTACATGACAACATAGTTGACCTTTATGTTTCACAGTTAGCATTGCACTATGGTGTGCAATCTCACCATGAAATGATAGATGGTTAGCACTTCAAAAGAAGAACTTAAGAAATTAACATCATGACTTCTACTACTATTACCATGTTGCATACAGAACCTCCCATAATGGATACAGGAAAAATAACATAAGATTTACCTTAGAGGGAGCTTCTTACTCAATAAAATGTTTAGAACAAATATATTATAGTCCCCAGGCTCTCTGTTAATAACTATTTTTTTAGTATTCTAAAACATAACAACATCATTTAATCACATATTCTAAGCAACCATGCATTCTATTTACATTATTAACATTCAAGTATACCAATTGCATCTATTTGAAGGTAGATTACCTACCTTCACACACTGTTTTGGTGGCTTCATTGTTGCCTAGACTTGTTTCTGGGATGGTTGAGAAACGGGTTGCTCAGTCCCAATACTATACCACTTTAGTGTGTGGTACAGCTGCCTCGTCATTATCTGCCCCTCTACATCTATCCCAATATGTTGGTTTTAAATTGGCCTCAATGATTTTCGTCTTATCTAGGGAGCACCAAATTGATTTTTGCCCTTCCACCACTCACACTTTGCATCCTTCCGTAGATGTATTAACCCCAAACTTTATCTGAATCCGTTGTTCTGACCATACTACACACAACCCATCAGTTTTTCCTTTCATATTAAGGGAACTGCATTACTCCATCCACTATAAATTCTCTTTGAATCTGAAATGATTTTCACTACATCATCATCACCATCATTTCGATTTTTATCTTCAATCCCCCAAACAAATTCTTTCATTCCACAATGATTACCATAATCCTGGTTCCCTTTAATTTCACGCACGAACTCTATGACTTCGCAATCTCCTTCTCCAACAACGCCAACAACTCTGCCCCTTTTCGTTGGGAATAAATGGCCATCAACATCATCTTCCTTTCCGAATATTTTAGCTTTCACTATTTTAACTACCACCTCTTAGTTAGACTTGACTTTTGCCTCTTGCCAACACACCCCTTCTTGCAAAGCCATGTATTGATTTTTCATTTCAACAAGTTTTTTTTAGCTCTTTCACCTCCTATACCAATTCTACAGATTCAACTGATCAGCCATGCTTCTTGTTTATTATCCCCTTATCGTTTTCTCTTTTTGCTATGTACATGATTTAACATTGAACATGCAAAACACATAGCACTAAAGTCTTTCAAGCACATAAATAATACAACATATTTATTTCGTAGGCAAAACATTTATATTAATTTTACCTTTGGTCTTCTACCAGTCTCAAGTGTTAGCTCATCGTACATCTTACCCATTATCAAATCTTTGGAGGAACAATGACAACTTTGGTCATGTATGGAATCTGATTTCCAATAAATTAAAATATATTCAATAAACAAAAAGAAACCAAAAAACCTTCATGACAAATTTTCCATGGACAAGTATTTATACTCACAAACCATTGCATCACTTACCGAACAATTCCTTAGTTTATCAAAACTAACATATTGAGATGGTTTGAAGTTGCTTAGGGACCTGTCACTATCCACAGAATATTCATGACATGAAGATCTGTATAAGAGCTTGCAGCCCGTCATAGCTTAAAACTACAGATCTGCTACTAGTCAACTCCATTTTATTGCCAACAGAATCTTTCATAAGATGTCTACGTTTAACTGAACAAGTAACAATCTCTTCATACAACACAACACGACACAACACAACACACTACTCATACCCCTAATCAATTTACCCCGATTTTGGCAGTACAACAACTATCCGCATTCTGACCTTGAAACGATACAGTTGCATCGTATACATCTTATGCCCTAACTATTTGCATCTTTCCCCCTGGCTAAACTTCCTCTACTACGGCCCAATAGAACTTCCAACTTTCAGTTCAAAACAAAGACTGAGGCCCTACACATGTTCCCTGTTTCGGACCTCTGCAGCCAATTTGGGCCTGATTGGCCTAGGAGCAATTTCATTCAATATTCTTACCGGCCAGTCAATACACCACAAAATGTTGCCCATTTATTTCACCCTAAATGTCTTACTCCAGTAGTCTAACCTGCACTAAAAGGCCCATTATGTACCTAAACTTCAGCCAGTTACTAGTAATCTGTCGTTTTCACATGTCAGTTGATTTTCTTGTCCGACGTCCGACTATACAAAAACGCGAGCCACAATCTTACAACATAAATTTGCATTGTACTCCAGACAGTTCCTTGGAAAGAAATTATGTATGCAACGTTGGTTTACATGTCTAATTGTAGATCATATGTGCATGACATATTCAATAACAGTGCACCATAGAAAATGAGAAGTGACAAAATTATCGATGTGTCACTAGATTTATAAAAAAAAGGAGCAAAATCTGATTAATTATTTAAAATTAGATTTGATGATTGAATTTGATTTTATTACATGAATTAATTTTGCTTAATACTAAATTTGTGTCTTTTTAAATCATTCCCAATTAAATATTAGCATTATTTTGTACGCGTTATTGTATGGACAAGTTCTACAATCCCATATGAATTATTTCATTGTGCTATAAATTTTGTACGGTACAAGTTTTTGGGTTAATTTCACTTTACCCCCTTAAAATTTAAGATTATTATCACTTTAATTCATAACGTTACCTTTTAGACATTTAAGTCCCTAGACTAATGGCTGTCAAAACTAACGATGCTAGATTTTTTTTTTTTTTTGGTGCCTAAAAATGACATTTTTACCTACTTTCCCATGACAGCTAAAGTATTTTATTTTCTTTCCATAAATAGAGTTTGATAAAATTTCCCATAGTGATGAATGATAAAAAATTATTGAATTATTTCAACAAAATAGGAGAGACAAAAAAAATGAATCAAGTAAAAATGAAAAAAAATAAAAAGAGAGAATATAGATATTTTTGTCAAAAGGAGAACGAAGTTTTAGTTGAATTTAACTGAAAGAGTTAAGTGTCTAAAAAATAATGTTAGTGACTCAATTAATTGTGACACTAAACGTTAAAGAAGTAAAGTGAAACCCTTAGCTTTTAAAACATAAGATATTGTAAAATCTTTTAAAGTACAATGGAATTATTCTTTAAAAAGACCATAAAATTTTCCTATTGTATGTCAATTATTGATAACTTTTCTTATATTATCATAAATCACCATATCAATATGATTTTGAATATACTATGTATATTGTGTACAAATAAGCCCATAAATCACCATAGCTATATGATTATTGATACTTTTCTTACATTATGATACATCACCACATCTATATAATTATTGAATATACTACGTTGTGTACAATAAGCCCACAAATCAATTTCTCCCATGTATTTTATGGAAGGTAGTCACCATGAAACTCAGCTAACACAATGGAAAAACTCTATACTTGGATTTCATCAAGAATTATAGTTTAGTGATAAACAACCTAAAAAAATTTGATGACCACAACAAAATGCTAATTTAACCCCCCAAAAAAAAGCTCAATTTGGGTGACAAATTATTATTATTTTTTAAATAATATTTTACAGTTATTACATATTTTTCAACTATATTTTTTTCTCTCATAAATCACATCTTGAAAAGTAAAATGTTATTTCAAATAATATTTAGAATAATATCCTAAATAACAGTTGTCTAAATAGAGTCAATATTTCTTTTCGTAAAAAATAAATAAGAAAAAAAGAGTAACAACTGAAGTGAATGGAGATGGAAGACCTAAAGTGGGAGAAAGAGACTATAGAGCGGAGAGCGGCAAGAAGCGTACTACTGCTACGGCACAAGGGCTTGACGTTAGAGAAATTTGGGAAAGAAAGAAAGAGATGAAAAAGAGGAGGTTTAAGACTTTATAATGAGAAGTCCGGGGATCCAATCCCACATTGCCATATTAAAGGTGGAGGAATTGGTATATAAGAAAGCAAATATTTTAATAATTTCGGTTTTTTGTCTTATTTGTAAAATCTGTGGTGTGGATTAAATTTTAGAATTTCTATAACATCAACTAATATAAATAAAAATTTTTAAAATTGAATCTTAACCACAAGAATTTTTTAATATTCAATCCTAATCATAGGAATTTTTTAAGATTCAATCCTAATCACAGGATTTATAGGTGAGTCAAATACCAAATTTACCTAAATATTTTCCTAATTAAAAACACACCTTGGAGTTTTGTCAGCACAATTGAGTAAGACCTGTTATAGACCCAGCTAGATTTCTATCTATCGACTATTCTGCCTGGTAGGACTAAGGTGACCCAAATATGTGCAAAATAACAGATATTCTCACAGTCCCAAATAGACTTAGGAACCCAGCCTTCATGGGTGGCGTATAGGCCTGTCAACGGATCAGGTCCAGACCCTGTCCGATCTGTTTATTCGGGTTTGGATTTAAAGTTAGATCCGTTTACTCGGATCTGACCCGGATCGGATTAGCCTATTCTATAAACGGGTCGGATTTGGATTTTCTTGTTCCGATCCGACCTGGATCCGAATCCGATTATATTTTTTACATATATATATATATATATATATTGACCTTTCGTGGAAACACTCTCAGCCGAGCCACCATTAAACATTGACATACATCCGCATCGGTGAGTTCATGTATTATTTTTGTTTTTTATTTATTTAGTTAAACTAGATCTAGAGTCTAAAACTAGATCCAGACTTCTGTTTTTTTTTTTTTCCGTCAAAACTAGATCTAGTGTTACACTTACAGATATGGATTTACAGAAAAAAAAATGAAAACGTTTAATGTATTGATCATATATTTAGGAGTATTATATATATTTTTTAATTTGATGATGTTTGCTTTAGGAATTTTCTTTTCTTTTCTTTTATGCCTGAGGATTGAATTTTCACCGTACGTACTCAGCTTTAATTTAATATCTACAGTGGATAAATTTTGGTTGGCTAAGCAGTTTATTTCTAATTTGAGTTTGGTTTGTAATTGACACGTCTTCCCACTCTATAAATAAAGCAGGAAGATAAAAATGAAAGAAATAATAATTTGCATGCGTCTCTGTTTGTAGACAAAAATCTTTAGCTTATTATGTTAATTTTTCCCAGTTCTATATTTTATATGATTGATTCCTATATCTGATTAATATGTAGTCATATTTAAGGTATTATCATTCAAATAAGACTAATTAATTTCAACAATGAAGTAGAGTACATATTTACCTAACTAAAAAGGAAAAAAAAAATAAAAATAAACATCATCATACATTTCTACATGTTTTTAGGTAGTAGGTACTAATTTCTGTGTACTTGTTGACATTTGCCTCAGTTCTAATTCATGCCTCATTTCTACAAACTTTGATGGCTAATTTGGTCACAAGTTTGTGAAACACATTACCTAATTTTCATTGTTTTGTAGGATGTCATCCCAGCCAACACCACATAGCACAGCTGATGAAAATGACATACTGGTTGTCGATTTGGAAGGAGGAGAACGTGACAATGATCAACCTAATACACGGGTTAGAAGATTGACTTCAAAGGTACGGGATGATATGACTAAATTATCAGGTCCTAAGGGTACTATTGCTATAGTGTAACCATTGTAAGAAAAAATTTGTGGGGGATAGTTCAAAAGGAACTAGTCACTTGAAAAAACACATAGATAATTGTGTTTCTAGGAAACATAGAGATGTGGGGCAACAATTGCTTCAAGTTGCTAAGAATGTTTTGGATGATTCTGTTAAGATTGAAAATTTCAAATTTGATCAAGTGAGAAGTAGACTGGATATGGCAAGAATGATAATTAAGCATAACTATCCTTTTAACATGGTTGAGCATGAGTACTTTGAGATATTTATCAATAATTTGCAGCCAAATTTTAAGATTGTGTCTCAGAATACGATTAGATCAGATGTAATTAATGTGTACAATGAAGAGAAGGAAAAATTGTACAAGTACTTGGATGAACTCTCTTGTAGACTCACTCTTACACACATCTAGATGTGTATAAGAGACAGAAAATTGGGGACTTGTTTGAAAGCATAAAATTCCTGATGATTACAATGGAAAAAATTCTGCTGATGCAACAGTCTATCCATATCCTCATGATGGTGAGAGATTGTTCAGATTCATCTCAATATCATTTTGACAATGGAATTTAGATAAGATATTGTTCTCTACGATTGTGGATAATGCATCATCTAATAATTCTATGGTTAGGCATTTGAAAACATGGCTTTTAAATAAGTCCTTATTTAGTTTGGGTGGAGAACTTTTTCATGTTCGATGTAGTGCACATATTCTAAATTTAATTGTGCAAGATGGTTTGGCTCATATTGGGGGATTACTTCATAAAATTCGAAACACTTTAAAATATTTGAAGATTCCAGTCTCCTTCTGCTTATCAAAAGTTTGAGAATGCAATTAATCAATGCAAATTGAAGAATAGAATCTACATGGCCATGGCCACCTTAGCATATATTGTTCATGATTGTTTGAAAAAATTTTATGATGCCACAAACCATTTCAGTGGTAATAGTTTTCCTACATCAAATGTTTTTTTTCCTGACATATGCAAACTACAGCTTAAATTGAAAGAATGGGAAAACAGTGGCCATGATTTTATTAGAAATATGGCTGGTCCTATGAAGGAAAAGTTTGAAAAGTATTGGGATGAATGTTGTTTGGTATTGGCTATTGCTGTGGTATTTGATCCTAGGTTAAAATTGGCTTTGGTAGAGTATAATTATAATGCGATATATGGAGAAAATGCTAAAAAGTATGTGGATAGGGTTCGCAGTGCTATTGTTGATTTGTTTGTTGAGTATGGAGGTGAACTCAATCCTTCTTTTGGCTATGCTTGTGGTAGTGATGTAGAAGAGAGTAATTTTACTGGTGCTAACAAGGAATCTGATGATATAAGTGATGATATGTTTTCTAATTTTGATAAATGGTATTATCGCTCCAAATCTTCCACTATGGACATTCGTGATTACCAAAAATCTGAATTGCAAGTTTATTTAGAAGAGCCAGTGTTTCCACGAAAGGACAATTTTAAAATATTAGACAAGGTGGAAAACAAATAGTCCAAATCTTCCTACTCTTGCAAAGACAGCACGTCATATTCTAGCCCTTTCCAGCTACTACTGTAGCATCGGAGTCGGCATTTAGTGTTGGAGGAAGGGTCATTGATGAGTCAAGGGCAGCTTTATTACCTGATGTTGTTGAAGCATTGGTGACAACTAGCGATTGGTTAGAAACCAAAAAAAAAAGAAGTGAGTATTTCATTATTTTAAATTCATATAATGTACTTTTTAATTGGTTTATTTGAAGTTTTTATTGATTCTTTCTATATATACTGTTAGAGCTAGCTGATGTAGACATGAGACAGCTCCTCAAAATCATAAATTTGGGTGAGTTGGAAATTATGATCAATACCCTAATATATTCCTGCTTTATTTATTGTCTCTTATACACATCTCATCTTAAGTTATTTATTAGTTTGACTTCTTTGTATTTCTTATGAATTCAATTGTGTAATTAGACGTGTTTCACTGTTATGTGTAATATTTTAATATTTGTATGGAATTGGAATGATGAACTTAAATCTTGTAATTGTATTTTAATGATTTGGATTAAAGTTTGAGTGAAATGTTGGAATGTTTAAGGATTGAATTTCTGTTTGTGTCCTGGAAAATATGTTAATCGGGTATATCCGGATTCGGATCCGGAGACGGGTTTGAATTATTAGATCCGTCGGGTAATTGGATCGGATTCGGATTCGGAATTCTTAATCGGATCCGGGTCCGAAATTATCAATTCCGATCCAAACCCGACCCGTTTACAGCCCTAGTGGCGTACCCCTATTCTTTTTTATTTTATTTTATTTTATTTTATTTTTCCTTTTTTCTTTGTTTTGAAACTCGAACAAACTCTTCAAACAACTTATAAATGTTTTGATCTTGATATTTTAATTCTTTTTTATTCTAAAAAAATACGAATTTTTAATCTCGATTTTTAATTAAATTGTTATTAAAAACCTCAAAAATCTGATGGGGTCAACCAAATGCTAATTTAACCCTATAAAGAAGAAGTCTATTTTTTCAAAAATAAATAAAGAAAAAAAAGGTAACAAAAAGTGATTGAATTGGGAAGAGGAACAGCTAATGTGGAAGAGACTTTTTTTTTTTTAAAATAAAAAATAAAAAACAAAATCTTCAATCAAATTAATTTTTTTTATTTCCTGGCTGCAGTTGCAATAAATTTTTTTTTTTTGGTTTCCATAAGTTTGTGGTAGAGATGTTTGATACACAAAAGGTACTAATTGAAGATTATAAGGATGTGAAATTTGATTGGTTTGCGATTTTTTCTTTTTTCTTGTGTATGTGTTAGGTCAATAATTTTGACATTTCAATCAAATCTTTAGATACTCCACATCTATTATCTTTAACTTATTTACTAAAAATACCCATAGATTAAATTATAAACTAATAATGCTCTTTAACATTTTATTGCCACATTTAACACATTTTTAGATTTTTTGGTTTCTTTCGTGATTTTATCTTTTTTTTTTTTTTATAATTGTTTTCTAATTCTTAGTTACTAAATGCTTTTATCTTCTTCTAATCCATATATCTATAAAGCAATTGATTATCAAAATTAGAAATTTTTTCTTGTCTCGATAAGTCACTTATCTTTTTTATTTTTTTTTAATGTTAAATTATTCCAATAATATGCTATTTTAATGCATACTTTACTATGAAGTCAAATTATTTGGAGCACAATTAATATTAAAAAGGAGCTTGCTCCATATAAGACTTTATTAAGTAATTTGGTTACTTTAAATTTTCAGCATTTTTAATTTAAATATTATGAACCCAATTTTATCTTGTTCTTTATTTTTAAGATTTTTCTACTTTTAGTTATATAAAGTTCAGCTTGTATCTCGCTAGAGATGAAACTTGACGTACTTTTCTAAATTATAACATAATAATCTAGTTTAGTTTTTATTAAAGTAATCAGTTTCTTTCTTCAATAATATTTTTGGGATAATTATGATTTTGCAATTGTTAACTATTCTAACTCAGGGGTATTTTTTTCAAGTTGGTTAAAAAGAGTGAGTGTGGAGTGTCTAAATTTTTATTAGGGTACCAAAATGAATGGCATTAGTGAATTTATATAGTACAATTTGTAGGTGCATCTGGAAAAGGATTAAGCTTTGCATTCAGGCGTTGAGCTACCAAAAAGGACCGCTGGCGAAACTCCTAAACCCAAAAATCTTGGGTGATGAAATTTGGTGGAGAGGTCAGTCAATTTTTTCTAGTGGGATTTTCAATTGAGTTCGAAATTTGATTGGAGGAATAATATTGTTAAGAAAGGAATTTTTTAAGTGCTATAAAGGCAATTATATTTGAGAATGTGAATTGAAGTGTTACAACTTTATGTGTATGGTATTGTGGTGATGAACTTGCTAGATTTGAGATTAGATTACGCAAGTAATTTTGAGATTGGGCACAAGAAATTGTGGAATGGAAATCCACTTGGTAGAAAAAAACAGAAAATGGTGACAAAACAATGAGTTTGAGTTTCGAAGAAAATACTATATTTGAAAGAAGAAAAGGAAGCTAGCGTGACATGGTTGGATTCAGAGAGTGTGTTGATAATCACATGGTGTCTGCTTAATATAAAAAGATGAGTTGGGTATTTATGTTGTAAGATTGTGATTAAGCTGTATGGATGATGTTGACACATTTGAAAATGAACTTTAGATATGATCATCTATGACTACTTTTAGATGTGTAACAGCCACTTTGACATTTAAATATAGAATTTTTTTCAGATCAAACACTCAAACATAAATATTGAAGCGTAATTTTAGTATTTGAGTAGGTCATAGATTCGAGTCATTAAGGGAATTGGTAGGGATACAATATAGGTTTTTTTTTTTTTTTTTGGGGGGAGAGGAAAAAAATGGCATAAATATTGATTCCAAATTGATTAATCACCACCTCTCAGCTTATATTACCATCAATGTACTTAAAAATTTTTATGAGTTCATTGAATCATAGACGTCTTTAGATTACTTATATTTAGGTGTTTTTTTTTTTTTTGGTCACTAAATATAGTTGTTGTATTTGTAGACTTTTGCACAATAGATGAAATATTGAAATGTTTATATTGCTCAAATGGATATAGTTTGGGTTGAAGTGTAAATTTTTTTGTGCATGTTCAGAAGTCTAGAAAACATTTAGTTTCATAAATAACCTACTTTAAGTTACTCACCAAAATTCTATGGTTATTATTTCAATGAGGAAAAATAAATATATGGACAGGAAAGCAAAATTAATTAATATTTCTTTACATTAGATGATGTCAAGTGAAAAACTTGAGTTTTGAATGGAAAATTGTGAAACCAAAATTAATGTTTAAATGTCAAGTTTAAATTCCCATTTTAAATATACCAATAAAGGATCTTATTTTGTTAATTACTTACAACTTAATGGGAATATTTTATTGCCATGAGTATTAGGACTAATTTCAATTTACACCCCTCTATTTATACCAATTCTCACTTAATTTACACCTCAATTTTAGTTTTGAACATTTTGCATCCAACTCTCAAACTTGTCCCAGCTTCAATCCAATTTTTAAAATTGTTAAAAAATATGACGGAATTTTTTTCATGTACAACAAATTAAGCAAATTGTGCAACAATTTGCCACAATATTTTAGGTGTACATGCGAAAATTTCGTTAATTTTGTTGACGATGTTAAAAATTATACTAAAGTAAAACAGATTTGAAAATTAGTGGTGTAAAATATCCATAATTAAATTAAGACTGCAAAGTGAGAATACAGAATATGTTAGGGTGCAAAGTAAAATTAGTCCTGCACATTATTATGTACTTTTATTTTCAGATTTACATTCGCAATCCGTGTACTATATGACTAGCTAATTGATGTTCTTAATCGGAAAACTATATTTTGTGAGCATTTGTAGAATTTTATATTCGTGATTAGGGAGGAACTTTAATTATCAATGGGGATTCAAAAAATAAAAATAAAAGTATTGGATTTGTAAAATCTTAAAATAAGGAACATGTTAATGTGCAAAGTGAAATACACATAATAACATTTGTCTCGAGGAGATTTCTTAAGCATTTTAGTAGTTGCAAGTTTTGATTTTGTTGAACGAAGAAGGGTTTTTGACCTCCTTTTTTACTTAGATTAAATCCACTGGTTTTATTTCCCTAAGATACAGCTTTCAAGAATAAAGTTGCTCAAGATGGAGAAATTAGAAAATTAGAAAACATAAAGATGAGATTTCAAACAATGTGGAAAGGAAGGCTGACAGAGAACGTAAGTGGTGGTGGGTGGGGTTCACAAATGACAAAACAAGGGGGAAATGAGAAGGGTAATTGTGTCATGCGACTAAAATATGTTGTAGTAATAAGATTTTTATTATGACAATATCATTACCCTTTGGTATTTTATTAAAAGTTTTAGACACTCTATAATCACTCTTTTTTAATCAAGTTGAATAAAATTCCCTTGAGATATACCATTATTTATCCCGGAAATAAACATATTAAATAAAACAACTATTTACTTTGATGAAATCTAACTAGATTATGCTATAACTTATGTACTCAAATCAATTTTAATCTCTAGTATGATACAAATTCAATTAGTTAATTATATATATGTATGTATATAATAACATACTAAAAAACAAAAGTATAAGACATAATTAAGCTCATTCACATTTGAATTAAAAATTCGTCAAAATCTTAAAGTAATCAAATTACTTAATAAAGTAATATATAGTGGAAGTTCATTTTTTACTATTTAAATTGTGTTCCAAATAACTGAAGTTTATAGTAAAGTATGCATTTCCATGACATCTACATGATATTTGAAAAAATAAATAAATAGCTAATTAGTGACATAGAATTTTAGGCAAAAATAAAGAGTTTTAGAATAATTTAACATCAAAAATAAAAAATAAAAGTGACTTCTAGAGATAAGAAAAATAGTTTAATTTAGCAACTTAGAATCGGAAAATGTAAGCATTTAGTAACCAGGGCATAATACTACTAATATTTGTCACCTAAAAACATGTACTCTTTAGTGGCTCTTTGCAATTTGCATCCAATAGTAGTATTTTTTAAATTGCTTAGTGGTTACTCCATTAATCATAATTTATGCCCTGGTTACTTAAAGAAAAAGAATTTAGGGCCTGAAAAGTTGTGGGATCCACAGCCAATAACACCCAATTTTTTTTTTTTAAAAAAATGGAAATCTTCATAAATAAATTACGCCAATAATTTTAGTATTCCATTAAAAGTATTACACACTCCACATTTATTCTTTTGAACTAATTGACAAAATTACCCATAGTCTAGATTTTGGAACTGACAATGGTATTTAACCTTTAAATATTGCAAAATTTAATATTTTAGATTTTGTTTTTGTTTCGCACTTGATTTGCCTTTCATATATATATATATATTTTTCTGATTCTTACTGGCGTTCTATTTTTAATTGCTCAATTGCCTTTTTTCTACTCTTTTTTCCGTAGTTGTGGAATTAACAGAAAATCAGGACAAAATAGGAGTCACCAAAACAATCCCAAATTCTCATAATTAGTTTCCAGCAATACTTCTGATCTTTGAAGCTACTAATGTGTCATATCACTGAAACGGAACTATAACCCCTAACGAAGCACAAAAAATCTTAAGCGGGGAGGCATTTGCTGGGGATTATGGAAAATCAGTAGAACTCGGCGTAGCATGCATGTCCACAAAAACTAGTTCAATTAATGATTCAAAATGATTGGACACATGATTTTGACATCATTAATCACTTGTATGTTGGACAATAACCTAATTTGCAACAATTTTTCATTATTTAGAATATTATTTAAAATAATTAATGTAACAACTTTTTGAAATATGATATTATATATATATATATATATATATATATTGAAATACGTATTTAAAAAATGTTTAAAAATATTATTTGAAAGATAAAATATGAATAATAAAATGCGTATTATTTGCAATTCAAACGGTACTGTTATAACATTAAACTAGTGAGGTTTGAGATAAATGTTTTCAAGAAATCAATTTATATGCACATGTAATGCTGGATGTGTTTGGTGACTATGCAAAGATCTTGATCGATCCCAGAATGAGACACATATATACAACGGATGATCAAGGAGAAAGTCTACTTTTATTAATGAAAGACATTTGAAGAATGGGAGCAGTTTAAATTAACTAGTCATTTTTGCAAGGCTTAGCTTCACTTTGCACCCTTAACTTGTATTGGATTCTCAATACGCATTCTAAACCTTTTTCTTTAGGCATTTTGTAATCTGAACTATCTAAATCTTTCCATTTAAATCTAAAATATGACTCCGTTAAAAAATTTAACGGTTGTTGGACGCACGTGTGTATACTCTAAGTGCAAGTGACCATAAAAAAGCCTAACTCCAATTTGTACCCCAACTTATACCGAATTCTCATTTTGCATCCTATACTTTTTTTAGGAACTTTTTATCCCGAATTGTCTAAATCTTCCCATTTAAATCAATTTTGAAATATGATTCCATCAAAAAATATAATGGTTGTAGAGCGCATATGCAACAGTGCTTTCTGTTAAATACAAGTGGCTATAAAAATTCAAAAGAGAAACAAAATGGAAAATTAAGAAAAAATTCATAAAAAGGAAAATTTTGTGAATAAAAAAGAGAAAATA
Source organism: Cinchona pubescens (assembly GCA_025175665.1). NCBI lineage: Eukaryota > Viridiplantae > Streptophyta > Magnoliopsida > Gentianales > Rubiaceae > Cinchona > Cinchona pubescens. Next base: position 66,980 of record JANKKI010000383.1, on the reverse strand, counting down.
GATTTAACAAAATAATCAGAATGAACTTTAAAAAAAATAAAAATGGGTAGTATAATTTAGAATAAAGAGGATGGTGACTGATTGGGGAAGAAATAATTTATTTATTTTTTTAATTTCACTCCAAATTTTAGTATAATTTCACTTATTTCCCCAATAATTTAATATAACTCAATTAGAATTTATAATGGGCAGTTTAGGAAGAAAGAATGAGTGTTGAGAGGAAAATGAGTGAATAAGAAGAAATGAGACTATTTTTTAACACAAAATTTTAGTTAAAGAAGGGAAAATTTTCCACCACTAAATTTCTAACGCCTTTAGTGATTTTCTTGTTACTTGCACATAACGGAGACTGTGTTGTATATGCGCCCTACAATTGTTATATTTTTTAACATAATCACATTTTGGATTTAAGTGGGAAGATTTAGATAGTTAGGGTCTAAAGTGTCCCAAAAAAAGTTTAGGATACAAAGTGAAAATCTGGTACAAGTTGGGGTACAAAGTAGAATTAGGTCTTTTTATGGTTACTTACACTTAACAGAGAGTATTGCACACGCGCTTACAACCGTTAAATTTTTTGACGAAATCACATTTTGGACTTAAATGGAAAGATTCAAATAATTCGGAGTGTAAAATGTCCATAAAAAAGTATAGAATGCAATGTGAGAATCTGATACAAGTTGAGGGTTCAAAGTAGAGTTATGCCTTTTTGCAAAGATACTTGATCACGATTAACTATATTAACAACTTATTACTGTATTACAAACCATGTAACAAAAAAAAAAAAAGCCTAAATAAGCGTTAATTATCTTGTGTCTCACTTTATGTATTAATTTTTTTTGTCTATTAGTTGAATGTTATGTACACAAAAAAGTAAGACAAAACATCTTGTGCTGTAAACGAGCTTTTCTTGAAAAGTGTTTAACGCTAAATAGTGTTTTAACTTTTAGGGATAATTACACATGCCTTCCCTGAAGTTTAGCATAATTAGAAAAACCTTCCCTCAAATTTCAATAATTACACTTACAACCCCTATTTCATGCTTTAGATAATAAAAGAAACCCATTTCCTAACATAATCCGAAGTTTCAAATAAAAATTAAAAAAATTACCCTTATAAAATTCTTCTAAAAACAAATAAAATTTAAATGAAAACAAATACAATCAGCAATTAATGATTTTTAAATGAAAAATAGCCTTACTCTTTTAACCATTTTCAATGTCCAAAAGACCTTACTATATCTTTCAACAATTTGTCTTAAATTCCAAATTTGTAACCTGTAACCATAAGAATTTCCTAACTATAAAGGTAGATTCTTATAGTTATTTAATATTATGTAAGCCAGTGTCTCATAGTAAAGATGATTGTTCTATACTTAGAAATACTTTTGTGTCGAGAATTCACAAGTCCGTTAAATCTCCCCGCTTTGCGAGGGTAGTAGGAAGGAGTGTCGCATATGTATTCCAAACTTGTTATAACAACTTCTGGATTATAGTTTCCTCATTAACCCAAAAAAAATATGAGAAATTTTATAGTTCCGTTAAGGGAATCATTCTCTTGGTTTTAAAAATTTGTACGATACAAGTTTTAAAAGCACGTAATGTTGTATTGTACAAACTTTTAAAAAACAAAGAAATGATTTCTTAAACAGGATTGTAGAATTTTCCTATATATTACTGAGTTTATAGTTTGTTGAAGTGCATCATTGCTTTCTTTCTTTAATGAAAAGTGTTCCTTTAAAATCCTTTTACTCCATTTCTATGCTGCATTTGTCAATAAGCATGTTCTCCATTTTCATCATTAATAACCAGAAGTACTTACAAGATAACGCCAATAAACTAGCAAGTTTGAAAGAAAAGTTTACAATTCAGTTCAAAATGTCTCAAAAAAACAAAAAGAAAAACGTTTGGCTCGACTATATGTTTACAACTAAATCATACTTTATCATATTTTCAGAAAACTGTGATAAGACTATCTTAAACCTCAAAATGTTGGGGATATTTACACCCATAAACATTTGGTTTATGGGGGTTAAGTGCCTAAGAGAAAGCCTTTAGGAGGAATGCTATAGTTGAAAAGCATTTGGCGTAAACTTCCCCATTAATCATATATATGCTACTTTGACCATACAATTCAATTTTATTATCAGTTTTACCCTACACACTTGCACAACTTTAAGTAATTCATTATGGTGAGGATAAAATAGAGAATACATTAAATTTGACATAAGTAGGATTTAGATTTTATATATAGTAAGATTCTCTCTGCCTGTCCCATTTTATTTTGACTAGTTATTTCGAGTTCATGAAACCGTTTAATTTATGTCTACCAATAATTTTTTGATGGAGCACAAATAACAAAATTTTTAAGATTTTATAAACAATTTTTGACAATAATAATATTTGTGTAGTGCTTACCAACAGGTAGCAACATATGTAGTTAATAAATAATATACAAAGGGATAAAGAATATACTAACAGTTTTGTTTAAAAAATCTACTAAATGGGCTACAGTCCCTTTTAATTTTCCTTATTATTGTAGTGATCATCAAAGTGATGTCTTTTTTTTTTTTTTTATTTCTTGTATTATGAGTTGGTCATGTATATATTGGGTTTCTACAAATTATTAGGGTAAAAACATAAATTTCCTAAAATTAATATCTAAAATGGATATTTTTCTTTGATTAGTTGGGGCACAATTTCAAATTGATGGGGTAAAAGTAAATATTGTTAGACATTTCATAACTAAATGACCTTACTTCCCTTTGCACCCCTAACTTGTACCGGTTCTTACTTTACACCACACATTTTTTGGACATATATATTACGTCTTGAACTCTCAAATTTATTTCATTTCAATCCAATTTTTACTAGCATTACGAAAGTTACAGTAGACTACAGATGTTAAGCAAATGTATACAACATGCTTGTTTAGAAGCGTATTACACCAATCGTAGTCTTGACTAAATCCACTTTTCACCCCTTAATTTATGATCAGTTCTCATATTTAACCCCCATTCTAAATTTTGGACGCATTGCACCCCTAACTATTAGTTCGTCCCAGTTTAGTCTAATTTTAATAGTGTTAAAAAATTTGACGAATGTTTTACTTTAAGTGTGGGTGTGCACAGTTGGAATATCCACCAACTTTGGTAACAGTGTTATAAATTAGACTAAAATGGATAAATCTGATAATTTAGGGTATAATTTATCTAAAACTTAAGTATAAGGTGCAAAATGAAAATCAAGTACAAGTTAAAAGTGCAAAATAAGAATAGGATACAATTTAAGAATACAAAGTAGCCTAACTAAATTTAACATTTTTCTTTGGCCAGTGGAAGCAGGCCAAGGGCTAGATCAGCCAATGGCTCTGAGGGATCCAGACCTTGCAGAAACCCCATACGAGCATCATTGTGCAGTGTGGTCAGGACTAATAAAAGACAATATCTTACAACTGATACCCAAAAAATTATAAATTAAAGTAATTAACAAATATTATGAGCACTCCACTACTCGTAATTAATTTTGAAATGAAATCAAGTCTTGTAACATGGATTTCCCTTTAGTCCCTAGTTATATGACTCAGTTGAACCCTTCGCTTCCCGTTTATACGTATAAGGTTAATGGTGGGGTGCATATTTACCCTTGGAAACCAGAACCAAAAAAATTAATAAATAAACAAAAATTATGCTTCTATCATCAGCTCCACCATGCATCAAATTGAGCTGCATGTTGGATGGCGTTTCTACTTTTTACTCTCTACCTAAAGTTTTGCTTGACCTTTTTGAAACCTAATGCTCTTTATTGACCTTCAGTGCATAATAGTTGATTAGGTTTATTGCACTTCTTTTTCCTTCAAATAAAGCAAATAAAAAAGTGTATGTAATAACCGCGAGACAATCTTGTAAAAGTCTTGGACACGTTGTTAAAAGCAACTCAACTATTTCCCACATCTCTTCCTAGAAGCAGAAGTTTAACTCATCTAGGTGTTGTTTAGGTTCAATCAATTGGCAACAGGGACACAGAGATAGTTCCAAAAGATAGTTCAACTCGTCTACGAGAGAACCCGTAAAAGTCTCGGACACGTTGTTAAAAGCAACTCAACTATTTCTCACGTCTCTTTCCAGAAGCAAAAGTTTTTAACTCATCTAGGTGTTGTTTGGGTTCAATCAATTAGCAACAGAGACTCAAAGATTGCACCAAAAGAAATGAGGACAAGGTGCACCTCAGGTGGTAGGCAAGTCTTATAAATCTATTGGTTATAGGTTCGAGATATTAAGGGTACTAGGAAGATTTGTTTAAAAAAAGAAAAAAAAAAAAGCTCCAAAAGAAGGGCTTATTCCACTTTTCAAAGTTTAACCTGTATCCGATTCTTACTTTGCATCCTATATTTTTTTGGAGATATATTTATGCACTCTAAACTCTTATATTTATTTGTTTTGATCCAATTTTTAACACTTTTGTAAAATTTAATGAACGTTGCAATCCTGTATACTACACACCTAAAGTGAAACATTCATTAAATTTTTTAACACTATTAAAAATTGGACCATAATGGCACGTACTAATCTAGTTAGGAATTGTTTGTCCAAAATTTAGAAATTAGGGATGTAAAGTAAAAATTGATCATAAGTTTGGGGTACAAAGTGGAATTAGTTACAGATTACTTTCATTGGTATAATGCGTCACAAAACAAGTATGTGGTATGCATGTACTTAACATCCGTTAATTTTAATAATGGTGTTAAAAATTAAACTGAAATGAGATAAATTTGAGAGTTCAAGATACAATATGTCCAAACAAAAAAAAAAAGTATTCAGTGCAAAGTGAAAATCGAGTATAAATTAAGAATACAAAAGTGGAGTAAGGCTCCTAAAGAAATATGTTTTTAGAGGAAGCAGAAAATTGCATTTTGCATTGTCTTCGCTTATCCTGTTTTTATTCAACTAACTTTTCCGTGCATTGTGCGATAAAATAATAGATTTATATATAAATGCCCAATATAACTTAATTAATATAAATATAATGTATATTTGGTAAGTAATATTGGAGAAAAGAAAATTCGAACTAATAGAACACATTTGATCCAAACAATTTCCACTAACCCTACATATAAGCATTACATGTTCATAAATTTCTATGAGTACGTACATAAGAAATATCATCCTTAAAAAGCAGAAAAATATAGTAACTTTGAGAAGGTGATTTTTTTACAGTCTAAACCTTATTGGAATATTACAAATACTCTTATCCAACACAAATTGGTTATTGAGTCTTGATGCAGAATGTTAATGTATCTGCAATAATGTATATCCATTGATCTCAGCATCAAAGTAGTCACGTATGTTCTTACACTCACTGTTGAAAACTTTCATTTAAGTGAGATATGTCTAAGTCATGATAGAAGTGCAGGCAGTACTACTCATCTCCAAGTGCAAAAAAATTCACCAAAACAATTGCCTACAACTTGCAAAGGTCCAAAAACACTCAAATTTTATGCTAAAATTGAAATTTGATGCTTTTAGTAAAGAGTAAGGAAAAATACCGAATAAAATATGGATGAGAAGAAAAGTTAGGCACAAATACACTATTAACCACAATATATAAGTAAATACATTACAGATAAGAAAAATATAAAATAAAAAGATATAAAGGAAATCTAAGTGCATCAAATTAAATAAAGTTATGCCTCAACTCAACAAAGTCGGCCAATTTTTTTTGGAACACATATTATCAGTTTGTTATCATGTCAATCATTGTTGAATAATCTACGGTATAAAAAAATTCCGTGCTGAAGATCTTAAGAGTTGAAAAGAATAAAAAGTATGAAAAAATATATAGCTAGAAAATACATGGTTTGGTAGTTTAACCACTTTTACCACTTACCATTCATGGATGTCCTGAAGCCACAAATTATAGATGACAAAAAGCTCAGTAAGTTTTTGCCCAATCTATAATCCATAAAATTGTTAAATGAGGAAGAATAACTTATGTCTTTGTTGACACATCAAGACAAAGTGATTAGAATTTGACAATAGATAAGTTCAAAAGTTCTAGTTGAGTTCATTCGTTTGAAAAAAATTCTTTTCAGTATGAACAAACTAATACCCAAAAAAAATAATGATAAACATTCTTTGATTTCCTTTGTTTAAGAAAAAGACATGCATAGATAATCGAAGAAAAAAGATAATCATGTAACTCTTATGAATAAAAGGAGTAAGACTAGACCATCAATATTTCATCTCCTACTCTGTCCTCTCTCTTGCCCTTCCTACCTTTCGCCTCCATCTCAAACTTATGAAAAAAAAAATTAAGATGCATTTTGGCTGAAACAGAGGAGAAAATAAATTATCCATCAAATTAGAACGTGCCAAAAGCTATTATAATTGTACATAATTTTAGTTGATGGAGAAATGGCATACACTAAAAAAAAAATTTAAAAAAAATCAATTTTTTGGACAAACTAAACTGAGAATATTCAGATTGAAGTATCAAACAAATTTTAGGAATCCAGGCAGCATGATATACAAGATCAACACCAGCACTCGATATATTGGCTTTTTCACCATCAACTCTAGCTGCTATTACCTCAGGAGTCACATAATTTGAATGTTGTTACTTCTTGTCACACCACATGTTAGTTGTCCATCATAGTTGAACTCTGATGAGCGGAAATCAGCTAGAACATATATCAATTTAATCATGGAGGCAAAGTCAAAATTATGCCAAATCCAACTTACTCGTCATAAGCCAAACCAATATGCAAGTATAATCAAGAAACGAGAAACATATCAAGACATTATACATCTAACTACATCAAGTCATGTACTTCACAAGTGGCGTGACTTTTTATATTCCCGATATGATAGTAGCACGAACATTTGAAAAAACACTCTAATGTTGCAAAGACAAAAAAAAAATCAATTTCTAAAGAGGTCACAATGAACCAAACGATTACTTAACTGAGAATTAGCAAGAGGAAGCAAACAACTTCACTTTGGAAAAAGATAGGGAAAAATTAGAAAGAAAATAAATATATAGTAATTTCTCAGTAAAGGTTCAGATAAGCGAAATTCAGGCAAGAAGGGATTGTACTGTCATGGCTACAACTCAAATGCATTAGAGAGAGGACCCTTATTTGAATATGCCATCAGAGTTGCCATGCCAAGATACAGGATGACATCCTTCATGTCCAATGATACAATTCTTATTATTATCATCATAGCCAGGCCATAAATTTCTCACCCTAATTGATATAGTAAAAATACGCAAACTGTAATTGAAGTCAAAACTCATTTCATTTTCCAAGTTTAATATTTTTAGCCTTAAAGTTCTTAATTTGGTGGCTCAAGATTATCATAACCACATCAATTACCAATTGCAATCATTAAACAATCAAAGAAATAAAAAGAATCCTATCAGAAGTTATTGTCCTCATATGAGTAAAAGAGATTTCTTTAAGTCTTTCTACCAACCATAGAGCATCCAAAGGTATTAGGTTATTAGTATGGATTCACCTAAGAAGCATCAAACTTTCAGCACTAAATGACGACATAAAATGACAACCACCAATAACACAATTTTGACAACTCACTCTCTAGTTAGAACTTCTTCAACACCAACATAAGCCAACACTATCAAGAGGGAGAAAAATAACAATAAATAAATAACATAACAAATTCATAAATTTCAGTAGGACATAAGGCAAAGTCATAAAAATAAAAGAAAAATCGGTAATAATTAGCAACAAGAGATCACGAACTAAAAATTGTTTGACTACCATACCCTGTTGTTTTTTGAAATAGTTAGTCGTGATTTATGAAGAAGATAAAAATGAAGGGAAAGGAGTAAGATAAAAAAATATATATATATTCATGACCTAGACATCACATCATCTAAATATAAAACCAATCTCTATGCATGAATACAAATTAAAATAAAATCTCTAATACATAAAAAGAGATAAGTGGAAAAACTTTAACATCTTAGTCACCATTAGTGCAATTATTCACTTTCAAATTGGCTAGAAGCAAGCTTCAGAAAACCAACATCACAGTTCTACATGATTTTGTTATAATCTTCAATAATAAGCAATAACATCCAGGAAGAATATACATATGTTCTTTAGTCTATAAATTTAAGTTCTAACCATTACAATTTATTGCAAAACTCCATGAAGGCCTTTTTTAATTCATTTTCCAGATTCAAAGCCGTAATTCGAATGCCCTATATTTACATTGGGTATTAACATATAGGTATTTTAGTTGAGACATCAACATGGTAAATTAAATCATACTCTCGAATGATTAATCAATTGCATATGGCCAAAGTGCATACATTCAAGAAAAGACTCAAAGTAATCAAACCATGCGCTCAAATATGCAATTTGATTTTTTAGTGGATTATTCATTAGTGCTAATATGATCCAAAATTCAAGTAATATGTCAAAAATAAAAGCACATATCAACAAACTATCTCAATCTTATCTGATATTACTGGTAAACCACTTGACTTTACCCACAGATTTCAAAAGGCAACAGAAGAAAAAGATCAGAAAAAAATTCATAAAAATATTAACCAAAAATATGATCAAGAAAAGGAAAAAATATTACTAGTAAGAATCTTGAGATGTTCAAGTGTAAGACCCACAGATCTATAAAAGGAAATAGGAGGAAAAGTCAGAAAAAAAGTCCATAAAAAATTTACCCAAAACATTATCAAGAAACAAAAAAGATATATGAGTAATATTGTTTACATATTCAAGGATAAAACCATACAAATCTAGAAAAAAAAAAAAAAACAAAGGAAAATAATCAGAAAAAATTTGTAAAAAATTAACCCAAATTATTATCAAGAAAGAAAAAAATTTATAAACAATAATCTTTACATATTTAAGAGTAAGAACCACAGATCAAGAATCAGACGAAAAAAATACAAAGAGATGCAGCATATATAAATTTAGCAAAGAGGAAATATCAACCACGAAGATTCGTTAGAGCTTTCTAGATTTTCTGATCGTCTACATATACAGTTATTTTCTAACATCACAACCCCTTATTTTTCATATGGGATGATTGATCGAAGAATAGCAGAAAGATCGGTGGTGGAAGGAATGGCATCTCAAGGAGAAGGATGAAAAAGGAATGATAGAGAAGGATGGAGAATGAAAAGAAGAACAAAGGAGAAGGAGTGACAAAGAGGAATTGCACTATTGAGGACAAGAGTTCAAGATGATGAACTATTAGACTTCTGATAAAAATACTATGCTATTTTGATACCCACAGCTGGAAAATAAAAGCCCTAAAAAATCAGAAAAATTACAAAAAAATTGCAAAAACATGGGGCTCAAAACATCGACGTAAAACAACAACAAAACTACTACTACAGCCAAACTTTTGACCACCCTAACTCCCTCTTTATACTATACAAAGCTCTACTAATTCTACTCCATAGACCTATCATGTAGCAATTATTTCCCATAAAAAATAGTTCTTATTATTATACAAAGAAAAGAAGACAAATTTTTTGGAAAAGAATAAATTGAAAATTTTAACAAAAATGTTTTTGATGAATAAGAATTCATCAAAAACATCAAAAAATACACAAAAACTTCTAAATAAAAATAATCTAAGAATACTTTTAAAGATCAAAATCTACATAAGGCTGACCAAAAAACCACTGGTACATTGTTAATTAAATAAACAAAACATCAACAAGAAAAATTTTTTTTTTAAAAAAAGAAGAAAACTAGATCATGTCATTGTGTACAAATACAGTATCTTAAATGATCATTTCACCAACTACATATTAAAATGACCACTCTGCCAACTATATACCAAAATTTTATTCTCTAAACTTAAAAACTAATAAAGCTAATTTTTTTCTTGTTGTTCTTTATTCAACTTAATTTCAAAATAATGATCGACTAATACTATATATATGATCCAAAAGTCGAATAATTGTTCAAAAATAAAACCATGGACCAGTCAATCTAGATGATATTACTGGTAAATATAGAAAGGAAATTTTCATCCAAAAAATTTTCCATAAATATATTAACCCAAAATATTATCAGGAATGAAAAAACATAAGACCTTGGATTTGGAAAAGAAATAAAAGAAAAAAAATAACAAATTTCATAAAAAATTAATCCAAAATATTATGGAGAGAGTAAGAAACTTTACCAATGTAATATTTAGATATTTACCCATGGATATGAAAAAGAATCAGGAGGACAAAAAGGAAACAGGAAAAAAAAATTGAAAAGTTTGACTAAAAATTAACCCAAATTATTAAAAAAAAAATTACCAGATTCATGATTCTGTAGTTCTTCATCCTTGATCCTATAAATATATATTAACATAAATAAAAAAGTTAAAATAAAAAAAAAACTATTTTTGGTAAGAGAAAGATATACAAGAGGAAAAAAATCTCTCCAAAAATTTATAGAAAATAAAAGTAGAAAGCAAAAAGTAGCTAAAATGAAATAGATAAAGAAAAAGGAAAAAACAAATTACCTATGAGACTGCAATGAGGATCCATCACAAATGGCCTCTAATCTACAATATAGCCTCTAATTTTTTATTTGTCCATAGTGTTGTTGAGTAGCAGTGAAGTGAAGAAGAAAGGAAGAAACTAGTTGACAGCGAGGGATCGTAAGGTGAGAAACTTATTGAGATTTTTCAACTAACAAGAATCAATGAAACTGTGAAGTAAGAAATAGAGAAAATTAAACAACCAATACTTCCAAGCTAACAAGTTTGAAGTATTAATTCACTAGAATGCTTCACACACTTGGTGAGCCAACAATCTTTACAAAGTAGGGAAATTCTTGCTCACACTAAAACTCTTTTAGTTGAGCCAAGAATTTTACTCACAACCTCACTTTTGTACAAGATTATCACTCCACTTAAAATTGAATTGCACTCTAAGCTTCACACTATTACAATATAGTACTATAGCCAATTTGTACTAAAATTGCTCTTTTTTAAGGCTTGTATTCTATGTATTAGATAATCTTTACAGAATAGTTCTAGAGTAGTTATTTATAGGAGCAATAAATGGTGGTTACAACTACTTCCTAACGGCTAAATAATAAATGCACAAAAAGTAGCCGTTGAGGTTTCAGACATCCGAGATAAGTATGATACGTCCGACACAGCTTCCGATCTTCATGCAGTTGGTGAAGAACATCGTTCGGACGGCCGTGCATGCGTCCGTTCCATCGTCTGAACAGAGTTTCGGATGGTCATGTTTTTCCGAAAGAGACTTTGTTTGGATAGTTGTGTGCGTCCGTAGAGAAGCATTAAGAACCTTGCCTTCTGCCTGTTGGTTCAGAAAGTGAAATGCGTCCGAGAAGCTTGACATAGTTCAGGCAGTGTATTGCGTCCGAACACCCTGTTTCTAGCAGAACAAATAACAGACTTGCAAAGCTTATTTTCAGAATTTAGTATTTATGTCATCATCAAAATAAGGTTTGAAAAATATCAGGTACTACGAATGAAGCTGGTCGAGAAAAAAGTAGTGGTAGTGGGAGTTGAAATAGAGATCAAGGGACGTGATATTCAAGGTGGAGGAAATGCTGGTCATGGACAACATGACCAAAATCAACGTGCCTGTTATCATTATCAAAAATTTAGTCACATGAAACATACATGTTAGTTACTTCAAGGAAAACGTCAATAGTATACTCAAATTGCAAGCTTTGCATCTCAAGAACATAACCATAGGTCTTACAAAGCCTTTACCAGATAAGTTCGTACTTGTTTCTACTAATGAATTTGCTTGCTTTACCGAATACCAAGTCTCACTAAAGTCAATTACTCTATCTTCTTTTAATGAGTAAGGTAAACCTACTTCCTGTGTTGTGTCATCCTTTAGCAAATGGGTCATTGATTCAGGTATTATAGATTATATGACAGGTGATACAGGCATTCTTTCCTCCTTTTGTTCTCATGCAAATCTTTCAAGTGTTATTTTGGCTGATGGGACAATAGCTTCTATTGCAGGTTTTGAAATAGACGTTCCTACAACTTCTATCTCACTGTCCTCTATTTTGTTTGTTGTCTAATTATTCGCTCAATCTACTTTTCGTTAGTAAAATTACTCATGCTCTCAATTGTTTTGTCTCATTTTTTCTTGATCATTTTGTGTTTCAGGATCTTGTGATGCTGAAAATTATTGGTAGAGGACATGAGTCTAGCGATTTTTATTTACTCAAAACTCCTTCAATGAAAGTGCCAAAACTCATTGCATATTTAAGCTCCTTGACACCTCTTGAAGTTAATATTGATTAGCGTATCCTCTTTTGTCTATTTTTAAATACAGTTATTTTTGAATTTTCAAAGTTTATCCCGTTTAGAATGTGAGACGTGTTAAATTGTGAAATATTATCATGTCTCTTATTAGCCAAATGTCAATAAAAGGGTTGCGTCTCCTTTTGAGTTAGTATATTTTGGTGTTTGAGGTCCTTGTCCAGTGATTTTCAAATCTGATTTTAGGTATTTTGTCACATTTATTGATGACTATTCTTGTGTTACCTGGTTATATTTAATGAAAAATATATTTAACATAATTATTCAACATCTTTTGTTCTTTTTGTGCTGTAATCAGAACACAATTTTAATGTCTTCGTGCACACTCTAAGAAGTGACAGTGCAAAAGAGTACTTTCTCATCCTTTAGATTCCTACATGTTAGAAAATGAAAATTTTCACCAATGTTCATGTGTTGACACATCACCCCAAAATAGTGTTGTCGAAAGGAAAATAGACACTTACTAGAAGTTGCTAAAGCCCTCATTTTTCAAGATAAAAATCTCTAAGTAATTTTAGGCGGATGCTCTTTCAATAGCTTGTTTCTTAATTAATAGCATAACTTTTCCTAACCAAGAGATTCCTTACTCGATTTTGTTTCCTTCTTAACCCTTATTCCTGATTGAATCACGTATTTTTAGATGTACTTGTTTTGTTCGCCCTCAAGTATCCAAATTAGATCCTAAATCTCTCAGGTGTTCATTTTTATGATATTCTCGTCTTTAACAAGGATATAAATGTTATTCCCCTACTTTACTGGGTTGTTATTTAATTTCTGCTAATGTTATATTTTTCGAGACCATTCCATACTTTCCTAAATCTAATATTTATGGTTGTGAGGGGGAGGAAGATAATATTCTAGTTTATACTATGACAACCTTTGTTAGTCATTCTATTCCCACGAGACCACCTATCACTTAACTATACTCTCGTCGAAGTCAACATTCAGACTAACATCCTCCACTAGCTCTTCCATCTACAGATCTGAGTCCTGATATACTTATTGCTCTTCAAAAAGGTAAAAGACAATGTTTTCATCTAATCACTTCATTTGCTTCATATTAGCATTTGTCTCCTTCTTTGTGGTGTTTTATTGCTTCTTTAGATTCAGTGTCGGCTCCTAATAGTCTCCGTAAGTCTTTGGCTCATCTTGGTTGGCGAGCAAGATGCTATGGAAGAAGAAATGATGGATTTAGACAACAACGATACTTGGGACTTGGTACATTTACTAATTGGTAAGCAGGCTATTGGTTGTAAATGGGTGCATTTGCCGTTAGAATTAACACTGATGGATCTGTTGCATGTCTAAAAGGTTGTCTTTTTGCAAAAAAGTATGTTTAGACATATGGGGGTAGATTATTCTGACACTTTCTCTCTTGTGGCAAAACTTGTTTTTGTTCATTTGTTTCTTTCTCTTGTTTCTACGAATGATTGGTCTTAGCACCAATTAGCTATCAAAAATACCTTTTTTTGCATAGGAACTTGCAAGAGAAAGTATACATGAAGCAATCACCTGAGTTTGTTACTTAGAGGTAGTCTGATAAGGTTTGTAGATTTTGAAAATCATTAGATGATTTAAAATAGAGCCGTCGTGCTTGGTTTGGTTATGAAGGAGAGTAATTGTGATGTTCTATTTTCTATTGACAATCTAAAACCGGCCTTATTTTGTTGGTTTGTTTATGTTGATGACATTGTTGTTACTGGTAATAATAGTATAGATATTACAACCCTTAAATATTTTCTTCAAACTAGTTTCCATCACAAAAGACTTGTAGTAAAGATGTTGAAATACTTCTTGGGCATTGAGGTTACTATGTGTAAAAAGGGTATCTTTCTATCTAAAAGAAAATATATCCTTGATTTTTTGATAGCAACCGAGAAGTTGGGTGCTCAACTTTGTTGTGCATCAATGATCACTAATATGCAACTTACAACAGATGATAGTAAGTTGTTTTCAGATCCTGCGATGTACTAGAGATTAGTTGGGAAATTGAATTATCCTACGGTGATTCAGTCTTGACATTGCATAACCTATCAGTATTGTAAGCTAATGTATATATTCACCAAGAACTACTCATTGGGTAGATTTAGAACAGATCTTGTGTTATTTCAATAGAGTTTTAGGACGTGGTATATTATACAGTAATCATAGTCATTCTCACATTAAGTGTTTCTCATATGCAGATTAGACTGATTTTAAAATTGATAAGAGATCCACTACGGAGTGTTGTGCTATTGTTGGAAGTAATTTGGTATCGTAGAAAAGCAAGAAGCAAAATGTAACGTGTCTCGATCTAGTGGAGAATCAAAATATAAAGCCATGGCACAATCCACTTGTGAACTGATATGGATACATTAATTGTTACGTGAGATTGGTCTAGATAGTTCATTGCCTATAAAGTTATGGTGTGACAATTATGCTATTCATGAGTGAACCAAATATATTGAAGTCGATTGTCACTTTATTCGTGACAAGATTAAGGAAAACTTAATTTCAACAAATCATGATATTGAGAACAAGAGAGGAAGAGTGAGAGTGGGTTTAGGCATTTATGTTAAAGATTGCAATACAAAAAAAAAAATTAAAAAAAAAACCATAAAATCTTATAATTACGAAAAACCAAAAATGTCCAGCAAACTACGTAAGATGCAGGTGGTGCGACGGTGACCAAACTCTGCAAAAGGTAGAATCCCTTTTTATACTATATGTTAATAATACACACATAAGCAATAAACATTAAATAACTTGCGCAATCAATTAGGATAGTTGGGCCAGTTCACACACCTTTAGATCTAGACCTACATACCTCACATTTATGCATAAATCTGTGCTCCTAGATTTAGTTAGCAACTTAACATCAAACAGCTTTCTTCACTACCGAAAGTGCTCAAGGGACAACTAAATAAGGTTCGCAGTAGCATCCATTAAATTATTCTACACTCAAATTATATGTGTAGAACTCCAATGTGACTAGTATGTTTTTTATTAATTAATTTTGCCTGAATTTCTAACATGTCATTATTAGCCAAACAGGCCATGCTGTGAACTCCCACATCATATTTAGGAGGTGTTTGGGTCGCAATTAAAAATCAAAATCGGAATGGAATCATAAATTTCACTATCGGTATGAATTTATGTCGTTCTCTTTTACTTGTTTAGTTTGAATAAGGAATGGATTTCATTATATTCGTAAGTTAATAAATTTGAAACCCATGTCACAAGTGGAGAATGAAAGTGCGCATTTTCTAACATTTTCATTCCCATAAAATAATTCTTATAGTGATTAATCAAAAAATATCTATGAGGACCATTAATTTTGATTTCTATTCTTTTCCCTCATATATGTAAACCAAACACTTCCTTAACTCTTCATAGTGTAAATCAAGATGGCTTAATCCAAATATTAGGTTTCAGGAACTAGTTAAAGCTTTTCCGACTCGGGGAGTGTTTTATACATTTCTATATGTGGAACATTTTCAAACAATAGATAGGTTAATTTATTTTTCCAAGATATCCTCACTGACAGGGCGCCAATTAGACCCTGTGATACTGGTTTTGACAAGCCAATCTTTAATCCATTTAAAATTTAGATATTTCGTTCTAAATTCAACTCAATAAAACTCATAAATAGGGAAAAAGGCCAAAATAGTCCCTGACTTTTTTTTTTAAAATAGTAATGGTCCCTAAACTTTAATTTGAGCCGAAATGGTCCTTAAACTTTTTTAATTGTGCCAAAATGGTCCTTATATGGTGGCTCAACCCAAAACTTGAAGTTTAGTGTAATTTTAACCGACAAGTTTAGGGGTTCAAAAAGGGAATTCGATTGATCAAATTATCAATTGCCCTTCTCTTCATTAGCTTCAATGCCTCACCTCATCCTTCATTACTTCTTTATGCTCCTCTCACCTCATTCCCCACGAAATCTTTCACAAATTCAATGTAAGTGACATATATTCCTTTTAACCCTACTATATATGCAAAGAGCATATTTAATTTAATTACTTGTTTGTATGTGCTCTTTGTAATGTAAGCGACATAATATTCTATTCTAAGAAATTATCAACAATGAAATTTAACAAACAAAAAAGGTCAAAAAGAAAGTAAAAGAATTAGTTAAAAAAATTAAAAATTTTATATGTACTAAGTATACAAATAAGAATAATATAAGGAATGAAATAGTTAGTGGCATGACAAAAAGGAGGAAGAAAGAGAAACAAAAGAAAAAGGAAAAATTAATAAGGTAAAAAAAGATAAGCTAAAATAACTAAAATAATAGGGTTATTTTAGTCTAAATGTATCAACAAGAGGTCAAGCTGAAGGGGGTTAAGTGCTTATAAAAAGAGTACAAGGGGATAAAGGGCAATTTGAGGTGTAGTTGAGGGAGTTTACTACAATTAATGCTTTAATAGAATATAATATTGTATTTTATACTATTTTCTCTTTTTTTTTTAAATGTATTTTACACTATTTTCTGTATACAATCATATATGATATACATCATTCAAACAAAATGAGTTAAAATGTTTTATCATAATTCACTAATTAAGTTGAATATAAAAATAATATATACATTAAATAATGTAATCGCATCCGTTTAATGAATTATCATATATATATATATATATATATATATATATATATATATATATATTAAATGATTTTAAGTTTTGAATCGCATAAATACACATAATATTTGTTCAAAAGTATATATAAACACATATATAAGATAATACACATAAATATGTATTTTATTCTAGCAGAACTTAAATCAGGCAATACTTTTAAAGTCCAAACTCGCATCACTTTAAAATTGAGTCTAATAACTTAGGCCTAAACTTAACTTAGCCCATCCTCCGAATAGGAAACTCTAATTTTAGGGGGCCAATTAGGATGGGTCTACACTGACTCAATGACAGTCACTTATACCAAATTGGAAATCCAATTACTGGAAATCCCGGAGTCTCTAAAAAATTTAGCTACCAAAAATCAGATAATCAGATAATTGGCATTTATTGTTATCATTTATCAACCAAAGACAATGCAAAAACAACTCAATTGAAATATCTCACAATCCTTTTCTTAGTTACATCAACAGTGCGTCCCATGTTTGCATCACGAATTAATTGGGGGAGCAACATCTATATCTATACTATATTAAAAAAGTGAGTTTAATTAAGTGTTTTAGATTTTCTTTCCAAAGTTATTCTTACTATAAAATTTAATTACTTTATTATGATCCTTAACTTGAATGTCTTTTTTATAATTATTTGAGATATTTATGTAAATACTTCTTGAAGAATAAAAGAAGAAACAAAACCTGCTTCTAAGTTTTCATATTAAGAAATAAATTTGATTGAAGTAAATTTCTTTATGTAATAAAATATTATGAATGAGTTTTAGAAATTAAAAAAGAATAGGAAATAATTTTATTGGGATCAAGTTTAGAAATCATGCAATAATAAAAAAATAAAATTTACTTGAAAAATAAATTTATGTATTTTATTTATACTTTTGAACCCTTAACAAGAAAATGTGTAAAATGTAGTAGAAAATTTGCTAAATTTTTTAGACTTATATTTAGAATTAAGTTTAATGGAAGCAACATTCCTCATAGAGTAGAATTTTAGGATAGATTTAGAAATAAAAGATGAATATTATATAAAGTTATTAAAACTTTAATTGAATATATACTATGATAAATAAAAGTAAATTTTTTAGACTTATATTTAAAATTAAGCTTAATTGAAGCAAATTTCCTTACAGAGTACAATTTTGGAATAGATTTAGATGAATATTAAATAAAATTATTAAAAACATATTAATTGAATATATAATATATTAAAATAAATGAAGGAATTTGATTTAGTTTTAGATTTTTTCCCAAGTTACCCTTAGTATAAAATTTAATGACTTTATTATGTTCCCAACTTGAATGTTTTTTTATAAATTTTAGCCTATGTATGTAAATACTCCTCAAAGAGTAAAAGAAAAAATAAAACCCACTTTTAAGACTTCGTATTACGAAATGAATTCAATTGAAATAAATTTTCTTATATAATAGAATATTAGGAATGAGTATTAGAAATTAAAGAATAGTAGGAAATATTTTTTTGGGATGGGTTTTAGAAATCAAGCAATAATAAAAATATAAAATTTAGTTGAAAAATAAATTTACATATTTCACCTATACTTTTGGACTCTTAAAGAGAAAAAAAATTCAAAAATTGTACACATGAAATAAAAATTAACTTTTTGATACTTCATTTAGAATTAAATTTAAGTGAAGTAAATTTTCTCATAGAGTAAAATTCTAGGATATATTTGGAAATTGAAGATGAATATTAAGTATAAAGTTATCAAAAAATGAATAGAATAAATGTCTCATTAAATAGAATTATACATATGATTATTATCAACATATATAGGTTGTTGATGTTAGTGTATGCCCTAAAGCCAATTAATTTTAGAGATAAATTATGCTTTTATATTTATGTATATTTTGTAATATGGCATTTATCGAATAAAATATTTATATATGAAATCATAAGGAGTTATGATGTTATTATATTTTATTCGTGTATATCCATAATCGTAGTGCATGACACTAGTAGATTAGCACATAAGAGTATGTGGATGCTTATTAAGAATAAGTGCATCGGATTGACCCGCTAAGAGTATTTCACACGGATTATTATTTAAATGCCAGTGAATTAATCTCTTTGTGATAGTAGTGTAATGGTCCTTTGACTTGAGGTCATGAGTTTATCTTGACTACACATCATTATTCTTATGGAAACAGTAACAACTATAGCTGTGTCCTTTCCACATTTAGATGTGCATAAGCATAATAATGAGTTGTATTTTGGAAAGAAGTAAAATTTGATTAATTCGATAAGAGTTGGCAATATATCTGTACTCTTGAATTATTCGTGATATAGGTTGGTGAAAGAAAATTAATTACACGAGAACTAGTCACGGATGGGTGATGTCGAACCACTTGACATATCTCAACACTTGGGTAGTCATGATGCTTTGCTAGAAGCCAATCTTGATCTATAAGTGTAAATTAATTAATTGGAGAATTAATGATAAATTAAAGGTGTTTAATTTATCTAATCCTAATTAATTTAAGATTATAATTTATACTTATTACCAACGTGATTGGGAACCTAAAGGGTCACACACTTAAGGATAATTAAGTTCAGGATTAAAATGATTTGATAAGTATGAGATACTTATGGGTTAATTTATGAGATAAATTAATTTTTGGGTATAATTATAATAAGTTACAAATATTAGTAGTTAATATGTAAGA
Source organism: Cinchona pubescens (assembly GCA_025175665.1). Classification (NCBI taxonomy): domain Eukaryota; kingdom Viridiplantae; phylum Streptophyta; class Magnoliopsida; order Gentianales; family Rubiaceae; genus Cinchona; species Cinchona pubescens. The sequence continues at coordinate 47,355 of JANKKI010000383.1, read as the reverse complement.
CATATTAATAGGGTTTTATAATTATTCATATATCTATGTCCCAAATTGATTCGAATTTGTAATTCCCTAAATCCAATTTGATTGGGATTCTAAGATATATATATATATATATATATATATAATATTATATTATAATATATTTATGGTTAAAAGTAGTAGTATTTAAGTAGTACTAGGACATTAACGGCTAGACTTATAAGCCTAGTACTAATATAAGATATAGTACTACATACGGCTTTGTATCAAAAAGCCGCAAGGAAAAAAAAGCAGTGAGAATTTTCTTTGAAAACGTGATTGTCACGTTTTGGAAACAAAGGAAAAATAATTTAGGAGCTAGCACTCCGTGGTTTTGGTCAATCAATTTTGTGAAGATTCCTGATTTAATTATTTGACAAAACCACGGAGTGTGTGGATACCATTAGAGGCTGGGCACTTGTGCGGCTTGTGGATTGACGTCCCAAACATATTGGAGATTTTACTGCAATTTAAGGTATAATCTCTATATTTTTCTTGTACTACGCATAAATTAATCTAGGTGATCCATGATAGGAAAGTAAAATTTTAAATTCCGCTACATTATCTGTTTATTTACTTTCTCACAGTGGTAACAAAGCCACCCTTGATTTAATTTATGATATAGTTGTATTTAGTTGTTATGAATATTGAATTATTCAAACTATATGAATTTTTGAATTTTATTTATAAAATATTGGAGAAAATTAAAAAGAAAAAGAAAAAGAAAAAGAAAAAGGCTAGACCCGTGAATTTGATTCACAGGTCAAGCATGCAATTCTTGGTGATGTCATTATGACGACATCATCATGATTGCATCATGTCACTCAAGGAAACTAGTTTAGTAAAAGTCCATAATCATCCATGGTTTTATGCATGTTTTATTTATTATATAAGATGATATGATAATATTGCATGAAATGTGATGAGACCTAATAAAATAAATAAAAGAAAATCCCTCAAATCAATATTAAGTCAGTATACGAGTTGCCTTCCATTTTATAGCAACAAATGAGAGTTCTTCTTAGATTTAACTTGTTGGGCTAATCCAAGGTTAATGTACGTTGGAAATGTTTAAGTTATGAGATGAGATTTTCTGAATAATGGGTATGACTTAACGGAGGCATATAATTTGTTGGGTACACTCAAGGTTTTATGTCTTTGAGGCAAAGGTTAGGAGTCACATATGATGTGCTAACAAAGAGTTGATACCTAACTATCTAAGAATTACAAAGAGTTGTAATTGATAAGAGTTACCTACCTTTCGAAATTATTTTGGTTTGTTGGGTACTCCCAAAATCAAAATAATTAGATGGAATCCTAGCCCACTAGGGGTTATGTGATAGCTCCCGAATCAATATGTGAGAGTTATTGATTTGAATTAAAATAGTGGGAGCAAAACCAATTAAAAGAAAGTCCATATTATATTTTGGTTTTGGTCTATGCATAAATAACAAATACTTATACTATCTATATTTATGTGTTGTAGAATATGAGTAATAACGTCAATTTACATCCCATTTTATATGATAACAAACTCACTGGGCCAAATTTTTCGGACTGACATCATAACTTGAGAATTGTACTCAAGCACGAGAAAATTGGCTATGTTCTTGATCAACATATTCCTGATGTCCCAGCGATTAATATCTGACTCAAGCAACCTCTTAGATCTATCTATCATGACACATAAGTGTTGAGATATCCATTATCTAATTAAAAAATTAGAACGATTGGGATTTAAGCAAAATCATGAGTTAAATGTTGACTTAATTTTGCAATCTATGCCTGATAGCTTTTCACAGTTCGTGATGAATTACAATATGAATAGAATTTCCACAACTCTCACTGAACTGTTGAATATGCTAAAACTAATGAGGCAACTATTAAAAAGGAAAGGAAACAAGTGATGGTTGTTGATTTTTCTAATAAGAAGAAAAAGAAATCCAAGATTGGTTTTGTGAAAGCCAAGTCTGGGTTAAAATCAACACATGTGATCAAGAAGGATAAAGCCAAGGGTAATTGTTACTATTGTGGAAATGAAGGGCACTCCTTAAGTGTGTGAGGCTTAGGTTGATAATTTGACAATTGGTCCTTATATAACTTAGATTCTGGTCATATAAATGAGAAACGCATTTTCAAATTACATAACAATCATATGATATATGTGAATCTTGTCTACTTGGTAAAATGATCAAATCATCTTTTACATGGAAAAGGTGATAGATCTAGTGAATTGTTGGGGTTAATACATACTGATGTTTGTGGTCCTATGTCAATTCATGCTAGAGGAGATTTTTCATACTTCATTACTTTTACGGATGATCACTCTAGATATGGTTACGTATACTTAATGAAGTATAAGTCTGAAGCTTTTGAAAATTTCAAAGAATTCAAGAATGAAGTAGAAAAGCAAATTGATTAAAGTATTAAAATACTTCGATCAGATCGAGGTAGGGGATATTTAAACCAAGAGTCTCAAAATTATCTTAATGAGAATGTGATTCTACGTCAATGCACTCCTCCTTATATACCATAGCTAAATGGTGTATCTTAGAGACGAAATTGAACTCTATTAGATATGGTTCGATTAATGATGAGTCTTGCAAACCTTCCAAAATTGTTTTGGGGCTATGCTCTTAATACTGCCTCCCATTTACTAAATCATATTCCATCAAAAGTTGTTGATTCCACTCCGTATGAGATATGGTTTTCGGAAAGAAACCTAAACTTTCATATTTGAAGGTTTGGGGTTGCCTAGGGTAGAGTCTGATAAAATTGAACCTAAATCAGATAAATGCCTATTTGTGGGGTATCCAAAGTAGATGTTTGGATATTATTCTATAATCCCATTGAGCAAAAGGTGTTTGTCTCAAAATATGCCGTCTTTCTAGAAAAAGAGTTTATTCTTGAAAGGGCAAGTGGGAGCAAAATAAATCTTGAAGAAGTTCAAGAAATACAATATGGTATTGATCAACAAATGGAACAAGAGTTTCAATCACATGATGATGTGATAGAGGATGAAGCTATGATATACAAACTCTTCGTAGGACTACTAGGATACGTCGTGCTCCAAAGAAATTTGAGTTTCTTGTAAGTGGGTACAATGATGTATTAATCATTACGAATGATGAACCTATATCTTACGAAGAAGCATTATCTGATAAGGACTCTCAGAAGTGGCTAGAAACCATAAAATCTGAAATAGATTCCATGTTGAGTGATGACAATAAGGTATGGACCTTAGTCGATCCACATGAAGGGATTAAACCCATAGGGTGCAAGTGGATCTTTAAGAGAAAGACTGACATGGATGGTAATGTGATTATCTATAAGGCGCGATTGGTGGCAAAAGGTTATACAAAAAGACAAGGAGTTGACTTTGATGAAACTTTTTCACCAGTTGCAATGCTGAAATCTATTCGAATTTTACTTACGATAGCTGCATATTATGATTATATGATTTGGCAAATGGATGTAAAAACTGCTTTCCTTAATGAAAATTTGCAAGAAGAGGTATATATGATACAACCTGAAGGGTTTACATCCACAGGTCCTAACAAAGTATGCAAGTTACAAAGGTCTATTTATGGACTGTATAAGAGAGGAGTTGGAACATCCGTTTTGATGAGACAATCAAAGTGTTTGATTTTATAAACAATGAGGATGAACCATGTGTGTACAAGAAGGTGATTGGGAGCGCTATTGTTTCTTGATACTTTATATGTGGATGACATATTGTTGATAGGAAATGACATATCTATGCTTCAAAGTGTAAATGTATGGTTGTCCAGAAATTTTTCTATGAAAGATTTAGGAGAGACAACCTATATTTTGGGAATGAGGATCTATAGAGATAGATCTAAGAGGTTGCTTGGTCTTGGTCAATCAACGTACATAGATAAAATACTACAGAAGTTTAGCATGGATCAATCGAAGAAGGGTTACTTACCAATGTCTCATGGTGTGTACCTTTCTAAAGACATGTGTCCTAAGACAGATGTCGAAAGAGATAGCATGAAAAGGATCCCATATGTTTCGGCTATAGGTTCTATAATGTATGCTATGCTATGTACTATACTCGATGTCTCCTATGCTCTAAGTGTTACGAACAGGTTTCAATCTAACCCAGAGAGTGGTCATTGGATAGCAGTCAAGAATATTCTTAAGTTCTTAAGAAAGACTAAAGATTTATTCTTGATCTATGGTGGGCAAGAATTGACAGTTCATGGCATATACAGATGCTAGCTTTCAATCTAACAAGAATGATAGCAAGTAGTACTAGTACATTAATGGCTAGACTTATAAGGCTAGTACTAATATAAGATATAGTACTACATACGACTTTGTTCAAAAAGCCGCAAGGAAAAAAAAGCCGTGAGAATTTTCTTTGAAAACGTGATTGTCACGTTTTGGAAACAAAGGAAATATAATTTAGGAGTTAGAATTCCGTGGTTTGGGTCAATCAATCTTGTGAAGATTCTTGATTTAATTCTACATTGTATAAGAGACATGATATTTTAAAGTTTTCTATTTTTAAAATTAAATAGAGTATCAATGAACTTATTGTAGAATGTTTTGATAATTTCGATTGAGGAAATGGACTTCTATTTTAAAAATTGCAAGGTAGATGTGTTATCCACAAAACACAATTATTTAGCTTTCATAAAATTGCTTGAATTATTAAACTAAGCAAATCTCTTATATTTCTAACAAAGTATATCTAACGAAAATGAATATAAAAATCACATATGAGCAAATATTTATTTAGACTCATACGAACTACAAAAATTCTTTGATTTAGTTGAACATTGAAATAAAAATTATGCAAATGGAAAATTAAGTAAACTAAAAAAAAATTAAACAATTAGTATTTTCAAATATCCTTTATTTTTTAATTCATAACAATAAAAATCAAATAATTAATATTTCCAAATTTGAAAAGCATATTTGATCATACCAGTCCATAAAAGTAGAGGTACATGAGATGGGCAAATAAAAGTTAAGTGCAACATATTTTCTTATGGTAAATTAGGAAGTAACTAGCGGTACCATGAAACCTATTCAAGTTAACTTTTTCTATCAGTGCACAATTCGATGGTTCGAGGAGATACTGAGATGTAATGACTCTATTGCCTAACAAAACTTAACTCCTCAAAACATGTAACCTTTGCTGTTTCAGTAAACCAACTTATACAATAGCAAGTCCACATGAAGTCATTTGCTTTTCTTGGGAAAACGGTATTTTCTTTGCTTTCTTTGGAGATTTGGTCAAGGCAAAAGGGAGAGAAAGGTAATTCACTCACAATGACAACATTAATTCACCTTTGTTTTAACTCTAAAGTCAACAAAATAAAGAAGCCTTTCTTGGGTTTCAGTTCAACCAAACTAAGCAATTTGACCATTCTTAGATAGATCTGATCAATAGTATTATATCTTTAAATATAGTAATTCAGAATTGATCACATTACTTATACAAATAATTTGGTTAATTATGGACAATAAAGTCCATAGCATGATTGTCATAAGCCAGATTCATTTTTGAATATTCATCTTACCATACTAAAAAAAATTAGATGAATGACCTTGACGTCCCCAAGCCTAGGCATTTCTTCTTCTTTCCTCTCTTTTGATTAGGCGAAACATGCAATTTGATAATCAAACACTACACTTACTCTTATCATTTTGAGACACAGTGAAGTGCTCAGTAATATTAAAAATATGTTGTAAGCATCTATATAACAAAATGCTGTTTAGAAGAAAGCCTGTAGTTCGTAGTGTGGTGGATAAAGGAAAAAAAACTTTGATTAATGGTGTATAGCATCCTTGATTCTCGTCCCTACAAGTTAATATCACCAATTTTGTTCGTGTTCAACATGTCTTGCAATTGTTGAGTCCTTTTTTGGAATGAAAGCTTTACAACGATACAAGGAACGCAGCATTCGAGCAAATGCTATCAAAACGACGCAGTTCCATTAATTTCTTTATTCTTATTTGATGAAACAAGAGAGGTTTGAGGTAGATAGAGAGATGCATGAACTATTGCATGTAGTCCTCCTCAATCGGAGGGCCCCAACAACACAAGAAACTAAAACCATATAGGTTTTGGTTGTGCAGTGATGTTGTGCCAAAATAAAAGCACGTGACCCAAGTCAATAATAAAAATATTAAGCCTTATTTGTGTCAGACATGTTTTTTGAGGGAAAAATAAGACAATAGCGGCATTCAACATATTTAGGAAAGGAAATTAGCAGTTCGTACTCATCTCGATCTGATGGTAAATGTTACTTCTTTTGCAGTGAGATTTAAGTATAATATTTTTAGAAGTGCGGGCTATATTCTGCAGGTCATATCGTTATTTTCTCTTGTCAAGTGATTTGAATTATTATACTATCAATTTTTAGTTTCATTTTTAATAGTAAGTAGGGGCGTGGTTGAATTCTTGGTGTTTACTAAAGACTCGTTTTGCTGTACTCATTGTTCCATTGATAGTAGAATATTTGTGGACTAGGTCCCGTGATTTTTACTCTGTCTCTATTAAACATTAGATATGTAAAAATCCTGTGTTTTCTATACTTGTTAATTTTGTATGTTTATTTATTTATTTACTGTTTGGGTCTGTTGTACGATTTATTAAGTGGTAGAAAAAATTATCCTGGAGAATTATTCCATTGGGTATTTTGGTTTTTTTCCCAACAACTAGAATTAGAGCAAGGTTATAACTGCTAGGAATTTTTTACTTTATTAAATATGGAACCCAATTATGGTAGGATACACACCTTGGATTAGTTTGAATGGCCCTAATTATCATAAATGGAAGGGCAAGATGAAAAATCTATTATTTGTAAAGAAGTTATAGTTACTGGTATTTTCTGATGAGAAATTCAAATCCATGTCTGATTCAGATTAGGCTTTTGAGCACGAGATGGTATATGGCTTCATTCGACAGTAGGTAGATGATAATATTTTGATTCACATCGTCAATGACCAACATGCTAGAACCCTGTGGGAGAAGTTTGAGTCCTTGTATGCTTCAAAATCAAGCAATAACAAGTTTTTCTTGTTGACACAGGTTATGAATTTGAAGTACAAAGAACGATGTTCTATTTCTGACCACGTGAATGAGTTTCAAGGGTGTTTTGATCAGCTGTCAGGCATGGGTGTCAGATTTGAGGGTGAGATTATGGAACTTTAGTTGTTGAATACTCTACTGGATTCTTGGGAGAATTTTCGTGTTGCATTGACCAATTACGCTTCTGGTAGTGCTGTGACTTTGAGTTATGTGAAGAAGCCTGCTGTCTTGAATGATGAGGTGAGACAAAGAACTCAAGAGGTATTAGCTTCACATTCCGAGGTATTAATTACAAAAAACCAAGAGAGGTAGAAATAGATATAAAAGAGAATACAACAGAAGCAAAAGTAGGGGCAAATTAAATGAAGGTACAAAAATCTTAAGTGTCATCATTGTGGCAAGAAAGGACACATCAATCTCCAAAAAAATCAACAAGCTAAAATGGGAAAACAAAGGTAAATCTTTAAGAAGGATAGTGAGAGTGATAATCGTGTTGCTACCACTACTACAGAAGATTTGGTGATTGTCTAGGATGAAAATTTAATTAATGTTGCTAGTGATGAATCAAATTGGGTTGTCAATAGTGGTGCCTGATTCCATGTGACATCAAGGAAGGATTTCTTCACATCTTATACTGTCGGCGACTTCAAAATATTGAAGATGGGTAATGATGCTCAGTCGAGGATAGTTAGATTAGGAACTATTTTATTGAAGAACTACACTGGATTTGTAACGTTGGTTTTGGGATATGTCAGACATGCACCAGATGTTCATTCAAATCTGATTTTGATTGGTATGTTGGATAATAAGGATTATATTAGTACTTAAGGTAATAGACAGTGCAAGATAACCAAGGGTTCTTTGATTGTGCTTCGTAAGAATAAGAGTTTGGACTTGTACTGGAACAAGGCTTTTGTGTGCATTGATAATGTCGTTGCACTTGAAGAGTGCCTCTTCGGGGTTATGGCATAGGAGGCTTAACCATATGAGTGAGAAGGGACTTAGTTGTTTAGCCAAGAATTTATTTTTCAGGTTGAAAACTGCTAACTAGAAAGGTGTGCACATTGCTTGGCAGGGAAATAGAATAGGGTCTCTTTCAAGAGTCATCCTCCAGTAAGAAAGAGTTACTTGAGTTAGTGCATTCAAATCTCTATGGTCCGATGAAACAAAGACATTTGGTCGTGCGCTCTACTTTGTCATATTTATTGATGATTTTTGAAGTAAACTGTGGGTATCACATGCCTTGAAGTCTAAAGATCAGGTGTTTGGTGTCTTTAAGTAATTTCAGCCTTCTGTTGAGAGGGAGACAGGTAAGAAGCTGAATTAAGAAGTTGAAATGTATTCGCACTGACAATGGTGGAAAATATCTTGGACCGTTTGATGACTACTGCAGAGAGTAGGGTATAAGATACCAGAAGACGCTTCCCAAGGCTCCTCAATTAAATGGCCTGCCAGAGAGGATGAATGGGACATTGGTGGAATAAGTCAGATGTTTTCTTTCTGAAGCAAAATTTTCACATACATTTTAGGGTGAGGTATTATATACTGCTGCACATGTTATTAATTTACCCCCGGCTATTATAAGAAGGCTGATATTAAAATCATGTGTGGAACGACAAGGATGTATCCATCTGACCACTTGCACATATTTGGTTGCAATGAATTTGTGTATGTGCCTAAAGATAAGAGGTCCAATTTCGAGGTCAAGATTAGAAAATGCATCTTTGTTGGCTATGGTCATGATGAATTTCCAGCTATAGATTATATGATTTGGTTCTAAGAAACTTTTGAAAAGTCATGATGTTTTCTTCATAGAGGATCAAACTATTGAAGATATTGGAAAGGAAGAGAAGTCAGAATCTACAAGTACTAATGGTTAGGTAGTCCTAGATCCAATTCCTGCTTCTGTGGTATGTACCCCAATGTAGCTGATGATGAAAATCATGATGAGGTATGACATCAGGATGAACAAGGTGGGGTAATGCTAACTATGCTGCTGATGAGGCAAATGATCTTGTTGGTAGAGTTAAAGAACTTGAAGTGCAACTAAGGAGGTCGATAAGGGTTAGAGTTCTCTCTACTCGTTATTCATAAAATGAGTACGTACTCCTCACTGACGAGGGAGAACCAAAGAGTTATGATGAGGCCTTGGATAGTGAGTAGAAGTTAAAGGGGATTGGTGCTATGGATGATGAGATGAAATCACAACATGACAACCACATATTTGTGCTAGTGAAGCTACTGAAGAATAGAAAAAGGTTTTGAAAAATCGGAGGATTTACAGAATGAAGATTGAAGAATGAAGAAGGGTCTTCACTTTTACGGTACAAAACTAGAATGGTGGTGAAGGAATTCAGTCAGATGAAGAGTATTGACTTTATAGAAATCTTCTCTCCTGTTGTGAAGATGTCTTCCATCCGAGTGGTGCTTAGTTTGGCAGCGAGTCTTGATCTTGAGGTATAGCAAATGTATGTGAAAATCACCTTCCTTCAAGGTGATCTAGACGAGGAAATTTATACGAATCAAGCAGAAGGTTTTGTGGTGAAGGGTACAGAAATTTAGTCTACAAGTTGAATAAGAGCTTGTATGGCTTAAACCAAGCTCCTAGACAGTGGTATAGGAAGTTTGAGTCGGTGATGATCTATCAAAGGTATAAGAAAGACTACTTTTGACCATTGTGTATTTGTGCAGAAGTTCTTTAACAATGACTTCATCATTTTACTACATTATGTTGATGACATTGATTGTTGGTCATAATTCTACAAGACAAAATTGACAAGTTGAAGAAAGGAGAAGGTTTATGGTGGTCATTGAGTAACTAGTGCATCCTAGTAGTTACTCAATAACTAATGGGAGGAATCTATTTGTTCTAAGAAGCCCAATTTACTATTAGTAAAAGGGCCATGTTTTTTCCAAATGGCTTCCTCCCATTAGTTTTTGAACAACTACTAGAATGCCAAATAGTTGCTCAATGACTATAATAAATTTTGCCTAAAGAAAGAGCTCAATAAGTCTTTTGCCATGAAAGACTTGGGACTAGCAAGGCAGATTCTTGGCATGCAAATTAGTCAGGGTAGAGTGGCCAAGAAGTTATGGTTGTCTCAACAAAAAGTACATAGAAAAGGCATTCCAGAAGTTTTGCATGGATGAAGCTAAAATGGTAAGCACTCCTCTCGCTATGCATTTTGGGCTTAGCACTAGACAGACTCCGTCTAATGATAAAGAGAAAGAAGAAATGCAACATGTTTCTTATGCATCAGTAGTAGGGAACTCTGATGTTTGATGTATGCAATAGTTTGCATTAGCCAAACATTGCCCTTGCAATTGGCACTGTTAGCCATTTTTTGAAGTTGATTATCCGGCCAGAGAGCATTGGAATGCTGTGAAGTGGATTATGCGGTATCTCCGGGTTACATTGAATTTGAAGTTGTGTTTAGGAACTAATAAACCTATTCTTTATAGTTACACAAATTCAGATATTGTTGGGGATGTTGACACAAAATCTACATTAGGGTACCTGATTACATTTGTCGGGGGAGATATAGCGTGGCAATCAAGATTGCAAAAGAGTGTTGCATTGTCTACAATTGAGGCAGAGTTCATTACTAGTATCAAAACTTGCAAGGAGTTGCTTTGGATGAATAAGTTCATGCATGAGCTTGGTTTTACTCAAGAGGCAATATGTGTTGTACTGTGATAGCCAGAGTGCTATTTATCTTGGCAAGAATCTGATTTTCATGGGAGATCTAAGCACGTTGATGTAAGATATCACCAGATACGGGATGTTCTGTAACTCTAAGGCAATTGAGCTTGCGAATATCCATATAGATGATAATGGTTCAGATATGTTGACAAAATCTCTAACAAGGAAAAAATATGAGACTTGTCATATGGTTGCCAGTTTGGCAAATGCCTCCCCTTGAGACTGATGGGAAGTTTGTTGCGAGCAATCCTTCTTAATTGGAGGGAACCACTAGCACAAGAAACTAAAACCAAATAGGTTTTGGTTATTCGGTGATGTTGTGCCAAAATAAAGGCATGTCATCCAAGTCAATAAATAAGGATATTAAGCCTTATTTGTGTCAGACTTGATTTTAGAGAGAAAAAAAAGTTAGTGGCAGTGTTCAACATATTTAAGGGGGAAATCAGCAGTTTGTATTTCGATCCGACGGTGAATTTTGTTCCGTTTGCCATGAGATTTCAGTATAATATTCTAAGAATTGTGGGCTACATTTTTACATTTTGTATGGTCAGATCGTTATTTTCTATTTTCTAGTGGTTGGACTTTTATACCTGTAATCTTGATTGAGTTGTTATGTACTATCAAATTATTTATTTAACTTTTGGTTGTGAGTAGCAGTGTATTTGAGTCCTACATATTTATTGGAGACTCATTTTGCTATACTTATTGATCTGTTGATAATGGAATATCTTTGGACTAGGTCTCATAGTTTTTACTCTTCACATTAAAGCGGTTTTCATGTAAAAATTCTGTGTGTTCTGTGCTTATTAATTTTATCTGTTGATTTATTTATTTACTGTTTGGGTCTGTCCTATAATTTATTTAAGTGATGGAAAAAATTTATGAGTACAAAGAAGAATTATTATGTTGTGCACAGAGTCAATTTTCCCAACATGAATATGGCCAATAGACTTGCTATCTTTCTCTTATACGACATCTTCTCTTTCATCTGATTTATGTTCTTGAATTTGGACAGGTTCTTGGGTGCATATTCTTCAAGCCCGTATAGAATTGGGACATATCTTTTGATGATTTCTTGGATTTCGATCTTTTCCTTCTACGTGGATTACAAATTTTTATCCAACTTGAATACCCAAGAATATGAATGGGCCTTGGTAAAATTTGGAGTTCAATTAATATAAAGAACATCCAAGGAACAAAACAAATGGAAGAAAAAATGAAAAAAAAAAAAAAAAGAGAGAGAGAACAAGAGAAATGGGAGAATTGAATAGGATCAAGACTAGTTTTTTTAAAAAAAAAAAAAAAAAATTAAGCAACAAGCCAAAGTAGAGAAAAGTTTTATGTTTGTATAGTTATGGTTGAGAGTTTCGATTAATAAGTAAAAAGAGAGAGAATTGTGAATTTTTGTTAATTAAGAATCTGATTAGGACTCTTCTGCTAGCCATTTCTTTTCTTGTTTTTTAATTCCAAATAGCATACAACAAGGACATTGCTGAAAAGAAATATATTTTGGGTGAATGGTAAATTTGTCCAATCAACTACAGTTTTAAGATAAACATGTCATTTCACATGAAAATTTTGGTAGACTTTAGTGCTTAATAAAAATATAACTCTATTTCTATGGGCCTAGCTTAAACTAATAAAGTTAAACGACTAGCCCAGGATACCAGCAAATTAAACACAAAAAAACACAAGAACAAATAGGCCTAAGAAAAATCTTGATCCTAATACAAAACATCACTCTAATTCAGAGTCTATTTGCCAAGTATCCAACTTCTTTTGTAAAGACATCAATAGCATAGTAATTTCCAACTAGTAGCCATTTGTCAAAATCATTAAAATTTTTCATCTCGTAGATAGTCAAACATGTCACAATTTTTCCAAATTTTGTGATATCGCTTTTGTGTTGTGACCCAACACCGAAAATTTTGTGTTCTCATTTTCCCACTTATATAGATTTGCTAGACAAAGATAGGCGCATCAATCCATGGAATCGTACTTGAGAAAATTAAAATATAATATATTAAAAAAAATAATTATAATATAAGAAATAATTAATAAAGGAAAGAAACAGATAAATTAGATTAAAGTCCGGTCATAAATGAGATGAGTCAAGTGCGAATAGTACCCACTTAATAGCTTGAATTCGAAATTTTTTGTGAGGCTCGAGTTCGAGAGCTTGAGCTCGAACTCGAACTTGAAAAGTTTGATGGAGTTCGAGCTCGATTTGAGTTCACTCGATAATAAGTAAAACAAGCTCAAATTCGAGCTCGAACTCAAACAGCTCAACTTTTTGAAGGTAAATAAGTAATTTTTTTAAGGAGTATAGACATTTTAATAATTTTACATATAATAATATATATATGTGTGTACGCTCAAAAAGCTCGATGAGCACTCGAACAGAATATACATATGCTCAAGATCAGTTCGTCAAGTGATTCGAGCTCGGTCAACTCGAATTCGAGTCGAACTTTTGACGGAACTACTCGCTAACTATTTCGGGACTAGCTCAATTCGTTTACACCCCTAGAAGAAAGTTACCTCTTTCTTTAGCATTTATGAGCAAAATTGCACTATAGAATTGAACTCTAAAGAGGTATATAATCCCAAACGTTAATGTATAGATGGAATACCTCGTATACACTCGAAACTGTTTGTGTTATTCTTGCTAGGAATTTTATTTTTCATTTTAAAAAAATAAAATAAAAACAAACATATTTACTAATTACTTGTTTTTTAATTCAATAAACATAGATTACAGATTTTTGGTATGGGCAACACCTGCTTCTGTATAAATCTGTTTTATGCCGCCCAAACATCCTTCCGAATTTTCTTCATCTATGAAGAGTTGATTATTTTTCTTCAAGATTCGATCATCTATTATCACATTAAAGTTTCAAGAAAATCTAATAGGATGGGATGGATAGTCAAAAATTTATGCAGCATCACTCAAAACTTTTGAACCTTACTATCCGCGCTTTTTTTCATTAAGTTTGATAAAACTTGAGTTTTAAAGGACGAACAGATAAATAAGCATAATTGGCACCAAAATCAGACGCCAAATCTGAAAGTATGGCGGCTAGTTCGGCAGCGAGAAAGGGGCCAGCCTATTCAATGAGTGAGGGATCATCCCTCTGTTATTTTTGAGTTATTTTTTTTCATTTGATTGTAACCCGTAAACAAAATCTTCAAAAACCCCTTTCAAAACTCCTCCAATCCAAAATCATAAATCTTAGAATTAGTTTAGAAATTGTTCCCTTCAAATCAAATTAGTGATCCAGGAATACTCTTAGACCTTTAATCCAACTCATTTTTACTTCTAAATTTGCATGATTTTCATGTTCAATTTCAAGTTTCTCAAGAAATTAAATTGTTTAATTCTTGCTATTTGTGATTTGATTTTATTACCAAATATGTTTATGAACCATCGGGACTTGATTTGTGTTTTGAAATGACTTTTTAACTAATATTTTGGAAGATTTAAATAAGAGTTTTGACAATTCCTTACCTTGTGATATGTTAAAGTTGTGAACCCTAATTTTTAGATTTTTATCTTATTTTCACGAATTTAAGTCAACCCCTACTTGTTGTGTTCGATTATTGCCTGATTCGAGAATTTGGATATTGCCTAAAAGTGAACTCCTACCTTGATTTTTATTCTAATGGTATAACACTCTTCAGTTTAGGTGATTTGGAGTTAGAGTTTTAGACCGTCGAAATTAGGTTGTCGAGATTGTTGTTCGAGATAAGTAACATTTACGCCTTTTGATCGGTACCTTCTATATAGTTGGTTTTGTAGTCTTAGAATAATTGATATTAAGGTAAGTATACTTATTTTGAGTAATGTTTATGAGGTAAATACGTTCATAATTTATGCGTTCGTTATGTAATGTATTGTTTGTTCATTTATTGCACTATGTGTTAATGATTGGTAATTGTAAATAATACAATAGGCCACTTGAATGGACTTGGTTATGAGTAAGTGAATGAAATGATATATTGAGTACTATACTCTGTAAATATTATACCCAATCTATCGGGAAGACAAATGATAGACACTCTGTTATACCTTGTCTAATCGGACGGCTAATAGGTAGCCCTGGATCAGTACTGGAAAGACTTTTGTGTACCATGAGCTCATTGAAGATTCATCATTTGTATTTTAATTATTGAAAATGTCTCGCGTATTGTACCCTGCATTGATTATAGACATGTTATTTATAATTAAGCTTAAATGTTATTTACTAAGCATTATATGCTTACCCCATTATTGTTTTCCCCTTTTGTTTGCTGTCGAGGACCAGCAGGAGGGGATAACAGGTCTTGAGTCGAGTGTTGACCTAGGAGGATTATAATGGGACCCAGTTACTAGATTTAGAATTTTTCTATTTACCGTCCTTGTGTGAGGTAAGGTTCTTGTGTTTAGGCCTGTGTGCCTAAGGACTTATTGGAATTATCTTGTATATCGAACTTCTAATTGTCATTTCGTTTGTGGTTTGGTACTTATATACAAGTGTGATTTGGTTATCGTGCATTGCTATGCATATAGTTGTTAAATATACCTTTGTAGTTTTGTCTTGGCTGATTTCGAGGTCTAATGACAGGTATTATAGTTTGTTTATTGATCTTGTACTGTACCTTGCATGTTTAATGTGCATTCCGATGTACGGCGTGTCCTTGTCCCATTTTGGGGACATGACAGTGTTATGAGGATGGAGTTTAGAAAATTTTCTACATTTCTTCATTCAATTTTGATCATTTAATTTTTTAAAAATATTACTCCCTCCGTCACATTTATTTTGTCACACTTCCTATTTTGAGATGTCCCAATCAAAATGTCACATTACCTAAAATGGATGATTTTATTTGTTGAAATTTCATATTTATCTTTCCAAACATTCAAAAATTTTCCAATCCCAATAACCAATGGGCTATAATATTCAATTCATTATCCTTCTTTTCATCTTCTCTATCTTCTCTCCTCCTAATTAAAACTCTCAATTGTAAACATTTGTTATTCAATGATGTCAAGTCAATTCAAGTTAATAAGCGCATTTGTGGACATTTGAGAAAAAATTATAATTACCTATAATTTTGTCTCTTATACACATCTAGATTCATAAGATATTGAGACAGAAGAATACAAAACAAAATAGAGTCGCGTATCAAAGAACGAGGTCATAAACAATTATTCAATAATTATCATCTAGCTTGTTGTTAGAACATATCTAATAAATAAATAATTAATCAAATTGATTATCCACGTCGTAATTTACGTGGATATAACAAACATAAACAAAAATCTACTATATGTAAAAGCAAACTATGTGAGTCAGCTATGTTGAATCAAAAGTTTAAGACTATTACCACATGTGCATCACTCTGGATAGGGGCGACTTAATCCGAAAACTCAACCCAACTCAAATGTATTTGGGGCTAAATGGGTTGAGTTTCTAGATTTCGAATTACTTGGGTCAGTTTACCCAACTTTAGTAGAGTTGGATTGGGTTTTAAAAATAAAATCCAATCCAACCCGATTAACTCAAAAAATTTAATTATTATTTTTTATTTTTTCTTAATTATTTCATCTAATTTATATTATTTTTTATTTTTATTTTTGAAATGACATCTAATTTATCATATTGTTTATTTTTTTCTTTTTATTCTTAACCTAACCATTTTATTTTTGATCAAACATATATTTTTAATGGATGATTTTACAATCATAAATTTTTAAAAAAAAATTTATTAGTTTAGATTTTTAACCCAAATAACTCAAAAACTCGAGTAACCCGCCCGACTAATATTTGGGTTGAATGTCTTCCTAGCTGTGAAACAAGCTTTATGTACTTAAATGCGATAAACAAGATGAAAAATAAGAATCCGTTTATATATCCATTAAAACCATAAGAAAATTAGGGGTGTCAACCAACTTTAAAATATTGGTTCGCTAGTTTAAAGCTACTGTTTAGAGAGTTGATACCATTTGCATGCTACAAAACCTGTTTATTGTATTCTGATAACAGACACAAATGTTCTAAGATCATGTCTATATTCACTATATGCTGACAAGTTCAGTCGAATATGAAATTATCCATATATCCATTTAACTGCGAATCACTGTGCTAAGTTCCAGATTGATCATGAATAACTGTTAAATTTGTTGATGAAATGTTTCATTTCAACAAAGCAATTCGTATGGTTAAATCTGATGCTAAATGTCTGTGGTTGATGCCGTAACAGATAATGAGAAACCAATATTGACGAATGATAATTCGTTGATTGATTCACTTCAATTTATCAAACTCAAGCGCTGGCAGTGGTGGCTTTTGGTTGCCCCCAATATACTGTTTCTTCTTGTTGGTCAAGCTGCATCTGTCCTGGGAAAATTTTACTATGGCAAGGTGGAATAGTACATTGCTGGACACACTTCTCCAAACAGCTGCCTTACCAATTCTTTGCTTCCAATACGTATTCACTGGCTCCTCCCACACACCTTCTAATATAGTCAACCCGCCTTCTATTCATTCTGTTTGTTCTATCTACTTTGTCCTCGGAGCAATAACAGCTGGCGATAATATGATGTATTCGGTTAGACTTTTATACCTCTCTGCCTCTACTTATTCCCTTATTTGTGCTATGCAGTTGGCTTTCAATGCCGTATTCTCTTTCTTTATGATCAATCACCAAAAGTTCACTGTTTTGATTCTTAATTCTGTGGTTGTCCTCACATTATCTGCCGGTCTGCTAGCTGTTAATGGCGAATCAAGTGAACCTTCAGAGTCTCAAAGGGGAAATATGTTATTGGATTTGTTGCTACATTGGGAGCATCTGTTCCGTATTATCTCTTACTTTCTCTTATGCAACTTTCTTTTCAGAAAGTTCTGAAGAAGGAAACAGTGTCTGGGTCTTGAAATGCAAATTTATACATCATTGGTAGCCACTTGCATCTCAACTATTGGTCTTTTCGCTAGTGGAGAATGGAGAACATTGCATGGCGAAATGAATGCTTTTAGCACAGGAAGACTTTCTTATGTTACGACTCTGGTATGGACAGCGGTATGTTGGGAGATTTGTGCTGTTGGTGTGGTGGGTTTGATATTTCTTGTATCGTCTTTGTTCTCCAATGTTATCAGTACTCTTTCGTTGGCAGTCACTCGGTCGCTGCACTCATAGTCTGATCAATCCGTGACAAGATGAATGGTGTTAAGATAATTGCCACGCTTATGGCTCTTAGGGGTTTTACCTCTTACATCTATCAGAATTACATTGATAATAGTAAGGCAAGGAAAACACGAGCCAATGCTGAAGGCGCCACTAATGATTCCTTGTGCTGATGATTTTGGAAGAGGAGATGGAGTTTTGAAGATAGCCTGCACTTCTCTTTGGAATTATCAAATATTCATCGTATGCAAGAGATGTTTCCTTAGTCCTGTAGGCTTTAATTTTGTTCTTTACATTTTAGCTTATTTTAGTAATTTAATTTGTCATATCACATGAGACCTGATTGATAAATCAATCGGATTAGACTTAAAAAGTTTTACATAAATCTTTGAATCTATGAGGAAGAACCTTCTTTGTGCAGACTTGTAGTTTTCAGGGGAAAAAAATACCCTGGAACAAGCTACCTGAGGTAAGTATGGTTAAAAGAGGAATGGTTAGCTTGCTGGAAGACAGCAATGTCCTCAGAGCCCCTTGAGGAAAGATGCCTATTATGTAAAGAAGATAAGATGGCTTGCAATGAATAGCATCAGACAGATTGGAATGTAGTATTGATGGACACCTTTAACAATGGGAATTGGATTAGTGCAATCGCTTATATTTTGCTTAAAAATTCACTGTTCTATGAAAGAAGTGATGTGCGGAAATAGGATGGGGATGGAGGAAAATTGTGTCAATATATTATGCAGCAAACTACTGGAAAGAGTTGTTATAGAATGATATGGACCTCTGAAGCCCCAAAGGAGCTTTCCTTCCCCTGTTCTACGTATCTTATGTGGGCTGCGGGATGTCATCCTCACTACTGAAAATTGAAAACCGAAAAAAAAGCTAATGTTTTCACTGCTGCAGCATGGTGTACAATAGTTATACTGCATGGTGTACAAGTTGAGGATCTACAAAAGCAATTACTGTTTGGACAGAAGTAATTTACGTGTGCAAGGTGGTTTTCAAAGGAATACTTACATAGACCCAGTCTTCTAATTCCACCTGTAGATCCTGTGGTCAAAATTCAATCTTATAAAATCTTATTTACATCAGCTTATGTCATAAATTTCATAATATTTAATCCACACCACTAGGTCTATAAGTGGAGCCAAAGAACAGGTCTACCTAAGTCTTTCTGGTTCCCAAAGGTAAAAACTGAGCAAAAATGGTTAATTAAATTTTTGTCCAATAGTTATTACATCTATGGATTGGCAGAAAATTCTTACACTAACTCAATTTATGATCTCACATGTGAATCTTGTGATCTAAATAAAAGTTTATGATTAAACAATACATACTGGTGTAAGAAAATAATATTGTGAGTCTTGTTTAAATTATATGGTCAACACATGAGATCGTGAATCGTCTCTACATAAGAATTTCCCTAAATGGGCTAGTTTACAAACAACAAATGCTTTTTTACACCCTTGACTTATAATTGCACATTAGAATTGAAGCACAATCCCTGCTCCTATATATACCACATACTATTCCCCTGTGAATTCTGTGTTGCTGCTGATTTGCTAAAGCTTTTGTTATCCAATGGGTAATTCCAAGTACTGTTTAGCAACTAAGAAAGGCCCCTTCTTAGTTGCTTGAGCTAGAAAGGCAGATAAGATATTAAGGAGATAAAAGAGTTGGGAGGTCAGCATCCTAGGAACCTTTCTACCTGTTTTTGAGGGAATGATATAGAAGAGCATTTGACAATGTTGACACTTCGATAATGCAAGTTGAAAAGTATAGCCAGTCGAAATAATTTTTGGTTGGTTGCAACTTGCAACAACAAAATCATGGATGAAATAGGTTATCAATCCCCTATGTAGGTGGAACAATTAGGCTTCCGGCCAGTATACTATAATCTACATACCACCTAAATATTATAGAAATAAAAAGCTAAGCAAGAACGTAGCATTTCAACCATTATTATTATAGATATTATTTGAAATATATATTATAATATTTTTTTGAGATGTAATGTATGTAAAATAAAAATATAATTAAAAAACGGTGATTAAAGAATCTATGCAAAAGTAGGAGGATATTTTTTTTTTTTTTTTTTTACTTTTAGTTGCACTAACCTTCAACCTACTCATTTTGGATTAGTTGGTAAAATGGAAAATGATATGTGCCAGCATGAATGTTGGTTGATGAATTATCCTTCGCACTTTCATCATGTCGATCGATCAACTATTTGATATTAAATATCAAATGCACTAAAGAAAATTTTGTTGATAAAAGAAAAAAAAAAAAAACCTTTAGTATTTAAAGGAATGGAATTTAGAGATTTGAGTCATATTATCTAGCTTGTACTTTGACCCCAGCTAGTGACATTGACTTCCAGTGTATAATGTATACACCTAAGTGATCGCTCAAACTTTTCTATCTTTTTAAAAATTGTATGCAATATCTACGAAAATATTTAGAAGTATTCGATTTAATATTATTTGTAGGTCTTGTAGTTAATATTAAAATTTATAAATTTTATGTATATTAATTAATATTATTTATTTCATATAATTAATTTACACCAAATCGTCTATATATTGAGATAAAAAATCAGTGATTTCCCCATTACGAATAGTCACAACTACAAGGTACTTGTCCTTGTTACTCATAAACAGCACAAAGCTATGACTGTCTCTTATACACATCCCAGTTGTGATAGTGATGAGTGAGTTGAAAACTTTTTCCTTGTGTGAGCCATCTCTTTTGCGATATCTTTTTTTTTTTGTGAAAATAATGGATGCAATTTTTTTATTTTTTTTTAAAATGAGATATTGGAGAAAACTAATTGTACATAGTTTCAAATAATTTGATCAAATATACACACTGATTTCATTGGTGTGTAGGGGCAATGGCACCCCTGTATCTGGCTAATTTTACTTTTTTAACTTTTAGTTGCACTAACCTTCAACTATATTCTAGAATTAGTTCGGTACAACGGAAATGATATTTGTATGCATGAACGTTGGTAGATGAATGATCCTTCACACTTCTATCACCTCAATTCATCAACTATCAGATAGATATTTAATATCGATTACGGTAGAAAATTATGTTGATAAAGGGAAAAAAAAAAAAAAACCTTTTTTTTTAGGAGTGGGGTTTAGAAATTTGATCAGGATTATTAGCATGTAGTATTTTGTCTGTTAAACGAAGATTACTCAAGATTCTCAAACCACAATAATAATCAATTTCCATGACGATATTATTGTCCTTTACAAACAAGATTCTCACGTCTGAGCCATCACTTGGGTGGTGCATAAAATTATTAGTAGTGCATTCCTCCTAGATTGAGTAAATGCCCATATTGTTTTTTTTTTTAAAGGGGAATTTAATTGTGTAGCCAATGTTCATGATAAGTCTTGCCGCAATTTTAAGATTAGAGATTGACATTTGGCATAATTTTGTAGTATGTTGTCAACCCATCATTGTGTGTACATATTGCACTGTGGGCATATAACTATCTATAAATGTATTAGTGACTTTTTTATTTCAGTGTAATTTTATATAAATTAATAAAATAATAAAATTATATTAATGTGTCATTATTTATTAAAGAAGAAACGAATTTAATGAATTATTTAAAATTAAAATTTAATGATTCAATATAATTTTATCATCTAAATTGTATTTTAACAAATCTAATTTTGTTTGTAACTTTATTATACACATTTTTTTAATTTGGATTGTACTTTTATTACTAGACTAGTTAAATTATCATCAGTCACCTCATAAGTAACAGTTTCACTTATACAATATGAAATGAAAATTCAATTAATTTCAATGAGGGTAATTGAATCTTGGTTTATTTGGTTTTTTTTTTTTTTTTTTTTTTTGTTGTATAAGAAACAGACACATATGTTTGTTTGTTAATTGAACTTTGCCAACCTTTTATTTAATGCAAGTTTACTTGCGAAAACTAGCTTCAATAATTTACGTTCTCACCTACTTAGATGCAAACTGAGTCAATTACTTCATCTAATGACTTTTTTTTATTGTTTTTTTTTTTTTTTCTTGTAGAAGCCACCTTCTACATCAATATATATATATTAATTAATACTAGGAGTATTGGTAAAAGATATTCTACGTATAATCATACAACTAAGCCGACTCACTCTTGTAATTATCTTGTATAAATTATAATTCCGTAATTCAATTTACCATCAAGAAATGTAATTGAGAAAAGCTTTATTGTAATTTATAGATCACTAATTCGAGTTATAAATAAGGTAAATGAAAATTTAATAATTATCTTAAGAAAAAGGGTTTGAAGTTATTATTACAAATTGTGAAAGGAAGAATCCTTCAAACTCTTTCTTTATTTATTTTACTCTCCATTGAGTGATCAATTCACTGCCTAAATGAAAAGGGAGGAGAATGCAGTGTTGCAATGATAACAATTGAAGCCGAGACAGCGCATATGACCTCGAATTAAGATAGGCGACATTACCACTTTGGCAAACTTTTACTTTGAATGGAAATGCTTTCTATCATGGAAACAGAATTTGCCTAAAAATAGAATTATAGAAACACATTTAACAACTGAAATGGCCATAACAGGGTGGTGAACCTAAATGAGTAGATATTTGTTTAGTTTCATCTAATAAGGTGACGTTCTGCTTACATAATAATTAATGTGCATACATCTTTTGATTTTTTTTCTTTGCTCAGTATCATTAGTTTCTCTAAGATGAGTAAAGAATAAGTCCGGATTATGATTAAGTGTATATTATAACTTGTGACAATCTTCCGGGACTAAGGATCTTTTGTTTTACATTTTGTGACACTCCCTATCACACCACCAAATGAACAGTTAAGCTTACTTTACTAAAATTACTCCACAAAATCTTGACGGTTCATTTGGTGGTGTGACAGGGAGTGACACAGGATGTGAGACAGAAAATCTTGTGCCATCTTTTGAGTTCTTTAATTATATCTTTCTTATAATTTTCTTTGACTTTCTTACTTAGCATTTAACAAGCAATAATAAAGCGATAACGATGCACAGCCTTAATAGTAAGAAACTTTTCTTATAATCTATTAATCACGAGTTTGAGTCACTAAGACTTCACGTAAGAAAAAGTTAAGTTTAAAAAAAATTAAAAAATCAATAATAAAGCAAGACGAGGATTTTAAGATATAACTTTCAGAAAGCCTATTGGAATCTAGTAATTTTTAATTAAAAAACAAATAGACATACATAATTTCGACATTTAATATGTTTTTTTAAGAAGTGGTAGACTGTTTTAGTTCTAATTTTATAGTTTAAAAGAAGAATAGCATGTGCAAATTGGGAAACTACTTGACTACATTTACCGATTGTAATAATGATAGTAATTGATTCTTTTCGATTGATTAACTACCAAATATGGAAGCAATGTTGGAAATTAATTATGTTTGAGATTTGGTGCCAAAGAGTCAACCACTAACAAAAGTTTGGTTATCATTATTAATCTTAGTAAATATCCGATACATAGGTGATTTGATTCTTTCTGTTTGAAAAATTAACGTAAATGCAAAGAGGAAAAACGACTGTTTCAACTGAAATTCGAGAGTCAGCTATGACTATATTATTCTCATCCATTTGGCCGAAATAGTGGAATATAGCCTCATCATTTGCATTCCAAAAAGACGTAGATCAATTTTCCTTTGTATTTATCCATATATTTATGGTTTCTTTTGGTACATTTTGTGTTGAAGGAATCTTGTAGAACAGAAGAGTGCGTTTACTGTCCTTAATGTGTTATTTGTCCCTAGTAATTAAAGGGCAATTACCTCTCTAAAATGTAACAAAGCCAGAAGTAAAACTCCAATTGAACTATATTTCTTTTTTGAGGAAAGATTATGTACGAAGAGGCACCTACTATTAACTAATAAGAGTGTTTATGAATCAAATATTCGGTCTATTAGATCAATATCTAACCCGACTTGATTAAACCAAGTCTTGAAAAAATTCACATATTATTCGGTCCATATACATAGCATAGGATACCTATGAAAATCAGGTTGAATAATTGGATTACCAGACCCAGTCCATTTGTGTTATTTTGTTAGTTTAAATTTTTTTAAAAAGTAATAAAGATTAAATACTAATTACACAAATAACCCTATGAGTGATAAAGAGGGGACAAAATGTCTATTAATATTAGGTCTAATAAGTAAAATTATAAATTTAACCATGTATATAAACCGGGTCAAATACTCGTCGAATCATAAATTCTTGATTCGCTACTAACCCGGTTGTCTCAATAGGGAAGCAGATGATTGCATAGACTATTCAGTAGTTGGATAAGTGATCTACACGAAGTCAATATGGTAGTTAGTCAATCTTTTGTTCTCTTTTTCCATTTTACTTTGTTATTACATCAATAGAAGCACAATATTCCTTTCATTTTGTTTTGGTTTTTGTCTCGGCACAATTTTCATTTTTGTGACATATAGGAGTCTTTCCTTAACATTATGATAAATTATTTTAGATATACTAGAAAAAGTCAAGGTTTAATAATCTTGAACGTGATACATCGTACATGAATGATACATCGCTGGATTACAAGATGGAGTTATATACACAAGAAGAAACTTTAGCTAGAGAATGCATTCTTAATTAAAAGTAATTAACTATTATCCACGATGTGAAATGTACTTTCAGATATAAACGGA
Organism: Cinchona pubescens; assembly: GCA_025175665.1. Classification (NCBI taxonomy): domain Eukaryota; kingdom Viridiplantae; phylum Streptophyta; class Magnoliopsida; order Gentianales; family Rubiaceae; genus Cinchona; species Cinchona pubescens. The sequence continues at coordinate 22,699 of JANKKI010000383.1, read as the reverse complement.
TTTATCAGATAGATTGAATCATTGGTTAGATAACAAGTACCATTTTTCAGAAAAGGAAAAAAAAATAAAGTAGGAAAATTCTAGAAAGTTTCTATACTAACGGTAATGTTGTATGTTGTGGTCATAATCATAGTAGAGAAATTTTGTTGCTGGATTTGTACTCAATCTCAGAATTGATTAAAAGTTAAATTGATCAACATGATTAGAATACAATGATTTGGCAAAGAGTTTGCACTAATGAAGTGGAGGCTGTTTGCATTACAAGTGGACTTACATTGCTATAGATTTAAAAGTTCACCTAAAATTGCCCAAGCTTTTATAATGAGGCATGAGTGGAGGAGTAGTGGTGGTTTCAAAACAAGAAAGTGAAAATTAGTCCATCAATAATTATGTGTGAAGAAGACAAACCTCATTAATTGTTATCATATGTCAAACAAAAATTAGCCACTTATATAAAAGTGAGCTTAAATAAAGGAACAATTTTTCATTTGTACTCAACCTATATTAAAGAGTCAGGAAACAAAAATATTTATATAAATCTGATTTTTAATCTCACTTATAAATTATATGTGATTTAAATCATACTAAATAAATGATATTAATTGATAATATAAATAAAATTTCATAAAATCTAATTTTGGTTATAAAATATACAAATAAAGTCCAAAATTGAGTCTATTTAAATATTTTTTTGTCTGGAGACTCGTTAAGGCTTAGACCCAAACTACTTTTTTGTTTTTTTACCAGACATTTGTATATTACATCAATCGCTCGATCAGTGGCTTCATAATATGTGATTTTTCCACCTTAATTTCATCTAAGAGCGGTCTTAAACGGAAGCGATGGACTAAAATTTTCCCGTATGACGAACATGGCGGTTTGAAATTTGTTTCTTCCAAACAACAAATTGTGAGAAGAATGTGGACCACAATTTCCACCATATACCATGAACCCCTCCTGCATTTAGTCGCTGCTTGATTGCGTGCATGTGCGTTGCACTTGCAATCCAATTGCACTAATCATATACAAGAGGAACAAGATACACATAAATAAATTTAAAAAAAAAGTCTTGACTTTAATTAGAAACTTAAAATAAAACATGGAGAAATAATATTAAAAGAATTTATTAATGGTCTCTGAACCATCAAATAATGTACATTATTATGGGAAGGCGTGAGTATAAGAAAAGTGCTAGAATGGAAGTTTTTTATTTCTGTGATAATATATTCTATAAAATTTGTGCAGTATAAATTTTTAAATTATAAAATATATTATACAAATTTTTAAAATACAACAAATGATTCCTAAACCATAGAAGCTATAACCACTAAACCAAACAGAATTTGTGAGAACTTGGTGTAGGCCTGAAGCAAAAAAGAATAATATTTGATTGGAGTTGCAACTTCAAGTAAGTTTTGAAGTAAGCCGGTATTTATTCTCTAGAGTTCAAATAATACCTAATGTTCACCCAATTCACTATATTTTTGCGTTTTAAGAATTAGACGAGAAAACTTCATCTCTGACTGAAACCTAGCTAGATTTCACTAAAAAAATCAAAAAATAAATAGTTCAGATAAAATTCCATGTTCATATTGGCTTAATTCAAAATAAACATTTTAGTTAAATCCGTATCAAGAATCCTTAAATTCAAATATCTTAGCCTATGTCTCAGCTCAAAAGACTTGTAAAATTAAAGGACAACTTGATGTTTCTTTGCCAAATGGGAATTTGCATACCAAATCCACTAGTATTAACTTGGTTGAATTTAGTCATCAAAATACAAGTAAAACAACTATGTATTATAACATTAGGGGTGTTTATAGGACGCATATTTGGTTCATATATTAAAATTATTTTCCAAACCAGTCTTATTGGTTAAGGAAAAAAATTAATTGTGTCTAGTCCATATTAATCAGTTAACTGGTCAATGATTATCTCCTAATCAGTGGTTAAAAAATGCAGGTACCCAAAGTTAAAAATATATACCACTTTCAGCTTTCAAAAGGAAGTAAAAAACAAAAAATACTACTATAAAAAACACAAAAAATAAAAAAATTTGCACAAGGTCAATGTATGTGAATGATAGAAATAAATACAAATCAAAATATTTGAGGAAGAGGGAGAAAGAGTGATAGAGATGGAGGAAGAGTAAGGGATAGGGAGGAGGAGTGACAGAGAGATGGAGGAAGAGTAAGGGAAATGGAAGAGGAGTGATCAGTGATGAGCGGCCAAGAGGAAGAGTTGAAGAAAAATAAGATAGGAAAAGAAAGTGACGAATAATATTTAGTATATTTGCTTGGCTTAATTAATAAAGTTACTTAAATATCTTTAATATAGATGGATTCAAATACTTGTCAGTTTAAAAAAATGCAATCTAATCTAGCCACAATCCGAAGTCATGATAGTAACTAATTCAAATATCTTATTTTTATGATTTTAAATAACATAAATTATGTAGATTTTTTTTTCATTGGTTTTTCAAACACTCCAAATTATTTGAATTTGTTTAACTTTTTTCCCCTTTTCGTGCTAGAGAATAGTCTATGCAACCTCTCATGAAACTCGGAAATGACAAGAGCCAAATGTATCATGGCATGTCATCTGTCTACTTGATAGTGAAGGGCCAAAATATAAAAAGCAAAAGAGTAAATAAAAAAATTAAAAAAAAGGAGAAAAGCTTGATGATGTGAAGCAACTTCAAACTGCTTCATTTGTGTCAATCCATTCATTAGAGAGTTGACAACTATTCAATATTCATGAGAGGTTTCCAATAATCTATCTACTTTATGTGACATTTCTAGTTGAATCCTTTCATTATGACAAATTTTCTTATAATCTTGAATGCTTTTTTCCAAAATTTCAACCACAATCATTATGTGGATGTGAGCTTAATTAGAAGCAGTGGAGCACACTGTTTCACTTGAAGTTTTGCAAAATGATTGAGACTCCGTGTTAATCATCATTTCAAGAATCTTGTGGAAACTGAACCGTCAAAATGCTCATACCACATAACCATATGGATTTTTCATGCATTAAAAGTTTGTACATACGTAATTTTTATGATAAATAACCAATAACGCAGTGTAATTTAAAATTTTATTTTTTTATTATGAATCACACATTAATTTGTATGTAATACAAGAAAAGTATAAAGATTATACTTTACAATTGCAGTAAAATCTCCAATATGTTTAGGACGTCGATTCACAAGCCGAACAAACACCTGACATTTAATGCTATCTACACAGATAATTAAATCAAAAATTTTCAAAAGATTGATTGATCCAAATTACGAAGGATTAACTCCCAAATTATATTTTTTTAATCATGATTTTATGATTTTTAATTCAATTTGATCACGGATTTATTTTTTTCTTTTAGATTTCTTGATGCCGTGAGCAACATTCATCCCACTATATATATATATATATTTCTTACATCCTTATCAAATTGAATTTAGGGAATTATAATAATCCTAATCAATTTGGATCAAGGACATATGAATAAGTATAAAATTATTAGAACTTCTAACATATATTACACATTAGCTCCTAAAAATTATAACTTATTACAATTAAACCCAAAAATTTAATTTATCTCATAAATTAATCTATAAGTATCTAATTATTATTTAAATCATTTTAATCCTGAATGGTCATTATCCTTAAGTGTGTGACCCTTTAAGTTCCCAATCATTTTTTTGGTAATAAGTATAAATTATAATTCTGAATTATCTTATGTAGAAAAATTAAATATTTTTAATTTATTATTAATTCTCCAATTAATTAATTTATACTTATAGATCAAGATTGGCTTCTAGCAAAGTATACTGACCACCCAAGTGTTGACATATGTCAAATGGTTCGACATCACCCATCTGTGATTAGTTTCCAAATAATTATTATCCTTTCACCAACCTATATCCCAATTAATTCAAGAGTACAAATATAAAATGTGTCTAATTGAATTAATGTATACAATTTATTTTTTTCTAAAATACAGATCACTTGAAATAAAATTTAAGACACTATCAATTTTATTTTCGCTTTGCAAAAAAAATTTCGAATCGTATCTCAAGAAGTGGTCATACTGGGATATACTTTCCTATAAGGAGTGATGAATTATCTATTGGTCATATTTTATCTTATCATTATTCATATTATACCCGAACTCTACAATATGTACGACCCATTAAGAGTAACAACTAATAGAATCAAAATATAATAATCTACGGTCAAAATAAACTCATGACTTCAAATCAAAAGATCATCACACTACTATTACAAACAAGATTAATCCATTGGCATTTAAATAATAGTCTGTGCATTACTCTTATCGGGAGAGTCCAATGCACTTATTCTCAATAAACATCCACATACAATTATGTGTGAATCTACTTGTGTCAAACACAACGATTAGAGATATTCACGAATAAAATATAATTACATTATAACTATTTATGATTTCATATATATATGTAGATTATTCGAAAAATGTCATATTACAAAATATACGTAAATATAAAAGTGTAATCCATCCCTAAAACAGATTAATTTTAGGGCATACACTAACAATAGACCTCTAAAAATTATCAAAATTTTTTAGCATATACTGATTTATGGATAATTCCTCCATTTAGGAATCATTTTATTGTATACTTAAAAAAGTTGTACAGTATTATATAAAATTTTAAAGTCAATGAAATAATTTTCTCAACGAATAATAAAACTTTACCTAATTTATAATAAACAATGCAACACTAAAGTTTTTGTCATATCATGTAATGTATTAATCTTTCCTATATCGCATACCAAAGAGTGCATATGCATTATACACGTACAACAATAATATTTAAAATTTAAATAATTTTTTACATGACATGCATATATATATCAACTGGTAAAATTTTTTTGTCGCACCAATAGTGGAGGAAAGTTCAACTCCGATCTAATAAAATCATATTTTAGACATATAAAAACTTTAAGATGTGAAATGCTTATGTAGATTTGATTTTTGATCCCACTTATAAACCCTATGGTGTAGATTAAATATTATAAAATTTATGACATCAGATAATGTAAGCAAGATTTTATAAAATTTAATTTTGACCGTAGGGTCTACAATTAGAGAAAAAATTCGAGTCTATGATAGTATTTTCCAAACTTTAATACATTATCCCCTATAAAACATAAGTGTGTGTCTATATATAGGGGATTATTAGATGTGTATAAGATAAGCCAAGATTTTCAAAATTATATTTTTCTTCCCTTAAAATTTTTAAAATTATTATTATACTATTATAAAAATGTAGACTTTGCCTCTCCCCCAAAAAAAAAAATAGAAAATATAAAAAAAGTGTTTCCTATGTATATATTTATACAATCTTATTTCTCAATAGGTTCAAAAATATTTTATTTTTCTTGATATTTTTTAAAAATTTCAATAACTCTCTTTAAAAAAATTAGACTTTACCCTGTAAAATTTTGCAAAAATTATAAAACTTATTGCCTCTTATAAGAATATGTATCTATAGTTTTTGCCCTCCCAAAATTCAATTTCAAAATCCCCCTATATATATATATGTAGATTTAGTTTTTTGACAAAGCGGCCATGTTACTAATTAAAGGAGAATTCTACAATACCGTTAACTTTAAAAACTTATAGAATGTATACAAAATTTTAAAATATATGGTATTATAGTATATAAAATATTTAAAATATAATAAAATAATTTCATTACGAGATCATATAATTTTCCCTAATTAAATTACTTATCATTCTAGTTTATGTTGTCCATCCTATAATTGTATCAACAATGACTACGATCCCTGTAACAAAATGTAACTCTTAAATAGTTTCCAACTTAGCGTAATTACCGGTGCGATGTCTGTACATATAAACACAAAAAAAAAAAAATTATTCACTTATTATTTAAGAGTGAGTATTATATATAGGTGGATAATTAAAAAAATAATAAATATTTTTTACTTTTAAATCATTTTAACGGTAATCATAAGACTTACGTACTCTGAATTACGGAAAGAGTAACTTGAAAATTTGATGCCAAGGGTATCTATCAATGGTCACATAATATAAATAAATTGTAAACAATTAAATTCAAGTTATTCCTCTTTATAACTGGGTTTAAGTAAGATGCAAATGTGGAAATTTAGTTCAGAATAAGTAAATGTATAATATAATAAAATTTAATAAAAAATTAAATTGCAAATCAGATTGTACCTTACTGTTTGGATACATCAACAAATTACAGTGGAACCATTTATAATGGGCTCACTCCACTTACCCTTTTTACTATCAAACAAAAGAGCACCATTAAGAAAAGAAATCCATCTGGCCTGTAAAGTTATTATCCTGGCAGTATAACATATTGAGTCAAATTGGATTTCAATATTAAGCCCGGAATTACCAAAAAAATTAAAATTGTAGTGAAAAAAATGAAAGAAGAAAGGCCAATGGACGTCATGCTGTTATAAATCTAGATGTGTATAAGAGACAGAATTGGCGTCACTCCAAATCAAATACACATCTAAATACACATCCGATTTTCAAATATTTTGATTATCTATTAATTTTTACTCTTAACACTTTTACTTTTAGTTTTCAGGCTTTATAAAGATATAATCTAAGATAAAATTTGAGATAAAAATACGAACTAAAAGAGAAAGTGAAGAATTTGTGGGAACTGGCTCACATCAGTTTGAAAGACGGATTCGAAATGTCTTTGTATCACACTTGTCCTTAACTCTTTCGTCTTTTGTTCAATATCTTCCACTGGCCGTTTGATGTTAATTTTTTTTTTTGGCAAAAATTTTTCTTTGGATTTTTATTTTGAGAAAAATTATTTAAAAAGCCACAAATTCAAAACTACTTGTTAAAACTAGTTCACATAACAAAATTATATTCAATCCATCAACTTCTGATTTTAAATATTTAATCGAATTTTGTTAATTTTTTCACAAATCTAGTAACACACTAATAGTTTTGTCACTTTGTCATTTTATGTAAATACACTGTCCCTCACAAACTGAACTTTCTCTCTTGCGCGCCTCAAGCCCTTATTTGGTGAAAAATCCATAAATAACACAATAAATCATTAAAATATATACCGATAACATGCTCTGATTCTAAAGGAAGATGGAAAACCTACTCTCTTCCTATATTACCAAAAGTTTAAAAAAAATAAATTATTCCATACATGTATCAATCAAGTTCAATAGAGAAAATTAACTAGAGTCCACACAACTTCGAAAAAGCCATCACTTTCATTCTTTCCAAATTTTGTCGTGATTGGAATGGATTTACTATAATTCAATTCATACCCTCCCAAGTGTATGGTACAATTGATACCTTCATTAGCATTCTTTCTCCATCTATTTTAGATTCTAGAACAAAAATCACCTACTTTCTCACAAGCAATATTGTAGCCATAATGGGACTATTATGACATTCTTATTCTTTTAGTCATTGCTTTGCCCACATCAGCAGTATTGCTCCAAATCTCATTAGACGGTTGTGAGTCTTGTGACTTGTCTCTATATACCACTTTAGTTTTGTGGCTTAGTTTTGAAAAGTAAGGACTTTAAGTCCTAATTTGGAAAAGGTGGAAGCTTATATCCACGAAATAAAGTTGTTTGGTCTCCCTCCATAATGAATGAGGAGGAAGCTTAAGGATTGTTCGAGAGGTATAGACTCCATAGGTATATATACTTCTCAATTATGGTCTCGTTATATAGCATGCTTATAAGCTTAAACTACTCGAAATTCTTTATGATTTGGCTAATGTTTAATTTATCCTTATGATTTATAACTTGCAATATATTTCATATAATTTGCTTAAAGTGAAACGGTTAACATATTGTTATTTGAAAGTACTAAGGTTAAAAAATTTTGATTTTAAAAATTACTTTAGTTATTCAAAAGTTCTAATCAAGGTTAGTTATGAATTTAACATAAAAAATAACCACTCTCTTAATGATATTTTTTACTTTTTGCACAAATTTATTATAGTTTTAACTTTCCATTCATTTTACAAAAAAAGAATCCCAAACTACAAAAGATTAGATTATATATTTCCAAAATTATTGGAGTAACTTAAATATTAAACAAATTACAAGGGAGTTTCATATAATTTTACCTACTTACAAATACTATCCATATAGCAAGAAGATAAAATAGTTCGAGGTGTACTTATTATAAGATCACACTCTATGGATATGACTTAGAATCTTTTATCTCACTCTATTTTATTTTCTGTCATACTTTTTGAATATTCACCATATATTTAATAACTTACAAATATTAATTATGCTAAAGTTCATGAATCCAGATAGCAAAGGAGATTGCATAGAAAGTGTGCTTGAAATAGAATATCCTCTACCCATGGATATTGTCATAGTTTAATCTTTAATACCAGAGTAATTCTTGTCAAACTCTCAACATCACTTTTCCCTTCATTCAGGTGATTTTTTTTTTTTTTTTTTTGAGAGAATCCTTCTTTGAGTTTCGAAACAATGCAGTTGAAAGTTCTTTCCCAAAATGATGTACTTGGCACTAGAGTTTTGTAGCCTACTTGTCTGACCAAACCATAAAGCTCACTAACACTTCTGGTCCATACAACACTAGCAAGATTTAATACACTAGTTTCATTATTTGAGAGTGTTGACCAGTTTGAGTACTCTCACTACTCAATACTCTCAGCCCACCACCATTTGTCTGGTCAGAATCAAATGGTAAATGTACACTGACTTTGTATTAATACCCACCACTCCACCTAAATAAGGCTCCTTGGAACATGGTGGTGGGGGTGCATAATCTCACTATTCTGTCACACTCTTACAAATGCAAAACATATACAACCAAATGTACACAAATCAGAATATGCATATTTGGCCATCACCTTAAATTGGAGGGACCCAATTTCCACCTCCCAATGTCTTCATTTAATCCCTTCAACTGCTTTGTTTTGTTTTCTTTTGTTTTTGCGTTGATCCTCGGTTTCAGTTACTCACTCTCCCCTTATATTTATATACCCACAAAAAGAAAATAAGAAATGCAGAAAATGAGTAAAACAATTATGCTCAAGATGTGTATAATTTATAGACATTATTTTCCTCTTTTTGAGACTGAAGAAATGGACCTAATTTGAAAAGCATTCTCGTTTTCACACCATTACACCAAGGCTATTTTTCTCTTAATTATCAAGTTTGGAGTCACGCCAATATAAGGAACACTTACCAAATTTAATTCATATAGCAAAATTATATAAATTTACTAAGTTTTAATTTTATATAATTGATCATATTGGATTTTTTAATTAGGTGTCTCTAAATACACATCTATTAAATTTTGTAAAAGAATGAAAATCATCAAGATTATCTCATCTACTCTATAAGAAATTAAAAAAAAAAAAACGTGATCCTTCAAAATTTCAAAAAAAAAAAATAAAATAAAAAAAGAGGTCATTCCGATGTGTATAAGAGACAGGCATATTTGTGTCAAAATATATATCTTCATGTGGTTTTCTTAACTCCAAAAAAATTAAATCGTTAATTAAAAAAAATTATAAAATATTAAATATTTAAAAATATAAAATTTTAAAACATATGATATTTAATTATATAATATTTAAAAAAAAATTATATATAATTTTCACGAACATTAATGCAAATTCATTAAAACTCCCTTCCAAAAGGAAAAAAAGAAAAAACTCCAAACTTGAGATGGATAGAAGTCCATCTTATATATATATATTCAATTTTAACTAGTCAAAAACAAAAGAGTTAAACATTGGATTTGGATAAGATTAGACGTACTCCCATCGATCAAAATTCAAAACCCGATGGCCCCCTTTAACCTAAGCATAGTATAAAATTGAAATTTTATTGTTTAGGTTAAAAAAGAGTATCTTACACATCTAGATTAGGATTTAAGATTTGGATTAAACGCACTCGCACCGATTAAAATTCAAATACCTGTCTTCAATACCCTTTTAACCTAAGCATGCAAATGTTAATGGGAAACATCAGCCACCATGATCCTCAAATGCACCGCCGCCCCATTCATCCACTCAACGATCCATATAAGTCAACTGTCAAAGGTCAAAAAATATTCAAGGTTCTTCTCCTTCTTTTTTTTTCCGGCTATCAAATTAATAAAAATTAAAAGATCTCATTTTATTTGATATGATTAAATTTACACATAATTTTAAAAAAATTTGTGTTTAAAAGATTAATAAGATACTTTTATTAAACAAATTAAAAACAAAATTTGTTAATTAATTTTTGAATTTTAAACATTGAAATGATTTAATATTTTGTTTTAGAACTTACACGATGGGTAATAGGTAAAATAATTTTTAAAATTTTGTCATTTTAAATAATAACAAATAATTTAAAACAAATTAAAATATAAAGAATGATACATAGAGTACAAAAAATAAAATTAAAATAAAAAGAAAAAATTTATATTATACTCAATTTTCAGGTAATTTAAGTAAGGTATACAAAGAAATACAGCGAGGGCAAAACCGTACTTTTATATTATATATATATTTATATCAACACATAAATATACGTTGCCTGGTCAAATGTCAACCATCAAAAAAATCAACGGTTGTGATGAAACCTCCCAAAATCAGCGAGCTTTCTGGATCTATTCTTGCAAAACGACGTCGCATCAGAGAGGTGAGGCTTCACCGGTACAACTCTAGTGTCGCCTGAGACAACCATCTCCGGCAGAACTCCACCCTTCTGTTTCCATTGCCGGCTCGGACTCGCCCGCACCAAAGGACTCAAGCAAAACGTCATTCCAGAGACATTACGATTTTGCCCCGGTCTTCCTCCTCCGCCGACACCGCATCGCTTCCCCGGCGCTACTGATGCCGGAGTTCTCCTCGGCGTCTGTTTCCACGGCTGCGACGACTCGGACGAGTACCCGCTTGATCCATTATTACAATGCTCGTCCTCCTCGTCGGAGTACCTGGCCGGAGACATTCCCCGATCAGGATTCCGGCAAATTCTCCGTTGACCACCTCCGATAGTCGATTCATCAAGCGAGAACGTCCGGTTTTTCTTTTTCCGTCGACCGGGTAGAATTGCGGAGAACCACGTCCGTAGAAGACTCCGCTGGCGCCGCAAGCGAGTCCTGACCCGAACCCGACGATGCAGGATCCGAATCCAATTTCTCGGATTTCGATCCAAAAAGATTCGCAAAGAAAGAAAATCTTATCCCACTCTTTTTCTTAACGCAAGAACCGGCGGCTACTAAGGTCCCATTGGGACCCACTTGAGGAGTACTATAAAACCGTTGATCGGACAAACTAATTCGATGATGGATATTCTGACGGCGAGGATCAATCCACGTGTCCGAATTCGTATCAGATTTCCGGCGAGAAATATACGGCGAAACAGACCGAGGAAAAGCTAGAGGAGGAGGTTGAGAAGTGGGTTCTGAACTTAAGCGATCTATCTTGGGCCGCAGCAGCAGCAGCGGAGGCCCAACGGCCTGTCTCTTATACACATCTGTTCCTTATAAGAGACTGTCTCTTATACACATCTAACATACAGTATTTATAAATTCTCAGACAAATAATGAAGATAAAGACTGCCTATTGCAGCTTGCACTTCATTTGAGTCCCTATGCGATACGCGCATATGTTTCTCCGACCAGCTCAATATTCCTCGGATGAGAATTTCTGTAATTAGAGAAAATAAATAGGGAGAAATTTGTCTTTTCACTTCCTCCACTGCTTCCTTCAAGAACTGCTCAAGTTTTTTAAGAGGAAAAAGAGACAGATTTTTCTAGAAAAGCTTTGAGGGACAATCATCATCCTATTAAAAATAAAATGGATTCAAACGAAGAAGGGGCTGTTTGGTTTTTCATTAATTAATTGAGATGTTTTTCGTTTTTTTTTTTGTTTTTGTTTTTGGGAGGGGGTGGCGGGGGGTGTTGTTCTTTGTTTGTTTCAATAATTTTAATAAAATTAATTAAGAACCACAAAGGACCAAAAAAATGAAAGATGAGAAAAATCATGGCATCATAGAAATGGGAATGGGAATGGGAATGGAAATGGAAATGGTGACTGACTGACAAGGGTTTTGATTTCATATAAGGAGAGGAGGAGAGTAGATGGAGGGGAGGGGGTCATTCAATTTTGGGTTTGACGGGGTGGAGGTGCTAGAGTGACAGCTGGTTATACTAGTATTTATTTAACCTTTTTTTAAGAGACATAGTATTTATTTAAATTTGTTTTGGCATTTTGGGGATTTGGTTTAATTGGAGATTTAAAATAATTGGAGTTAACGTGTTTGGATGAAGATTTTGTGCTGACACAAATATTCTTTGTCTCTTTTAGATGGAAATTAGTTGATTAATTTCCTTAAGAGCGGTTAAACCTATTAAAAGTTTTGAAATCTTGATGGTGTCATTAATTTTGGACTATGTAAGTATGATGAGATAATTTTATGATTTTCTCTTTTTGGGCCAATTTTTATTTTGAAGAAATTTATACGCTTAATTTGGATAATTGTCACATATTACTTAATGAGTTTTTTTTTTTAACGACTATTTGCTGAAATTTATTATATGTTTTGTGTGACGTAAATTTAAATATACAGTAAAATTCATGTAAGCTTTAATATTATGAAAAATTGTTACATATTATTCAATTAGTTTTGTGTGCACGAAGTAAATTGAAAAATGCATGAGATTCATGCATTTTTGTATTAAAAGTTTTAACATTACCCCATCACATTTTAAGATATACTATGCGTGGCCTGTGTGTGTGATAGAAATTCAAACATAACTAATTATATTACTCATTATGATTTTACAATAGTTAATATGAGATAAAATTCAAAGTATTCAACATGTATATTTTACGTGTGTGCTTTCGATAAAATTAATAAATTAAGCATAAAAAAGAAATTGGATTCTTAGCGTTGGATGTAAACTGTAAAGTTAAGGAAGGATATTTAATTAGTAATGGCTCAATTCACGCTCAATTGTCATGTTAAGTTATAATTGGTAACATAGAGGACAAAAAGATTAGTGGGGAAAAAATCTTACACCAAAACAAATTATTTACGCTTTAATAATGTAGTACAGATATTCTTGTAAAAATTACATTGACAAAAATATAAGTAGAGATAAGTTAAATAATTTTGACTAAGGATTAACTTTTGCTAAGTGGGTGGTTTTCTAGTGCTAGTGGACTAAGAAATACGTAGTTAATCAGTAATGATTCATTGTTCATATTGTTTAATACTGGTCAAACTTTTGGGAGATTTTACTTTTAACCTTTCGGCCTTTGTTTAATTGTTGATCAAGTTTAAATTCCTAACAGCGCCTAATTCCAACGGCCAACAGCCCAACATACCGAAAGATTGTGCGTGCCTTGGCTCGGTACTACCCGAAGTCCCAGGATTAATTCTTCATTGCTGTAAAAAATTTTATACATTATTAAATATTGATGTATACTGTGTATATCAAAATGATATTTAAAATTTAAATATACACAAATATTATGTATGCACACTTGATGGTATCATGTATGCAGACACACATATATATCTATCTATATATAAAAAAATAAAGCGTTTCCTCCTTATGTCAAGTGACATCCCTGTGGCGTTTGGTGCTGACATGACAGCTGACATGTGGAGGAGGAAATGAGTTTCATTGGGTGCTAAATTTTCTTTTTTGCCGTTTAATGTTTTTGCTATGTCAACACAAAAGAAAGGCCTCCAACATACACAATTACCAAAAAGAACCACCTACCACAAACAGTACGAGACTGTAGATGGGTATTTAGCGGTGATTCAGTAAATTGGGTTATATGCTTAGAGTGGAAAGTATATTTTTCCTGTCGTATCCATGAAATAATGGTAAAGGAACAAGATTTTGTGAGTTTCCAGATTTTCATGGATACTAAACAGGGATTCGCAGAAATAGGTTTTGTAAGTATCCAAGATTTGGATGTAAATCCAACGAAACAGACAATTATCGTTATCACCTCCTCTACCACTCTCCCTTTTCCGTTTGCTCTCTCAAAGCTTTCTAGAAAAATCAAAGAAAAATACCACATTTGATCTTTCCTCCCTTTTCAATAAAGGAAAACCTTGGGCTTTGTCTTATCTATATTTTTCATCTCCTCTCTTCATTACTCTTACTTTTTGCTTCTTCTTTTTTTCTTTTCTTTTTTTTTTGTTATTATTATATTTCTAGAATAATCTAATGTACTCATATAGCGATTTTACACGAGATGATGATTGTCCCGGTTCCAAATCTTATCTTACAAACCTCATGATCTTTTACCACAATATAAGGTAGTATTTATGAAGGATTTCTTTTGTAATATTTGATACACCAATACCAGTATTTATCTAAATTATTTGTCTGAGAATTTATAAGTTAAGATATGTTTATTCTTTTCTTTTTCCTTTACTTTGTCGATTTGAGTTTGTGTAGGATTACAAGGTCTTTGTTTCCCTTTTTTATTTAATTTTCTTGTTTGAAATGGTAAAGACGAGTAGAATTTTTATTTTCTTTTTTCTTCTTTTATTCATTTTTGCTCTTATTTTTAATAGGAATATGAATTATATGGTGATTTTACATCTAGATGATGTTCGTTGATGGGCCGGTTTTAGTAAAAGGATCTTATTTGAAGTATAAATCTAAAGATTTTTCAAAATATCAGTTGTCCAATCCCATGTTTTCCGAGGGTTGGACATCGATAGTGTCTCAGATCCGGTGACTAGAGTCTGGAGATCTCCAAGGTCTTCTGACAATAAAGAAAGAAAGATGAAAGTTTTACATCTAATAATCAATTTTTGAGGTGATACTCTTTAAAAAAAAAAAGTTAGACTCTTATGCTATTTAATTACTGTCTCTAAGAAATTATTTTATATTTAATAGTTTTTTTATGTTTAATTTTTTTAATGTGATAATGATTAAATTTCTCGATATTGTAGGTGTTACAGATCTTTTTTGAATGTTTTTCTTTTTTCCTTTCTTTTTCATTTGGTGTTATGTAGGATTAGCATGTACTTGCTTTCCTTTCCCTTTTTCTTTTGGTTTTTGCAATAAATGGAAAAAATAAGTAGATTATCAAGTTTTCTTCATACTTTTCTACAGCAATATTTTTCTTCATAAACACTCATTTTTTTGTGTGAAATATTAAAAAAATAAAAATAGATTGATTATACATATTGGTTTCTTCAATCTTGACTAAGAAATAGAGGGATATCAAAATAAAAAAGGGGTTTCAAAAAACAATGGGCATAGTTTAAGTAGAATATTCCAAACCCAATTGATGTGCTACGCGTCATCTATAGATGCTAGTCATGGTTATAACAGTTCATAGTACATACTATGTGATTAAGAGACAGTTACTACACATTTTTCAATTTACATCGTGGCACAAAAAATTCTGTCTCTTATACACATCTAGATGTGAATAAGCTGAATAAGTTTAACCATCATCTATGTAGGCTGCTATGAATGTAATAAAAATGAACGGGCTATTGGTTTTGGTGCGGTAGTGAGGGATCATACAGGATCTTTAATGGCTGCTGCCTCTGATAAAAGAGAGGGGATAACATATCCTTTTCATGCGAAGCTGTTGGGTTTAAGGCATGCAATTCTTTTGGCCAAGATTAAAGGCTTTCGTGTAGTAATCTTTGAAGGGCAGATTCAGTGCAGGTGTCAATTTTGTGAAGAAAATGAGAGAGGACTTTTCCAAATTTGGTCCAATGCTAAAAGACATGAGGAAGGAGCTTAGTGAATTGATTTCTTGGGATTTAGTTTGGGTTCGTCGAACTGGAAATGCAGTAGCGCATAGTTTTACTAATTATGCTTACAATATTATACAGGACCAGATTGGGTTGATTCCATTCCTGTATTTGCTCTCGAATCAATTAATTTTACTGCTTAATTATGAATGAAAGTATTCTGGTGGATACAATTCAAGACTTGATACAGAAATCACACTTCCCCATTGGTACCAAATATTAGTTGAAATTTGATATTTAGAATTGGGATATTAGATTTAGTTCCATGCTATTTTGTATTATGTTCAAATAAATTTGCCTTTTTCTCATTTACATAATAATAAATTGTCTCATAAAAAAGAATACACGGCCAACATCTACTAGTATGTATATATATATATAACATCTAAATAAAAACCACACAAACTCCAACCCACTTTTGCCATGTGGTATTGCTTACTTACGTATAAGCTTATGTGGACTCCTCCTTCTCTATTTAAAAAAAAAAAAGCAAATGAGATCCACTATCCTTGGTTTCCTCTACATACCATATGTTTTCTACCTACAATGGTCATTTTCCCCTCTTTTGGCTAAGTGAACACCAAACAAAATAACTAGAACCCACACAATTCCATTAATTACCTTTTGTATTCAAATAGTGTAGCACTGTTAAGGGGTATTTTGGGTTTTTCTGCTTATTCCAGGGGAATAGCAGACAGTATAACCCAAATCTATATATATAGGATAATTATAGTTTACAATTAGCTATTTAACTTGATTCAGAGTTTTTAGACTAGCTATTCTGTCATCATCTCCATCTTTGGTTTTTTTTTATATATATATATTTTTAACTATGCTGGTTATGTGTGAGTAGCTAAGGGATCTGTCTCTTATACACTAAACTAGATGTGTTAATAGCTACATGGTAACCAGTTGCCTCTTTCACTCACTTCTTCTCCACGCCCAAACACCATCTTCCCTTTCTCAGTTTTCTGTAAATTCACCATGCTTAAATAAACAACTTTTGTACTATTGACATCTTTTTCCCATCCCGTTATGCTATTTTTCCCAGAAAACATGGGATTGGACAACTGATATTTTGACAAATTGAGCCCCATATACTTACCCTTTCATTCCATACAAGACCAAATCACAAAACCTTCAATTTTCTTCCTTTATCTGTACACTTTCTTAAGCTTTTCTCCCTCTCTTTCCATGCCATTTATTACTTGAAACAATATTTTTCAACCTAAAATTAATGTCTCTTAACCTGAATTAGATGCATATGTAAGAGACAGGGGTAACAAAGTAAGTGAAGAGAGGAGATGGAAAAATATCCATAAGACTAATTCTTATAAAAATGTAAATGTGCCTATTCAGACTTCCCTTTAACCAGATCTCCTTGCTTTTTCTAGACTGTCGTTAAAACTAGATCTTCTGTAGCTGAGGTATGATATTTATCATTTGGCTATTGTTTGATTCTGATCTGTAAAGATGTTATTTTTTTAATGCTTGAATGTTACCTAATTCTTATGAAAGATCATGAAAATCCTACATGCTTATGAAAAACCTGTTGATTTTTGTTATTATATTAATGTTATATTGTTATTTGTTTGATCTTTGGATTAATGTTTCTCTAACTTTGTTTTCCCATTCTTTGTTGGTTTTATTTTGCAATTTAAATCCTTTTATTTGCTTTCTCATTGATTTCTTTTCTTTTAATCATTGAAAAGTCATTTTCTTGTTAGACAAATCTCATTGCCACCTGTTGGAAGCTTTTATACGGGTCTACCAAACATTCACTTGTCTGTAGCACATAATTTGAACAATGAAACTAAGAAAAAATATAGAAATGAAGCTATATTAAGATAGAAGGAAAAAAATTCAGAATCAATAAACTTCAAAGACAGAAACCTGTACACACTCTATTTGTACAGACGAATTGCTCTTCTAATATTAGAAAAGGAATGGAATTATTGGATTTGATTGTTGATAAACCTGATATCATACCCTCTCAACCTGATTGCCCACATTGTGGTGTAAAAATATTTGCCTACGAAACATCAACCTTTTGTTGTTCTAATAGTGATATAACTTTGGCTTCAAATGAAATATTTGATGTGATTAAAGAATTATTGACATCATCTTAAGATTAAGCTAAAACATATAGAGCAATGATTAGAACATACAACAATCATTTTGCATAGCTCGGAGAAATAAAGAAGTCTATACATTTAGAGTACCAGAAGGACACGTCTAGTATTTCATAAACGATTTGGAACCACAAGAAGGTTACACTAATAATCTTCAATTCTATTTTCACGGCATTGATCATAAGTTTCTTAATTGTTTTCAAGCTTGTCCTAGATTGAATGAATATGTTCTCTCTAAACTCATGAATGTACTTAAGCAAAATCCTTATGCTAGATTCTTTAAAAACTTAAGTACTGTCCCAAATTTAGACAGTCACAAAATTTTCCTTCGTACTAAACCTGGTGTTGATCAAAAAGTCTATAACAAACCTACTGTATTCCAAGTAACAGGTTTATAGGTTGAAAAAGAAGAAAATAGAGAAAACGGTCGTAGAAATATTCAGGTCTATACTCATGGGGGTCATTCTCACCAAATTCAATATTATTATGGTTCTTATGATCCCTTCCAATATTCATTAATGTTCCCTCATGGTGAACTTGGATAACACTAAGGCATACTAAAAAACGGAGTTAAGTCAACTCACAATAAAAGGAAAGGAAAAAAGAACTACGGAAGAATTAATATCTCCTAATAATGTTTCTGATATTGATCAGTTGCTTCAAAGGGAACATAATGGTCAGTTTGTCAAACAATAACAACTTTGTAGTCCACTATTTACAAGAAATTCTGCATCACTTATTCATTTGGTTTTCTCTTGAAACAGCTATAGAGAAACTGGATGAGGATCTAAATTTTGTTTCACTTAGAGAATAGTATGCTTACAAATTTTAGATTAGAGATAATAATCGCTCTTTGATATTGCATTTTGCTCACTTATTCCAGCAATATATAGTAGACATATATGTCAAAATTGAAATATAACAACTAGACTTCTTTAGATATCAACAAATAGAAATAAGACAAGAATTTTTGCAAGGAATTATAGATGCTATAGGTGCAAGTGAAACAGAGGGATCAAAAATAAAACAACGAATTATATTACTTTCAAGCTTCATTGGCGTCTCTTATACACATCTAGATGTGTATAAGAGACAGCGTATCATATGTTTAACAACTATTTTATATAATGATATATTTTTAACTATGATGTGCAATCCTAGTTGGTCAAAAATAAAAGAACACTTAATAGATAAAGAAGAAGTGCAGAATAGACTAGATTAATTGTGAGAGTTTTCCATGCTAAACTTGAAGAATTAAAAGTTGAGCTTTTCAAGAATAACATTTTCAGTGAGGTAGCAGCTTATACGTATGTCATAGAATTCCAGAAAAGGTGCCTATCATATGCTCACTTTCTTTTGATTTTGAAACCTTAATATAAAATGTTTAGACCAAATGAATATGACAAAATAGTGTCAACTGAAATACCAGATAAGAACAAATATCCCCATTATATAAAATAGTTGTTAAACATATGATACGTGGTCCATGTGGTAAGCTTCATTCATCTAGCCCCTGTATGAAGAAAATGGAAATTGTTGGAGCTCATATCCAAGGGATTTCAATGAAGAAACCCAACAGACAGCTGAATCATATCCAATATATAAGAGAAGAAATAACGGTCTTATGTGTTAGGTGAAGGTTGTGAATTCTTGGTTAAATAACAGATGGGTTGTTCCTTATAATGTTTACTTGACTGCAAAATTTAACTACCATATTAATGTTGAGATTTGCTCTACAATAAAGGCAATTAAGTATATCTACAAGTATATTTGCATGGGACACGATAGTATCTATTTTCATGTTGCTTCTGATACTTTAGATGGACAAATAGATGAAATACAATAATATGTATCAGCAAGGTGAGTATCACCACCTGAGGCAGCATGGAGAATCTATCGATTTCCTCTGAGTGAAATCAAACCATCTATTATCCACCTACAACTACATTTAGAGAATTACCAACCTATGAACTTTAAGAAAAAACAGAAGTTGCAAGACATAATTCAAAATACTCATAAGAGAAAAACAATGTTAACTCAATTTTTTCTATACAAATAGAATAATACACAAGCTCAAAAGTTTAATTGTACCTATGTTGAATTCCCAAACTATTTTGTATAGAAAGTAGATAAAAAAATTGTCTGACAACTAAAAGAGAGAAGAGATTCTTTAGGCAGAATTATGATAACCCATTCTTCTTAAGGAGAAAGATATTACTTAAGATTACTTTTAACGAAAGTTCATTGTCCTAAGTCTTTTGAAGGTTTGAGGACTTACAATGGAACTGTTGTTGATACTCTTCGACACATCAACTCTTTTACGAGGACTATTATTACATGATAACGGCAAGGAGGTTTGTTTACAAGAAGTTTCTTTGTTTCATATGCCTTGTGAAATGAGAAAACTTTTTGCCACTCCATTAGTTTATTCCTACCCCAATGACCCCAAAAAACTTTGGCTGCAATTCCAGATTTGTATGTTAGAAAATTTTGTTAGATGTTACGTGCTTACACTAGACAAATTAAGCAAAAGTGTTGCAACAAATTAATGGATTCTTAGGTTAGGGAAAACACATAAGTTCTTATGTATTAATTCTAACTGATTTAAGTTCTGATGATGTGGAAAATCAAACAGGAGAGCTAAAAGCTTAACTAGAACCTTATAGTTTCTGAACATAATATTAGTTCCAAGCTATTGTTAAATACTAAACAAAAAGAAGCATTTGAAACTATAGTTGAAAAAATATATACAAATAAGAGTGGAGCATTTTTTATCTATGGTCCAGGTGGTATTGGAAAACATTCTTATATAGAGCGTTACTTACTGATGTTAGATCCAAAGTATATATAGTCATATAGCTACTACCATCTAGATGTGTATCTTAGACAGAAATGTGATGTGCGACCCCCAAGTAATATTTAATACATCATAGATGTGCAGTTTCTCTATTACTGCCTTATGAATTCCATATTATGGACAAAATTTATAAAGCTGAAATTAGTAGAAAATACGAGAGCAAGATTAGATCCTGAATTTACTACATGTCTTTTGAGAATTGGTAATGGCATAGAGCTAAGTGATGAAAGACATAACAATTCCAAACAATTTTACTCAAACACGATAGAGAGCACTTGATGAACTACTAAATACAATATATCCTGATATAAGTTTTATGGCATATCAGGATCTTCTACTTTGAGTAGAGCTATCTTAAGTACAAAGAATCACTTTATAAATGAAATAAATGATATTATAATACACAGATTCTCTGGAGTAGAGATAGAATATTTGAGTTATAATGAAACTATTGATCCACATAACCTAACTGTTAATGAGAGACAGATTATGTATATAATTGCTTCGAGTTCATGCCACCACATAATTTTTGTTATTAGCTAATGCACCAATCATACTTAGAAATCTGAAACTTAGATCCAACTAAGCGATTTTGTAATGGAACTAGGCTTATATGCATGCAATCTTTAAACAAAAATGCTATACATGCAAAAATAGTTGTAGGTGATTTTTTTGAAAAAACAAGTATTCATACATCTCATTACTTTACCAACCCCACATGATGAACAATATCCCGTTCCTTATAAAAGAAGACAACTCCCTGTTAGACTATGTTTTGCAATGACAATAAATAAAGCGTAGGGACAAATACTTGACTTTATTGGTGTATATCTAAAAGAGCCTATTTTTTCCTATTGACAATTATATGTTGCCCTTTCTCGTGCAAGAAAATCCTCAGCTGTTAAAGTACTAATAATACCTCATTTCTTTAGTGTAACTAATGTAAATAGAACAAAGAATATAGTATACAAAGAAATTTTGTAATATTCTGAATATAATGGCAAATTGCTATCTCCATATTCTTATATGCAACCCATATATGTTTATTTTCTATTAAACAAATATATTCTTCTTTAGCATTAACACTTATGTTTCTAAATGTCAGTTGAAAATGGCATGCTACATGTACCATGTCTTGCAACTTCTGTTTTTTCTTAAAGTTCATAGGTTGGTCTATTGTTTAACAAAAAAAAATTAAGGAACTAAGTTTTCAGCAATTCACAAAGATGTGTAATGAGACAGATTCGCTTCTATGACATACGTATAAGCTGCTACCTCACTGAAAATGCTGTCTCTTATACACATCCTGTCGCTACAAAATTTCTTTGTATACATATTTTGCTAGTTCTATTTCTGTCTCTTATTCACATCTAGATGTGTATAAGAGACAGATATAATAACCTTGAATTTCATCCATATCTTTCTAGCAAAAATGTATCATTCATTCTTTGACCTCTTCTTTCTTTGAAAAATAAAATGTAAAGACATCAAGGCTATTGTCATTTATACTTTCCCGAATAGAGAAAGAGGTGCTGAACTTCTGCTACACGAGACTTTATTATCGTCACTGAAGACTAAGGTGCTCTTATTTTAATTGAATTATTTAGCACCATAAGAATAATGCTTTAACACTATCACTATAATTTGTAGAGAAAAACCAATGTTGTTGACTATGGGGAATGAGCATCAAGAGAATGTCTCTTATACACATCTAGATGTGCTTTGACTCAATAACAATTGCTATGAAAATCAAAGTGACAACAACATTCCATTCATAAAGATCATTATATTTCATTTGTGATTCATCAATTGCTCATTGTCAATAGATGCATCTTTATTCTTTTAATTGCCAACATTCAACACACAGCAAATCTTTTACATATACCCATTGTTTACTAACA